>JAIOJX010000032.1:24924144-25524144 GCA_022376925.1 Tragulus kanchil
GATTGTGCCTTTTGGATACAGTTCCTGGTTGCTCATAACTCCATAGACAGCAGTCAGCGAGATGGAGCTGCTTCCATAAATAATGTTGTGCCGAGAGCCCCAAAGCTTGGAAAACACGGATGGGAAAAGCAGCCATTGGTTGTGCCATTATTGCTGTGCTACGGAGGCCTGGTGTTCAGGAAACCCCCATCTCAGGAGCCTTGGGTCCCTGGAGGCCCCAAGAGGGCTCCAGTGGTGAAGAAGGAAGAAACTGGAAAAAAAAAAAAAAAGGTGCTCCCCGCTGCTTGGAAAGCAAATGTCCTAGGCTACGTCCACAGGCACAGCACACCAGCCATGGGGGGAAGGGTCTGGTGTGGGACCGGAGCTCGGGGCAGTGACCAGGTGGACACCCAGGACCTCGGCCCCTCTGCGTCCTTTTATCAGAGGAGAAGATGAAACTGAAGGCCGTCAGTGCAGTGCGGAGAGCAGATGTGCAGTAGATGTGCACTAGGCGATGACGTTACCAGAAGGCAACCTCTAGCAGCCGCAGGCCAATAGGCTCTCACTGACGCCCTGACTGGAGCAGAGTGTACCGCCTGCTCCACTCCAGGCTGGGACAGACCCATCTCACCTCACCGAGTATGGGGAGACTTGACCCGGCTAGCCTGGCATGCAGCGGACCTCTGGGACGGGGGAGCTGGCCAAAGAGCTGCCTTAGCAGCTGGGGAGTGGGGTGTCTGGTGGAGGGAGCGTCATCCGGGAGAGCAAAGACTGGTCAAGAATTTCCCATCGGGACTTCCCTGGTGGTTCAGTGGCTAATGCTCTGTGCTCCTAATGCAGGAGGCCCAGGTTCAATCCCTGGTCAGGGAATTAGATCCCACATGCTGCAACTAAAACCAGTGCAGTCAGCCAATAAAGAAATAAATATATATATAGAGAAAAAGAATTTCCCATCACCTGACACCGGTCTTCAGTAGCACCCCACTGTGGGGGGCAGCAGGGTGGATGGGCCGATGGGGCAGGTGGGTGTGCCGGGAGAGGACTGCAGGGCAGGAATCTGCATTCTGCAGGGGAGCCTGATTTGGAAGCAAAGGGGGCGGGGCAGGGACACAGCATATTTCAGGCAAAATCCAAAACTATCTCCTTGTGGCTTGTCTATCTTGATGGGGTGTGAGTGGGGCTCGGGGCGGACAGCCTTGAGGTGCAGGTAGACTGCAACTTATTCCAAGCACAGGGGTGGCTCAGGCCCCAGTCATGCCTCCTCTGTCCTGGGGCAAACTTTCTGCGATTAAGACCACTCCTAGGGCCTTCCAGCAGGAAAACATACTGACCTGGCGACAGCCAAGATCAGAGACCCCGTTGTAGCGGCCCTGAGACCAGCAGGTGTCAGCGGAGAAGTGTGGGGCCCATGGTTGTTTCACGTCGTGGTCACCCCCATGTAGTAACGCAGTTCCGAGGGAGCGAGGGGCCCCTGGGCTGAGTCCTCAGCCCCTGCTCCTGTCAGAGCGTCTTCCATCCCCAACGTCTCTTAATACAGCTGGGCAGCAAGTTATCTGGGAGCTCCACAGGAGTTCCGCGTGAGTACCAGCAATAAATATCAAGATGATTTGCACAATCAACAGGCTTCTGCTTGGACCACCCAGGGAGAGTTGTCAGCACGCACCGGCCATGCAGGGCGGCAGCTTGGTGACCCATCATTGCTTTGAGAAGACAAGGACCGAACACGCCCTGACGAACATTGGCTCCTCCCCTCTCTTGTCTGTCTTCTGCTCCTTTCTCATTAATTTTTTTTTTAAAGATTTATTTATTTATTTATTTTTGGTGGGGGTGGGGAGGGAGGGAGGGGAGCAGGCGGGCCACTTCTATTGGTCTTTCATTTGTCCATTTTCATCCATCTTTGTTCTTTGGCCCATTTGGGCCTCCCATTGCGGTGGCCTCTGTTGTCGCAGAGCACCAGCTCTGGGCGCATGCGCTCCAGAGCTCCGGCTCGGTAGTTGGACACATCAGTCCAGCCACTCCGCAGCACGTGGGATCTTCCCAGGCCAGGGATCGAACTGGCGCCCCTTGCACTGCAAGGCGGTGTCCTTACCCACTGGACCACCAAGGGAAGCCCCCCTTTCTCATTAATTTTTTATTGGCATGTAGTTGATCTGCAGTGTTGTATTAGTTTCTACTGTACAGCAAAGTAAATCAGTTATACATGAGCGTATGTCCACTCTTTTTTAGATTCTTTTCCATTTGGGGTGTGACAGAGTGTCGAGCACAGTTCCCTCTGCTATGCAGTGTGTCCTGGTTGGTTAGCTGGTTTATACATTGTGCGAGGTATACCTCAGTCCCCACCTCCTAGCTGATCCCTCCCTCCTTTGATAACTGTAAATTTGACTTAACATCTGTGACTGTATTTCTTTTCATAAATAAGTTCGTTTGTACTATTTTTAAAATTATTTATTTATTTATTTATTTGGCTATTCTGGGTTTTCACTGCTTCTCTAGTTGCAGGGGGCTACTCTAGTTGAGGTGAGCAGACATCTTGTGCAGGGGACTTCTCTTGTGGTAATCTGTGAGCTTCAGTACCCCCTCAGCCCTGCTCCTGTCAGGCGTCTTCCATCCCCAACGTCTCTTAATACAGCTGGGCAGCAAGTTATCTGGGAGCTCCACAGGAGTTCCGCGTGAGTACCAGCAATAAATATCAAGATGATTTGCACAATCAACAGGCTTCTGCTTGGACCACCCAGGGAGAGTTGTCAGCACGCACCGGCCATGCAGGGCGGCAGCTTGGTGACCCATCATTGCTTTGAGAAGACAAGGACCGAACACGCCCTGACGAACATTGGCTCCTCCCCTCTCTTGTCTGTCTTCTGCTCCTTTCTCATTAATTTTTTTTTTAAAGATTTATTTATTTATTTATTTTTGGTGGGGGTGGGGTGGGGAGGGAGGGGAGCAGGCGGGCCACTTCTATTGGTCTTTCATTTGTCCATTTTCATCCATCTTTGTTCTTTGGCCCATTTGGGCCTCCCATTGCGGTGGCCTCTGTTGTCGCAGAGCACCAGCTCTGGGCGCATGCGCTCCAGAGCTCCGGCTCGGTAGTTGGACACATCAGTCCAGCCACTCCGCAGCACGTGGGATCTTCCCAGGCCAGGGATCGAACTGGCGCCCCTTGCACTGCAAGGCGGTGTCCTTACCCACTGGACCACCAAGGGAAGCCCCCCTTTCTCATTAATTTTTTATTGGCATGTAGTTGATCTGCAGTGTTGTATTAGTTTCTACTGTACAGCAAAGTAAATCAGTTATACATGAGCGTATGTCCACTCTTTTTTAGATTCTTTTCCATTTGGGGTGTGACAGAGTGTCGAGCACAGTTCCCTCTGCTATGCAGTGTGTCCTGGTTGGTTAGCTGGTTTATACATTGTGCGAGGTATACCTCAGTCCCCACCTCCTAGCTGATCCCTCCCTCCTTTGATAACTGTAAATTTGACTTAACATCTGTGACTGTATTTCTTTTCATAAATAAGTTCGTTTGTACTATTTTTAAAATTATTTATTTATTTATTTATTTGGCTATTCTGGGTTTTCACTGCTTCTCTAGTTGCAGGGAGTGGGG
Source organism: Tragulus kanchil (assembly GCA_022376925.1). Taxonomy (NCBI): domain Eukaryota; kingdom Metazoa; phylum Chordata; class Mammalia; order Artiodactyla; family Tragulidae; genus Tragulus; species Tragulus kanchil. The sequence continues at coordinate 24,927,725 of JAIOJX010000032.1, forward strand.
CTACTCTCTAGTTGAGGTGAGCAGACATCTTGTGCAGTGACTTCTCTTGTGGTAGAACTTGGGCTCTAAGGCCCATGAGCTTCAGTAGTTGTGGCACATGGGCTCCATACTTGCAGCTCCGAGACTCTAGAGCACAGGCTCCATAGTTGTGGCTCATGGGTTTAGTTGCTCCACAGCCTGTGGGATCTTTCTGTCTCAGGGACTGAACCCGTGTCCCCTGCATTGGCAGGCAGACTCGTCACCACTGAGCTACCAGGGAAGCCCCCGCTTGTAGCTTTTTTTTTTAGATTCCACATACAAGTGATAGCATATATTTGTCTTTCACTGACTTACTTCACTCTTGACAATCTCTAGGTTCATCCATGAACGGAGTAAATATCAAATAATAAAAAGGTTAAAGTTATCTGTTAAAATTACCAAAGTGTTTAAAACAGCCTAGATAGGAACAGGAGGTTAGTTAAATAAACTATGTGACTTCCAGTGTGTCCAACAGCCAAGGCACTATTATATGAAAAGGCCGATTATGAAACAGTAGACAAAGTAGAATCACGTTGCTTTTTGGGAGGACCATGCCATGTGCCTTGTGAGATCTTAGTTCCCCAACCAGGAGCTGAACCTGTACCTGAGCAATGTAAGTATAAATCTTAACTCCTGGACTGCCAGGGAAGTCCCCACATTTTTTTTTTAATGTTCTCTATGGCTATATACTTGTGATTACATATTTACATGCACAGAAAAAATACTGGTAAAACATACAATTCAAGCAGTTGTTATCTTCAGGTAGTGGAAAACAGGTTATTTTTGCTTACTTATTTTGGCTAATTCTATAAATTTCAAAACTACTCAGATATAACATTTGGAACTAAAGACATGTATACCTGTGACTGATTTGTGTTGATATATGGCAGAAGCTAACACAATATTATAAAACAATTAAATTTAAAAAATCACAATAGCACTTTTGTGAAGCCAAAAGCTCGCCTAATATAAGCATTTAAGCTGGCAGGGGATGGGGGCACCCACCCCACTCCAGGAGGTGCCCACCAACCTTCATGGAAGTGCCCTCCAGGAGAGTAAAACCTGGACACACCCAAAGGCCCCTACATGTGTCCACTTAAGGAGGGACACACCCAGGGGCTGTCTGCACATCCGTGCAGTGACCAATGCAGAATCGAGGACATTTTCTGAAATCCCAAAACAGAGCTGCTGCACAGAAGGCAAACCGCCCACAGGAAGCCTGCCGCAGCGGCCTGCAGTGAGAGTCGGGAGGCGCCCGCAGCCACGACCCTGCTCCTGGAGCGTGGTGGGAGCCACCGCACGGAGTCCGGAGGACCCGGGGAGGGCAGGCCACGCGGCTCAGAAGGGCCTAAGAGGCTTTCACCAGCACCTTCCACTGGGTGTTTCTTTAGGATCCGAGCTGAGTGGTGGGAGCTCTGGGCTGTCTCTTCCGCCATAGGTGCTTTGGGTGTGAAACGCTGGACAGCTTCACCTCCTCCATGGATGGGGCTGGTGCATGTCATTCCAGCTACTCCAACACGGCCGCTCCCGACAGATGGACGCTGCCGGGGGGGCGGCAGCCGGAGCACAGCATGGCTGGGATCTAAGCCATATGCAGTGACCAGAAATAAAAATAGAACTGCTCCGACGGGAGAGGAGGAGACAGGCGCTGAGCTCCAGGCAGGCAACGTCAGAAACTAGAGAAAGATTCAGGGAGCTGAGACTAAGGGAAGATGTGGCCCCGGGGGTGGGGAGGGCCCCTGTTTACTGCCCTGGTACCTGGAGTCATCCACTTGGGGGTGGAGGGGAGCTGCCGTAGGTGCTGGTATCCTTATTCTTCACCCACCCCACCCCCACCCCTACTGGCACTGTGCCCTTAGGTAAATACAGAAACTGGTTTTTTTCCCCTCCTTCTTGTATATAATAGGGCATAAAGGATGTATGCTCCATACTCATGGGATGTAAAACTAATCGAGAAAGTGCCCGTGGAAATGCTTTACACAATAAAACAGCAAACTGTGTCTACTTGGTGGATCCTGGGGTCGTGAACTTTGTGTACTTTGGAAGCCATGCAATCACAGGTTTCACGATCAACGGGTACAAGTTTTAATCAAAGTAATACGTATGAACCCAATTAGACAACCAAATGTGCGTGTGTGCGTGCGTGCGTATGTGTGTGTGTGTGTGTGTCCAACTCTTTGTTCCCTTAGTGCCTGTAGCCCGCCAGACTCCTCTGTCCATGGAACTTCCCAGGCAGGGATACTGGGTCACCTCTTCCAGGTGATCTTTCCCACCCAGGGGTTGAATCCACTGTCTCCTGGGTCTCCTGCATTGGCAGGCGGATCCTTTACAGCTGAGTCACTTAAACAACCAGATCCCCTTCCAAATCGTGGCATAAAATGTTTCTCTCCTCCCCTCTCACCCCGACCCTCCCCCACAAATTCCCACCACTCCAGGGCTAATCCTTTTTTTTTATCAGTTCTGATTTTAAATATCTTGTTAGTTATCCCCTAAAGCCTCAGTGGAATGCTTATCCGGCCTGGGTTTTGTGATTAACAGTCTTCCTGATATGAAGCCAGAGCCTTTTCTACAAACCTCCAGTCACCCTCACCTCGGACCATTCTGGGAAGATATTTTTAGTTTCCAGGGCAAATAGGGTGAACACATTTTTACACTCCTTCAGTAGCTGAAAACCAGATCTCATTTTAGTTTGCCTTCTATCTGAAACTTAATTTTGTAGTATACATGTTTTTCTCTGTACCTTTTTTTTCTTAATTTACTTGTTTATTTACTTAATTTTTGGCTGGGCTGGGTCTTGGTTGCGCCTGCCAGCTTTCTCTAGCTGCTGAGTAGGAGCTATGGTCTGCTGCAGAACTTGGGCCCTAGAGCATGTGACTCGGTAGTTGAGGCATTCTGGCCTAGCTGCTCTGTGGCGTGTGGGATCTTCCTGGATCGAGGATCAAACCCTGCATTGGCAGGCCGATTCTTAACCCCTGGAGCACCAGGGAAGTCCCTCTCTGTAGCTCATAAATGCCTTTCTTTCTCTTGGTAACAAGCGAAGAAGGCACCTCAGCCGACCCTTGGGTTTTGTTCTGAGGCCCCGCCGCCAGCCCTCTCCCTGCTCCCGCCCTAACCTGGCCGTGCAGAGCCGTCCACGCTGGGACTCCCTTTCCTGTCTCCAGCACGGTCATTGTGGAGCCCAAACACAAGGCTTTTCTATTTTCTTTCTCACTTTGCTGAAAAACATCCTCAAGTAACTCCAAGAAAGGATGTGTGGGAGGCGTGTACGTTTCTGAATCCTCGGAAGTGTGAAAATACCACCATTCAGCCCCAGACGTGACTGGTAATTTGGCTGGGTACCGACAAACCTCACTTTATTGCACCTTGAAGTTTTTCTTTTTCTTTTTTTACAAAGTGTAGGTCTAAGGCAACACTCTGTTGTCAGATGACGGCATTTTTTAGGAATAACATCTTTTTAATTAAGGTGTGTACATCTTTAGACAATGTTATTGCACACTTAATAGTTACAGTATAAAGGGAAGTGTGATAAGTCGCTCAGTCACGTCTGACTCTGTGCGACCCCATGGACTGTAGCCCACCAGGCTCCTCTGCCGTGGAATTCTCCAGGAAGAATACTGGAGTGGGTTGCCATCTCCTCCTGCAGGGGTTCTTCCCGACTCAGGAATCGAACCCTAGTCTCCTGTGTCTCCTGCATTGTAGGCAGATTCTTTACCCATCGAGCCATTGGGGAAGCCCCTTTATATACACTGGGAAATCCCCAAATTTGAACGACTTGCTTTGTTGCAGTATTTACTGTGGTGGTCTGGCATGAACCCTCGGTTTTTCTGAGGTCCATCTGTTTGGAAAACGCAGTTACAAGTCCTCCATGCCTGTCTTCCTGCACCCTGCACTCCTGAAGGGAAGTCGGGCCTTTCTCTAGCTGCTGAGTAAGCTATGGTCTGCTGCAGAACTTGGGCCCTAGAGCATGTGACTCGGTAGTTGAGGCATTCTGGCCTAGCTGCTCTGTGGCGTGTGGGATCTTCCTGGATCGAGGATCAAACCCTGCATTGGCAGGCCGATTCTTAACCCCTGGAGCACCAGGGAAGTCCCTCTCTGTAGCTCATAAATGCCTTTCTTTCTCTTGGTAACAAGCGAAGAAGGCACCTCAGCCGACCCTTGGGTTTTGTTCTGAGGCCCCGCCGCCAGCCCTCTCCCTGCTCCCGCCCTAACCTGGCCGTGCAGAGCCGTCCACGCTGGGACTCCCTTTCCTGTCTCCAGCACGGTCATTGTGGAGCCCAAACACAAGGCTTTTCTATTTTCTTTCTCACTTTGCTGAAAAACATCCTCAAGTAACTCCAAGAAAGGATGTGTGGGAGGCGTGTACGTTTCTGAATCCTCGGAAGTGTGAAAATACCACCATTCAGCCCCAGACGTGACTGGTAATTTGGCTGGGTACCGACAAACCTCACTTTATTGCACCTTGAAGTTTTTCTTTTTCTTTTTTTACAAAGTGTAGGTCTAAGGCAACACTCTGTTGTCAGATGACGGCATTTTTTAGGAATAACATCTTTTTAATTAAGGTGTGTACATCTTTAGACAATGTTATTGCACACTTAATAGTTACAGTATAAAGGGAAGTGTGATAAGTCGCTCAGTCACGTCTGACTCTGTGCGACCCCATGGACTGTAGCCCACCAGGCTCCTCTGCCGTGGAATTCTCCAGGAAGAATACTGGAGTGGGTTGCCATCTCCTCCTTCAGGGGATCTTCCCGACTCAGGAATCGAACCCTAGTCTCCTGTGTCTCCTGCATTGTAGGCAGATTCTTTACCCATCGAGCCATTGGGGAAGCCCCTTTATATACACTGGGAAATCCCCAAATTTGAACGACTTGCTTTGTTGCAGTATTTACTGTGGTGGTCTGGCATGAACCCTCGGTTTTTCTGAGGTCCATCTGTTTGGAAAACGCAGTTACAAGTCCTCCATGCCTGTCTTCCTGCACCCTGCACTCCTGAAGGGAAGTCGGGCCCCTCTGTGATTGTTTCTCCTCTGCTGCCAGCATTGTATGTTTACTCTCTTTGGAATTCCACTCAAATCACGGTCATTACGTCCCAGATGCTGTTGCACATCCCTGACCTGTGCTGACACGCAACCGGGGGTTTCCAGCCGGTTTCCAGACGAGAAGATGGAGGTGTTTGTGGACAGGTAGGCACCAGCTGCACGGCTGGAGGGAGAGCGCCCCGGCTCTGTGCACAGAATGGGGAGAGCACACCCTCAGACCACCTCCCCAGGGAATCAAGCCACAGGAAGGCTCGGTGTTCACCCCACCAGGAAGGAGTGTGGACCCCACAAAGCAGGTCATAGATGGGAACGGCCAGCGTTAGGGAGCTCTAAGTTAAAAAAAAAAAAAAAAAAAGTGTCCAAGAGCTCCTGTAAGATGCTACCACTTGGGTAAGAGAGCAGAGGATGTTAAAAAATTTTTTTGGTAAATCATTATTTTTACAAAAAGAAGTCATGTGGCTGTGGGCAGAAGGGATTCAAGCAGAAGCCAGAATTCTCTGAGTGTGCTTTTTTCTCCCCCTATAACACCGTTATTGAGATACAATTCATATATCATACAATTCACCCATTTTATGCACACTGCTCACTGGGTTTTTGAGTATTCCGAGACTCGTCCAGCCTTCACTACAAGGTTACAGCATTTTCATCCAGACTCAGGGCGCCCCTGCATCTGCTTTTCCTCCTCTCTTCACTACCCTCCTCTCCTTCCTCTGGTTGATGCTCCCTGCCTCCTCCCTCAGGAGACGGCTCCTGGCTGCCTGGGGCATGTCTGATACGACACTGAGTGCCCCGTACATGTTCACCGAGTGCTCGTGTGAGTAAGGACCGTGTTGGAAGCCTCAGCTGAGGCTCCTGAGCTCTCTTGGCCAGCATCACCCTCCCTGCTCCCCCAACTGGCACCTGGGAGCCCACCGGCCTCCTCCTCCTTCCCCTAGTCCACGGCTCCCCTTTGATCCTGCCGCAGGACAGCCCGGGGTCATTTCCCACGGGGTGGAAATTGAGAAGTTGCCTGGGGTGGAAGAGGGAGGCCAGGGCCTGGAGGTCAGGTTAGGCAGTGGTGTGCTTGGCGGGTGGGTATGTCACTTGGCACTGGGCCCCAGTCACGCCCGCTGTGATTATGGTATTACTATAATTACCAGGCAGGAGCCAAGCAGCTGCCCACGGGAGCTTGACGAGCAGAGCCCGGGTGTGGCGCCTCCACTCCCCTGGGGACGCAGACACTGAAAGCTGGCTGACTGTGGGGCTGGGGGCCCCGGGCGCTGGGACAGTCCCAAGCCTACATCCCACTTGCTTGTCTGTTCAGGCAGGTTCCTGGCCTGGTTCTCCTTCATGGAAGGCACCGCTTCTGGGCTCCCAGCTCGGACAGCTAGGCAGTCAACATCCCCAGGCCTCACTCTCCTCATCTGTGAAAAGAGATGGGTTTGTTGCCAGGACTGAATGAGCTAATCTGTGTGCTGCTGGGAGCCAGTTTTATTAGTAACGGTATTAGGACCAAATCCAGTTCCTTGCACCTCATACACACAGAGGAGGGAACTTGACAGATCAGAAAGGAGGGCAGTATAGGGTCTGCAGACTCCTGGGCTCTTCCTGGGGTCCCTCACCCACTCTTCCATCTGTCTCCCTCCTGCCTCGGCAGCAGGAGGACCTTTGGTAAGACGCCTCCCAAGGAAAACGCCATCTTGGATCTTCCCACCTTGGCCAGCACTAAGATGGCCTTCGTTTTATTCTGTATCGGGACGCAGAGCCATAATTAGCCTAATAAGGAGCCTGCTGCACACACGTCTGCGCTTGGGCTCTGCTCCGACGGCTACCTCGTAATTTGCCAGACCGCTTCACTGAGGCCTCTGCCTGGACAGGTCCCACCGTGAAGCACGCTGCACTCGGGCAGAGCGGGGATGATGTTGTTTTCCAGGCTTCCCACCCCCTCGAGAGTGGGAGCCCAGACTCCGCCAGAAAATAAACATCAGAGCACGGGGCTGTGTGGACCTGTGACGAGCGGAGAACCCCGCCTCCCCAACGCAGAGCCAGCTGCCGGCTCTCGCCTATGCAGGTGGGAAGGCAGGATGGACAGCGAGGAGCCGCCCGGCTGGGGGCCAGCCCTTCAGCTCGCGCCCGGGCTCCGGGCCAGTGCCTGTTCCTGGGAACATGCTTGGGGCGGCTTCTCCTCTGCCCACATAGGTGAGGGAATGGCCTTGAAGGAAGTGGCCAGTGCCCCCGGGCCCACCCAGAACCCTCCGAGCCACCTTTTACCCTGGGGTCGCAGAGCCAGTTCCTTAGCCCATGGTCCCTAGGCCCTGGAGAGACCAGGCAGAAAGTTAAGACTTCAGAAGCCACAAGGCCGGAGGGAGGACCCTCACCACGGCGTCCATCTCCCCTCTTGTCCAGGGCAGCTGCAGGCGCCCCATGGATAGAAGGGCCCCCCAGCCCTGCCTGGCAAACACCAGAGCCAGCCGTGATGCCTACGAAATGCTCACTCTCTCCGCTCTTTGATCACCCCACCAGGCAGGGCTGCATCCTCAGGGAGGTTTCCGTGGAGACGGTGCTCAGGGAAGCTCAGCAGCCCCACCTGCACGCCAGCATCCTGCTTCTCTGGCAGAGCCCTGCTCCCCGTTGCTGCCTTCCTGGAGGAGGTGGTGCCAAGCCGCCCCTGACCCCACTTACCCAATCCCCCTCCAAGGGTGCAAGGTCCCTCTGGAAACAGAAGGGGCCCCTCCGCCCAGCCCCTCCTGAGGAGGAAAGCTCCCCCAACCAGGTGTCTGCACCCCTGCGTTTCCGAGAACAGGGCCCACGCAGGTGCCAGGCTGGTCCCAGGAGGTGCTGGACGCCTATTTGCTCTGGGTCCAGGCCAAGCCTGCTCCCTTAATCCCCAGACCTGGTCCACAGGGCTGAAAACTGTTCTAACAGTTGTCCATGGGCTGGGTGCCGGACAGCGGGTGAGCTCTGAGTCAGAGTGGCTTGCCCATGTGGGTGTTCCAGGTGGGCCTCCTGCGAGGCCCAGGGGCTCCGGCCACCAGAGGGCGGGTCCTGTGGCCCAGGAGCTCTGTGGGCCTCCGGCCTGTCTTGTCCCAGCCTGCCAGGCAGGGAGGAGCTGAGAGCCTGGCTCTGTGTCCCACACCTCCATGGCTCGTCCTCTCCAAGGGCCTTTTCCTGGATGACCTACACGGTTTTCCTTTGTTCCACTGTGCTGCCAGTGCAGAGGGTGACTCAGACCCCCTGAGTTTCGTTCAGTGTGACCTAGACACACAGAGGCCTCGAGAGCGGTGCTCAGTACCTGCCGGGGGTGGTTCTACCCCGACCCCACCCTCCCTTTCCTCTACCTGGAGTTCATCCCTGGGACATGTTCTCAGTCACTCTCTCCTGGCATCGTTGGAGTGAGGGCCACCTTCACTTTTTTTAAGATTTTTTTTTTTTTAATATGGACCATTTTTAAAGGCTTTATTGAATTCATTACAATATTGCTTCTGTTTTACGTTCTGGTTTTTTGGCCATGAGGTGTGTAGGAGCTTAGCTCCCTGGCAAAGAATCAAACCCTTACCCCCTGCCTTGGAACTCCTGGACCACCAGAGAAGTCCCCCACCTCTTCCTGCTTGTATTTTAATTGGAAGAGGGACAGCAAACCTCTAAGCGGGCATGTCAGGTGGTGATCAGGATGAAAAGAGAACAATAATAAAGAGAAGTAGACCCAGGTGAGAGGGCTCGGCAGCCATAAAAGGGCTGATCGAGAGGGCCTCCTTCAGCAGGTGACATTTAAATGAGGACCTGGACCAGGTGAGTGAAGGACCTGGCAGATACCTGGGCGAAGAGTTCCCCGGCAGAGAAGAGCAAAGTCAAGCTCCAGAGGCAGAGGAGGCTGGTGGCAGGAGGGCAGAGGCCACAGACCCGATAAGAAGAAACACATCTGGTCTTAGAGTCAGGAAACGGACGGAGAAGACGTGACATAGAATGGACTGTTACTCAGCCATAAAAAAGAAAGACATTGGGTCATTTATAGAGATGTGCATGGACCTGGAGACTCTCAAACAGAGTGAAGTAAGTCAGAAAGGGAAAAGCACAGAGTGCATATTAACCCATGTATGTGGAATCAGAAAAATGGTACTGATGAACTTATCTGCAAAACAGCAATAGAGATGCAGGTGTACAGCATGGACATGAGGACGCAGGCAGGGAGGGGCGGGCGGGAAGACCTGGGAGACTGGCATTGAGATATATGCACCACCATGGTCAAACTGACAGCTGGGGGAAGCTGCCGCGGAGCACAGAGAGTCATCTGTATTGTGCTGTTGTTTAGCTGTTCAGTCACGTCCACCTCTTTTGTGATCCCATGGACAGCAGTCCACCAGGCTCCTTTACCCGTGGAATTCTCCAGGCAAGAATATAGCATGGATGACCATTCTCTTCTCCAGAGGATTTTCCCAACCCAGGGATTCAACTCAAGCCTCCTGCATCGTGAGCCGATTCTGAGCCACCGGGGAAGCCGTGATGCTGGGCAGATGTTTGGGTGCTTTGGGCAGACACTGGGTTTCCCTAGGCGGCCACAAACAACAAAGACCCTGGAAAGGCAGCTTCAGTCTGAGGAGGCGGGGAGGCTCAGTGAGGGGTCAGGGGAAGCCGAGCCCAGCCTTGATGGGCGCTGTCCCCGCACCCCACCCCCTGCAGGGCAGGAAGCCCAGGGTGGAGCCGGGGAAGCAGCCACCAGACAGCTTGTTATCTGAAATTCTCTGTGGGACAGGCCTCCCCTGGGAGGAGGAAGCCGCTCTGGCCCAGTCCACCGCAGAGCCTGGGCCTCATCCAAACACGGACGGGAAATGTCGGGAAGCTGCTTTGGACAAAGCTTGCCCTGGGGTCCCCGTGGCCCATCCCTTTTTTCCCAGGGGCCCTGCAAGCCCAACCTCTTCTGGCAGAATGGAAGTGCAGGGCCCAGGCCCCAAGGACAGGAGGAAGGGCGGCTCCGGGCAGTTTTCTGTTTACTTTCTCTGCACAGCTACGTTACCAGCTTCAGCGGACGGCCTCCCCCGGTACCCGTGACGTCTGGGGACAGAGAAGTCCCTGGTTCTTTTCGAGTGTTTTTCTGCCAGGACCCCCCCTGGGGGAGACCCTCCACTCTGGGCTGGGTAAGGTGGGCTGAGGTCTTCAAAGCTTCAGAGGTTACAGTGAAACCCCGGCAAGTGTTGGCCAACTGGCCCCGAAATCTATGTGGAAGCAGAAAAATGGTACTGATGAACTTATCTGCAAAACAGCAATAGAGATGCAGGTGTACAGCATGGACATGAGGACGCAGGCAGGGAGGGGCGGGCGGGAAGACCTGGGAGACTGGCATTGAGATATATGCACCACCATGGTCAAACTGACAGCTGGGGGAAGCTGCCGCGGAGCACAGAGAGTCATCTGTATTGTGCTGTTGTTTAGCTGTTCAGTCACGTCCACCTCTTTTGTGATCCCATGGACAGCAGTCCACCAGGCTCCTTTACCCGTGGAATTCTCCAGGCAAGAATATAGCATGGATGACCATTCTCTTCTCCAGAGGATTTTCCCAACCCAGGGATTCAACTCAAGCCTCCTGCATCGTGAGCCGATTCTGAGCCACCGGGGAAGCCGTGATGCTGGGCAGATGTTTGGGTGCTTTGGGCAGACACTGGGTTTCCCTAGGCGCCCACAAACAACAAAGACCCTGGAAAGGCAGCTTCAGTCTGAGGAGGCGGGGAGGCTCAGTGAGGGGTCAGGGGAAGCCGAGCCCAGCCTTGATGGGCGCTGTCCCCGCACCCCACCCCCTGCAGGGCAGGAAGCCCAGGGTGGAGCCGGGGAAGCAGCCACCAGACAGCTTGTTATCTGAAATTCTCTGTGGGACAGGCCTCCCCTGGGAGGAGGAAGCCGCTCTGGCCCAGTCCACCGCAGAGCCTGGGCCTCATCCAAACACGGACGGGAAATGTCGGGAAGCTGCTTTGGACAAAGCTTGCCCTGGGGTCCCCGTGGCCCATCCCTTTTTTCCCAGGGGCCCTGCAAGCCCAACCTCTTCTGGCAGAATGGAAGTGCAGGGCCCAGGCCCCAAGGACAGGAGGAAGGGCGGCTCCGGGCAGTTTTCTGTTTACTTTCTCTGCACAGCTACGTTACCAGCTTCAGCGGACGGCCTCCCCCGGTACCCGTGACGTCTGGGGACAGAGAAGTCCCTGGTTCTTTTCGAGTGTTTTTCTGCCAGGACCCCCCCTGGGGGAGACCCTCCACTCTGGGCTGGGTAAGGTGGGCTGAGGTCTTCAAAGCTTCAGAGGTTACAGTGAAACCTGGTGCCTGGCAAGTGTTGGCTCATTAACTCTGGCCCCAGAATTATTATTATGTTTTAATTGATTGATTTAGTTTGGCTGTCCTGGGTCTTCATTTCTGCACAGGGTTTTCTCTAATTGCAGAGAGCAAGGGCGCTCTCTAGTTGGGTGCGTGGGCTTCTCATTGCGTGGCTTTTCTTGTTACAGAGCACAGCCTCTATTTCAAGTCCCATCTCTGCTCTGGCATTCAGAGCCTGGACTGCGGTCCATGCCGGGGTGGGGTGACCATGTCCTGGCCTTTGATCGCCAGGGAAACATTATTCCCTGGGTGCAACCCACTGAGATTCCCCTCCGTCACCCTTCTTTCAAAGGCACCCCTCCTCTCAGGCCCCATTGCTTGGTCAACCATCCAAGGCCAGCGTCTCTGCCTCGGTTCTGCCAGCCCCTCTAGTTCACAGGCCTGAGAACAGTCCGTTTGTTCGGGAAAAGCCCGAAACCCTCATCAATTCTCTGTCCTGAAATTCTCAAGAACAACGTGTTTGTTTTAACTTGAGCCTCCGCCTGGAAAATCTGAGTGTCCTCAGTAACGCAGCCCTCAGCGCCCGTGTGTGCGTGCGTGCGTGCTAAGTCGCTCAGTCGTGTCTGACTCTCTGTGACCCCATGGACTAGCCCACCACACTCCTCTGTCGATGGGATTCTCCAGGCAAGAAAACTGGAGTGGGTTGCCTTGCCCTCCTCCAGGGGATCTTCCTGACCCAGGGACAAGCCCTCCTGTCTTAAGTCTCCTGCACTGGCAGGCGGGTTCTTCACCTCAGCGCCAGCAGGATGTTCAGAGGACCTGCACAGACCAGGGCCCCCACCTTTCGCTGAACTTCATCAGGATGTGCTGGGCTGTCTGCCTGGAAACAGAGGACTGGCCCACGGGGTGTCCAGCCTCTGCGGGTGGTGGCCTTCCTACTCGTCCTCAGCGTCTCCATGACATGGGACAGGGCCTAGCCCCCGTTCTCCCTGGACCGACGTGTCTGGCCATTTGTCCTCTTAGGTCATACGAGAGGCCCAGTCACCCCCCACCAGGCAGCGAAGACCGCCCTCTTGGGGCCTCCCCGGCCGGAGTGCGCTGCAGGGCCCCAGGATGCCGGCCCTCCATCCTCCTTCCTCCATCTTCCTTCCTCCGCAGGCCACTGGAGGACGAAGATGAACGCCCAGGCTCCTTTGTCTTTTGGGGCCACCCCGTGTTCCCTGGGGCTGTGGCAGCTCAGCGCCCTGGTCAGCCCTGGCCTCTGTGGGCAGCGGATGTGCTTGGTTTCTCCCTGCTGAAGGTCAGGGCTGGGGATGCCCCTCTGGCCTAGGGGCTTGGGCTCTAGAGCCCTCGAAGGCCCCGGGGATTGTCAACTCAAGACACACCCACACTGGATGCTCAATCTGCGAGGTCTTCCGAGTCCTTGGTCTGGATGTGGGGATGTGGCCCAGCCTGGCTGGTGGAGACCTGATGCTCACGGACATCTCTGGCCCCGAGCCAGTCCCCTGGGGTCGAGGCCACCCCTGCTGCTCCTGCCCCTCCTACAGGGGATGCTGTCCACCCCGCGCTGGCTCTCAGCTGTCCACCCCGTGCGGTCCCAGGTCCCAGACGGCTAGGAGACACAGCTCCTCACCTTTCTCTTTTGAGTACCTGCTGCACCCAAGGGAGATGCTGTAGGCTCTGAGGGAGGATGGAGCAAGCACCAGTGAGTCCTACTGCAGGAGTCCTCTGCCTGCCAGAGGACGGAAGGCCAGTATCTTCATGATGGCAGGTTCTGACATGGATGGAGCCTGGGGTACCGTGCACCAGCTCAGTGCCTGGCAGCCATGATCTGGTCCCAGCCGGCAACTTGATCATCCCGTACTGCAGGTGGGGAAGGAGGCTCAGAGAGCTCATCTGCTTGCTCAGGCTCACACAGCTGGCTGCCCACATGGTAAAATGCCAGATCAGTCCCAGCAAGGGATAGGCAGGTAGGGTGCACAGATGAACCTTGAGCTTGGCTCCGGAAATAGGCTTTTGGACGGAGGACAGAGAGGAAGAGCAGAGAACAAAGGACACAGACAAATCAGGGTGCTGGCCACCCACCAAGCCTGGACCTGGGGAGCTCTGGCAGGAGCAGGAAGGGCTCAGAGCCAGGTCCTGCAGGGTTGTGGAAGGTCTCCTGCTAGGTGGGGACTCCCTCCATAGGGCTGGACCTGCCATGGCCTGAAGCTGGCTACACAAAGAAATCAAAAACAGGTTGTGGGTGAGTCAGTAGCCGGGTGAAACAGGAGAAACAGGAGAGAAACAGGCCTCTGGGAGGTCTTCCCTCAGTCCTGAAGACCGGGCGACCGCCCACGCCTACCTCCCGGTGGGGACCACAGCACTGGCCTAAGGACCAGCAGGAGCAGATCTGCTGGGTCGCAGGGCGCCTTCCTGCGGGGACCAGCCGCTGTTGTGTCTACAGTGCTGGCGTGGGTGGTGAAGTGGGGGCACTGGCCAAGGCTACGTCTGAGACCTAGTTCCCAACCACAGACGGAGCAGGCTGGTCGGAAAATATTCCTTTCCTGAGACGTCGAAGCTGGGCCTCTTTGAATCACCCGGCCACTTCCTTCCTGTGTGTATCTTAGGCATGCTGGCTGGGGGGCTGGGCGGGTTCAGCGTGTGTTGTTGTTGCTTGTTTTCAAGTTGATGTCTAGTGTCCTGTTCTTTTGTGAGTTGCACGCAAGGGGGTGGGGTTGCTCCTAAGAGGTCTTTGTCCCTGAAGTGGATGTTGGAGATGGCTTGGGTCTTCTCAGCAAGTAGAAACCTCTGCTTGTGAGACTCCTTAGGGCCACAGGGGGACCTTCACGTGGGACATTTGTCCCTATGCCTGCCAGAGGACGGAAGGCCAGTATCTTCATGATGGCAGGTTCTGACATGGATGGAGCCTGGGGTACCGTGCACCAGCTCAGTGCCTGGCAGCCATGATCTGGTCCCAGCCGGCAACTTGATCATCCCGTACTGCAGGTGGGGAAGGAGGCTCAGAGAGCTCATCTGCTTGCTCAGGCTCACACAGCTGGCTGCCCACATGGTAAAATGCCAGATCAGTCCCAGCAAGGGATAGGCAGGTAGGGTGCACAGATGAACCTTGAGCTTGGCTCCGGAAATAGGCTTTTGGACGGAGGACAGAGAGGAAGAGCAGAGAACAAAGGACACAGACAAATCAGGGTGCTGGCCACCCACCAAGCCTGGACCTGGGGAGCTCTGGCAGGAGCAGGAAGGGCTCAGAGCCAGGTCCTGCAGGGTTGTGGAAGGTCTCCTGCTAGGTGGGGACTCCCTCCATAGGGCTGGACCTGCCATGGCCTGAAGCTGGCTACACAAAGAAATCAAAAACAGGTTGTGGGTGAGTCAGTAGCCGGGTGAAACAGGAGAAACAGGAGAGAAACAGGCCTCTGGGAGGTCTTCCCTCAGTCCTGAAGACCGGGCGACCGCCCACGCCTACCTCCCGGTGGGGACCACAGCACTGGCCTAAGGACCAGCAGGAGCAGATCTGCTGGGTCGCAGGGCGCCTTCCTGCGGGGACCAGCCGCTGTTGTGTCTACAGTGCTGGCGTGGGTGGTGAAGTGGGGGCACTGGCCAAGGCTACGTCTGAGACCTAGTTCCCAACCACAGACGGAGCAGGCTGGTCGGAAAATATTCCTTTCCTGAGACGTCGAAGCTGGGCCTCTTTGAATCACCCGGCCACTTCCTTCCTGTGTGTATCTTAGGCATGCTGGCTGGGGGGCTGGGCGGGTTCAGCGTGTGTTGTTGTTGCTTGTTTTCAAGTTGATGTCTAGTGTCCTGTTCTTTTGTGAGTTGCACGCAAGGGGGTGGGGTTGCTCCTAAGAGGTCTTTGTCCCTGAAGTGGATGTTGGAGATGGCTTGGGTCTTCTCAGCAAGTAGAAACCTCTGCTTGTGAGAACGAGAAGGAAGGAGGGACTCCTTAGGGCCACAGGTGAGGACCTTCACGTGGGACATCACGCTTGAGTCTCAAATTGGTCTCAAGACGCAGGTCAGGACTGTGAGGACCCGGGAAACTGTGGCCACGTCTTGGAGCCATGGTTTCCTGCACCTTAGGCCCAAGTGCATTCCTGGGCATACATGGGCCGCATCCACATGCCCTCCCATACCAGCAACAGCCGCTGGGCACCGAGCCTTCCCCCAGTTCTACGCCCTGCTGCGCTGGAAGCGGCTGCTGCCAGTTTCCTGAGACACCAAGGGAATTTTGGCTTGCTAGTTTTTCTTTCTCTTTAGGTAAACAGAATACAAAAGGATTTCTCTAACATCCTTGGCTGTGACTCACAGGAGATGACAATTTACGTGGCAACCCCATGCACACACATACACGAGTGTACACATATGCATGTATGTATAATGTGTGTCCAAGTGTATACAAAACACAAAGCATTTATCTGTAACAGAGACTGTGTTCGTAAGAAACACTGGTTGTAGGTGCCCCACACTCACCATATGTGTGATACACGCATGTTTTCTGTATAGACGCACACACACAAATGCAAATTTTAGGAAACACCGACTCGCCCTGTGTGTGACACACTCCATGTGTGGTCCGCCCCATTTTCTACTGGCTGCCTCCTGCTGAGCTGTGTCCACACGTCAGTGGCCACTATGCTTAGAGGCTTGGAAAGCCCTGGAAAGGGAGAGGTTGTGTTGGTGGGCCCGTCGCCCCACACCCAGTCCCTGGGCACCTATGCTCTGTGTAGTCAGGTACGCGTCCTTGCCAATGCTCGTGATCTGACCTTTATTCTAGTTGGGTCTAGTCTAGTGAGTGTGAGCAAGTGTCCAGTGGTGGATTTGATTTGTATTTCCCTGACAGTCAATGAGGCTGAGCATCTTCTGTCTTCGTTGTTGAAGTATCTATTCAGAGCCTTTGCCTGTTTTTAATTGGTTACGCAGGTTTTTGTGGTTGAGATGCCATGGTTCATTGTGTATTCTGAACGAAAGTTACTAATCAGACACACAATTTGCATTCTTTTCCATCCCATTCTCTGGGTTGTCTTTCTTATTTATTCGTGTCCTTAAGAGTATTTGATTTTGTGAAATCTCATTTATCTATTTTTTTTAATTTTGTTGCCTGGGCTTTTGGTGTCATATCTAGCCTAGGCTAATGTAATGAAGATGTATTTCTAGTTCATTCTAAGAGTTTTATAGTCATAGGTGTTTTCTTTGGTTCTATAATTCATTTGGAGTTAAATTCTGTCTAGACTGGGACATCGCAGCAACCAAAGGCCCTTCAGCTGATTGAGGAAGGCCCACCCGTACCATGGAGGGGAATCTCAGAGTCTACTGATTTAAATGTTAATCACATCTAAAAAATTATATATATTCACACACCTATCCATACCTCTGTGTGTGTGTTAGTCACTCAGTTGTGTCTGACTCTTTCGTTTTTTAAAGATTTATTTATTTATTTATTTTGGGTGGGAGTCGGGTTTTGGGTTTTTTTTTTTTTTGGAGGGAGGGAGCGGGCCACTTCTATTGGTCTTTCATTTGTCTATTTTCATCCGTCTTTCGAGCTAAGAAACACTGGTTGTAGGTGCCCACACTCACCATATGTGTGATACACGCATGTTTTCTGTATAGACGCACACACAAATGCAAATTTTAGGAAACACCGACTGCCCTGTGTGTGACACACTCCATGTGTGGTCCGCCCCATTTTCTACTGGCTGCCTCCTGCTGAGCTGTGTCCACACGTCAGTGGCCACTATGCTTAGAGGCTTGGAAAGCCCTGGAAAGGGAGAGGTTGTGTTGGTGGGCCGTCGCCCACACCCAGTCCCTGGGCACCTATGCTCTGTGTAGTCAGGTACGCGTCCTTGCCAATGCTCGTGATCTGACCTTTATTCTAGTTGGGTCTAGTCTAGTGAGTGTGAGCAAGTGTCCAGTGGTGGATTTGATTTGTATTTCCCTGACAGTCAATGAGGCTGAGCATCTTCTGTCTTCGTTGTTGAAGTATCTATTCAGAGCCTTTGCCTGTTTTTAATTGGTTACGCAGGTTTTTGTGGTTGAGATGCCATGGTTCATTGTGTATTCTGAACGAAAGTTACTAATCAGACACACAATTTGCATTCTTTTCCATCCCATTCTCTGGGTTGTCTTTCTTATTTATTCGTGTCCTTAAGAGTATTTGATTTTGTGAAATCTCATTTATCTATTTTTTTTTTTTCTTTTGTTGCCTGGGCTTTTGGTGTCATATCTAGCCTAGGCTAATGTAATGAAGATGTATTTCTAGTTCATTCTAAGAGTTTTATAGTCATAGGTGTTTTCTTTGGTTCTATAATTCATTTGGAGTTAAATTCTGTCTAGACTGGGACATCGCAGCAACCAAAGGCCCTTCAGCTGATTGAGGAAGGCCCACCCGTACCATGGAGGGGAATCTCAGAGTCTACTGATTTAAATGTTAATCACATCTAAAAAATTATATATATTCACACACCTATCCATACCTCTGTGTGTGTGTTAGTCACTCAGTTGTGTCTGACTCTTTCGTTTTTTTTTTAAAGATTTATTTATTTATTTATTTTGGGTGGGAGTCGGGTTTTGGGTTTTTTTTTTTTTTTTTTTTTGGAGGGAGGGGAGCGGGCGGGCCACTTCTATTGGTCTTTCATTTGTCTATTTTCATCCGTCTTTGTTCTTTGGCACCTGTGGGCCTCCCATCGCGGTGGCGTCTGTTGTTGCAGAGCGCCAGCTCTGGGCGCATGAGCTCCAAAGCTCCGGCTCGGTCATTGGACACATCGGTCCAGCTGCTCCGCCATGGGATCTTCCCAGGCCAGGGATCGAACTGGCACCCCTTGCACTGCAAGGCGGTGTCCTTACCCACTGGACCACCAGGGGAAGCCCTGTCTGACTCTTTTTTGTCCACTATGGACTGTAGCCTGCCAGGCTCCTATGTCCATGGGATTCTCCAGACAAGAATACTGGAGTGGGCTTCCCTAGTGGTCTAGTGGGTAAGGACACCGCCTTACAGTGCAAGGGATGCCGGTTCGATCCCTGGCCTGGGAAGATCCCACGTGCCACGGAGCGGCTGGACTGATGTGTCCAACTACCAAGCCGGAGCTCTGGAGCACATGCGCCCAGAGCCAGTGCTCTGTGACGAGAGAGGTCACTGCGATGGGAGGCCCACACAGGCCAAAGAACAAAGATAAATAGACAAAAGCTCAATAGAAGTTGCCAAATAAAAAAGGAATACTGGAGTGGATAGCCATTTCCTCCTCCAGGGGATCTTCCTGACCCAGGGATTGAACCCGAGTCTCCTGCACTGCACTTGGATTCTTTCCTGCCTGAGCCACCAGGGAAGCCCCTCACCCCGTGTATATGCGCGCGCACACACACACACACACACACACACACACACACACACACACACACACACACACACACACACACAGGGCTTCCCCACCTCCCTGCAGCATTCTTTTTTCTACCTCCATCAGGGTTCTGCTTTTCAGTCTGTGTTCCATGTCCTTCTATCATGCCTATATAATATCCATTCAGAACTTTTTCAAAACATCTCTTTGGGAAAAGGCAAGCCCAGGGAAGAATGTGTGAACCGTGAGTCCAGTTTTTCCGACAAACTCTCCATCTCCACTCCCACTGGACCCAAAGTCATTTACATGAGCTGCTTGGGAATTTCCTGTTTATTTACTGGGCTTCCAGACAAACTGGGACTGCCGCCCCTTAGGGCAAGCTCAGCCGTCCACTTGGCACTCAGAGGCGTCTGGGATGGACCTAAGGGTGAGTCACCTCAAACCCTCTCACCCCAGTGGCCCCTGCCCATGGTAAGCCCCAGGTTGCAGCAGATGGAGGCTCCAGGCACCCCTGGACCAGAGGGAACCCCCAGGGTGCCTTCCAGCAAGACAAGGGGGCCAACCAGATCTCAGCATGGAACAGAACAGGCCTGACCCCCTCTGTCCTCCTTCAGGCAGAATTGGGGGTCAGTTGGGGAGGAAGGAATATGTCTCCTTTTAATGGCTAAGTCAGAGCTTTCTCTTGGTGAATGTCAGCTGCACTTGTAAGTATGTGGGTTATTTTCAGATATCTTTGATATTGATTTATAACCTAATTCCACAGCCATAAGAGAACACACTCTACAATTTCAACACCTTTAGACCATGAAATTTTTTCACCTTGTTTTACATCCCTGGATATATTCTAGCATCTTTTGGTTTATAGTCTAGGAGAACCTGAATATTATTTGTCTCTAACTGTTGTGTGAAAATTATATAAATCTTAATTATGTTGAATTGGTTCATGGTGCTTTTCAGGTCTACTATATTCTTCTACTTCTCTGTATATTCATTCTATTAATTTTTGAGACTTTGATATTGAAACTAAAAATTTTAATTTATCCACTTAAAAAATAATTGTAATGTGCAGTGGAACTACATGTAAAATAGCTTTGTTCTGTGTTTTCCAAGTCTCCTGTAAATGTGTTATCATACTTTTGTAATTTTTAAAAAATTATTTGTTTATTTTTAAATCTTTTATTTACTTCTTTGCTTGGTTGAACTGGGTCTTAGTCGCAGCCTGTGAACCATTAGTTGTGGCATGTAGGATCTAGTTTCCTGGCCAGGGATTGAACACAGGCTCCCTGCATTGGGAGCCAGCGTCTTAGCCACGGGACCAGCAGGAAAGTCCCAATTTTATTTATTTTTAATTGGAGGATAATTGCTTTACAATATTATGTTAGTCATACTATTCATAATTTAAAAAATAAAAAAGGCACAAGCAGGAAAAAGGAATGTGCCCCCGACAGTCTGTGCCCAATAGCCCCACAGACACCTGCCAGTGCAGACCTGCGGCCAGGTGTGGGCACACTCACAGGCACACAAGCACGTGCACACACACCCACACTCACTTTGCTCAGCCAAGGACTCCTGTACTCTCACTTCCTCTTCCTTCAGTGGTGGCCAGGCTGGCAGCCACCCTGCCAGGCCTGACGGTCAGAGTGTTTCTTCTTGGGGGCCGGCAAGACCCTCACATGCCCCAGCCTCACACCCACATACGTGCTCGGGGCAGAAGGAGGGCTGGCCCTCTCCTTTCTGAGGCCTCTGAGTCTGTTCTTAGCCCCTGCTGGCCTCTGCAGTTCTCAGACTTGAGCAGGTGGTCCAGGACTGCAGAGGCCTGGAGGTCTGAGCAGTAGATGGCCCCTTGGAGCAGGGAGTCATGGAGCCCTTTGCCAGCACCTTCTGGGTACCCTACCCCCCACGCTCCTAGCCTCACCAAGTTTGCTCCACCAGCAGCCCTGTGGCCGGCCGAGCATTTTGGTGACTGGTGACCAGGAGTGGCAAGCTCTCGTTGAGTCTTCCTTCTCTCCCAGGTTGGCTTCCTGTCTCAAGAGAAGGCCCACAACTCAGGGGACTCGCTCATGAGGAGGCAGGAGTCATGAATTCTGGGGATGGAGCTTTCATGATGGTTTAACATCCGCTGAGTAGGGAGGGCTCTCCTCCCAGCTCTGGGCCCAGGTAGCTGAAGGGGACACTTGCCCCTTAGGTCACTAGGCTGGGTTTACCAGAGAAAATCCTGATATCCATATGCAGTGGATTCACTGTCTATGTGTCAACCCCGCCCCCATACCTGAGTGAAATCCTAGCCTCCAAGGGGATTGGATGAGAAGGGGGCCTCCTGGTGGGGATTAGGTCATGACGGTACAGAGACTTCATGAACAAGATTAGTGTCCTTTATTTTTTTTTTTAAACCTTTATTTTACTTTTAACTTTTACAGAGTTTTGTTGTTTACAGATATGTATGTTCCCAGATTAGTCATATGTATATCCCCCCCTTTCCACCCCTCCTGACCATCACACAGCACCCCTGAAGGATCCCCTTTTCTCACAGAGCAATGAATAGAGCTATTTTCTTCACTTATGATAGTACAGGCCTTCATGCTACTTCCTTTATGCCTCTCACTCACTGTTCCTTCCCCACAATGTCCATATGTCCACTGTCCATGTCTGTCTTTCTGTCACTTCACTGCATGTGCCATCATCACCATCCTACTAGATTCCATATATATGTGTTAATATGCTGTATTTGTCCTTCTCTTTCTGACTGACTTCACTTTTGATGATACGTTCTAGATCCAGCCACCTCATTAGGGCTGATTCTTCTGCATTTCTCTTTACAGGTGTGTAGTATTCCATTGTATATATGTACCAGAGCTTTTGGATCCATTCGTTCGTCAATGGGCATCTAGGTTCCTTCCATGTTCTAGCTATTGTATAGAGAGCTGCAATGAACATTGGGGTACAGGTGCTTCTTTCAGTTTTGATTTCATCAGGGAGCTCTGAGCGGCTTCCCCGATGGCTCAGTGATTACGACTCTGGCTGGCTCCCGATGCAGAGAATGTGGGTTTGATCTCTGGTCAGGGAACAAGAATCCCACATGCCGTGCAGTGTGACCAAGAATAAATAAATAAAGAATCAGGAAGTGGGCTCTCACCACATGCGAGCCTGCCGGCACCTTCATCATGGGACTTCCTCGTCTCCGAAACCGTGAGAAACAAAGCCATGCCGTTTATACACCGCCCAGGCTCTCCTGTTCTGCTCGAGTGGCCCTCCACCCGGTGAATTTGAGTGTAAAGTCCACAGAAAGCTGCTCTTAGCCTAAGTATGTCCCAGGTATGGCACTGGATGCCTTTATAGTAAAAGTTGTCTTCATGGTTGATTAGAAATTCAAGTGGGTATCCTGTATTTTGTTTTTTTTCCTTTCTAATCAGGCCACCCTACCCAGACCCCAGTGTCTGAGGCTCGCTTGTCCACCAAGAAGCCACCGACTGCGGGATGCACACGGACCTCTGCCCTGCTGGTGCAGGTCACTCCTGGGGAGTCGCTCCTGGGGGCTCCTCCCTTGGCAGCAGGCCTCCCAGCCCTGCTGGTCTTTATTCTTCCCCGCTGGCCCTTCCCACCCCCTCCTCCCCTGGGCCCCCTGAGCCTGGCCTCCAGTGTCCTGAGAGGCATGTACCTTAGATGGCCCTTCTGTCCCCGGCCTGGCCTCCGACTCCTCCACCCTCTCTCTGCTTATTCCCCAGCAGAGGTTCCCAGAGCACTTTCTCAGTTCCAGGCTTTGGGGAGGCGAGAGGGGGCAGAGCAGGACCCCAGGGCCCCGCCTTCAGGAGCCCAAGTGCCAGGAGGGAGCCTAGGCACTGGGAAGTCTTCCACGGCTCTGTCCCTGGTGATGTGTGTGTATGCTCAGTCGTGTTGGAATCTTTGCGACTCCATGAACTGTAGCCCACCAGGCTCCTCTGTCCATGGGATTCTCCAAGCAAGAATATTAGATTGGGTAGCCATTTCCTTCTCCAGGGGATCTTCCTGACTCACAGATCAAACCTGAGCCTCTTGTGTCTCCTGTGCTGGCAGGCGGCTGCTTTACCATCTGTCCCCTGGGAAGCCCCTGGTGATGAGGCCGCTGCAGATCTGGTTCCTGGTGAACCAGGGAAGGTTCACAAACTGGAAAGGCCAGCTTCCCAGTTTGCAGGGGACCTGCTCCTTCCTGTGCTCTCACTTACTTGTAGTGGCGGGAGGGGAGTGGGGGGAGGAGGAGGAGGGAAGAAGGAGAGGGAGGCAGAAGCAGTTTCTCTGGGATCTTCTTGTAAAGGCAGCAATCCTATCACAAAGCTCCCCTCTCATGACCAACACCTCCAAAGGTCCTGTCTCCAAACACCATCATTTTAGAGCATAGAGTTTCCCCATTTGAATGTTGATGGGAACCCAAAAATTCTGTTCAGAACCACCTGTAACAGGAGGCAAAGACAAGCAGCAATTCAACTACTACCTGATGCTTCCTGGGGATGGGGATCCCAGCAAGCGTTCCTCATGGCCAGGTTCTGCCCAGGGGCCTACAGCCCTCTCCTGATGCATGGTTTTCACTGTCCACCCTTGGGCATCTGAAAGGCCAACGTGTCTGCAGGAGAGGCTGGCTGATCGCCTGAAAGGTCTCATCCAGGTCACAAAGCACCCGCCCTAGAGCTGCCGGCGTCACAATACCTGCAACAGGAAATAAGTAAAAAACATTGACCAAGTGGGAAAGCGCACTAGGCTTTTTTTTTTGGAGGTTGGGGGTGGTGGAGAGGAACTTTCAAAAAATATTCAAAGGACCTTATCCCTGAGACCTTTTTTTTATTATTATTTTTATTTTTATGAGAGTGGAATAAAGTTTATTAGAGTGGGAGATGCTGTGAGAACAGCGGGCCAACTGAAGGCAGAACCGATCTCGAACAAGGGTCATTGATCAATTTTTAACTAGGCTGAGACCTTTTTCGTTTTAATCTATTTATTTATTTATTTTTGGCTATTCTGGGTTTTCACTGGTGCCACAGACTCTTTCTTCTCTAGTTTCAGGGAGTGGGGGCCACCTGGTAGTTGAGGTGAGCAGGCTTCTTGTTGCAGTGACTTCTCTTGTAGAACTCGGGCTCTAAGGCACACGGGCTTCAGTTGTTGTGGCACATGGGCTCCATAATTTCGGCTCCGAGGCTCTAGAGCACAGGCTCCGTAGTTGTGGCTCACGGGCTCAGTTGCTCCACAGTATATGGGATCTTCCCGGATCAGGGATTGAACCTGTGTCTTCTGCATTGGCAGGTGAACTCTTCACCACTGAGCTACCACAGAAGCCCTGAGACCATTTTTTAAAAAGGTAATTTTGTTTGTTTTTGGCCATTCTGGGTCTTTGTGGCGGTAGGGGCTCTTCTCTAGTTGTGGCGAGCAGGGGCTGCTCTGTAGATGCTGTGAGCAGGCTTCAGTACTTGTGGTTCCCTGGCTCTGGAGCACAGGCTCGGTAGTCGTGGTGTACGGGCCAAGTTGCTCTTCGGCACATGGGCTCTTCCCAGACCAGAAATTGAACCTCTGTCTCCTTCATTGGCAGGCAGATTCTTTACCACTGACCCACCAGGGAACCCCCTCCCCAAGACTGTTGAAGCCACATGTGAAATATTTTTCCTCTGGAAGCAGTGGTTTTTGATTATATCTACTGCATCTCTCTCTGAGGCATCCAGAGAAGTATTTTGTATTAATTTTGTTTATTTGTTTGCTTTTGACTGTACTGGGTCTTTATTGCAGGGCAAGACCTTTATCTAGTTGCAGTGTGCGGGCTTCTCATTGCGATGACTTCTCTTGTTGCAGAGCATGGGCTCTACGGTACGTGGGCTCAGTAATTGTGGCACATGGGCCTAGCTGATCCATGGGATGTGGGAATCTTCACAAGTCAGGGATCAAACCCATGTCTCCTGTATTGGCAGGTAGATTCCTGACCACTGAGCCACCAGGGAAGCCCAGGGAAGTTTATTTTAACACATGGTATCAAAAAATCTAACTGATGGAGTTGATCATTTATAAATAAAAAGTTGTTTTTGAAGTGGATATGTTTGGTATCATTATTCATTTCTGTTTCTCAGTGGGGAAATGAATGGATCAGGCATTTCTCCAAACCTCTTGTTAGTGGCAAAGAGACTGGGCTTTATTTTATCATTAATAGAATGTCAGGGACTTCCCTAGCGATCATCTTTCAAAGCAGGGATCTATGTTCAGTCCCTGGTTGGGGAGCTAAGTTCCCACATGCCTCACAGCCGAAAAACCAAAACATGAAGCAGAATATTACAACAAATTCGATAAAGACTTTTAAAATGGTTCACATGACTCCCTACCTCTAGGGCAAGAATGGTTCCAGACTCCCAGTTTCGATTACTGTTTAGGTGAACTCTTCACCACTGAGCTACCACAGAAGCCCTGAGACCATTTTTTAAAAAGGTAATTTTGTTTGTTTTTGGCCATTCTGGGTCTTTGTGGCGGTAGGGGCTCTTCTCTAGTTGTGGCGAGCAGGGGCTGCTCTGTAGATGCTGTGAGCAGGCTTCAGTACTTGTGGTTCCCTGGCTCTGGAGCACAGGCTCGGTAGTCGTGGTGTACGGGCCAAGTTGCTCTTCGGCACATGGGCTCTTCCCAGACCAGAAATTGAACCTCTGTCTCCTTCATTGGCAGGCAGATTCTTTACCACTGACCCACCAGGGAACCCCCTCCCCAAGACTGTTGAAGCCACATGTGAAATATTTTTCCTCTGGAAGCAGTGGTTTTTGATTATATCTACTGCATCTCTCTCTGAGGCATCCAGAGAAGTATTTTGTATTAATTTTGTTTATTTGTTTGCTTTTGACTGTACTGGGTCTTTATTGCAGGGCAAGACCTTTATCTAGTTGCAGTGTGCGGGCTTCTCATTGCGATGACTTCTCTTGTTGCAGAGCATGGGCTCTACGGTACGTGGGCTCAGTAATTGTGGCACATGGGCCTAGCTGATCCATGGGATGTGGGAATCTTCACAAGTCAGGGATCAAACCCATGTCTCCTGTATTGGCAGGTAGATTCCTGACCACTGAGCCACCAGGGAAGCCCAGGGAAGTTTATTTTAACACATGGTATCAAAAAATCTAACTGATGGAGTTGATCATTTATAAATAAAAAGTTGTTTTTGAAGTGGATATGTTTGGTATCATTATTCATTTCTGTTTCTCAGTGGGGAAATGAATGGATCAGGCATTTCTCCAAACCTCTTGTTAGTGGCAAAGAGACTGGGCTTTATTTTATCATTAATAGAATGTCAGGGACTTCCCTAGCGATCATCTTTCAAAGCAGGGATCTATGTTCAGTCCCTGGTTGGGGAGCTAAGTTCCCACATGCCTCACAGCCGAAAAACCAAAACATGAAGCAGAATATTACAACAAATTCGATAAAGACTTTTAAAATGGTTCACATGACTCCCTACCTCTAGGGCAGACCAGCGCCACCAGCTGCTGGACACACAGCCTTCCTGAGACTCCCAGTTTCCCCTCTCCCTGCGGGCACGTCTGGGACAAGCATGGACCTCAGGGCTAATGGTGCTGAGTGCAGCCTCACGGGGAGGCTGTTACTCTCACTGGGCCACGGTCTCTTGGCCCACAAGCTGCCATAATGATGCTCTATGGTGGTGTGAGCGTGGCCAGGCTGGGTCAGGACGGTCCCAAGCCTCCTTCAGGGGGTCCCTGAAGCTTTCCCTGGTCCTGGGCCACAGGGCGGAAGTGGCCACTGTCATGGGGTCGCTATCATTGTCCATCCTCTCCCCAGGAGCTTCTACAGTAATGGGTCGCTGCCCCTTTTCCTGCCCCCGGCGGGCAGGAAGCTGGTCTGTCATCTTCTTGGGCGGTCCCGGCTCAGAGCAGGCTTCCTGTCAGGGCAGGTCACCGTTTGTGTAGGGAGCACTCACTCCGCCTGCCTGACGCCCTTCACCCTTTCGCTATTGCAACACTCGGCTCTTTACCCGGAGACTCCTGCTTGGAGCCCAACCAAGCCCCAGTGCCCCCGCTCCCAGCCACTTCCTGGGAAATGCAGAGGGAGTCCTCACCCCCATTCCCTGGCCGGCTGCCTGCTGGCCTCATCTGGCACACTGGGGAAGGCTCCTCTTCCACACGGAGGGAAAAGGTGCCGTCACACCCATGGACTGGGCCCATTTGGGCATCGGGCCAAATCAGACAGAAGTCCTGATGTCCCACAGTCAAACGTGCCAGCAAGGAGAAGCACTCGTGTGAGTCTGGCTAGAACAGAGGGCTGATGGACTTCAGCCTCCAAGAGAAAGATGGCCATGGCGGGGGTGGGGGCAGAGACTGGAGAGACCAACGGCCCAACTCAGTGCTTCTAACACATGCCCAGTTCAGGTGTGTAAAAGCCTGTGCGTGCCAGGAGTTCACGTCCACCAGGCTTCTCCACAGAGGAGCAAATTGGAAGGCCATGGAGCCTACTGCTCAGGGAGACCCCCAAAACAAACAGGGTGTGCTCATGTCTCAGGTAACCAAAACCATTGCTGGTGGGACTGGAAATCCATGCTACCTCTTTGTAACACTGTTTGGAATTTTTTTCTTTTTTTGGTCTTGCAACATGTGGGATCTTAGTTCTACAACCAGGGATTGAGCTTGCACCCCCTGCCTTGGAAGCCTGAAGTCTTAACCATTAGACCACCGGCTAAGTCCTTGGAAATTTCTAATAAAGTGAAGTATACACTCATTTGGTGAGCCAGGAATTTTGCTTCTTTTGTATTCATCCAGAAGAAATTAAACCTAGGGGTCACAAGACATTCACAAAGCCTCATGGTGGCTTTATTCATATTAGTCCCAAATTGGGTGCCACTTGTCCACTAAGAGGAAAATAGGTGTACACATTGTGGAACAGTCACACCGTCCAGCAATAAGACAGTGACAAATAACCAGCACCCACACCAGTCTGGGTGACTCCCCAAACCAGTGCAACAAATGAGAAATGGCCCCAAAGAGGACATATTTGGATTCCTCTCTGTGTGTTTGTAATGACAGAGCAAATCTAGAACGACCTGGGAAAGAGCTCATCCGGGTAGTGTCCAGGGAGTGGACATTTATCAAAACACGCCCAACTGTACTTCTTAAAAAGTCTTTATTGAATTTGTTACAATACTGCTTCTAGGTTTTGGTTTTTCAGCCCTGAGGCTGTGGTATCTTAACTCCCTGTCCAGGGATTGCACCTATGAAGCCTTAACCATTGGATCACCAGATAAGTCCTCCTGTTTTAGATTTTAAAGACAACTTATTAGCCAGTTGGCTGTGCCTTCCCAAAGCCTTTACCAAGGAACCTGTAAGACCACCAGGTGTGGGTGGGGCACCCCAATCATCTCTCTTAACAGACCCAGTGGCACTCAGTGTTTCAGGCCAACCCCTGGCTACAGAGAGCCCAGGGGGAAGGCCAGCGAGCGGAGCACCAGGGTTCTGGACAAAGCCAAATCCCCCTCTCTGCATGTGACTGTTCCCCTCTGTAGTAGCTTCTGGCTACTACTGGGTCCTGGGGAAGACTCAAGGGCTGGTGGGGACGTCAGTCCCTGGTCAGTCCTGAGCTCAGTGCATTATGGACTGGTGTAAGCTGGCTTGCCCTCCCACAAAATCAGGTCTACGGAGCTACAATCTGTCATCTCATGGAGGTGGTGTGTGGGAGCCTGAGAAAACCCAGAAGGCGCACGTCAGGTGTGTGAGCAGGTGGCTAGGACTCCGCAATATGTCCCCTTGCTTGTGACCTCTCTCCCTCCATCCACACCTCCTGGGACGTTCCCCAGGACCAGATGGCCAAGGCAGTCGGCTTTTGGATGACTCTCCATGATGTGCTAGTCCCACTGAGAGCCTGCTATGAGGGCATTACAGCCCGAACGTCAAGTATCCCTGGAAGATGGCAGGAAGGGAAACCATCCCTGTGGATGGGGCCTGAGAAGAAGAGCCAATTATTGCTTTTCTGGACTGAAAAGATGTCTGGAAGGACTTACCTACACCAGTGACTCTTCCCCTACCACCTTGGGGACCTCTGGCGATGTCTTGGAGACACATCTGATGGTCACATTGAGGTGGAGGGAGCTACTGGCTTCTAGGGGATGGAGGTCAGCCTGGGATGTTGCTGCACTTTGCAATGACAGAGCAAATCTAGAACGACCTGGGAAAGAGCTCATCCGGGTAGTGTCCAGGGAGTGGACATTTATCAAAACACGCCCAACTGTACTTCTTAAAAAGTCTTTATTGAATTTGTTACAATACTGCTTCTAGGTTTTGGTTTTTCAGCCCTGAGGCTGTGGTATCTTAACTCCCTGTCCAGGGATTGCACCTATGAAGCCTTAACCATTGGATCACCAGATAAGTCCTCCTGTTTTAGATTTTAAAGACAACTTATTAGCCAGTTGGCTGTGCCTTCCCAAAGCCTTTACCAAGGAACCTGTAAGACCACCAGGTGTGGGTGGGGCACCCCAATCATCTCTCTTAACAGACCCAGTGGCACTCAGTGTTTCAGGCCAACCCCTGGCTACAGAGAGCCCAGGGGGAAGGCCAGCGAGCGGAGCACCAGGGTTCTGGACAAAGCCAAATCCCCCTCTCTGCATGTGACTGTTCCCCTCTGTAGTAGCTTCTGGCTACTACTGGGTCCTGGGGAAGACTCAAGGGCTGGTGGGGACGTCAGTCCCTGGTCAGTCCTGAGCTCAGTGCATTATGGACTGGTGTAAGCTGGCTTGCCCTCCCACAAAATCAGGTCTACGGAGCTACAATCTGTCATCTCATGGAGGTGGTGTGTGGGAGCCTGAGAAAACCCAGAAGGCGCACGTCAGGTGTGTGAGCAGGTGGCTAGGACTCCGCAATATGTCCCCTTGCTTGTGACCTCTCTCCCTCCATCCACACCTCCTGGGACGTTCCCCAGGACCAGATGGCCAAGGCAGTCGGCTTTTGGATGACTCTCCATGATGTGCTAGTCCCACTGAGAGCCTGCTATGAGGGCATTACAGCCCGAACGTCAAGTATCCCTGGAAGATGGCAGGAAGGGAAACCATCCCTGTGGATGGGGCCTGAGAAGAAGAGCCAATTATTGCTTTTCTGGACTGAAAAGATGTCTGGAAGGACTTACCTACACCAGTGACTCTTCCCCTACCACCTTGGGGACCTCTGGCGATGTCTTGGAGACACATCTGATGGTCACATTGAGGTGGAGGGAGCTACTGGCTTCTAGGGGATGGAGGTCAGCCTGGGATGTTGCTGCACTTTTTGCAATGCACACAGGACCAGGCCCCAAAAGAGATTAGCGCCACTGTCAAGAAATCCCAACGCACTCTGATTTATGAGCTGGGACAAACAGTTGGCTGGAAGGTCACAGACTTGGGAAGAACAGGAATCAAAGATTAGTGACTAGACATCTGTGGACATGTCTCCTGGAGCACGGAGGCCTCGTGTCCCGTGTTCATGCTCGTTAAAGTTACCTCGTACCTTGTGCAGAGACTTCCCTGGAGGTCCAGTGGTTAAGACTCTGGGTTTCCAATGCAGGGGGCGCAGGACCAATCCCTGGTCAGGGAACTAAGACTCCACAAGCCCAGGCGGCAAAATTAAAAAAAAAAAAAAAAGGAGTACAGAATCTCAGGCTGCCCCAGGCCTACCGAGAATCTGCTTAAAAGATTCTGAGTGACTTGTGTGCCCCTTACAACTTGAGAAGCCCTCAGCCTGCGAGGTGGGTGGTCAGGTGCCCATCCTGCAGTCCCTGGAGGCTGGGTGGTGTGTGAATGTCACTGGAAGGGAGGTATGGGAGGAGATTTTTCTTATGAGGTGGGAGACCTGTGCTCCTAACAGGGCCACTAGTGGGCATCCAAGAGCCGTGTCATCCAGGGGCCCCGAGGAGCAAGGTGGCAGCCGGGGGCAGAGCTACCACAGGGTCTCAGGGACGCACGTTGCTTTCAAAACCCTGAGCGACCCTGATCGCACGCAGATGACGACTCCATGGAAGGGGTCAGTTGCCAAGGTTAAAGGGGAAAGCGAGAAGAAAACAAAAAAACATGTAGAACACGCCTTCAAAAGCAAAGGGCTGCACATTTCTTTATTTCTCTTACAGAGGAACAAAATACCTTTTCAGTGACCATCGAGTTCCCACTGGTACCAGGCAGACGCCAGTTCCACGCCCACTTCCCACAGCATGACCTGTGTCCTGTCCGTCTCCTTACTGCCTGGGTGGCTGGCGTTAGCGCAGGTTCAGGCACCACTAGTCACGTGTGACCAAACACAGGGCACGGACAGAGGATCGCCGGCCTCCCGTGTAGATAGGCGACTTGGGTTCTGCCGCGCCCGCTGCCCCCACGGCGCCCGGCAACCAAGCGGTTCTGCTTCGAAGACGTGGCGCACGGCTGCGGGGCGCCCACCGCCGCACAGGAGTGACGCTCTGGCTCCTCGGAGCCCCGGGTCTGTCTGCCGCCGCCCGCGCGCCCGCCGGCCCGGGTCTCTGCCGCTTCTCGAGCTCGAGCACCGCCTCCGTTGGCAGCCGGACCGGCGGGGCCCGCAGGTGCGTTTGGGGCGGGGTGCGCCTCGGGTCTCCAGCCTGCGCGGCCGCCGTTCCTGCGCGCGGATCAGGTAGTAATCGATCACCTCCTCCAGAACTGGTGTCGGTGGCTGGTTGAGCAGCAGGCGGGCGGAGAGACAGTGCGCTCGCCCTGCCACGCGCTGCGCGGGAGGGTGAGCTCAGCTCCACGTCCCCGCTGTACCGCCTGCGGTCCGTGGAGCTCGTCCGTGGGCTACGGCGCGGTCTTCTCCGAGGACACCCGCGGCCACGTCCTGACAAAGCCCAGGAGCTGAACTCCGGAGCCGCCCGGGCCCGATGGACACTTGAGCCACCAGACCTGTCTTGGGAGCCTGTGAAGATGAGACACGAGAAAAGGTTGAAAGAGGAAACGCGCCGGTCAGGTCCAGCCTGCCTTGGGCTCCGCTGTGTGCCGCCGCTGACCTACTTGCTTTCCCCATGAAATCAAAAATACTGGTTCTGGGATTTCCCAGATGTGGCTAAGACTCCACAGCTCCCAGAGCAGGGGTGCCAGGTTCAATCCCTGGTCAGGGAACGAGATCCCGCGTGCTGCAACTAAACCCAATGCGGTCAAATTACAAATAAATGAAGTATTAAAAAGAAAACTGGTTAAGAGCCCCAGTTTAAGGCGAAGTAAACTGATGTCTGGGGGAAACCACTTACTGGTAAGTTTTCTTTTTTTTTTTTTTTTAATCCCTTTCCCTGGGACGTCATTACTGGGATCGTGCATATGCAAGCAAACACACAAAATCAGATACTCAGCTCGTCCGGAGGTAGGTCGATCATGGGTCCTTCCTGAGGGCAGCGTGGGGTGGGGTGGGGGGAGGAGCCAGCCCCCTTTCTGATTGCTCCCCCAGGAGGAGTGGAAGAAGAGAAGGAGGGGGTGCCCAGGAATTACTGTCTCGGTTCCCAGCCTTTTCCAAGGACCCACACACAGTGTTATAATTAATTCCGCTCTGCTGCAGCACATCGTGATCTGATCTCCGCTGAGAGAGTTTTGTGTTGGGACTTGCCTACGGTTTGTTTTCTGAGTGGGCGTGTTTATTCCTCTCCTTCTGGAGATAATAAGGGGACAAAAACTCCCCTAGCCGGAGCGCGCGCCTACGTCCAGACTCGCCGGCACACGCGCGCACAGGCACGCGTTTGAGAGGGAGCCGAGGCGGTGGGGGCCGTGGGCAGGCCTGGGACCACGTGCTGGGCGGTCTCGCGAGGCAGAGGATGCGCCCGGCCTGCTGGACCGTTTGGTCGTCTCATTCATGCAGCTGCGAAGACGGTCCAGCTAGGCTTCTGCCTATAGGATTAGGACCTGTGTTTCGAGAGAGAGGCACGCCGAGTGCAGTGTGACGCACCCCAGCTTGCCCGCGCGCTCCCCGCCCGTCCTCCGGTCACTCCCCGGTCGCTCCCCGGAAGCCCTGTATGGAGCTGCGGGAAGGGGCACTGGGTGGGATCTCAGGTTATCCCATACCCAGAGCTTCCCGGGGTCCCCCGCAAAGTGCAGGAGCTGTAGCCTGTGATTGAATGAGACAGGGGAATCAAGGATGGAAGGCAAGGGGCAGACCCGTGTCAGGTGGCCCAGGATGGGACGGGGGCTCGGAGACCCCGCTACCCTCATTGACAACAGGAAAGAGCCACGGAGGCCAGGAGTCTCCCTGATTCAGGAAACTAGATGGAGGGCTTCCTTGGTGCCTTAGCAGTAAAGGATCCACCTGACCATGCAAGAGACATAGATTCCATCCCTGAGTCCAGAAGATCCCCCAGAGAAGGAAATGGCCACCCACTACAGTATTCTTACCTAGGAAATCCCATGGACAGAGGAGACTGTTTGAGATACAGCTCAGAACATCCTAAAGAGTCAGACATGACTGAGGACACACACACACACACACACTCTGATTTAAAGGGACATTTCATTAGTGACGCTAGGTTTCCAACTGAAAGGTTGCTTTATCTCAGAGGATGTGAATGCCTAGAAAGAACTTTCCTGGTGGCTCAGTGGTAAAGAACACAGGTTTGATTCCTGATCTGGGAAGATCTCACACGTAACAGAGCAACTCAGCCTGCGCACCACAACTTTTGAGCCTGTGGTCTAGAGCCCACGAGCCACAACTACTGAAGCCCATGCCCCTACAGCCCGTGCTCTGCAACAAGAGGAGCCACCGCAGTGCGAAGCCCTCGTACCACAACTAGGGAGTAGCCCTGCTCATCACAACTAGAGAAAGCCTGCGCGGCCATGAAGACCCAGCACAACCAAAAATAAGTAAATACAAAGGAAACCGAACAGCGGTTTGCAGGACCTCTGCACCCGTAAGAGTGTTAAAGGCCGGAGCTTTCAAAACCATCACTAACCATGTTAAAAATGTCGTCTTTATTGCGGACCCTGAAGACCAGCTGGAGACATGACCTGGCCTTGACATGGGCTGAAAGGCAGGTGACCTCCTGAAAAAGAAAGCTGATACTGCTGCTGCCGTTTCTGAGGAAGGACCCAGGCCAGAAGGAGCACTGCACAAGGTCATCGGGAGGAGGCTGGGGCCCAGGCTCACCCATCTCCTCCCAGAGAAGTTGCTGGGAGTTCATTCAGCAAATCTGCTGGTGCAGGGCCCAGGATGGGACGGGCTCGGAGACCCCGCTACCCTCATTGACAACAGGAAAGAGCCACGGAGGCCAGGAGTCTCCTGATTCAGGAAACTAGATGGGGGCTCCGGGTAAAGGATCCACCTGACCATGCAAGAGACATAGATTCCATCCCTGAGTCCAGAAGATCCCCCAGAGAAGGAAATGGCCACCCACTACAGTATTCTTACCTAGGAAATCCCATGGACAGAGGAGACTGTTTGAGATACAGCTCAGAACATCCTAAAGAGTCAGACATGACTGAGGACACACACACACACACACACTCTGATTTAAAGGGACATTTCATTAGTGACGCTAGGTTTCCAACTGAAAGGTTGCTTTATCTCAGAGGATGTGAATGCCTAGAAAGAACTTTCCTGGTGGCTCAGTGGTAAAGAACACAGGTTTGATTCCTGATCTGGGAAGATCTCACACGTAACAGAGCAACTCAGCCTGCGCACCACAACTTTTGAGCCTGTGGTCTAGAGCCCACGAGCCACAACTACTGAAGCCCATGCCCCTACAGCCCGTGCTCTGCAACAAGAGGAGCCACCGCAGTGCGAAGCCCTCGTACCACAACTAGGGAGTAG
Source organism: Tragulus kanchil (assembly GCA_022376925.1). Classification (NCBI taxonomy): domain Eukaryota; kingdom Metazoa; phylum Chordata; class Mammalia; order Artiodactyla; family Tragulidae; genus Tragulus; species Tragulus kanchil. The sequence continues at coordinate 24,962,119 of JAIOJX010000032.1, forward strand.
CCCTGCTCATCACAACTAGAGAAAGCCTGCGCGGCCATGAAGACCCAGCACAACCAAAAATAAGTAAATACAAAGGAAACCGAACAGCGGTTTGCAGGACCTCTGCACCCGTAAGAGTGTTAAAGGCCGGAGCTTTCAAAACCATCACTAACCATGTTAAAAATGTCGTCTTTATTGCGGACCCTGAAGACCAGCTGGAGACATGACCTGGCCTTGACATGGGCTGAAAGGCAGGTGACCTCCTGAAAAAGAAAGCTGATACTGCTGCTGCCGTTTCTGAGGAAGGACCCAGGCCAGAAGGAGCACTGCACAAGGTCATCGGGAGGAGGCTGGGGCCCAGGCTCACCCATCTCCTCCCAGAGAAGTTGCTGGGAGTTCATTCAGCAAATCTGCTGGTGCAGGGCCCAGGGGCCCAGCAGCCCTGGCCGGAGGAGCTCACACCCTGTACCGGGGACAGGATAAGCAGGTGGCACACCGCTCACGCTGTCAGGTGGTGAACAGCAGGCACAGGGAGCTTTGGCGAGCCTTTCTAGGGCAGCCTGGCCAGCGAGCCTTCCCAGGAGGGAACGTGTAGGTGGACAAGGCAGTGACAAGAGATGGGCCCCTCACTGCCCCGTGGGACTGATTTATCAAAACACGCTCCCGACCCGGGGAATCCGGGACCACCTCAGCAAGGCTGGGGTGGAGGTGGGCGCTCGCAGATTTGTCTGGGTCTGCTGGAATCTTCCAGCCTGATGGGACCAGCTCCCTAGTGATGTACTGACTCCTGTTATCAGGGGCAGAGAGAATGGGGAGAGTGGGAGTCACCACATTTCTGCCTTCAGAGCAGCAGTCTCCACAGGAAGGGGGAGGTTACATTAAGCTGCCCTGTAGCCCCCCAGCACAGCAGCCCCCACCCCTACGCGGTAGGCCGAGCCGTGCAGCACAGCCCAGGGCCAGGTCAGGCCAGCTGCTCGGTGTTCTGGAGCAGGACTTCCTGGCTCCGTGCCAGTCGCTGGTGGAGGCAGAACGGGAGGCTCAGTGCTGCTGCGGATGGTACACATGGGTGCAGGGCCTGGCGCACCCTCGCTCAGACCCTGCCAGGGCCTCCACGGGGGTGCAGGTGGCAGGGATGGCGGGGCCGCTTCATCCGTGGGGAAGTGGGTGAGGAGCTGACAGCTGGTGGGCGGCGGGGGGGGGCAGCTCTCTGTTTGGGGCTCACCCTCGCCCCTCCAGCCCTGGAGCACCTCTCTCCCATCCTGACTGAGCACCTGGAGCCTCCCACACGCTGCTTCCTTTGGCACCAAGAGCCCCCTCCCTGGGGACACTGAGCCCCCAGACACCACTCGGGCATGCAGGGGACCTGGCTCTGGCTGGGGTTCCTCCTCCTCCTTTCTCCCCCTCCCCTCACCCACCTCTATGGAGGAGGCCTGGGGCCCAGGCTAAAAAATACTGCTGCTGCGTTTCTGAGGAAGGACCCAGGCCAGAAGGAGCACTGCACAAGGTCATCGGGAGGAGGCTGGGGCCCAGGCTCACCCATCTCCTCCCAGAGAAGTTGCTGGGAGTTCATTCAGCAAATCTGCTGGTGCAGGGCCCAGGGGCCCAGCAGCCCTGGCCGGAGGAGCTCACACCCTGTACCGGGGACAGGATAAGCAGGTGGCACACCGCTCACGCTGTCAGGTGGTGAACAGCAGGCACAGGGAGCTTTGGCGAGCCTTTCTAGGGCAGCCTGGCCAGCGAGCCTTCCCAGGAGGGAACGTGTAGGTGGACAAGGCAGTGACAAGAGATGGGCCCCTCACTGCCCCGTGGGACTGATTTATCAAAACACGCTCCCGACCCGGGGAATCCGGGACCACCTCAGCAAGGCTGGGGTGGAGGTGGGCGCTCGCAGATTTGTCTGGGTCTGCTGGAATCTTCCAGCCTGATGGGACCAGCTCCCTAGTGATGTACTGACTCCTGTTATCAGGGGCAGAGAGAATGGGGAGAGTGGGAGTCACCACATTTCTGCCTTCAGAGCAGCAGTCTCCACAGGAAGGGGGAGGTTACATTAAGCTGCCCTGTAGCCCCCCAGCACAGCAGCCCCCACCCCTACGCGGTAGGCCGAGCCGTGCAGCACAGCCCAGGGCCAGGTCAGGCCAGCTGCTCGGTGTTCTGGAGCAGGACTTCCTGGCTCCGTGCCAGTCGCTGGTGGAGGCAGAACGGGAGGCTCAGTGCTGCTGCGGATGGTACACATGGGTGCAGGGCCTGGCGCACCCTCGCTCAGACCCTGCCAGGGCCTCCACGGGGGTGCAGGTGGCAGGGATGGCGGGGCCGCTTCATCCGTGGGGAAGTGGGTGAGGAGCTGACAGCTGGTGGGCGGCGGGGGGTGGGGGCAGCTCTCTGTTTGGGGCTCACCCTCGCCCCTCCAGCCCTGGAGCACCTCTCTCCCATCCTGACTGAGCACCTGGAGCCTCCCACACGCTGCTTCCTTTGGCACCAAGAGCCCCCTCCCTGGGGACACTGAGCCCCCAGACACCACTCGGGCATGCAGGGGACCTGGCTCTGGCTGGGGTTCCTCCTCCTCCTTTCTCCCCCTCCCCTCACCCACCTCTAGGTGCTGGCTGTGAGTCATTTCCCCAAGATTAACGGCACTGGTATCATGGCCTAAAAAGAAAGGCAAGTCAATAAATAAATACGTAGAGTCTAAAATCGAATACCATGAAGAGCAGATTTTCTTGAAAGAAATCGGGAACCCTGACTCAGTGCTGCCCTCTAGTGTTGCTAAAGACACACAGACAACCCTCTTCCTCCACCCCAAACCCGCCAAGAAGGGAAACCTCTCTTCCCTCCGGTTTTCCTTTTCCTGTGGATGGGCCTGGGCGGTGCTGGGCTCTGGTTTGGGAGGTCAGGGCAGCTTGCCCTGCCTTGGCCACAGACTGCTCGGTCCTGCCTTGGTGTGACTGTGACACACAGGCCGCTCTTCCCAGGACTGGGCTGTGGTGGAGTCACACCCTGGGAAACTGCTGGCTGGCCCCAGACCAGCCGCCTTGGGCTACACCCAGGAGCTAGTCCCAAAGTTCCAAGAGTCACCAGGACAACAGAGAGGGTTGGCCCAGCATCCCACCCATGGGTGTGGGCAGGAGGTAGAGGCTCCCTCTGTAGACAGGGCACGCGACTCTCTGGAGCGCTCCATAAAGGTGCCCACTTCAGGCCGCCACGCCAGCGACCAAACCAGAGTGTCTAGAGGTGGGACACAAGGACCCCATTTTTTCTTTTGAACTTTTTATTTTGTATTGGGGTGTAGCAGATTAGTCTTATCTACCCCGAATCCACCTGCCGATACAGGCGACCCAAGTTCCATGCCTGAGTGCCGAAGATCCCTGGAGGAGGAAATGGCAGCCTACTCCAGGATTCTTGCCTGCAGGGATGGCGGGGCCGCTTCATCCGTGGGGAAGTGGGTGAGGAGCACCGGGGGGGGGAGCCTCTGTTTGGGGCTCACCTCGCCCTCCAGCCCTGGAGCACCTCTCTCCCATCCTGACTGAGCACCTGGAGCCTCCCACACGCTGCTTCCTTTGGCACCAAGAGCCCCCTCCCTGGGGACACTGAGCCCCCAGACACCACTCGGGCATGCAGGGGACCTGGCTCTGGCTGGGGTTCCTCCTCCTCCTTTCTCCCCCTCCCCTCACCCACCTCTAGGTGCTGGCTGTGAGTCATTTCCCCAAGATTAACGGCACTGGTATCATGGCCTAAAAAGAAAGGCAAGTCAATAAATAAATACGTAGAGTCTAAAATCGAATACCATGAAGAGCAGATTTTCTTGAAAGAAATCGGGAACCCTGACTCAGTGCTGCCCTCTAGTGTTGCTAAAGACACACAGACAACCCTCTTCCTCCACCCCAAACCCGCCAAGAAGGGAAACCTCTCTTCCCTCCGGTTTTCCTTTTCCTGTGGATGGGCCTGGGCGGTGCTGGGCTCTGGTTTGGGAGGTCAGGGCAGCTTGCCCTGCCTTGGCCACAGACTGCTCGGTCCTGCCTTGGTGTGACTGTGACACACAGGCCGCTCTTCCCAGGACTGGGCTGTGGTGGAGTCACACCCTGGGAAACTGCTGGCTGGCCCCAGACCAGCCGCCTTGGGCTACACCCAGGAGCTAGTCCCAAAGTTCCAAGAGTCACCAGGACAACAGAGAGGGTTGGCCCAGCATCCCACCCATGGGTGTGGGCAGGAGGTAGAGGCTCCCTCTGTAGACAGGGCACGCGACTCTCTGGAGCGCTCCATAAAGGTGCCCACTTCAGGCCGCCACGCCAGCGACCAAACCAGAGTGTCTAGAGGTGGGACACAAGGACCCCATTTTTTCTTTTGAACTTTTTATTTTGTATTGGGGTGTAGCAGATTAGTCTTATCTACCCCGAATCCACCTGCCGATACAGGCGACCCAAGTTCCATGCCTGAGTGCCGAAGATCCCCTGGAGGAGGAAATGGCAGCCTACTCCAGGATTCTTGCCTGGAAAATTCCGTGGACAGAGGAGCCTGGAGGGACAGAGGAGACTGAGGAGCCAATGGGGTTGCAAGGGTCAGACATATGACTGAGAGCCCAAACAACCACATTCGTGCACATGTGTTTTGCTTTATCTCATCATTTCAGCATGCGTGCATGCTAAGTCTCTTCAGCTGTGCCCAACTCTTTGTTACTCCATGGGCTGTAGCCCTCCCCTCTGTCCATGGCATTATCTCAGCAAGAATTACTTGCACATGAATGTAAATACTAAGACAATTAAAAACATATAATCCCCTTAATAGCCTTTCATTAATTGAGAAGAAACAAGGGGCTTCCCTGGTGAACCAGGTTGTCAAGAATCTGCCTGCCAATCTAGAGGACATGGGTTCGATCCCTGGTCCGGGAAGACCCCACGTGCCACATGGCAACTAAGCCCATGGGCCACAACTATTGAGCCTGAATCCCTAAAGCATGCACTCCCCAATAAGAGAAGCCACCGTAGTGAGAAATCCACGCACCACAGTGAAGAGTAGCCCCGCTGACTGAAACTAGAGAAAGCCCACATGCAGCAGTGAAGACCCAGCACAGCCTAAATAAATAAATGTTAAAAAGAAAAAGAAAAAAAAAAAATGGAGGATACATGTTATAGCTGATTCATGTTGCTGTACAGCAGAAACTAATACATTGTAGCAACTATACCCCAATAATAAAAGTTAAAAAAATAACTAAAAGAGGGCTTCCCTGGTGGCCCAGTGTGTAAAGAGTCCTCCTTGCAGTGCAAGGGGCACCGGTTCAATCCCTGGCCCAGGAAAATCCCATGTGCTGCAGATCGGCTAGACCGGTGTGTTCAATTACGAGCCAGCGCTCTGGAGCGTATGTGCCCAGAGCCAGTGCTCTGCCGTGAGAGAGGCCACTGCAATGGGAGGCCCAAACAGGCCAAAGAACAAAGATGGGTGAAAACAAATAAATGAAAGACCAATAGAAGTGGCCAAAAAATAAAAAATAAAAAATTTAAAAAATCAATAAAAGAGGCCAAAATTTAAAAAAGAGAAAACAAGTTATAGAAAGAAAAATGCCAGAAACCACAAGGCCACTGTGGGCCGAGAAAGGCCAGCCTGCTCTAGAGATGGGATTTGGATTTTCATCTTTGCTAGAAGGTAGGAAATAATCTGTTCTCCCCGCAGGAATTTAAAACTGCTTGCATCAACCCGCTTCACCGCTGACCACTAGAGGGCCTCTTGCATGCTTTATTAAACGATAAAAGTTACATACACAAGTATCAGAAATGAAACACAATTCTGAGAATAGTTAAGAAAAATAAAAAACCTTTACCAAAAAAACTACAAGAAAAAAATTAAATGCAAAATATAAGTCTTGTAACAAGTTAAATTGGTCTTATTATTTAGAAAAAGGGATACTTTTAGCTGCCTGGCTGGCTCAGTCAGTAGAGCATGGAACCCTTAATCCCAGCGCTGTGGGTTCAAGTCCCACGTTGGGTGATTGCTCTTCTAGGCTTTTCTTTATTATTAATTTTTGCTCCAACAGAAAGTTCTACATGTTTATTAACGCTGACTAAAGCATGCTCCCCAATAAGAGAAGCCACCGTAGTGAGAAATCCACGCACCACAGTGAAGAGTAGCCCCGCTGACTGAAACTAGAGAAAGCCCACATGCAGCAGTGAAGACCCAGCACAGCCTAAATAAATAAATGTTAAAAAGAAAAAGAAAAAAAAAAAATGGAGGATACATGTTATAGCTGATTCATGTTGCTGTACAGCAGAAACTAATACATTGTAGCAACTATACCCCAATAATAAAAGTTAAAAAAATAACTAAAAGAGGGCTTCCCTGGTGGCCCAGTGTGTAAAGAGTCCTCCTTGCAGTGCAAGGGGCACCGGTTCAATCCCTGGCCCAGGAAAATCCCATGTGCTGCAGATCGGCTAGACCGGTGTGTTCAATTACGAGCCAGCGCTCTGGAGCGTATGTGCCCAGAGCCAGTGCTCTGCCGTGAGAGAGGCCACTGCAATGGGAGGCCCAAACAGGCCAAAGAACAAAGATGGGTGAAAACAAATAAATGAAAGACCAATAGAAGTGGCCAAAAAATAAAAAATAAAAAATTTAAAAAATCAATAAAAGAGGCCAAAATTTAAAAAAGAGAAAACAAGTTATAGAAAGAAAAATGCCAGAAACCACAAGGCCACTGTGGGCCGAGAAAGGCCAGCCTGCTCTAGAGATGGGATTTGGATTTTCATCTTTGCTAGAAGGTAGGAAATAATCTGTTCTCCCCGCAGGAATTTAAAACTGCTTGCATCAACCCGCTTCACCGCTGACCACTAGAGGGCCTCTTGCATGCTTTATTAAACGATAAAAGTTACATACACAAGTATCAGAAATGAAACACAATTCTGAGAATAGTTAAGAAAAATAAAAAACCTTTACCAAAAAAACTACAAGAAAAAAATTAAATGCAAAATATAAGTCTTGTAACAAGTTAAATTGGTCTTATTATTTAGAAAAAGGGATACTTTTAGCTGCCTGGCTGGCTCAGTCAGTAGAGCATGGAACCCTTAATCCCAGCGCTGTGGGTTCAAGTCCCACGTTGGGTGATTGCTCTTCTAGGCTTTTCTTTTTATTATTAATTTTTTGCTCCAACAGAAAGTTCTACATGTTTATTACTAAACCCCCTAGACTCCAGTGAGGAAGCAGGTAACGTCAGGAGCTAAGCCATTCCGCCTCCGCTCAGCTGTTCAGACAGTAGTGCGGGTCTCACTGTGAGCTGGTGGATGCAGCACGTGTGCTGTTTCACACAGGAGACTTCTCACAGACCCAGTGTGGTTCTTCTCCAATGTCTGCTCTTGGAGTTGTACCTGATTTTATTGCCAGTTTTCATTCGAATCCATTGAGGAATGGGACGATTCTGCTTTTATTTCTTGACCGGGAATCGCTTGATCCTGAAAGTCCTGTGGGAAGAGAGCGTTAGCGGCGAAGTCAATGGCACTGACGATGGCGGAGAAAAGAGCGCTCTGCCAGGCTTCTCTGATTCACTGTCATAACTGTCAGTTCTCATCCTCCAAAATAATTGACTTCAATCCAGAGAATCTTATTTTCAAGCAACTCAACGTATAACTTACTTCAATCCAGAGTTGTGGGTTGTTTTTATTTTTTCAAACAAGTCAATGCATTAAAAACTACTGTGACTGAACAAGTTAAAACAGGGGACAATGACATTAGCAAACAATTTCATGTGATAAATACACAGTTAAAGCTTATCTGTGCAGGAGAACACTTGTTACTGAGTGGTCTATTCCAAGGGCAGTGGAATGCCAATGGTTAGGAGATAGAAGACATGAAAAATTAATGAAATTATAAGGGTTTCTAAAGTGGTCTCTGTCAAGTGCTTGAAATGCATAATTTTAACTTTATGCTTTTTTTTTTTTTTTTGGCCACTTCTATTGGTCTTTCACTTATTTGTTTTCATCCATCCTTGCTCTTTGGCCGGTGTGGGCGTCCCATCACAGTGGGCTCTCTCGTCGCAGAGCACCGGCTCCGGGCGCATGCGCTCCAGAACTCCGGCTCGATAGTTGGACACATCAGTCCAGCCGCTCCGCGACACACGGGATCTTCCCAGGCCAGGGATCGAACCGGTGCCCCTTGCACTGCAAGGCGGTGTCCTTACCCACTGGACCACCAGGGAAGTCCAACTTTATGCTCTTTGATACTGAAAATTGGTTCGGAGATCAGCTCTAACGCCCGGGGTTTACTAAGAATATTTATTTAATATCCTTGAATGCCTCTAAGTAAATCATTTAACTTTATGCCTTTGGGAAGGGCTAGTGACTATTGTGGGCTTCCCTGGTGACTCAGCAGTAAAGAACCTGCCTGAAATGTAGGCAGTGCAAGAGACTTGAGTTTGATCCCTGAGTACCTGGGTTTGATCCCCTGGAATAGGAAATGCAACTCACTCCAGTATTCTTGCCTGGAAGATTCCTTGGACCCAACAGCTGGTGGGGCTACAGTCCACGGGGTCTCAAAGAGTGGGGCATGCATGCAAAACAAGTAATTATCTTTTCCTTCATACGTTTTCCTGAAAGAACTCAAGTTCTTAGGCAAAACTTTGCTTTTATGATCACAGCTATAAATTCTTTTGGTATCTGAAATACTTTCTGATTTTCAGCAATTCATCAGTTCAAGATACAATTTCAGACTTTGAAAGAAGCACATGGCAAACTTTGCATAAAATGCAATCCAGAGAATCTTATTTTCAAGCAACTCAACGTATAACTTACTTCAATCCAGAGTTGTGGGTTGTTTTTATTTTTTCAAACAAGTCAATGCATTAAAAACTACTGTGACTGAACAAGTTAAAACAGGGGACAATGACATTAGCAAACAATTTCATGTGATAAATACACAGTTAAAGCTTATCTGTGCAGGAGAACACTTGTTACTGAGTGGTCTATTCCAAGGGCAGTGGAATGCCAATGGTTAGGAGATAGAAGACATGAAAAATTAATGAAATTATAAGGGTTTCTAAAGTGGTCTCTGTCAAGTGCTTGAAATGCATAATTTTAACTTTATGCTTTTTTTTTTTTTTTTGGCCACTTCTATTGGTCTTTCACTTATTTGTTTTCATCCATCCTTGCTCTTTGGCCGGTGTGGGCGTCCCATCACAGTGGGCTCTCTCGTCGCAGAGCACCGGCTCCGGGCGCATGCGCTCCAGAACTCCGGCTCGATAGTTGGACACATCAGTCCAGCCGCTCCGCGACACACGGGATCTTCCCAGGCCAGGGATCGAACCGGTGCCCCTTGCACTGCAAGGCGGTGTCCTTACCCACTGGACCACCAGGGAAGTCCAACTTTATGCTCTTTGATACTGAAAATTGGTTCGGAGATCAGCTCTAACGCCCGGGGTTTACTAAGAATATTTATTTAATATCCTTGAATGCCTCTAAGTAAATCATTTAACTTTATGCCTTTGGGAAGGGCTAGTGACTATTGTGGGCTTCCCTGGTGACTCAGCAGTAAAGAACCTGCCTGAAATGTAGGCAGTGCAAGAGACTTGAGTTTGATCCCTGAGTACCTGGGTTTGATCCCCTGGAATAGGAAATGCAACTCACTCCAGTATTCTTGCCTGGAAGATTCCTTGGACCCAACAGCTGGTGGGGCTACAGTCCACGGGGTCTCAAAGAGTGGGGCATGCATGCAAAACAAGTAATTATCTTTTCCTTCATACGTTTTCCTGAAAGAACTCAAGTTCTTAGGCAAAACTTTGCTTTTATGATCACAGCTATAAATTCTTTTGGTATCTGAAATACTTTCTGATTTTCAGCAATTCATCAGTTCAAGATACAATTTCAGACTTTGAAAGAAGCACATGGCAAACTTTGCAATCAAAAATGAAGATCCAAAGGGAAAAAAAAGATCCGTAAATATTCCTATTATTACAAATGAATATTTAAATCTCTAGGTGATTGGTAGTGAAGTACAGCTTTTCCAAAAGGCAAACTCTGTCAGAGAAAAAGCAAACTCGTAAAATGATGAGAACTCAATGAAGATAATATATTACTTTTTAAATTGAAGATCAGTGATACAGGCTGAATTTGTGTTGCCTTGCTATTTGTACATTGACATGCTAACCCCAAGTATTTCAGAATGTGACCTTATTTGGCCAATAGGTTGTTGCAGATGTAGTAAGATGAGGCCACATTAGAGTGGAATGTTCACTTAACCCTATATGACTGACGTCTTTATAAAAGAAGGAAATATGGACACAGGCGTGCACCCAGAAATGTACAATTGGAAACATGGGACAGCGCATCGTGAAATGAAGTCAGAGATTGGGGTGATGAGTTTATAAGTCAAGGAATGCCAAAGATGGCCAGCAAAAAAAATACAAAGGCTGGGACCGCCTAGGAGCTAAGACTCCAGTATTCTTGTTGGGAAATCTCATGTACAGAGGAGCCCGTGGAACACAGGGGCTCAGAGTCAGACCCCACTGGGTGGGCACACACAAGATCGAGCAACAGGCCTAATAACCACAATAATTTCAAAGTAATGGTGGCTGTACATACTATCTATGAGACATATGCAAGAACTAGAGTGATATGAAAATACCTTATTTTTATTGTGACAAAGCCACAGGTGCTATTATTCTGGCTTATTACTTTCATTTATAATGAAAGGAAAGGCTAAATTTCAACATGAACTTGATGAAAATAAGGATGCAATTTTTTTTTCCCATCCAAGTTCATGGACTTTCTGATGGTATCCGTGGACTCCTACCTTAAGAAATTTCTGTCTAGATTTTAAAAGACTTAAGGCATTTAACAACCAACTGCAATACATTGTCATTTAATGGATCCTGCTCTGGAAAACAAAAAAAAGCAAAAAGCAAACAAACATAAAAATATTTCACGTACAGGTGAGGAAATGTGAACTAGGAATATCTGATTTTAGGGAATTATGATTAATGGGGCTGGGTATGATAATGGTATTCTTGCATGCAGGAAAATGCCTATTTCAGAAGTACATACCAAAGAAATCAGGCATAATAGGTCCTGATGTCTTTAACCCACACCACAAATTTACATACACATATATATGTAAAAAGCAAAGGGAACATCACAGTTGTTAAATTGAGATGGTACATAATATCTGATTTTCATTATATATTGATATATTTTAAAGAAATTATAAACTAAAATAAGGTGTGTTTTAAAAAAGATAGGTAAAATACTTGTTTGATTCCCTCCCTATTTATAAGTCAAGGAATGCCAAAGATGGCCAGAAAAAATACAAAGGCTGGGACCGCCTAGAGCTAACTATTTCTGTGGAAACCATGACAGAGGAGTAAAGGGGCTAGAGTAGACCCCATGGTGAGGAAAAAATGACACAGGCCTAACCCAAAATTAAATTGGAAACATGGACAGCGACTGAAATGAAAAAGTAAAGAGGATTGGTTATTATTTATAAGTCAAGGAATGCCAAAGATGGCCAGCAAAATAAGGATGAATTTTCCATAATTATGGTTCTATGTACGGGACCCGTCAAAAATTCTAGAGTTTAGACTTAAGGTTTAACACACAAATGCAGCGGCCTAATACCTTGATTGAAGGAATGGCTGGACATACGTACATGAGACTGATGGAACTCAGGAGCCGGAGTTCTAGCGCATGGCCTGGAGCGGACCCTGCGACAACAGGCCTAATACAAATTTTAGTAATGAGGAGCGCTAAATGAACAACAGAACTGATGAAATAAGAATACGCAATTTTATTGTCCAATGCCAAGTGGCTCTGCTGTCTCCCTCCACTCCTACCTAAAATGAAATAAATGAATAAATTTTAAAAGAACTTAAGAAAAAAATGCAATACATTGTCATTTAATGGATCCTGCTCTGGAAAACAAAAAAAAGCAAAAAGCAAACAAACATAAAAATATTTCACGTACAGGTGAGGAAATGTGAACTAGGAATATCTGATTTTAGGGAATTATGATTAATGGGGCTGGGTATGATAATGGTATTCTTGCATGCAGGAAAATGCCTATTTCAGAAGTACATACCAAAGAAATCAGGCATAATAGGTCCTGATGTCTTTACACACACACACACACACAAATTTCACATACACATATATATGTGTATATAAAGCAAATTTGGGAAACTATTCACAGTTGTTAAATTGAGATGGTACATAATATCTTGTTCTATTTTTCTGTATGTTTGAAATTTTCATAATAAAACCTAAAATAAGGTGATTTTAAAGATATATATATGTTTATTATTTATTTTTAAAATTTATTTTTAGAGTTGTGTTGTTTACTGTCACACATCAACCTGAATCCGCCATAGGAACACACATGTCCACCCCGTCCTGAACCTCCTCCGCATCTCCCTCCCTATTCCATCCCTAAAGATATTTTTTATGGTATGATACAGGTGTGGTAGTAAAGCACTTTGTGAATATACAACTTGATAAATTTTACATTTGTAAACATTCATGTGACCTCACCAGATTAAGGTCCTAGAACATTTCCAGCACCCTGTAGTTCTCTAGTGTTCCTTTTCCAGTCAATTCTCTGCTCTAGCCCAGCTAACCGCTACCCAGACTTCTAACATTATCCTTATAGTGTCTTTATTATCTGGCTTCTTTTGCAAATGACTTCCTCTTGTATTAAAACAAGTTTTGAGAGACTGATAATACCGTTTGGCAAGGATGTGGGGAACCAGGTTCTCTCCTAAATTGTTGGTCAAAATGTAAGTTGGTGAAGTCTTTGATAAAGTTTATTTTTTATTATTTATTTATTAAATTTAAGTTTAGGTCCTAAAAATGTAAAAACAATGAGCCCAAAGATTTAGGCTGAAAGACATACATTTCTAACAGTGAAAAACTGAACAGCCACAGAGCCAAGGCAGGAGCTATGTGGTCTGTTTATACTAGGCCACAAATAATTAAAAGTGTGAGATGGACACATGTAATTGGAGTGACCTCTAAGTCATATTATGAAGTTAAAAAAGAAGACAAAGAACACTATATACTGTCCATTTATGGTAAAAGAGAAAACAATAAAGGAGCACAGAAAAATGTCTCTGAAAAATGATGCAGATAAAAAATAAAAAACATTCCTCAAATTTTGCCCTGTGTTTTGTATCTCTGAATGACTCATATATTATTTGTATAATTAAAACAAAAAGGTAAAAAAAACCTTTAATATATATGGAGAAAAAACAGTGAGTGTGCTAGGGTACTCAAACAGCTTGTACGAATAGTAGTACCTTTGTTGGGGGAAGGAGTTGGTGAAGGACTGAGGCGGGAAAAAGACTTCTTTTTTTTAAAGTTTCACAGACATCATCTGATTTTTAAGCCAAGAAGGTACATTCTGCAGATAAATAGAGAGCATTCGGCTTCCCCAGTGACTCAGATGGTAAAAAATATACCTGTAATACAGGATACCTGGCTTCAATCCCTGAGTGGCGAAGATCCCCTGGAGAAGGGAATAGCTACCCACTCCAGTATTCCTGCCTGGAGAATTCCACGAACAGATGAGCCTGGGGACTGAAACAATGAGCTGACCAGTTGAAAGCTGTTTTGTTGCTTTTTGGTTTTTGGCCACCTGTGTGGCTTGCAGAATCTTATTTCCCTGACAAGAGATGGAAGCCAGGTTCTCTTGCAGTGGAAGAACAGAGTCTTACTCACTGGACCAGAGAAGTCTCACTGTCTTCGTTTTTATATTAAAATTGTTTTGAATTATTTTAAAATATTTTGCATTCAAAACGTTAAAAAAAGACGTGTACTTCATTGTTTTTTGGGGGGATCAGAGACCCCTGCCCCTCTCTTTGATGTTCTCAGTAGTACAGATTAGATGCTGTACAAATGGAGTGAGGGTCCTTTGTGGGTTTCTGTGGTCAAAGAAGGGGCTGTGTTAAGTGAAGAAGGAATGAGAAACTGGAGTCAGGTTAATGGAGAGGGGTCTGGAATTCATGGGGTGCATAGCCTGTTCAGGGGAAGGTTTATAAAGGCGTGAAGACAAGCATAAAGCCTGGAGGGGCGGTTGGGGGCTGTTTGTGCAAGGACTTCAGACGCCAAGGTAAGGACTTTGGGATTTATTCTCCTTAACGTTTGTTGAGCACCAGTTCACCATTCAGCCTGTCCGCGCAATTCTCGCTGGAGACCAATGGCAAGGTGGTCTTTGTCTCCCTATTTTGTGGCTGAACACATTATGGACTTTTTGAACAGGTGATCCACCTGAAAAAATGCCTTTAAATCTTGAGTATGTTCAACAGTTAGTGCCCGACACTTTGCAACCCCATGGACTGTGGCCCGCCAGGCTCCTCTGTCCATGGGATTCTCCAGGCAAGAATACTGGAGTGGGTTCTCATTTCCTTCTCCAGAGGGTCTCCAGGACCCAGGGATCGAACCTGTGGTTCCTCTATCTCCTGCATTGCAGAGAGACTCATGTATATTCAATGACAGGACCTAACTGTTCCCTAATAACAATAAGGTGGCAAAAAATTGCACAAGGAGGGTAGGCGCAGAACCTCGACGTCTGTATTGTGCAGTGTTATTCAAGCTAGCGGTTCTCAGTAGCGGACAGAGCTCCATCATTTCAAAAAGCCAGAGCTCGAGCCCCCAACCTGCCGGGTGTCACCTGCTTCGGCCCACTTCCGCAGGACCCCACATGTGGGCCATCAGTCCCACCAAATGAACTGGCAGTGAGCTTGCTAAACGACGAAACATCCAGATGCAGACTCCACGACCTACCTCCTTTCAGGCCAGATGGCCGGCCCCCGACGCTTCCCTGTGCAGAAACTGCGCAGAGATGTTATTGACAGGAGGCCTTTAGAGGCCGCCGTCTCTCTTGGGCCATTCCCAAGCCAACATCGTTGTGACAATATAGCCCATGGACCTCCGCCACTGGGCCTTTCCCCATCTTTTGTGCGGGTTAGGCAAGGCCTCGCTTCCCCCCGTCTCCAGCAGCAGCGCAGAATGAAATCTAGCCTGTGAACGCCGCCCTGCGCCCGGGGTGAGGATGCAGGAGCTAGAGAGTGGGGGAGGGGAGGGGAGGAGGCTGCCGCACCGCCAGCCCCGCCAGCTCCTGGGAACTACCAATCCCGGCGTGCCCGCGACGGCGCGGGCGCAGAGGCGCGTGCGCGGCAGGCCGCCGTTGGCTGGAGCCGTGGTTGCGCGGGTCGCGGTGCTGTGAGCACCAGTTCACCATTCAGCCTGTCCGCAATTCTTGGAGACCAATGGCAAGGTGGTCTTTGTCTCCTATTTTGTGGCTGAACACATTATGGACTTTTTGAACAGGTGATCCACCTGAGAAAATGCCTTTAAATCTTGAGTATGTTCAACAGTTAGTGCCCGACACTTTGCAACCCCATGGACTGTGGCCCGCCAGGCTCCTCTGTCCATGGGATTCTCAGGCAAGAATACTGGAGTGGGTTCTCATTTCCTTCTCCAGAGGGTCTCCAGGACCCAGGGATCGAACCTGTGGTTCCTCTATCTCCTGCATTGCAGAGAGCCTCATGTATATTCAATGACAGGACCTAACTTTTCCCCTAATAACAATAAGGTGGCAAAAAATTGCACAAGGAGGGTAGGCGCAGAACCTCGACGTCTGTATTGTGCAGTGTTATTCAAGCTAGCGGTTCTCAGTAGCGGACAGAGCTCCATCATTTCAAAAAGCCAGAGCTCGAGCCCCCAACCTGCCGGGTGTCACCTGCTTCGGCCCACTTCCGCAGGACCCCACATGTGGGCCATCAGTCCCACCAAATGAACTGGCAGTGAGCTTGCTAAACGACGAAACATCCAGATGCAGACTCCACGACCTACCTCCTTTCAGGCCAGATGGCCGGCCCCCGACGCTTCCCTGTGCAGAAACTGCGCAGAGATGTTATTGACAGGAGGCCTTTAGAGGCCGCCGTCTCTCTTGGGCCATTCCCAAGCCAACATCGTTGTGACAATATAGCCCATGGACCTCCGCCACTGGGCCTTTCCCCATCTTTTGTGCGGGTTAGGCAAGGCCTCGCTTCCCCCCGTCTCCAGCAGCAGCGCAGAATGAAATCTAGCCTGTGAACGCCGCCCTGCGCCCGGGGTGAGGATGCAGGAGCTAGAGAGTGGGGGAGGGGAGGGGAGGAGGCTGCCGCACCGCCAGCCCCGCCAGCTCCTGGGAACTACCAATCCCGGCGTGCCCCGCGACGGCGCGGGCGCAGAGGCGCGTGCGCGGCAGGCCGCCGTTGGCTGGAGCCGTGGTTGCGCGGGTCGCGGTGCTGTGAGGTCTGCGGGCGCTGGCAAATCGGGCCCAGGATGTAGAGTCGGCGGCGCCTGACGGCGCGTCTGACGCGGAGCTGGGTGGGGTAGAGAGTAGGGGGCGGTAGTCGGGGGTGGTGGGAGAAGGAGGAGGCGGCGGCGAATCACTTATAAATGGCGCCGAAGCAGGACCCGAAGCCTAAATTCCAGGAGGGTGAGTCCGATCCCCTGGGGAGAAGTCGTCTAACGGCCTTGGGGAGGGAGGCGGGCTCGGGGCGGTGGAGGTTTTGGGGGCCGGGGGTGGCAAGGGCCGCGCCGCAAGGCGGCGGCGGCGGGCATGGCTTTGTGCGGGGGAAGGCGCATTGCGGTGGGCTGTTTCGGTGCATCCGAAGGCGAAAAGCACCTGGCGAGGAGGCGGAAGCAGGAGGCCGGCGTTCTAGTCGGGGAGAGGCAGCCGTGGCCGCGTGGCGCAGCCTCGGTGCCTTGTTTGTTGTGGTTGGGAGGAAGAGGGCGCGGAGGGGGAAAGCAGCCTATTGTAGGGCGGCGGCGGGCGCGCCATGGCGGCCGCGGGGGGAAGTGATGTGGCGCGGGGGAGGGGACGCGGCACGGCCGTTTCGGGGCGGCCGAGGGGTGGCGCTGCCCGGGCGGCCTGGAGCCCCGAGAGGGGCGCGGTGGGGCGGCGGGCGCGGCGGGCCTGGCGCCTCGGGGCGAGAGAAGTGCGCGGCAAGATGGCCGCCGGAAGATGGCCGCTGGCGCCGGTCCCACCGCCCGGCTCAGGCCGGGTCCTCGGCGTCGCTCCGGGCAACAGCGCGGGCCGGCCGGGTCCGGGTTGTGACAATATAGCCCATGGACCTCCGCCACTGGGCCTTTCCCCATCTTTTGTGCGGGTTAGGCAAGGCCTCGCTTCCCCCCGTCTCCAGCAGCAGCGCAGAATGAAATCTAGCCTGTGAACGCCGCCCTGCGCCCGGGGTGAGGATGCAGGAGCTAGAGAGTGGGGGAGGGGAGGGGAGGAGGCTGCCGCACCGCCAGCCCCGCCAGCTCCTGGGAACTACCAATCCCGGCGTCCCCCGCGACGGCGCGGGCGCAGAGGCGCGTGCGCGGCAGGCCGCCGTTGGCTGGAGCCGTGGTTGCGCGGGTCGCGGTGCTGTGAGGTCTGCGGGCGCTGGCAAATCGGGCCCAGGATGTAGAGTCGGCGGCGCCTGACGGCGCGTCTGACGCGGAGCTGGGTGGGGTAGAGAGTAGGGGGCGGTAGTCGGGGGTGGTGGGAGAAGGAGGAGGCGGCGGCGAATCACTTATAAATGGCGCCGAAGCAGGACCCGAAGCCTAAATTCCAGGAGGGTGAGTCCGATCCCCTGGGGAGAAGTCGTCTAACGGCCTTGGGGAGGGAGGCGGGCTCGGGGCGGTGGAGGTTTTGGGGGCCGGGGGTGGCAAGGGCCGCGCCGCAAGGCGGCGGCGGCGGGCATGGCTTTGTGCGGGGGAAGGCGCATTGCGGTGGGCTGTTTCGGTGCATCCGAAGGCGAAAAGCACCTGGCGAGGAGGCGGAAGCAGGAGGCCGGCGTTCTAGTCGGGGAGAGGCAGCCGTGGCCGCGTGGCGCAGCCTCGGTGCCTTGTTTGTTGTGGTTGGGAGGAAGAGGGCGCGGAGGGGGAAAGCAGCCTATTGTAGGGCGGCGGCGGGCGCGCCATGGCGGCCGCGGGGGGAAGTGATGTGGCGCGGGGGAGGGGACGCGGCACGGCCGTTTCGGGGCGGCCGAGGGGTGGCGCTGCCCGGGCGGCCTGGAGCCCCGAGAGGGGCGCGGTGGGGCGGCGGGGCGCGGCGGGCCTGGCTCCTCGGGGCGAGAGAAGTGCGCGGCAAGATGGCCGCCGGAAGATGGCCGCTGGCGCCCGGTCCCACCGCCCGGCTCAGGCCGGGTCCTCGGCGTCGCTCCGGGCAACAGCGCGGGCGGCCGGGCCGGATTTGTGCCGCCCGAAGGCATCCTTCTGCTCTCCGGAAGGCAGAGGGCCGAGATGCTACGGGAAAGGGAGCGCGCTCTCGCCGCGCCGCGGCTTGTAAAACAATAAATGAAAACCGCCTTCTTGTGGCTTTCGCTCTCCATGTCTAAGCCCGTTGCCTTGACGTCGGCCTTTTTAAAGTACGGCCGTGGTTCGGCTGATTGCAATCATGGTTGATTAAATTTATAATTATCGAGTGTTTAGAAGGTGGAGTTTTTATTGTTTCCGATCGACGTGTAGGCTGAGGGTAGAGAGCCTGATGTCCAGAGATAAGGCAGCGCTGATTGATTTTTACTATTCCCGCAGCCTGTTTGTTTGTACCGCATCTCTTAATTTGTTAAGGGGTGGCTTAGTGAACGGACGTGAAGGTGAAATTTTGTAAGGCAAGGGGAGGGGGGAACACTTTTAAAAATCCTCTTCCGCTATTGTCGCTGTACGTGTTCGTTACCACGGATGCCGAGAAGTCTGCAAAGAATTGTTTTTGGAGAGATTTTCAGACTTTGTTGTTTGTTGGAATTGCTTTGAGTCGTATACACAAAACCAGAGTATGTGGTGACTGTATGGAATATTTAAGAGGTTGCCAAGGATGTTTCCCTTGTAACTGACTCTAAATACCTGCTTTCTCCCACCCTGAGAACCTATGTGACTAGGTCTGTGGATTGTTGATTTATTTTTTTTAAATGTTGCCCTCTTTTACTTTTTTATTTTTAATTTTTATTTTACTTTTACAGAGTTTTGGGGTTATTTATTTATTTTCATCCATCTTTATTCTTTGGCCTGTGTGGGCCTCCCATTGCAGTGGCCTCTCTCCTTGCAGAGCACCGGCTCTGGGTGCATACCCTGCAGCACCTGGGATCTTCCTGGGCCAAGGATCGAACTGGTGCCCCTTGCATTGCAAGGCGGACTCTTTGCCCACTGGACCACCGGGGAAGCCCTGTGGATTGTTTTTTTTTAAAACCATATGTTTTAGAGCAAGGAATCTTGATCCAGGGGTGTTTGTGATTAAAAACACTCCTTGAACTTGAGAAAGTTTTTTTCCTCTTGTCTAAAATTTAGTAGTTCAGTTATAACTGTAGATTTCCTCCCCACAAAAAAGCAAAACAAAACCCTCCCCAGTAGAGTTAGTTATGCTTTTCACATCCCACCATTAACGTTGTGGGAGATATATTCAAGTGTAATGTATGCTCCTGGTTATTTCAAAATTGTGGTAGTTCCTGTATCAGCAGCTAAATGTTTATTGTATCGATTAAGGAGCTCATACAATACAGTAGTATATGATATTGTAAATGTTTTTATAACTCTTTCAGTACAGTTGATTTCTTTTGTAGTACTGTTTTACCTGTTTGTAGACAAATTCTGGGGTAATGCCCAAAGACTGAACCAGACTGAAGGATCCACAGCACAAAAAATTAATCCTCACTGTCCGATATCAAAGGAAAATGATGCAGGTTTGGGACAGTTAAGGATGACTTTCAGGAGGAAGTGGTTTAGTTCTAAACTGGAGGGATGGTAGAGTAAGAGGAGAGAGTGAAGGAGAATCCATTTGCTGCTATTATAGCAGTGAATTAGAGGCGCAGAGGACCGTCAAGGATGTGATGGTTAGAGAGCATCACCCACTCCGTGGACATCAGTCTGAACAGGCTCTGGGAGATAGAGAAGGACAGGGAGGCCTGGCTGTGTGCTGCATTTTGGGGTGCAGAGTTGGTCACCACTTGGCAACTGACCAACAAAAGGAGCCACTGTATCTGTAGGGTTATGAAAACTACCCAAGAGTCTTTGTACTTTCCAGGCATGTTTTCTGCTCTTGTGTCAACGCGTTGAGTTGAATAACCATCTTTAAGACATTGTTATTTTGGGACTTGGTGACACTAGTAATTAAGAATCCATCTGCCACTGCAGAAGATGAGAGAGCTGAGGGGTCTGTCCTTGGGTAGAGAAGATCCCTGGAACAGGAAGTGGCCACCGACTGCAGTATTCTTGCCTGAGAAATCCTATGGACAGAGGAGCCTGATGAGCTACAGCCCATAAGATTGCAAAGAGACATGACTGAGCACAGTTAGTTACTTAGAAGAGAATATCTTGTAAGGAAAAAGGGATATTCTGTTAGAACTTACGGAATTATGGCTTCCATGGTAGCTCTGTCGGTAGAGAATCTGCCTGCAGTTGCAGGAGACCGGGTTCTATCCCTGGTTCGGGAAGACCCCTTGGGGAAGGAAATGGCAAAACCACTCCAGTGTTCTTGCCTGGAAAATCCTGTGGACAGAGGAGCCTGGTGGACTCCTTGGTTATTTCAAAATTGTGGAAAAGTTTCCTGTATCAGCAGCTAAATGTTTATTGTATCGATTAAGGAGCTCATACAATACAGTAGTATATGATATTGTAAATGTTTTATAACTCTTTCAGTACAGTTGATTTCTTTTGTAGTACTGTTTTACCTGTTTGTAGACAAATTCTGGGGTAATGCCCAAAGACTGAACCAGACTGAAGGATCCACAGCACAAAAAATTAATCCTCACTGTCCGATATCAAAGGAAAATGATGCAGGTTTGGGACAGTTAAGGATGACTTTCAGGAGGAAGTGGTTTAGTTCTAAACTGGAGGGATGGTAGAGTAAGAGGAGAGAGTGAAGGAGAATCCATTTGCTGCTATTATAGCAGTGAATTAGAGGCGCAGAGGACCGTCGAGGATGTGATGGTTAGAGAGCATCACCCACTCCGTGGACATCAGTCTGAACAGGCTCTGGGAGATAGAGAAGGACAGGGAGGCCTGGCTGTGTGCTGCATTTTGGGGTGCAGAGTTGGTCACCACTTGGCAACTGACCAACAAAAGGAGCCACTGTATCTGTAGGGTTATGAAAACTACCCAAGAGTCTTTGTACTTTCCAGGCATGTTTTCTGCTCTTGTGTCAACGTTGAGTTGAATAACCATCTTTAAGAAATTGTTATTTTGGGACTTGGTGACACTAGTAATTAAGAATCCATCTGCCACTGCAGAAGATGAGAGAGCTGAGGGGTCTGTCCTTGGGTAGAGAAGATCCCTGGAACAGGAAGTGGCCACCGACTGCAGTATTCTTGCCTGAGAAATCCTATGGACAGAGGAGCCTGATGAGCTACAGCCCATAAGATTGCAAAGAGACATGACTGAGCACAGTTAGTTACTTAGAAGAGAATATCTTGTAAGGAAAAAGGGATATTCTGTTAGAACTTACGGAATTATGGCTTCCATGGTAGCTCTGTCGGTAGAGAATCTGCCTGCAGTTGCAGGAGACCGGGTTCTATCCCTGGTTCGGGAAGACCCCTTGGAGAAGGAAATGGCAAAACCACTCCAGTGTTCTTGCCTGGAAAATCCTGTGGACAGAGGAGCCTGGTGGACTCCTCTTTCCATGGGATCAAAAGTGTTGGACATGACTTAGCGACTAAACCACCACCAATAGAATTATATTAAAACACTGCAGAAGAATTGAGCACCTGTAATAGTGAAAACATGAATGATGGGAATTTTTTTCATGATTCTTTTGAACTTGGAAATTTCTTTTGTTAAATACCGGTACAACGTATGTTGTAAACATTTTCTCAGCACAGTGACTGTTCTCCGCGGCACTTGAAATGTAAAAGAAAAAGGTGAAGAAGACTGTTAGGTGTCTAACCCACTGTGTGTGTAGGGCAAGAGCTGCTGACTTGTGAGGAGAGTGGCTGATGCTGGACCTTGAGTTACGTTCCCAGTAAGGAAACCAGTGAGAGGACAGGGAATTGGAGTTTCATCACCCTTGAATTTAAGAGCATTGGGCAAATTAGCTTTACAGTTTAGTACTAGAAAGGATTAAGGACGGAAAAGTTTAAAAAAAAAAAAAAGAAAGGTGAGACAGTGGTGTGCTCCTTCCCCAATTAACAGTCTTTCCACACCTGTGAGAAATGAGGCATTTGTTTTCAACAGGGGATATTGGGACCAGGTAGCTAGAATGGAGGTCAAGGGCCTTAGCCTCAGTCCAGTTGCCTTTGGTGGCGGCATCCAAGAGGAGGGAGAGACTGGAAAGACCATTTTCAGGGTGCCTTTAAAGAAAGACTAAAACTAGGCACCCTGGTCTGCTCTTTGGTGCCGCTCGTAGGCCCTGTTACCACTCGTGCCCTGTGGCCTCATTCTTGTCTGCGGTATCAGCAGTGACTCCAGCCCAGCTTTCTCCTGAGCTCCAGACCTGTGGGCTCCACTGCTTGCTAGATGACTCCAGTGTGGTGTCCTGTAGCCTGTGACTTCCTCCAGAACTGACCTGAAACCCCCTCTCCATTTCCTTCTCTGGTTAGTGTTTCCCTCATGTTGGAAGTTAGTTCAGACTGTTCTTGGTTTGGCCTAGTTGTCCTCCCTGCTTTGGATTCATACCTGTTGAGGGTCTCGTTCCTGAGTGTTGGGAGAAGTCACTCCCCATTTCTAGTCTCCTCTTGAGTTCTGCAAGGGCTTAGCAGCCTCAGACAGTTCCTCAGAGTGGACCACTGCTCGAGAATTGGGGTGACTTAGCGACTAAACCACCACCAATAGAATTATATTAAAACACTGCAGAAGAATTGAGCACCTGTAATAGTGAAAACATGAATGATGGGAATTTTTTTCATGATTCTTTTGAACTTGGAAATTTCTTTTGTTAAATACCGGTACAACGTATGTTGTAAACATTTTCTCAGCACAGTGACTGTTCTCCGCGGCACTTGAAATGTAAAAGAAAAAGGTGAAGAAGACTGTTAGGTGTCTAACCCACTGTGTGTGTAGGGCAAGAGCTGCTGACTTGTGAGGAGAGTGGCTGATGCTGGACCTTGAGTTACGTTCCCAGTAAGGAAACCAGTGAGAGGACAGGGAATTGGAGTTTCATCACCCTTGAATTTAAGAGCATTGGGCAAATTAGCTTTACAGTTTAGTACTAGAAAGGATTAAGGACGGAAAAGTTTAAAAAAAAAAAAAAGAAAGGTGAGACAGTGGTGTGCTCCTTCCCCAATTAACAGTCTTTCCACACCTGTGAGAAATGAGGCATTTGTTTTCAACAGGGGATATTGGGACCAGGTAGCTAGAATGGAGGTCAAGGGCCTTAGCCTCAGTCCAGTTGCCTTTGGTGGCGGCATCCAAGAGGAGGGAGAGACTGGAAAGACCATTTTCAGGGTGCCTTTAAAGAAAGACTAAAACTAGGCACCCTGGTCTGCTCTTTGGTGCCGCTGCGTAGGCCCTGTTACCACTCGTGCCCTGTGGCCTCATTCTTGTCTGCGGTATCAGCAGTGACTCCAGCCCAGCTTTCTCCTGAGCTCCAGACCTGTGGGCTCCACTGCTTGCTAGATGACTCCAGTGTGGTGTCCTGTAGCCTGTGACTTCCTCCAGAACTGACCTGAAACCCCCTCTCCATTTCCTTCTCTGGTTAGTGTTTCCCTCATGTTGGAAGTTAGTTCAGACTGTTCTTGGTTTGGCCTAGTTGTCCTCCCTGCTTTGGATTCATACCTGTTGAGGGTCTCGTTCCTGAGTGTTGGGAGAAGTCACTCCCCATTTCTAGTCTCCTCTTGAGTTCTGCAAGGGCTTAGCAGCCTCAGACAGTTGTTCCTCAGAGTGGACCACTGCTCGAGAATTTGGGGGGCGGGAGAGGGAAAGGGGCGGGCAGGCCACTTCTATTGGTCCTTCATTTATCTATTTTCATCCATCTTTGTTCTTTGGCCTGTGTGGGTCTCCCATCGCAGTGGCCCCTATTGTCGCAGAGCACCTGCTCTGGGTGCATGCGCTCCAGAGCTCCGGCTCGGTAATTGGACACATCAGTCCAGCCGCTCTGTGGCACGTGGGATCTTCCCAGGCCAGGGATTGAACCGGCGCCCCTTGCACTGCAAGGCAGTGTCCCTACCTGCTGGGCCACCAGGGAAGCTCACTGCTTGAGAATTTCTCATGTGTCTTCCGTGCTTTTGTATTGGTGGTTTTTCTCAGCTTGGGCCCTTTCCTTTGACTTTTCCAAGTAGCTCATGGGTCACCGTTAGTGCTTGTGTGGAGTGTAAAAGCCAGCAAGCTGTGCAGAGCTGTTTGATTACCTGTCAGTCACACACACTGCCTGTGGTCTCTTCAGAATCAGGCTGGCAGGCTCCTGCAGTTTGGTTTTAGTGCTGAAGAGTTAACTGTTGGTACTTGTTACATCGAGTCTCTTGAAACCACATGGACTGAAAATAATTTGAGTAATCTATTTCTTCTATAAATGATTTTTTGAGGTACTTCCAGGAATTGCCTTGCCCGACCTGTCTGATGTGTAAGGATGTCTTCCAGATTTTATTCCAGCCCCTAACATTGTATCTAGTCTTGCAAGTCTTAATGGTAGGTTCAATATAAAGTTCCACAGGTTAGAATTCCAGACTGTTGTTGTTCATTGAAGCAGCCCAATGCCTTGAGGCATGAACGTGGGACCTCTTGCAAAAAAAAATCTGATACACTTTGAAATTTTTATATATAGAATGTTTTTCTTTCTTTCATCAGTTAAATGGATTGGAAGCAGAGAATAGGTCAAGCATAAAGTCCTCAGCTTAGAATTTCTTTAAATCTCAGGTGTACATTGAAAAATAGCCCTGCCAGTAGATAGCTCAGTAGACGTTATTTGCTTAGCAAGTGATAGATGATTTGATTTGATTTAAATAGATTCATATTGTTAAATAGATTGCTGTCCTTATTGTTTCCATCAGATGCTAAGGTGTTTTGTTGTGTTGAAGTGTTGATGGATACATTGCCTCACCCTCTTGCCTAGTTTGAGGGCTGTCATGTCACGTGAAGGCTCTCCCAGATGGGCACATTCTTGTGAAGAGAAGTCACAGCTAACCCAGTGTTTTCTCCTTGTTTTCTTTTCACAGGTGAGCGAGTGCTGTGCTTTCACGGACCTCTTCTTTATGAAGCAAAGGTACAGAACCTGTTTTCTCTTTAGAAGTTAGCTGAAACTACTGGTTGGATAATAATCAGATTTCAGTGCTTGGGAGCTTTTTCATAGATTTATCAAGCTCATAATTCCCCATCCTCTCTGTGGGTGTCTTACTGCCTGCCTAGTCGATCAGGTATGGCATCTCTCTCCTGCTGTTCACATTCCTGAGCTGCTAAAGGCCAGTAGTAGGAAAGAGTATCTGAGTGGAAGGATAGAGGCTTAACTATGGAAGCAGAAGGCACTGTGAGTTAGTTAATGACTTGTGAGGAACTACTGCCAAAGGGAGTTTTATTGGAAAATACAATATGCTGAGTAAGCACTGAATAATTACATCAAAGGTAAAGCTGACACTTACAATAAGTACATTTAATTTTTATTTGTTGGATTGTCTTGCAAAATTTGAGTCCTGGGGATTCCTTGCCCGATGGATTAGATTTTCATTTTCCAGCCCCTAACATTGTATCTAGTCTTGCAAGTCTTAATGGTAGGTTCAATATAAAGTTCCACAGGTTAGAATTCCAGACTGTTGTTGTTCATTGAAGCAGCCCAATGCCTTGAGGCATGAACGTGGGACCTCTTGCAAAAAAATCTGATACACTTTGAAATTTTTATATATAGAATGTTTTTCTTTCTTTCATCAGTTAAATGGATTGGAAGCAGAGAATAGGTCAAGCATAAAGTCCTCAGCTTAGAATTTCTTTAAATCTCAGGTGTACATTGAAAAATAGCCCTGCCAGTAGATAGCTCAGTAGACGTTATTTGCTTAGCAAGTGATAGATGATTTGATTTGATTTAAATAGATTCATATTGTTAAATAGATTGCTGTCCTTATTGTTTCCATCAGATGCTAAGGTGTTTTGTTGTGTTGAAGTGTTGATGGATACATTGCCTCACCCTCTTGCCTAGTTTGAGGGCTGTCATGTCACGTGAAGGCTCTCCCAGATGGGCACATTCTTGTGAAGAGAAGTCACAGCTAACCCAGTGTTTTCTCCTTGTTTTCTTTTCACAGGTGAGCGAGTGCTGTGCTTTCACGGACCTCTTCTTTATGAAGCAAAGGTACAGAACCTGTTTTCTCTTTAGAAGTTAGCTGAAACTACTGGTTGGATAATAATCAGATTTCAGTGCTTGGGAGCTTTTTCATAGATTTATCAAGCTCATAATTCCCCATCCTCTCTGTGGGTGTCTTACTGCCTGCCTAGTCGATCAGGTATGGCATCTCTCTCCTGCTGTTCACATTCCTGAGCTGCTAAAGGCCAGTAGTAGGAAAGAGTATCTGAGTGGAAGGATAGAGGCTTAACTATGGAAGCAGAAGGCACTGTGAGTTAGTTAATGACTTGTGAGGAACTACTGCCAAAGGGAGTTTTATTGGAAAATACAA
This sequence comes from Tragulus kanchil, assembly GCA_022376925.1. NCBI lineage: Eukaryota > Metazoa > Chordata > Mammalia > Artiodactyla > Tragulidae > Tragulus > Tragulus kanchil. Next base: position 24,988,601 of record JAIOJX010000032.1, read on the forward strand.
TATGCTGAGTAAGCACTGAATAATTACATCAAAGGTAAAGCTGACACTTACAATAAGTACATTTAATTTTTATTTGTTGGATTGTCTTGCAAAATTTGAGTCCTGGGGGGATTCCCTCCTGTGCTCAGGTAATAAAAACTGGTTTTATTTTTAGCCAAAGATAAGTGGGATGATGGATTAATGTTTTTAGCATTTTGTTTCTGTTAACTTGTAGCACAAATATTTAAGACATGTCAACTATTTTTAACAGTTGTAGTTTTTTGTGTGTTTTTTTTTGGTAAATAAATGATACACTGAACAGTTAAAGGCAGTTGCTATGCATGTTCTTGGTGACTAGTTTCTGTCTGAAGAATAGTCGAATAGTCTTAACAGGTGTCAGTGTTGCTGATCATTTTCACTTACTTGAATATATAATGGATGTATGTTTTTAAAGTTCTAAGATGGCTGAAATCGGATTCATGGAGATGGTCAAGAACTTTATGTGTATGTGTACATGTGTGGGGACCTTCCGCAGAAAGGGAAGGCAGCGGGATTGCCCCCGGCTGAACCGGGAGATCTCGGAGAAAGGCAAATCTTGATTGTCCACCCCCCAGCCCCCTGGCTCGTGCAGGGGACAGTCATACGCGACAGGGGTTGGGAGCAGCGGTTCCACTTTATTAGAGTAAACTAACAGTTTTTATAGGCAAACGAAGGGGGTTTGCAAGGGACTTCCTATAGTTACACCAATCAAGCTAAAGGTCGAGCACACGATGAGCCTGCATTGCCCAGATGAGCCTGCATTGCCCAGAGCGGAAACCAGGGGAATCAATCAGAAGTTTTGACAGTGGACCTTAGATCATGCCCTGTCTCTTCCTCTAGGCATCCTTTAACACCAAACTGCAAATATGTGCTTAAGCTTCCTTATGCTTGCAAAGGCCCTCTTTCCTTCAGGGCCCCACAGACATGTAAACTGTATTGGTGTTATACCGTTACGGTTTAAGTGTATGTTAAGTCCTGTTGATCATTTATGTTGTAAGTGTTGACTTTGTTGTTGATTACCTTCTGGCAGGCTCTACTAAACTGGTAACTTTTTTGGTTCAAGCAGCAGAAACACACCAGGGAATAATTTTAACTGGAATAACTTAAACTATTGTGGTTCTCTAGGTTTCCCTCTGATAAAAACTTTTAAGATCCCAAACCAGATTCTTCTTCATGGTTAATGACTTCCTCTAATAATTCAGTTTAATTTGGCTGCTTTTAAAAAGAACACAAGATACTTTTTCATCTGTCACTTTACTGGTAATCTGTAGCATAATAGTTTATTGCCTTGCATAAATGAATGAGCTTTTCAAATAATGTGGCATAAGTCAAAGAAAATATTTGACTGAATTTGTTTTTGCAGTGTAGCTTTTGACTAGTTGGACAGCTACAACTTCCCTTGTTCTTGGATAGCGTGTCTAGCCCATTGATTTAATGTGTAGGGTGACCTTCTGTTACAGTTCTTCAGATATTCTGAACTAACTCCCACCAAATGACTCTATGACTCTTCAGCAGTAGAGCAGCTTAAATAATGTTCCTTTCAAGAGACTCGTTAGGTTCATTTTGGCCACCAAAGAGTTTCAGTGTAGAGATTGTCTTTTAAAGATTGAATGCTTCAAAGTTACCCAGGTAGTCTTTTTTTTTTTTTTTTTTCCCCTTCAGTATTTCTAAGTAAATTTTTTCTTTTTTATTTCAGTGTGTAAAGGTTGCCATAAAGGATAAACAAGTGAAATACTTTATACATTACAGTGGTTGGAATAAAAAGTGAGTATTGGGTTTTTAAAAGCAGTTTTTATTTACAATTAACAAGGTGACTTTGTGTCATAAACTCATAGAAGTATGTGCTTCTGAATTCTTATACAGCTTTAATATAAATATATCTTGGGAGAAAGGTGAACAGTTTGTAGTATGATGAAAATATACAATAGAACCTGGGCTATACAGCTGTTTTGTTTTATATTCTCTGGCGTATTTCTTCTGTTTGGTATAATTTCTAATAGTCATTAGTCAGCCCAACTGTTTTCTGGTTTTGGTATATTTTAGGACAGCTTGAGTTTTTTTGCCTTAACACAAACTTAGTGACTGCAAATGGGATTTCGTGCAGTTATACTCAAAGCTGACTGGGTTTTTCTACCAAGAAAAGCGTAAAAAATTTAATAATTGCCTGGTTGGAAGTATTGACCAGCTCGTGTTTTGAACTTTGGAAGCATAATTTAATACTAACAGTGAATTCACGTGGTTCATTTTTAGCATATGGTTTAACACAGGTGCAGAAATTTAATTACAGAACCTAATTTTCCACCCTAGAGAGCTATATGTATATTTATGTATAAACGTTTTAAGCAGTGATGTATCGATATTGCGGGGCGTAGACAGTGGTTGTAGACTGAGAGCATTCTAGAATATTTAGCCTGCAGAGCTATTTGATGGGTCTTCTTGGGTCCCATAAATACCACATCTGATAATTTACTCACTTTTGGTGCTTGTAATTGGATAGCCTGTAATAGTTACCATGAGAGGTGTTTCATTTTACTAATGGTGTTTTGTCCTTCAGAGATAAGTAGCACTGCTGGAAAGTGTAGTTCTTGAGGATTTTCTTTTTTTTTTTTTCTCTAAAGCTTTGGAAGAAGGTTTTCTTGACATTTACTGACACTGTTTTCCCATAGTCAGGTGACCAGCCCAGTTGATTTTGTTAGAAAATTTTTTCACAAAATGGTTTCAGCCAAGAAATAGTATCAGACCTTTGTCTTTTCTTGCATTAGTCTAATTGTAGAAAGGTGGACATCTAAAATATCGTATAGAAGCACATTCAACAACTTGGGTTTTTTCCCCAAGTTGATGATAATTAAAATGTTCCTAATAACAACAGTAATATAGTAACTCAGAGTGACCCAGTGGCCTTTTAATCCTTTGGTCTTAGAGAAGTAGACTTGTTTGTGATTTTAAATGGGATTTCAGGATTAATTGTAAATTGAGGTATCCAGGAAAGTTTATCTTCTGGATCCTAGTGTATTTTATAACTTTTCTCTCTCTTTCAAAAAAATGAGGGCGTCCCTGGTGGTCCAGTGGGTGGAGAGTCTGCTTGCAGTGTAAGGGTCACCGGTTCGATCCCTGGCCCTGGAAGATCCCATGTGTGCGGCTGGGCCAGTGTGTCCAATTACAAGCCAGCACTCTGGGGCGCATGCGCCCAGAGCTAGTGCTCTGCAACAAGAGGGGCCGCTGCAATGAGAGGCCCACACAAGCCAGGGGAGTAAAAAAGATGGATGAAAATAAATGAATGATGACTTAGAGGCCATATAAAAATTTTTTAATTAAAAAAAAAATGATGTTGAAAGTCTATTTGTCTTGTTACACTTACATTTTACATATTAGTATTCTATTAACATGAGGTAAAGCTGAGAGTGTGTTAGATACAATGCAAATCTCAATTCTTTATAGGAAATCAAATATTTACACATACCATGGTTGGGATTCAGGGGCAGACAGTGGTTGTAGACTGAGAGCATTCTAGAATATTTAGCCTGCAGAGCTATTTGATGGGTCTTCTTGGGTCCCATAAATACCACATCTGATAATTTACTCACTTTTGGTGCTTGTAATTGGATAGCCTGTAATAGTTACCATGAGAGGTGTTTCATTTTACTAATGGTGTTTTGTCCTTCAGAGATAAGTAGCACTGCTGGAAAGTGTAGTTCTTGAGGATTTTCTTTTTTTTTTTTTCTCTAAAGCTTTGGAAGAAGGTTTTCTTGACATTTACTGACACTGTTTTCCCATAGTCAGGTGACCAGCCCAGTTGATTTTGTTAGAAAATTTTTTCACAAAATGGTTTCAGCCAAGAAATAGTATCAGACCTTTGTCTTTTCTTGCATTAGTCTAATTGTAGAAAGGTGGACATCTAAAATATCGTATAGAAGCACATTCAACAACTTGGGTTTTTTCCCCAAGTTGATGATAATTAAAATGTTCCTAATAACAACAGTAATATAGTAACTCAGAGTGACCCAGTGGCCTTTTAATCCTTTGGTCTTAGAGAAGTAGACTTGTTTGTGATTTTAAATGGGATTTCAGGATTAATTGTAAATTGAGGTATCCAGGAAAGTTTATCTTCTGGATCCTAGTGTATTTTATAACTTTTCTCTCTCTTTCAAAAAAATGAGGGCGTCCCTGGTGGTCCAGTGGGTGGAGAGTCTGCTTGCAGTGTAAGGGTCACCGGTTCGATCCCTGGCCCTGGAAGATCCCATGTGTGCGGCTGGGCCAGTGTGTCCAATTACAAGCCAGCACTCTGGAGCGCATGCGCCCAGAGCTAGTGCTCTGCAACAAGAGGGGCCGCTGCAATGAGAGGCCCACACAAGCCAGGGGAGTAAAAAAGATGGATGAAAATAAATGAATGATGACTTAGAGGCCATATAAAAATTTTTTAATTAAAAAAAAAATGATGTTGAAAGTCTATTTGTCTTGTTACACTTACATTTTACATATTAGTATTCTATTAACATGAGGTAAAGCTGAGAGTGTGTTAGATACAATGCAAATCTCAATTCTTTATAGGAAATCAAATATTTACACATACCATGGTTGGGAGAGTTAAAGGAAATTAAAGAAAAGCAAACAAGATTCATGGAATAGGTCTATCCCCCTCACCCCCATGTCTGCTGTAACTTTTAGGATTGCATCTTACAGCTGTGAACATAGCTTGTGTGCCTGACATGCAGCGTGTTTTCTATTAGCTTACATGTAGATGTGCACAGCTCAAAGGCTGGGTTTCAAGTGGCATTTGCAGGTTATAAGAAATTGTGGAAATAATAAAGTGCTTGTATTTTCTGATCGTATTGCCTGAAAATACATGCTTTTTCCTTTATATTATCTAGTAACACAAATAAATGATGGACTGTATAGCTTTTTTTTTTTTCTTTAATTTATTTATTGTTGGGTGGGGGTCAGGTTGGGGAGGGAGGGGAGTGGGCGGGCCACTTCCATTGGTCTTTCATTTCTCCATTTTCATCCGTCTTCGTTCTTTGGCTCCTGTGGGCCTCCCGTCACAGTGGCGTCTGTTGTCGCAGAGCACCGGCTCTGGGCGCTTGTGCTCCAGAGCTCTGGCTCGGTAATTGGACTCATCCGTCTAGCTGCTCCACTGCATGTGGGATCTTCCCAGGCCAGGGATCGAACTGGCGCCCCCTGCGCTGCAAGGCGGTGTCCTTACCCACTGGACCACCAGGGGAAGCACTGTATAGCTTTTTGTTTGGGCCTCATTTTATGTTATTCCTTGAGAAAGAAGTTAGGGAAAAATGGCACTGGATACTGGAAATCTTAGTGGAGGATGTGTTGTTTTAGTCGTTTTGGTATGTACATGAAAGTATGTGATTTGTAGTATTGATCTTTAATTAAAGAAGTCTTTAAATCCATACAGAATGTTCTTCTTTAGTGCTGTGTTAAATAATAATAATGGATGATTGTGACTTTGGGAATTAATGACAATCTGACTTTAGAAAGCTCTGAAATGATTTTGGTTGAGCTGTCTGGAAAATTTCTGGACATTTGTCCTTTGGTTACTACCCTGATAGTGATGCTCCTCACAGAAAAAGATGTCATTTCTTCTTCCTGTAAGTCAGCAGCGGTTTTATTAACATGAGGTAAAGCTGAGAGTGTGTTAGATACAATGCAAATCTCAATTCTTTATAGGAAATCAAATATTTACACATACCATGGTTGGGAGAGTTAAAGGAAATTAAAGAAAAGCAAACAAGATTCATGGAATAGGTCTATCCCCCTCACCCCCATGTCTGCTGTAACTTTTAGGATTGCATCTTACAGCTGTGAACATAGCTTGTGTGCCTGACATGCAGCGTGTTTTCTATTAGCTTACATGTAGATGTGCACAGCTCAAAGGCTGGGTTTCAAGTGGCATTTGCAGGTTATAAGAAATTGTGGAAATAATAAAGTGCTTGTATTTTCTGATCGTATTGCCTGAAAATACATGCTTTTTCCTTTATATTATCTAGTAACACAAATAAATGATGGACTGTATAGCTTTTTTTTTTTTCTTTAATTTATTTATTGTTGGGTGGGGGTCAGGTTGGGGAGGGAGGGGAGTGGGCGGGCCACTTCCATTGGTCTTTCATTTCTCCATTTTCATCCGTCTTCGTTCTTTGGCTCCTGTGGGCCTCCCGTCACAGTGGCGTCTGTTGTCGCAGAGCACCGGCTCTGGGCGCACGCGCTCCAGAGCTCTGGCTCGGTAATTGGACTCATCCGTCTAGCTGCTCCACTGCATGTGGGATCTTCCCAGGCCAGGGATCGAACTGGCGCCCCCTGCGCTGCAAGGCGGTGTCCTTACCCACTGGACCACCAGGGGAAGCACTGTATAGCTTTTTGTTTGGGCCTCATTTTATGTTATTCCTTGAGAAAGAAGTTAGGGAAAAATGGCACTGGATACTGGAAATCTTAGTGGAGGATGTGTTGTTTTAGTCGTTTTGGTATGTACATGAAAGTATGTGATTTGTAGTATTGATCTTTAATTAAAGAAGTCTTTAAATCCATACAGAATGTTCTTCTTTAGTGCTGTGTTAAATAATAATAATGGATGATTGTGACTTTGGGAATTAATGACAATCTGACTTTAGAAAGCTCTGAAATGATTTTGGTTGAGCTGTCTGGAAAATTTCTGGACATTTGTCCTTTGGTTACTACCCTGATAGTGATGCTCCTCACAGAAAAAGATGTCATTTCTTCTTCCTGTAAGTCAGCAGCGGTTTTCAGCTCCTGACATGTTAAAGGAAACTCTAAAATTGACTGTTTGTACATCAAGGTCTTTATTTCAGTGGATTTTTTTTTTTTTCCAATTAGAGTAAAGAAATTTACAAGGGGCTTCCCTGGTGGTCCAGTGGGTAAGGACACCGCCTTGCATTGCAAGGGCCGCCGGTTCAATCTCTGGCCTGGGAAGATCCCACGTGCCACAGAGCGGTTGGACTGATGTGTCCAACTACCGAGCCAGAGCTCTGGAGCGCATGCGCCCAGCGCTGGTGCTCTGCAACGACAGACGCCACCGCGATGGGAGGCCCACACGGGTCAAAGAACAAAGACGAATGAAACTAGACAAATGAAAGACCAGTGGAAGTGGCCTGCCCACCCTCCTCCCTCCCTCCCCACTACCTAAATAAATAAATAAATAAATGTTTAAAAAAAAGAAAGAAATTTACAAGGTTCTCAGAAGGGAACTTCCTGGTAAATAAAAATTTGCCAGCTTCCTTTAGAGGGAATTTGAACCAGGTGTAAGTAGCTGTAAGAGTAAGATCCTCATTTTGAAAATGGTTTGTAAAATCATCCTTTTAGAAAATCATACAACAGAAACCCAGTCTCCAAATTTGAATTTTCTTTAACTTGAGCAAACACATACTTTTTCAAAAGCACAATAGATAATACTCCTAAATTTTCAAAAAACCTTACTGGGATTTGTTGACAGACATTTAAACATTCCACCTGTAAATACATCTTGATAGCACATGGAGTTCCGTACCTAGTGACTGAGACGCCTTTGTACTGTGCTATCTGTCAGAAGTGCTGGGAGGTGCAGGCGCTGAGAAAGCTTTGAAGACCTGTGGGGATGTTGTAATCCTTTTTCCTGTTCCTGAAGGAGCTCCCTCAGTACACACTCCTGACCTCTAGGTAAATGCATGTTTTCAAGTTCGCTCTAGGCAGTCATGTCGAGAATTGCTTTTTAATGTTTAGTATTCTTTTGGATCTGACATAAGAGGTCAGTGGTGGGAACCATTAAATAAAAGACTGAGAATACAGTCTGTGTGTTACTAAAGGAGCTTCATCAGCAGGAGGAAAAAAAATCACCTTGCCCAAAGTTCAGGGCCTAAGAAATACCTTGTCTTTGTTTTTTCCTTTTGGAAAAAAGTCACATCAAAAATGTTTTGAACAAGGTCCTACTGTGTAACACAGGGAACTGGATTCAGTATCCTGTGATAAACCGTAATGGAAAAGATAATGAAAGGAGTGTGTATGTCTGTGTATATATGTGTATATAAAATGTATTGAGTCAATTTGCTGTATACTAGAAATCAACACATAAATCAACTTTACATCAAAATAAAAGAATTTTTTTTTTGAAATCTTGTTTTGAAGCTTTATGTGCTAGAATGCTTTAGCAACTAGGTATTTTAAGAGAGTGGTTGGTTCTACCTTCTGACATATAGAAAGCCAAGATTTGCCTTGGAAGTCGGTGAATTCATTTGTGAGTGAGTGATAATCATTGTAACACTTACAGTCGTAACTGAGTTGATGTTGATGGTATTGAGTATTGTAGACCTCCTAGTATGTTTGTCACAGATCTTGAGTGTGTATTTTTTATTATTTTATTTTTTTGGCCACTTCTGTTGGTCTTTCATTTATTTATTTTCATCCATCTTTGTTCTTTGGCCTGTGTGGGCCTCCCATCGCAGTGGCCTGTCTTGTTGCAGAGCACCGGCTCTGGACGCGTGCGCTCCAGAGCGCTGGGCTTGGTAGTTGGACACATCGGTCCAGCCGCTCCGCGGCACGTGGGATTTTCCCAGGCCAGGGATTGAACTGGCGGCCCTTGCACTGCAAGGTGGTGTCCTTACCCACTGGACCACTAGGGAAGCCCAGAGTGTGTATTTTTTATTGTGTCATACTCTCAAGTATTTTTTATCTAGTATTTAATTCTCATAACAGTCGTACGAGATAGGTGATATTATCCCCATTATATAGGTGAAACAAAGGTACAGTGAGTTCTGAAATTTTCCATCACAGATAACCAGCCATTAGGTTTGGTTCTTTAAGAAGTTAACTTATAACTTATTGTGGAGTTTCTGTTTGCCTGGATAATGGAGGGGTTAAACCTTGCTGAGAATACAGTCTGTGTGTTTCTAAAGGAGCTTCATCAGCAGGAGGAAAAAAAATCACCTTGCCCAAAGTTCAGGGCCTAAGAAATACCTTGTCTTTGTTTTTTCCTTTTGGAAAAAAGTCACATCAAAAATGTTTTGAACAAGGTCCTACTGTGTAACACAGGAACTGGATTCAGTATCCTGTGATAAACCGTAATGGAAAAGATAATGAAAGGAGTGTGTATGTCTGTGTATATATGTGTATATAAAATGTATTGAGTCAATTTGCTGTATACTAGAAATCAACACATAAATCAACTTTACATCAAAATAAAAGAATTTTTTTTTTGAAATCTTGTTTTGAAGCTTTATGTGCTAGAATGCTTTAGCAACTAGGTATTTTAAGAGAGTGGTTGGTTCTACCTTCTGACATATAGAAAGCCAAGATTTGCCTTGGAAGTCGGTGAATTCATTTGTGAGTGAGTGATAATCATTGTAACACTTACAGTCGTAACTGAGTTGATGTTGATGGTATTGAGTATTGTAGACCTCCTAGTATGTTTGTCACAGATCTTGAGTGTGTATTTTTTATTATTTTATTTTTTTGGCCACTTCTGTTGGTCTTTCATTTATTTATTTTCATCCATCTTTGTTCTTTGGCCTGTGTGGGCCTCCCATCGCAGTGGCCTGTCTTACCGCAGAGCACTGGCTCTGGACGCATGCACTCCAGAGCTTCGGCTTGGTAGTTAGACACATCGGTCCAGCTGCTCTGCGGCACATGGGATCTTCCCAGGCCAGGGATTGAACTGGCGGCCCTTGCACTGCAAGGTGGTGTCCTTACCCACTGGACCACTAGGGAAGCCCAGAGTGTGTATTTTTTATTGTGTCATACTCTCAAGTATTTTTTATCTAGTATTTAATTCTCATAACAGTCGTACGAGATAGGTGATATTATCCCCATTATATAGGTGAAACAAAGGTACAGTGAGTTCTGAAATTTTCCATCACAGATAACCAGCCATTAGGTTTGGTTCTTTAAGAAGTTAACTTATAACTTATTGTGGAGTTCTGTGCTGATTTTTTTTAATTTTAGTTTTTTAGGTATCCTTATTCTGTGAGGATAATTGCTTAGGGGCTCTTAGGTTAAATGCCATGCTCTTACGCCATTTTTAAGAAACGATTTGGATAATCTTTTGGACTCTGGTACCTTAGATTTGAAATGTTGCTTCTGAAAATGTTTATATTCCCTTCTTGTGGAACAGATTTTTTCCTCTAGTTATTCAGTTTAGTTGAGAATGGATTTGTAATGCCAGTTCATCAACTTTGTTTAGAGAAGTCCAAAGTCTTACCTCTTGGATTAAAAATAAATAAATAAATGTCGGACATAGTCTGAATGCTAATGAAGTATTTTTGAATGATATTTTAACTTCTGTTTTTCAGTTGGGATGAATGGGTCCCAGAAAGCAGAGTACTCAAATACGTGGATACCAATTTGCAGAAACAACGTGAGCTTCAAAAAGCCAATCAGTAAGTTTGTTTGCAACATGAATATGAGAAGAAATGCCTGTAAGTTAATTTTTAGAAATGCAATCATGATGGAAATCATGTTGGTGACCTGCCTTTAAAATGATTCATGGTACTGGCCAGCTGCTGAGGCCTTTTTACTATTCCTTTCTTGGGTTTATTTTTGTAAATATGTTATCTCTTTGTGCAGCTTGTTAAAAATTTTGTACCAGAATATGTATAGTCTGGGGACTTCAGTTTGAATATGAATTTCAAAATGGAATCGAGCTGTCAATTTGTTTTCCCCTGTAAATAACGTACTTCTCGATGATCGATCTCACTGGGCTTATTCTGAAGGGAGCAGTATGCGGAGGGGAAGATGCGAGGGGCTGCCCCTGGGAAGAAGACCTCCGGGCTACAGCAGAAAAACGTCGAAGTGTAAGAGCACTTTCTTTGCTTTCATTTTACACACTGTGAAGCTCAAGCTTGATACACGTGTCTTCTTTTAGGATCTGTTAAAAGTCAAGACTAGAGCATTGATGGGATTTGAAAAAGGCCTATGAGAATCCCCTGGTGTTGGGTCGTTGAAAATGCATATTAATTAGATTGATTCCTTAATTTTATTTAGCAATTATTCTTACCATTTAATCATTTTCAAGTGTTAGTTACACCAAGTATGTGTGCATGTAACATGTTTTTATTTTACAAGTGTAGTTCGGGATTGTCAAGACACAAGTTTTCCTATTTGAGAGGTAGATTTGTGTTTTCAGTGGTGCTATATATATATATATGTATTCGTTTAATTCCCCTTTTGAAACCCATGGTAAAAATACAGAGTTGCAAATTATCCCCCTCTACCATTACCCCCAGGAAAAAACCATTCCTTTTTAACTCTTAATTAAATGATTTATGACTTCCTGATAATAAGCCTATGTGTGCAAATCATATGCATGCACACATTGGTGTAATAAATTTGTGTACCTTGAAAGCCAGTGTAGGAATGGTAACTTAATAAAAGAGTATAAAGAGTCATAGTTTTTGTTAATATATTTTTTCTTGCCAGTTGAATACTTTTAAGAACCAGATAGTTTTAATGATTGTATGGTCATGTGCTTCTTGTCAAAGGATCAGAAGTAGCATGCTCTGAGATACAATTTAAGAGAAATGCCTGTAAGTTAATTTTTAGAAATGCAATCATGATGGAAATCATGTTGGTGACCTGCCTTTAAAATGATTCATGGTACTGGCCAGCTGCTGAGGCCTTTTTACTATTCCTTTCTTGGGTTTATTTTTGTAAATATGTTATCTCTTTGTGCAGCTTGTTAAAAATTTTGTACCAGAATATGTATAGTCTGGGGACTTCAGTTTGAATATGAATTTCAAAATGGAATCGAGCTGTCAATTTGTTTTCCCCTGTAAATAACGTACTTCTCGATGATCGATCTCACTGGGCTTATTCTGAAGGGAGCAGTATGCGGAGGGGAAGATGCGAGGGGCTGCCCCTGGGAAGAAGACCTCCGGGCTACAGCAGAAAAACGTCGAAGTGTAAGAGCACTTTCTTTGCTTTCATTTTACACACTGTGAAGCTCAAGCTTGATACACGTGTCTTCTTTTAGGATCTGTTAAAAGTCAAGACTAGAGCATTGATGGGATTTGAAAAAGGCCTATGAGAATCCCCTGGTGTTGGGTCGTTGAAAATGCATATTAATTAGATTGATTCCTTAATTTTATTTAGCAATTATTCTTACCATTTAATCATTTTCAAGTGTTAGTTACACCAAGTATGTGTGCATGTAACATGTTTTTATTTTACAAGTGTAGTTCGGGATTGTCAAGACACAAGTTTTCCTATTTGAGAGGTAGATTTGTGTTTTCAGTGGTGCTATATATATATATGTATTCGTTTAATTCCCCTTTTGAAACCCATGGTAAAAATACAGAGTTGCAAATTATCCCCCTCTACCATTACCCCCAGGAAAAAACCATTCCTTTTTAACTCTTAATTAAATGATTTATGACTTCCTGATAATAAGCCTATGTGTGCAAATCATATGCATGCACACATTGGTGTAATAAATTTGTGTACCTTGAAAGCCAGTGTAGGAATGGTAACTTAATAAAAGAGTATAAAGAGTCATAGTTTTTGTTAATATATTTTTTCTTGCCAGTTGAATACTTTTAAGAACCAGATAGTTTTAATGATTGTATGGTCATGTGCTTCTTGTCAAAGGATCAGAAGTAGCATGCTCTGAGATACAATTTAAGAGAAATACGTTTTTCCTTAAGATTACATTCTATTGCTTTTACACCTTAACTAGTCTGACTTTACTACCTAAAAATTAGATGATAGTAATGAATGTAACTGTGCATTTTGAAATGTTTGCAGTTTTACCTTTTCTTGAGAAGATTAATTAGGCAAGGATTAATGGTTTGGCAAGATAATTTATTTGGTAAGAAGATTATTGATTTGGCAAGAATTCCTGTTGAAAGTTGGTTCATAGTTTTTGTTAATAAGTAGTAATATATTTCGATTATCTGGTTCTTTGCAAAACTTACATAGGAAGCACAGGTAATTAATATTTGTAAATATTAAAACTGTAGAAAAGTGAAGATACTTGAGGTGTAATGATGCCTGGAGGTAGGCATAGTCTATGATTGTGGGCTTTGTAAGCTTTTCACCTTGGGTTCTAGGAGTAGTATGTCAGGATTAGTAATGTACTATCCATTAGTGTGTGTACAAGTAGCCCTAAGCTAATTTGCTGTTAGAGATCATAACCTGGACATAAGCTTTGCTCTTGAAAGGGAGAGCAGAGTGTCTAGTGCTGTAAAGGAGGGGATGTGGTTTAGAGAAGAAATAACAAAACAGAGCTTGGACCAGTCAGAGAGGAGTCCTGCATGGGGGAGAAACATACCGATCTAATGCCAAGTTGTACTGGTTCCAAAGTAATTGGGGAAAATATTTTAACCTTTGGAACTTACTTGTGGAACTGATAATTTGAGTGGTTTTTTAAAAATAATTTATATACTATAAACTTTCTGATAGAAATGAGTAATATAACCCTAGGAGGAAATCTCATGATGTAGATTTAGTTAATTTCGCTACTATCTAGAGGAAGATGTGGATTGAGGCAACTGTTGGTAACAAGTCCTTGAGTCTGAGCAGTTAATAAGAATATGCAGGAAATAAGATTGCTGCCTGGTCTCTTTTCATCAAGGCATATTTCTCTTTGAACTTAGCCTAGTAAAAGGGAATTTAAACTAGAGGCAATTTTAATACCGATAATTATCTTTTTTCCTTTCAGGAAAACAAAAAAGAACAAACAAAAAAGTAAGTATATTAGCTGTTTGAATAGATTTTGAATTCATTGTTAAATTTTAAAAGTTACAAAGGTTTAGCTTATGTTGATCTCAGGAGTCACAGCAGTGTTAGTCAGGTGCATAGTTACAGAGAACTGATGTTCCTTCTGCCATGGAGAAACAGGTAAGCACTTAACTGTTTTCATGTTCTATAATGACTGACTCAGAGACAATAACATTTTAAAAATAAATATAAGATGGTAATATTTTATGTTGCTTTCTGCTACATATAATATGGTATACCATACATTTGGTATAGCTTTTCATGAAAGTTACATTTTTTGGAAAGTTGTATTTTCATGTAGATTTTAAGTAACCCCTGTGCCGTGGAAGGGTCAGAGAGTGAAGTTTCTCCTTTATTTGTTTATTAAGCTGAGCCTCCCTTCCTTCCCCCAATGTTTGCAGCACCTGGCAATGGAGACGGCGGCAGCACCAGTGAGGCCCCTCAGGGTCCTCGCAAGAAGAGGGCTCGCGTGGACCCCACTGTGGAGAATGTCGTTCCCCTTAAGTTTATGTCCCTAGGAGCTTGGCAGAGGTCTTAGGCTGTCATGTTAGAGCACAGTAAAACAGAACTTTTGGGTCTCAGAAGTATTGCTAGCATGGTTAGCTGCTGAAGTAAAAGCATTCTCCTTTTTTCGATATAGGATATATTTGTATACATCTTTTTTTTGTTTGTTTGTTTTGTTTTTTTTAATTAATTAATTAATTAATTAATTAATTTTTGTACATGTATGTTCCCAGATCAATCAGATGCATATCCCTTGACCCTCCCCCCACGCAGTTCCCCCCCTCCCATCCCTCCAGACCATCGCTCCAAGTGGTTGTAGGTACTCCTATTCCCCTAGCACAATGACAACAGCTATCTTTTCTACACATGACAGTATAGGTTCCCATATTACTCCCTCCCACTGTTCGGTCTCCACAATGTCTTTATGTCTATTCTCTGTTTTTTCATGAGTTCACTGCGGGGTTATCATGACCATCTTACTAGATTCCATATATATGAGTTAGTATACTATCTTTATTTCACATGTAGCACTGCATCTAGAGGCAATTAACATAATAGGGTAAGTATATTAGCTGTTTGAATAGATTTTGAATTCATTGTTAAATTTTAAAAGTTACAAAGGTTTAGCTTATGTTGATCTCAGGAGTCACAGCAGTGTTAGTCAGGTGCATAGTTACAGAGAACTGATGTTCCTTCTGCCATGGAGAAACAGGTAAGCACTTAACTGTTTTCATGTTCTATAATGACTGACTCAGAGACAATAACATTTTAAAAATAAATATAAGATGGTAATATTTTATGTTGCTTTCTGCTACATATAATATGGTATACCATACATTTGGTATAGCTTTTCATGAAAGTTACATTTTTTGGAAAGTTGTATTTTCATGTAGATTTTAAGTAACCCCTGTGCCGTGGAAGGGTCAGAGAGTGAAGTTTCTCCTTTATTTGTTTATTAAGCTGAGCCTCCCTTCCTTCCCCCAATGTTTGCAGCACCTGGCAATGGAGACGGCGGCAGCACCAGTGAGGCCCCTCAGGGTCCTCGCAAGAAGAGGGCTCGCGTGGACCCCACTGTGGAGAATGTGCGTTCCCCTTAAGTTTATGTCCCTAGGAGCTTGGCAGAGGTCTTAGGCTGTCATGTTAGAGCACAGTAAAACAGAACTTTTGGGTCTCAGAAGTATTGCTAGCATGGTTAGCTGCTGAAGTAAAAGCATTCTCCTTTTTTCGATATAGGATATATTTGTATACATCTTTTTTTTGTTTGTTTGTTTTGTTTTTTTTAATTAATTAATTAATTAATTAATTAATTTTTGTACATGTATGTTCCCAGATCAATCAGATGCATATCCCTTGACCCTCCCCCCACGCAGTTCCCCCCCTCCCATCCCTCCAGACCATCGCTCCAAGTGGTTGTAGGTACTCCTATTCCCCTAGCACAATGACAACAGCTATCTTTTCTACACATGACAGTATAGGTTCCCATATTACTCCCTCCCACTGTTCGGTCTCCACAATGTCTTTATGTCTATTCTCTGTTTTTTCATGAGTTCACTGCGTGTGTTATCATGACCATCTTACTAGATTCCATATATATGAGTTAGTATACTATCTTTATTTCACATGTAGCACTGCATCTATTCCTGCTGGATTTTACCCGCCCAGCTCCTCATCACATGCTCATTGTAAGCTCTGTGCTTCATGTGCAAGACCAAACAGTTCTTTAGTATTAAGATTGAATTGACTTACTAGGTCATATTAAATTGCTTATTTATTTAATAAACCCACAAAAAATGCCAAGAAAGCTTACCATTTCCACGTGTATGGGTATAATAGTTTAGGATTCTTATTTAAGTGAATAAAATATCTTATTTCTAATTTATTATAGAGTTTGCAGTTAAACAGTTTGCAAAGAGAACTTTTAGGGAAATGTTTGCCGTCACGTGAAAAGCCCTGAGGTAGACTGTCAGGACTGGACGGAGTCTTTCACTGTGTGATCCGAGCTCATTTCCTGTTTTTGAAGTGGCAGTTCCAGCAGTCCATCTGAGTGAATAATTTACACGGAGTGCCTCTAAAGTTCAGAAAAGCCTTTAGAAAGTTCTTGGAGCTGGTACTCGGCAAGAAAGGACAGTGTTTAGTACTCTGTCTTTCTGTTTAGGAGGAAGCATTCATGAACAGAGTTGAAGTTAAAGTAAAGATTCCTGAAGAATTGAAACCGTGGCTTGTTGATGACTGGGACTTAATTACCCGGCAGAAACAGGTAACTTAAAAGCTACATAGATTGTAACCTGTATGATGTGATCTTACTAGTGTAAAAAAAGCTTTCCTAAAGGAAAAGACTGTATAGACTTGGATATCGAAGGTGACTTGAGTATTTTACTGCAGGGACTGAACGCTTTGATCATCCGAAAGGCCTGGGAGAGGAATAAAGTAAAGTATATATACAAAAGACCATGAGCTTACAATGATTCTTTTAAAGGTTTAGATAATTGATTGTGATCCATGGCTAGGGTAGGAATACATCATTCTGAAAATTGATTTTAAAAAAGCCATGTATTTCTTGTTTAATATTGAAAAGTGGGACATCCTCACATAGAATGCTGCTAATGGAATGTAATAGGAAGCAAACAGTATTGCCTCCTTCAACAGTACTGTTTTTTCATGAGTTCACTGCTTTTATCATGACATCTTACTAGATTCCATATATATATGTTAGTATACTATCTTTATTTCACATGTAGCACTGCATCTATTCCTGCTGGATTTTACCCGCCCAGCTCCTCATCACATGCTCATTGTAAGCTCTGTGCTTCATGTGCAAGACCAAACAGTTCTTTAGTATTAAGATTGAATTGACTTACTAGGTCATATTAAATTGCTTATTTATTTAATAAACCCACAAAAAATGCCAAGAAAGCTTACCATTTCCACGTGTATGGGTATAATAGTTTAGGATTCTTATTTAAGTGAATAAAATATCTTATTTCTAATTTATTATAGAGTTTGCAGTTAAACAGTTTGCAAAGAGAACTTTTAGGGAAATGTTTGCCGTCACGTGAAAAGCCCTGAGGTAGACTGTCAGGACTGGACGGAGTCTTTCACTGTGTGATCCGAGCTCATTTCCTGTTTTTGAAGTGGCAGTTCCAGCAGTCCATCTGAGTGAATAATTTACACGGAGTGCCTCTAAAGTTCAGAAAAGCCTTTAGAAAGTTCTTGGAGCTGGTACTCGGCAAGAAAGGACAGTGTTTAGTACTCTGTCTTTCTGTTTAGGAGGAAGCATTCATGAACAGAGTTGAAGTTAAAGTAAAGATTCCTGAAGAATTGAAACCGTGGCTTGTTGATGACTGGGACTTAATTACCCGGCAGAAACAGGTAACTTAAAAGCTACATAGATTGTAACCTGTATGATGTGATCTTACTAGTGTAAAAAAAGCTTTCCTAAAGGAAAAGACTGTATAGACTTGGATATCGAAGGTGACTTGAGTATTTTACTGCAGGGACTGAACGCTTTGATCATCCGAAAGGCCTGGGAGAGGAATAAAGTAAAGTATATATACAAAAGACCATGAGCTTACAATGATTCTTTTAAAGGTTTAGATAATTGATTGTGATCCATGGCTAGGGTAGGAATACATCATTCTGAAAATTGATTTTAAAAAAGCCATGTATTTCTTGTTTAATATTGAAAAGTGGGACATCCTCACATAGAATGCTGCTAATGGAATGTAATAGGAAGCAAACAGTATTGCCTCCTTCACACAGAGGTATCTGTGCTATCCAGAAGAACCTGAATCTGCTCAGGCTCATAGGCCTAGTCACAGGTGTACGGGAAATGGGGACGTTGTGAGGCGTGTATGTAACATCGTAAGGGTACAGCCCTCAAAGTCCCGAGTGAGGTGCTCTGTGGGACAGGAGAACCGACTTCTTACATAGCACATGGAGGGCTGGAGAGCATTACGAGACCTCACCAGTGTCAGCATGGGCTTTGCACTGTGGGGACTTTGGTTCTTGATCTTGTTCTGGAGTTAAACAGCCAGGCTAAGCTCTGTTGTCCTACTTCCTGAATGTGGGCAAGTTTCTTGGCTGTCACGTTTGGTGGAGCAATGGGTCCCAGCCTCCGTAGTATTGATGATGTGAGGATGAAGAGCGTCCTCAGCTGAGTACTCCAGACAGGAGGACGTGGTGACCTGAGAGCATCTCAGGAGAATTCATGCGCAGGTGCGCCCCACACGAGCCAGAGGGGAGCTGGCCAGGGCGGCAGCCACTGGCCACACTGGCTACTGGAGTAGATGAAGTTAAATGTTGTTCCTCGGCCACATTAGCCATGTTTAAGTAGTGAACATACACCCTTTTCTATCTTGCAATACAATTAGGTGGTCTTTAATTGCTTTAAAGCTTTTCCAGTGTACTTTTTCTTTGAAAAAGAACAGTAGTATTCAAGTATATTTTATTTTTATAGCTCTTTTATCTTCCTGCCAAGGTGGATTCATTCTAATTATGCAAATTACAAGAAATCTTAAAGCTTTTACATTTGAAAGGAATAGGAAAGTTTCCTAAAGAAAAGACTGTATAGACTTGGATATCAAGGTGACTTGAGTATTTTACTGCAGGGACTGAACGCTTTGATCATCCGAAAGGCATGGGTGAGGAATAAAGTAAAGTATATATACAAAAGACCATGAGCTTACAATGATTCTTTTAAAGGTTTAGATAATTGATTGTGATCCATGGCTAGGGTAGGAATACATCATTCTGAAAATTGATTTTAAAAAAGCCATGTATTTCTTGTTTAATATTGAAAAGTGGGACATCCTCACATAGAATGCTGCTAATGGAATGTAATAGGAAGCAAACAGTATTGCCTCCTTCACACAGAGGTATCTGTGCTATCCAGAAGAACCTGAATCTGCTCAGGCTCATAGGCCTAGTCACAGGTGTACGGGAAATGGGGACGTTGTGAGGCGTGTATGTAACATCGTAAGGGTACAGCCCTCAAAGTCCCGAGTGAGGTGCTCTGTGGGACAGGAGAACCGACTTCTTACATAGCACATGGAGGGCTGGAGAGCATTACGAGACCTCACCAGTGTCAGCATGGGCTTTGCACTGTGTGGACTTTGATTCTTGATCTTGTTCTGGAGTTAAACAGCCAGGCTAAGCTCTGTTGTCCTACTTCCTGAATGTGGGCAAGTTTCTTGGCTGTCACGTTTGGTGGAGCAATGGGTCCCAGCCTCCGTAGTATTGATGATGTGAGGATGAAGAGCGTCCTCAGCTGAGTACTCCAGACAGGAGGACGTGGTGACCTGAGAGCATCTCAGGAGAATTCATGCGCAGGTGCGCCCCACACGAGCCAGAGGGGAGCTGGCCAGGGCGGCAGCCACTGGCCACACTGGCTACTGGAGTAGATGAAGTTAAATGTTGTTCCTCGGCCACATTAGCCATGTTTAAGTAGTGAACATACACCCTTTTCTATCTTGCAATACAATTAGGTGGTCTTTAATTGCTTTAAAGCTTTTCCAGTGTACTTTTTCTTTGAAAAAGAACAGTAGTATTCAAGTATATTTTTATTTTTATAGCTCTTTTATCTTCCTGCCAAGAAGAATGTGGATTCCATTCTAGAGGATTATGCAAATTACAAGAAATCTCGAGGAAACACAGATAACAAGTAAGAAAATACCTGTCTTTAAGGTATATCAAGGACATTTTAAACATTATTTCTAAATAGGTTATCTGAAACTTGTACTTTGAAACAGTGCCATCAGAAACTAGCAAAATAGAATTACGTTGCTTTGACAGGGGGTTTAGCTGGCAAACCTTTTCTTAAAGGGCCAGATCACTAAATGTTGAGGTAAAATTGAAGCTACTATATGTAAGTACATATGTAACAATTTAAAACACAGCTGTTTGAAGATGTAAAAATTAAAAACCCATCCCTAACCTGCATGCTCTAGTGTGCTCACCAGTGATTTATTTTTTGAATTGATGTCTTACCTCTCATTAAGTCTGTCTTTAGTAGAGGTTCATCGTCATTGGTTTAACACTTAACTCCTTACCCTCATGTTGGTTGACTTAATCTTCATCTGAGTTCATTCAGTGACCTTTTCTGACAGTAGACACTTCTGTTCCCTTGTCAGGGAGTATGCGGTCAATGAGGTGGTGGGCGGGATCAAGGAGTATTTCAACGTCATGCTGGGCACTCAGCTGCTCTACAAATTCGAGAGGCCGCAGTATGCCGAGATCCTCGCGGACCACCCGGACGCGCCTATGTCCCAGGTGTACGGGGCGCCACATCTCCTGAGACTGTTTGGTAATGATGCCTTTTAGAAAACAGTTTTACTTTTTCTCCCTGGGCTCTTGGTATTTTTGTCTTTTCTAAGTTATATCAAGGAGTAACATAAAATAACATTCTAAAGCATGATTTAATTCCAACTTGAACTTTTATTTTTTATATTAAAATCTAAAGTCAGTTTCTAAGATTACGTGCTTTAAGGAAATCAGTGATGGTTTCATTGGCTGACATAAAGTCTATGTTTATAGTGCTACTTTGGATGGAACTTTGACTAAATTCTTTTGCTTGACTAGTACGCATTGGAGCAATGCTGGCCTATACGCCTCTGGATGAGAAGAGCCTTGCTTTGTTACTGAATTACCTTCATGATTTCCTAAAGTAAGTCTAAAAATGAATGCTTGGTTAAAAACATGAATTAATATACTAGAAATTGCTTTGATGGACAGACAGTATAGACACTATAACAGAAATAAACAGTGCTGTTGGTGTTGGTGTAGGAGTAGACACATTGTTGCTGGAACAGTATAAAAGCAAGTGCAAACCCTTAGAGGAGAAGGGAGTATGTGTTACATATCAAACTAGTGAAAAGCCGGTCGTTGGAAATCTACAGAAACGTAGGTTAAAAGGCCATTAGAGTGTGTTGAACGTAATTATGTCTTGTCAGACTTCCCTGGTGGTCCAGTGGATAGAGAGTCCGCCTTGCGATGCAAAGGGTGCCGGTTCGATCCCTGGCCCGGGAAGATCCCACGTGCGGAGCGGCTGGACCGATGTGTCCAATTACCGAGCCGGAACTCTGGAGCACATGCACCCAGGGCCAGTGCTCTTCACTGAGAGAGGCCACTGTGATGGGAGGCCCACACAGGCCAAGGAATAAAGATGGATGAAAATAAATAAATGAAACAATAAAACGAGGCCAAAATTTTAAAAAAAATATGTCTCGTCAGGTTAGTGTATATACTTTTGGAGGAATGGAGGAAAGTGCAGTCCTGGTCTCTGCAGCTCTTTGGAGGGCACTTTGGTAATACATACATAAACATTTTAAATGTCCTTTTACTCTGACTGACAGTTAGGCTTTTAAATTGCTGTTCGTGGATAAGGTAACACACTGATCAAGAAAGATGTCCATGGTGTGTTAAGTTTCTAAAAAAGAAAAAATTAGGTTGCTCTAGGGTTTGGTGTGATTTCTCTTGTTTGTAGAGTAACATTTTCAATTTTTGGAAAATATCTGGAAAAGCATGTGTCATACTTAATAGTGAGTTAATTCTTGGGCAGAGTATTGGGAGAAGAGCTTTCTGTTTCTACATTATGTAGTTGTGTTTTTGAATTTTCTTAGAATGACACCATGTATTTTCTAATAATTTGAAAATCTGTGGACCTGGAAATCTACCTAGTTTTTATAGTCTTGGCTTTACCAGTGATAAATATTCCCTTTTCCCCAATTTCTTTATGAGATAAAAGTACTCCATAGACATTTCAAGGCCCTTTGATTTTTATGGTGTCAATTTCAAGTGCTAAATATAAACCTAGAAATTGCTTTGATGGACAGACAGTATAGACACTATAACAGAAATAAACAGTGCTGTTGGTGTTGGTGTAGGAGTAGACACATTGTTGCTGGAACAGTATAAAAGCAAGTGCAAACCCTTAGAGGAGAAGGGAGTATGTGTTACATATCAAACTAGTGAAAAGCCGGTCGTTGGAAATCTACAGAAACGTAGGTTAAAAGGCCATTAGAGTGTGTTGAACGTAATTATGTCTTGTCAGACTTCCCTGGTGGTCCAGTGGATAGAGAGTCCGCCTTGCGATGCAAAGGGTGCCGGTTCGATCCCTGGCCCGGGAAGATCCCACGTGCGGAGCGGCTGGACCGATGTGTCCAATTACCGAGCCGAACTCTGGAGCACATGCACCCAGGGCCAGTGCTCTTCACTGAGAGAGGCCACTGTGATGGGAGGCCCATACAGGCCAAGGAATAAAGATGGATGAAAATAAATAAATGAAACAATAAAACGAGGCCAAAATTTTAAAAAATATGTCTCGTCAGGTTAGTGTATATACTTTTGGAGGAATGGAGGAAAGTGCAGTCCTGGTCTCTGCAGCTCTTTGGAGGGCACTTTGGTAATACATACATAAACATTTTAAATGTCCTTTTACTCTGACTGACAGTTAGGCTTTTAAATTGCTGTTCGTGGATAAGGTAACACACTGATCAAGAAAGATGTCCATGGTGTGTTAAGTTTCTAAAAAAGAAAAAATTAGGTTGCTCTAGGGTTTGGTGTGATTTCTCTTGTTTGTAGAGTAACATTTTCAATTTTTGGAAAATATCTGGAAAAGCATGTGTCATACTTAATAGTGAGTTAATTCTTGGGCAGAGTATTGGGAGAAGAGCTTTCTGTTTCTACATTATGTAGTTGTGTTTTTGAATTTTCTTAGAATGACACCATGTATTTTCTAATAATTTGAAAATCTGTGGACCTGGAAATCTACCTAGTTTTTATAGTCTTGGCTTTACCAGTGATAAATATTCCCTTTTCCCCAATTTCTTTATGAGATAAAAGTACTCCATAGACATTTCAAGGCCCTTTGATTTTTATGGTGTCAATTTCAAGTGTAAGCCTGAGATGTCCTTGTCAGCTTCTGAATCTGTAATAAGATGAGAGCTAGAGAAGACACCTAGCTGTTAACCCTTGGAGAGTGATGACGCCTGTCTTTTAAGTCCAAGCACTTGGGTCATGTGCTGGTGACTCCTGGGTTTTCCTTCTTTGAAATAGTCTTTTTATGCATTGTTGTCTGGTATGTAACCCTACGTACTGAGTTGTAATTACATGGTTGCGATTATTTTAGTGTATTTTAAAGTGCTCTTTGTGGCTTCTTTATAATATTGAGATTAAGGTCAAAATATGATTTTTCCTACTTATAATGAATAACATTTCATTTTTAGATACCTGGCAAAGAATTCTGCAACTTTGTTTAGTGCCAGCGATTATGAAGTGGCTCCCCCCGAGTACCATCGGAAAGCTGTGTGAGGCGTGCACACCCAGCCACGTTTGATCTCTGTAAACACGTTTTTGTTTCTTAGTCCTTCTCTTGTACAAACAATGTACTTTGCAAATGTTCGTGTATAACAGAGTTGATGTTTGTTTTCTGTTGATTTTAAACAGAGAAAATAAAAAGGAGTTACGGCTCCTTTTTTCTTTTCTTTTTTTCATTTCAAAGTTGCTACCAGTGTATTCAGTGATGGACAACAGAGACATACTGTAGAGTGTTTATTGCTTAGTTGACAAAGCTGCTTTTGAACGCTGGTGGTCCTATTCCTTTGACACTACGCACTTTTATAATATGTGTTAATGCTATATGACAGAATGCTCTGATTCCTAGTGCCAAAGGTTCAATTCAGTGTATATACCTGAACACACTCATCCATTTGTGCTCCCTTTTTTTACGGTGCTTAAGTAAAGAGCCCATCCTTTGCGAGGCATCCATCCATGTTGTTCCTTAGGCATTTTATCTTTGCTGATTGTTGAAGAACGGTGGCTTGTTTCATGGTTTTTGTATTTGTGTCTAATGCACGTTTTAACATGAGAGACGCAATGCATTGTGTAGCTGCAGTTTTCTGGAAAAGTCAATCTTTTAGAAATTGTTTTTCAGATCTTCAATAAATTTTTTCTTTAAATTTCAAGGAGCAGTGTGCTTGCGTGGATGAATTACAGAACCTTTGTGTATTGTGTGTGCCTTCTTGTGTTTAGACTGTGAGGCGAGTGGTGGTCTTTCAGCATCTGTCGGCTGAGAAGCCTGCCTTCCTGGGCTGACTTTGCTGTCCACCTTCGTCTGCCACCGCAGCTTCAGTCGGTGCTCTCTTGAGTTCTGGCTAAAAAGTAGAGGTTTATATGACTTTCTCTACTTTTCATAGACTGTACATTTTGAGCATTTTGAGGGAAGTTTTAGCTTCCTGACAACCAGCTTTTTGTTAATAGTTTGCAGTATTTTCTGTTATTCACAGTTTCTAAAATTTGTACTCCTTCCCCCAACTTAGATACAGACCTCCTTGAGAGGGTTTGAAGTGTGCTTCCTTTGAGCTCCCTCACCTTTGTTCAGTGGGTGTTCTTGAAGTTACAGGAATCTCACCTCTGCTTCTAGGAGCATCCTCTGATCTTCTCTTCCCCTTGTACAGTCTGTCTTGTCTTGCAGTGAGATGCCAGGTATTGGGAATGGTTATAAACCCTGGAGTCTACTGGCCAAGAGCTGGGCATTGAAACAGAGGTGGGCTCAGAGCTGGTTCTGTTCTTCTCCAGCTGTGTGACCGTCACTCACTGGCGGAGCCTCCGTCTGTTGTTGAGAAGGGAGGTTGACACGGGGTGTCAGACAGTGGCCATGGACAGTTGAGTTGCCATTGTGATCAAGGAGAATATGGGACAGACTCAGTTAAGCCCAAGGATCTTCTCCCATCCCCTCTTGTGACTTGGCAGGAAGCTGGCCTGGCATGTGGCTTGACTCAGAGGACAAACAGGCCGAGATGGGGCTGAACTGTGGAGGTTCCCCCTCGGTAACAGGCCACCTCTGACCCGGAGGCACCACCGTCACCCAGGTGCCTCGAGGTCCCCAGCTCCCCACCCCCTCAACATGAGGAAGCCTCTGTGCTCCCCCTCAGCTTCCCCGGGTGAGTCAGGAGAGCACAGAGCCTTGGTGCATCTGCTGGTTCGAGTTCTCCTGTCTCCTGAGTGGGAAGTTTTCTCAATCTTTTTGAATTCAGTCCCGCGGGAAAGTTGTCTGCGTCTTCGTGTGCATCCTTGTGTGCTCTTTCACCTTGCAGATGTACCTCTTTGTGCCTTCCACGTTTGTGTGCACATGCGCACTCTCCCACCATCACTTACTTCTCTGAATCATTTGAAAGAATAATTTCACTTTTTAACAGTCTCAGGGCAAGATTCTGTTTGAGGAAAACTGGACTAGAGGTTTCATTACAGTGATTTATTGGAGGGGGAAGAGGTGGAGAGGGGTTGACAATATTCTGTCTAGAAATTAGGGCAGAGTCACCTTTAAGAAAGATAGGCCAGGTTAGGTTCAAACTGAGCTGGAAGCCAAACATTAAGCTAACTGTTTGAACTCAGAAAAGGCTTTTGAATGGCTTGTGCACAGTGAAGAGTATTTGAGAGCCTCCCTTCCTCCTGTGGTTCTCTGGCAAACCCTCAGAAAACGGAGAGCAGGGCAGACCTCTTCAGGGGGCTCACAGGACGGGGACTGATGCACACACGGGTCATTATGCAGACTTCCTAAACAGCTTTGGGGAAACAACACAGCTCCTTAAGTATGCCGCTTTTTCCACAGACCAGTAGGCGACCCACTCTGACACCTGCACCCCTGCATCGTTTCTAGTGCAAGCTGCGGGGAGCAGGTGGGCGAGGGGCGGCGAGAAGCCCCCTTGGCTGTGAGATCCAGCAGAAAGCAGATACTGCACCTTAGTTCTTAGCACTGAGAATGGAGAGGGCTGTGATTAACAGCTCTGGGGCTTTAGTTACAAAGACAGGTATCTGTGCCTTGTTGAAGGAAAGTCGATCCAAGTGGATTCTCTTGACTCTTCCTCACAAACATTCCAAGTTAAATACTGTTAGCTACATGGCGTAGGTCCTTCCACACCTTTCCCGAGTTTCATTGGGGCCAGGGCAGAGGGGACAGATCCTGCCCCTAGGCGACCCAGAGGAAGGAGGAGAGCACCTTCAGCCGTCCTTTGGTCTTGGTAGGCCAGTTGTTAAATGGCCAGTTGAGTAACTTGGATTTCCATGTGTAAAGAGACAACCAGTGTGAAAGTGCTGTAAGACTCACGGAGCTTACACGGGCTAGCAACATCCTGGAGGTGTGGGATGGGGAGGGACATGGAGGGAAGTTCAAGTGTGAGGGATCAAGGGTAAACCAATGACTGGTTCGGGTTTATGTGTAGCAATAAATGCCAAAACTCTGTAAAAGGAAAAAAAATGGCCATACAGTGGGGTTGCCAGGCTGGGAACTCTCAAGGGAGAGTGTGGATGGGGAAAGCTGCAGGCGAGAAACCAAACTGAAACAGTCTTTGTAAGCATTGCTTATGTATGTTGCGACAAAAAAAATTGGGATGATGAGTTGAACTTCAGAAAAGGCAGAGTCACCTTTAAGAAAGATAGGCCAGGTTAGGTTCAAACTGAGCTGGAAGCCAAACATTAAGCTAACTGTTTGAACTCAGAAAAGGCTTTTGAATGGCTTGTGCACAGTGAAGAGTATTTGAGAGCCTCCCTTCCTCCTGTGGTTCTCTGGCAAACCCTCAGAAAACGGAGAGCAGGGCAGACCTCTTCAGGGGGCTCACAGGACGGGGACTGATGCACACACGGGTCATTATGCAGACTTCCTAAACAGCTTTGGGGAAACAACACAGCTCCTTAAGTATGCCGCTTTTTCCACAGACCAGTAGGCGACCCACTCTGACACCTGCACCCCTGCATCGTTTCTAGTGCAAGCTGCGGGGAGCAGGTGGGCGAGGGGCGGCGAGAAGCCCCCTTGGCTGTGAGATCCAGCAGAAAGCAGATACTGCACCTTAGTTCTTAGCACTGAGAATGGAGAGGGCTGTGATTAACAGCTCTGGGGCTTTAGTTACAAAGACAGGTATCTGTGCCTTGTTGAAGGAAAGTCGATCCAAGTGGATTCTCTTGACTCTTCCTCACAAACATTCCAAGTTAAATACTGTTAGCTACATGGCGTAGGTCCTTCCACACCTTTCCCGAGTTTCATTGGGGCCAGGGCAGAGGGGACAGATCCTGCCCCTAGGCGACCCAGAGGAAGGAGGAGAGCACCTTCAGCCGTCCTTTGGTCTTGGTAGGCCAGTTGTTAAATGGCCAGTTGAGTAACTTGGATTTCCATGTGTAAAGAGACAACCAGTGTGAAAGTGCTGTAAGACTCACGGAGCTTACACGGGCTAGCAACATCCTGGAGGTGTGGGATGGGGAGGGACATGGAGGGAAGTTCAAGTGTGAGGGATCAAGGGTAAACCAATGACTGGTTCGGGTTTATGTGTAGCAATAAATGCCAAAACTCTGTAAAAGGAAAAAAAATGGCCATACAGTGGGGTTGCCAGGCTGGGAACTCTCAAGGGAGAGTGTGGATGGGGAAAGCTGCAGGCGAGAAACCAAACTGAAACAGTCTTTGTAAGCATTGCTTATGTATGTTGCGACATTTGGATGATGAGAATAATAGAAAAGTAGGAATTGAAAATGAGAAAGAAGAAGTGAGGTGGGGTGGATGGTTTCAGAGGCACAGATGGGTCCCCTTGGTGCCAGCCCTGGGAGGGGTGTCTCCTGCCCTCCGGAGGGGTTTGGCTCTGGGGCTTGCACGGTCCAGTGGTTAGGACTCGGCACTTGGACTGCTGGGGTAGGGCACGGGCTCAGCCTGTGGTTAGGGAACTAAGATCCCAGTGCCACTTGGTGCAGCCAGAGAAAAAGAATTCACATACCATGAAACTCACCCAGTGAAATCTAGTATACTTATCGCCTTGTGCAGACCTCACCAGTCTTAACTGCAGAACATTTTCAAGGCCCTGTAAGAGCCCAGACCATAAGCAGTTAAGCAGTTTCTCCATCTTCACCGCCCCAGTCACTGGCAATTGCCAGTCTACCTTCTACCTCCTGATTCTGTGATGTACCTGCTTTGGACGTTGTCTGGATGGAATTACACGCCAGGTGGTCTTTCACTTGGGCAGTGTCATGTTTCCTAAGTGTGGATATCCCCGTGCTGGTCTGAATCAGGGCCTCCTCCCCTTCATGTCTGAACAGTATTTCTGTGGTGTGAATGGACCACATTCTGTTCATCTGTCAGATGGCAAACACGTGGTTGTTCCCAGATGTGGGTAATTATGAATACAGCTGCTGTGAACAAGTGGCACCAAAGCTTTCCCCTTTTTTGGCCCGTCCATGCAGCATTTGCGGGGTCCTAGTTCCCTGGCCAGGGATCGAACTGGCGTCCCTGCATTGGGAGCACAGATGCTTAACAACTGGACTGCTAGGGAAGCTTCAGAAGCTTTTCTTGTTAGGACAGTCTGAACCGTAGGA
The DNA here is from genome assembly GCA_022376925.1 of Tragulus kanchil. Classification (NCBI taxonomy): domain Eukaryota; kingdom Metazoa; phylum Chordata; class Mammalia; order Artiodactyla; family Tragulidae; genus Tragulus; species Tragulus kanchil. Next base: position 25,017,176 of record JAIOJX010000032.1, read on the forward strand.
CAAACAGCCCAAACTCATGCCACAGACTCTTCGACAGGGCCCAGAGGCTCTGCATCCACGCACTGGGTTGATGGTGAGCCCGGTGGGGCTGTCGGGAAGGAGGGGCTGGTGAGGGAGATGGGGCAGGAGCCATCCCAGGAGCGGGCAGATGAGCAGGAGCAGGAAGCTGAGCCTGGGGAGGCCACGTGGAGGGGCATCCTAGCCAGTCCCATGCTGCTGGAGCCTGGCACACTTCCTCCTTCCTCCCCAGAGGCTCCAGACCTCTGATGAAGCCTGCTCTTCCCCCGGGCCCCGACCTGGGAGACCACTGCACCAGCACCCACGCCATCCTCCAACCCAGAGATCCGGCCACCCCCAGGTGCCTCCCTCTGAGGCTGGGCCTGGAGACCCCAGCCTACAGCCCACAGCACAGGCGTGGGGCAGGAGGTGCCCACCGCAGGTTTATTAATAAAGACCACAGCAGAGGCCATGGAGCTTCTGCCCAGTGTGAAACACAGCCATTCTGGGGAGAGAGGATATTCCTGGTGCACGAGGGGGTGAGTCAGTGAGAAACCATGTGTAAGGCACGTGGTTGGTGACCTCTGCATCAGAAGACGTGGGTGGGCTTGTTTCTCCGTGGGATTCCTCCTCCTGGTTTTCTCTAGGTTTCCAGGCTCGGTGCAGGGATGAGGTGCAGAGTGTGGAGCCCAGTTGGGGGTAGGGTCTCTCAACATGTCCTCCAGTGCAGGGCCTTGGGCCCCAGGTCCTCTCTTCCTCCACTGAGCCGTCGCTGTCCCTGGGCTCACACCAGGGGGATGGGGAAGGAGGCACAGGCCGCCAGGCCGCACATGTTCTTCCCGCGCTCGATGAGGAAGTACCTGGGCAGAAGGAGGGGCTGAGGCCAGGCTGGCGGCTTCCTGGCCTCTGGACCGAAGACCTGACTCCAGGGGCCAGGCCTCTGCATTTACTCACAGAACAGCAGCATGGATGGGGTTGACCCGTCTCCAGGAAACCTCCCACCCAGCTTTGTGAGCCAGGGCCCTGCCCCTGACGTGGCCATCAGCGCCCTCTCCCGACTCAGCCACCGCCACGCGGACTCCCTTCTGCCCGCGCCTCTTTCTCCCCAGAATCCCCTGAGGGCGCTTTAGCCCTGTCTTGCTGGCCTCATGCTTGGGACCCCTCGGGAAGCAGATGAAGCCCTATCCCTCCAGACGAGGGCAAGGAATCCGAGACCTGAAACACCGACAGAGTCACACAGATACATCCCAGGCCACCCGACTGCAGCCCCTTCTGAAAGGAGGGGCTGTCGACGTCGGGGGGACGCAGTTGCTCTGGTTTCTCTCCCTCAAGCCTTCTCTGAGTCTCATCAGGGTCCAGCCCCTCCTGAGTCCCGGCAGGGCCTGGGTTGTGGACTGCCTCCTAGTGGTGGTCAGAGAACCCGCGGAGCCACACGGACTCCTGTGTCAGGACAGTCTCTATAACCTGGGGTCCAGGAGGGAGAGGGGCTGCTGGAGGCTCTTGGGGGTGAGAGCTATATCCTCACGCTCCCCTCGGCCTGGCCTGGGTGGAGGCACCCCTGAGCAGCTGCTCCTCAGGAGCCACATCGAGGAAGATGAGATCCCCCTCCACCAAGGGCCCCCGGCCTGGGCAGTCATACCCCCGCCGGGCACGCGGGACCTAAGGTCTGCTTACCCTTTCATTCCCCAGTAGGGACCCCAAGAGTTCTTCACGATCCAGTAGGGTACGCCTTTCTCTTCTCCATACCCAACAGCCAGCACTGCGTGGTTTACTTTGTCCGGAGTTTTATGACAGGAAGTACTGGAAAAGGAACGTAAGTAAAGGCTGGGAAACATGGAAAAGGTGTGATTTCCCTGGTGGTCCTGTGGCTGAGACGCTGTGCTTCCAGCGCAAGGGCTGTGCTTCTATCCCTGCTAGGGAACCCAAGATCCTACATGCCGCATGGCCAAAAAAAGAGAAAAATGAAAAGGTAAAAGATAATTTAGTCACATCCAGCAAGTGATTTTAGAGCACAGGGCAGTGTTTGCCAGAGCAGCAACTGGGAGGCACTTAAGGTGCTGAGTTAACGCTGGTTTAGTCACAGGGCAGAATTGTTCCCCTCGGGCTCTGCGGACCTGAAGGAGCAGGACGTTAGCCCGGTGCCGGCCCGGCTCTGAGCCCTGATGCTTTCTGTCGCCTCTGGCATCACAAGGAGCGGGCAGCCCCCGCCGCGCCTTCTGAAGGCAGCAGTGTCTGGCTAGAGTTTCACACGGCATTGCTTTGTTGCCACTGCATGTATTTTCAAGATTACCCCGTATTTAGGGAAGTGGTACAGGTTTCTCTTTAAGATCGTGAACTCGTTCTCATGAGGAATTTCTGAAAATTTCAAAGTGGTCGAGCTGCAATGACCACCTAGCCGACATGGGACAGCTGTTGGCCCAGATCTGGGGACTCGGGAAGCTCCCTTTAGCAGGGAGCAGGCTGCAGAGGCCAGCAAGAGCCCAGGTGCGGGGACCCAACCAAGAGGGAATGGAATGGAGGCGGGGGCAAGGCAGGCTTCGGCAGGCTTCCCTGGAGGGCTCAGTTGGAGTAGAGAACGGCACCCCACTCTGCCGTCCTGGCCTGGGAAATTCCATGAAGAGGCGCAAGGTGAACAGGGAGAACGCAGGTGGCTCCGATGGGAGACGAGCTTGGAGAAAGAAGGGCAGGTCCCCCAGCCGAGCTAAGACATGGGACAGGGCGGGGTGTGAAGAAGTTGGTGGGGCAAGAAGCGTGTCCCCAAAGCTGACTCTGGCTCCAGTGGAGGGTGGACCAGCAGCGGGCGCCCAGGGACAAAGCAGGAAGGAGGCAGCGGTGAGCAGAGGCGGGGAGGGAGCGGGCAGCACATTTCTGAGCAGCGTTCAGGGGCAGCATCTGCTGAGGGGGAGGAGGCTGGCAGGACCTGAGGTCCCCTCGAGCCAGCCGGCTCCATGCCGCAGAGAGGCCTCTTGCCTCCGAGGGGCTAAATCTCGGCAGAGACCAAGCTGGCCGACGGGGGCTTGGAGACAGCACACAGCGGGTCATGGAGTTCAAGGCTTGTGCAAGAAGAGGGCCGAGGAGGAAGCCCTGGAACACATCCACGTTTAGGAACAGCAGAGGACAGGGAGGCCCCCAAGGAGACACCAGGCAGCTACCGGACGCGGCTACACTCCCTCTCTTGTTACAAAACAAGCAAGAGGCGTGGGTGAGAGGAAACCTGCGCCGGGAACTCAGAAGAACCCTGCGATGAGCCTTCGGCACGGGGTTCCGGTGTCTGAGAGCAGCTGGTTTCCTTTCCCCGTTTCACATGTTCACATTTTTTAACACGGTTTTCATTACCAGCAGCTCTGCTGCTGAGGGCAGGGACCTCTGGGCTCACACGGGGCCCCTGACCCCTGGCCCTCCTCCCCACCTTGGGGGACCGGGGATCCTGACCCTTAGGGCGGCAGGGGGATGACCTGAGGGAAGGTGTGAAAGGCCAGTGCGCGTAGCCCGGGTGGAGAAATGATCAGACCCGGAGTCCCCAGCCGGCCAAGGGGAGCTTGCCCACCCTTCCTCCCTGCTGGGAGGCTGCTGGGTCCCGCTCACCTGGAGTAGATGCCCTTTCTGTACATCATGAAGTCAGTAGTCACCTCAAAGGCAAAGCTCACTGGGTTGTGCAGGGCCACCGCCTCCACCATGGCCTCCTCGTCGTTCTGTGGACAGAGGGGCAGATGGGTGGACACCAGCGTGACTGCTGCCAACTCCCCACCCCATGTTCAAGACATGGCCTTTTGCCCCAAAGTAGGGGACATAGGCGAGAGGAGGGAAAAGAAGGGTGTTTCAGACCAAAAAGCTGCCGCCAAAGCAGGGCCTGCAATGGGGCCCCGGTCAGGTGGTAAAGAACCCGCCTGCACCTGCAGGTAAAGAACCCAAGCCACCACAACTCCTGAGTGCACGTGCCACCACCCCTGAAGCCCACTCACCTACAGCCTGTGCTCTGCAACAGGGGAAGCCACCGTGGCGAGAAGCCCACACACCACAACTAGAGAGAAGCCCCCACTCCCCGCAACCAGAGAGGAGCCTGCATGCAGCAGTGAAGACCCAGCACAGCCAAAAGTTTTTTAGAAAAGAAAGACTGAAGGCTTGTGCAGACCCGGCCAGGACCAGAGCACCCGACTGCCGCCTCCTGCTTCTTCCCTTCTGTCTGCCACCCTGCTGCCATCTCAGTGACTGGGATTCAGCAATAACCAAAGCTGTTCAATCAAAGGAATGTGCCGCTGGGAAAGCTGCCCCGCCACGCGCCTCGGGCATCCGACGGCTGTGGAGGCTGGCCTCCTGATCCGAGCACGTTCCCTAGCCCGGGCATGGTTGTTAAAGAAAGCTGCCCGCCACGAACAAACTGGTGACTGCACGGGGTTCCGTGTCTGAGAGCAGCTGGTTTCCTTTCCCCGTTTCACATGTTCACATTTTTTAACACGGTTTTCATTACCAGCAGCTCTGCTGCTGAGGGCAGGGACCTCTGGGCTCACACGGGGCCCCTGACCCCTGGCCCTCCTCCCCACCTTGGGGGACCGGGGATCCTGACCCTTAGGGCGGCAGGGGGATGACCTGAGGGAAGGTGTGAAAGGCCAGTGCGCGTAGCCCGGGTGGAGAAATGATCAGACCCGGAGTCCCCAGCCGGCCAAGGGGAGCTTGCCCACCCTTCCTCCCTGCTGGGAGGCTGCTGGGTCCCGCTCACCTGGAGTAGATGCCCTTTCTGTACATCATGAAGTCAGTAGTCACCTCAAAGGCAAAGCTCACTGGGTTGTGCAGGGCCACCGCCTCCACCATGGCCTCCTCGTCGTTCTGTGGACAGAGGGGCAGATGGGTGGACACACGCGTGACTGCTGCCAACTCCCCACCCCATGTTCAAGACATGGCCTTTTGCCCCAAAGTAGGGGACATAGGCGAGAGGAGGGAAAAGAAGGGTGTTTCAGACCAAAAAGCTGCCGCCAAAGCAGGGCCTGCAATGGGGCCCCGGTCAGGTGGTAAAGAACCCGCCTGCACCTGCAGGTAAAGAACCCAAGCCACCACAACTCCTGAGTGCACGTGCCACCACCCCTGAAGCCCACTCACCTACAGCCTGTGCTCTGCAACAGGGGAAGCCACCGTGGCGAGAAGCCCACACACCACAACTAGAGAGAAGCCCCCACTCCCCGCAACCAGAGAGGAGCCTGCATGCAGCAGTGAAGACCCAGCACAGCCAAAAGTTTTTTAGAAAAGAAAGACTGAAGGCTTGTGCAGACCCGGCCAGGACCAGAGCACCCGACTGCCGCCTCCTGCTTCTTCCCTTCTGTCTGCCACCCTGCTGCCATCTCAGTGACTGGGATTCAGCAATAACCAAAGCTGTTCAATCAAAGGAATGTGCCGCTGGGAAAGCTGCCCCGCCACGCGCCTCGGGCATCCGACGGCTGTGGAGGCTGGCCTCCTGATCCGAGCACGTTCCCTAGCCCAGAGAAGGGGCGGGAGGTACTCACCAGTGTGATGTTGGCCACGTCCTTGACAAAAGCAACAGCCTTGCTGGGCTGGTACTTGCAGTCCCCATCCTGTTGAGGTGGCAGAGGTCATGGGATACAGGTTAGGGATCCTCTGTGCAATTTAATAACACTGACAAAGCAAAAGCTGCAGCTCCAAGGGCCTGGGGGAGGGGGTCCCTTAGGAGAGAATCGGAGGCACCCTTGTCCCCGAGGAGTCTTCAGTCCAGCAGGAGGAGACCCTGCAGGCTCTGGCAGAGGTGGACTCCAGTGGCACTTGGCAGGAGCAGGAGGAAGGGGTCTGGCCACGGAGGCTTGCCAAGAAATGGAGCCAAGTAACAGCCCGCACGGTGGGGAATGAGGGCCAGTCTCAGCCCAGGGAACTTGACCGACAAGAGACGGGGCACATGGAGGGAAAAGCAAGCCCCACGAGCCTGAGGTGGTCAGGATGACAAGGCAGGACCCAAGTTCAGGAAGCAGCGGCTGGGCGGGAGTGGAAAGTGAAGTCAAAGCGTGACAGGAGAGATGGACAGGGCACAGCAGGACTCAAGAGGAGGGTCAGAGAGCCTGCAGTTTATCCCGCACTCTGAAGAGTTCTGAACACGGCGGAGCTTAGTCAGGCTGGTCTGAGAGGTCACTCCGGCAGCCCCTGGTGGAGGGTGGTCCAAGGAGAGACCACCCTCAGGATCCAGGACAAAGGAGGCCAAGGCCCAAATGGGGGCAGGGACACAGGATAGACTAAGGAGCAGAAACAAGGTGTCCTGTGCTCAGAAAGCTGACTGGGGTGGGGGTTGGTGGGGGATCACCCCAAGAATGGGCAGCCGAGAGGTTTTGGGGAGGGTGGTGCCTCCCATTGCTGTGAGACGAACAGGAGAGGACAGTGTCCCAGGTAAAAATTGGGGTGCTCAGCCATACATAAGCAGGGCTGAGCTGACAGCAGGGGAGATCGTGGTCCCAGGAGTGCCGTCTGCAGGGACACAGAAGGAAGAAACCCATAGATGGCGCTCCGGGGCACCCTCAGCAGAGGTGTGGGCCAGGGCAGAAGAGGACCCAGGATGTCTGAGTGCTGGGGCAAAGGAGTGAACCTGAAGAGACAACACTGAGAATTCAGGCTGCAGCACAGGTCCCTAAGGGGGTGCAATGGGAAGGGTGTGTCCTGAGGCAGGGGGGAGACCAGAGATGGGGCGCCAGCAGACCCAGACCGCCCAGGCTGCCGGAGTTACCTTGGCCTTGTAGGGGTAGGTGTCTTCACCCATGATGCCCTTGTTGTACTTGATGTACTCGAAGGCCTGGCTGGGGAGACCCCTGCAAGAAGCACACACAGCTGTGCCCACCTGGAACCGGACTTGATGGAAGCGGGGCCTGCGGGGCTGGGGCTGGAGGGTCATGGTTGTGAGACTTCAGCCCTGATTCCCAAGACAAGCCTGAGCGTGGCTTCTGCAGAGGCCCTGATGCTGGCTGGTGCTGCAGCAGGACTCACCCAGGAGAGGGCTGGGCTGCTTGGAGGAGGCAGAAGACAAGACTGGGAACCTGCTCTAGGGAACAGGAGGGGCCTGGCTTTACCCCTGTGTGTGCAGGAAAGGTGTCAGAGCACTGCACGCTAGGAGAAGGTGAGGGCAGGAGACCCGGGCAAATGTGAGTCAATCCCTAACAGCCTCGGAGTTTGTTAGCAGATGCAAACTGGTATATATGGGGTGTATAAACAGCAAGGTCCCACTGTAGAGCACAACATTCGATACCCTGTGATAAACCATAACAGAAAGGAATATGAGAAAGAATGTATATATGTGTGTAACTGTTGTTCAGTCGCTCAGTTGTATGTTTGTGATGTCAGAATGCAGCACGCCCAGCTTCCCTGTCCTTCACCATCTCCCAGAGCTTGCTCAAACTCATGTCCATTGAGCCAATGATGCCATCCAACCATCTCATCTTCTGCTGCCCCCTTTTCCTCCTGCCTCCATCTCTTCCAGTGTCAGGGTCTTTTCTACTGAATCGGCTCTTTGTATCAGGTGGCCAAAGGATTGAAACTTCAGCCTCAGCATCAGTCCTTCCAATGAATATTCTGGCTTGATTTCCTTTAGGATGAACTGGTTTGATCTCCTTGCTGTCCAGGGACTCTCAGGAGTCTCCTCTAGACACAGAAGGAAGAAACCCATAGATGGCGCTCCGGGGCACCCTCAGCAGAGGTGTGGGCCAGGGCAGAAGAGGACCCAGGATGTCTGAGTGCTGGGGCAAAGGAGTGAACCTGAAGAGACAACACTGAGAATTCAGGCTGCAGCACAGGTCCCTAAGGGGGTGCAATGGGAAGGGTGTGTCCTGAGGCAGGGGGGAGACCAGAGATGGGGCGCCAGCAGACCCAGACCGCCCAGGCTGCCGGAGTTACCTTGGCCTTGTAGGGGTAGGTGTCTTCACCCATGATGCCCTTGTTGTACTTGATGTACTCGAAGGCCTGGCTGGGGAGACCCCTGCAAGAAGCACACACAGCTGTGCCCACCTGGAACCGGACTTGATGGAAGCGGGGCCTGCGGGGCTGGGGCTGGAGGGTCATGGTTGTGAGACTTCAGCCCTGATTCCCAAGACAAGCCTGAGCGTGGCTTCTGCAGAGGCCCTGATGCTGGCTGGTGCTGCAGCAGGACTCACCCAGGAGAGGGCTGGGCTGCTTGGAGGAGGCAGAAGACAAGACTGGGAACCTGCTCTAGGGAACAGGAGGGGCCTGGCTTTACCCCTGTGTGTGCAGGAAAGGTGTCAGAGCACTGCACGCTAGGAGAAGGTGAGGGCAGGAGACCCGGGCAAATGTGAGTCAATCCCTAACAGCCTCGGAGTTTGTTAGCAGATGCAAACTGGTATATATGGGGTGTATAAACAGCAAGGTCCCACTGTAGAGCACAACATTCGATACCCTGTGATAAACCATAACAGAAAGGAATATGAGAAAGAATGTATATATGTGTGTAACTGTTGTTCAGTCGCTCAGTTGTATGTTTGTGATGTCAGAATGCAGCACGCCCAGCTTCCCTGTCCTTCACCATCTCCCAGAGCTTGCTCAAACTCATGTCCATTGAGCCAATGATGCCATCCAACCATCTCATCTTCTGCTGCCCCCTTTTCCTCCTGCCTCCATCTCTTCCAGTGTCAGGGTCTTTTCTACTGAATCGGCTCTTTGTATCAGGTGGCCAAAGGATTGAAACTTCAGCCTCAGCATCAGTCCTTCCAATGAATATTCTGGCTTGATTTCCTTTAGGATGAACTGGTTTGATCTCCTTGCTGTCCAGGGGACTCTCAGGAGTCTCCTCTAGCAACATAGGTCAAAAACATCAATTCTTGGGTGCTCAGCCTTCTTTATGGCCCAACTCTCATATTTGTATGTGATACTGGAAAAACCATTGCTTTGACTATATGAACCTTTGTCGGCAAAGTGACGTTTTTCCTTTTTAATATGTGTGTAACTCTGGGCCTGCAAAGAGTCAGGCATGACTTAGCCACTGAAAAACAACAATGTGTATACCCCACTGAGTCACTTTTCTATATGGCAGTAATTAATACAACACTAATTCAACTAGACCTCAATAAAAAAATAAACCAAGGGCTTCCTTGGTGGTCCAGTGGGTAAGGACACCGCCTTGCAGTGCAAGGGGCACCGGTTTGATCCCTGGTCTGGGAAGATCCCACGTGCTGCAGAGCAGCTGGATCGATGTGTCCAACTACCAAGCCAGAGTGCTAGAGCGCATGAGCCTAGAGCCGGTGCTCTGCAGCAAGAGAGGCCACTACGATGGGAGGTCCACATAGGCCAAAGAACAAAGATGGATGAAAATACATAAATGAAAGACCAGTAGAAGCGGCCAAAAAAAAAAAAAAAAATTTAGGTCTGGAGAGCAGGCCCAGCAAAACACAGCCTTTCTTCCTGAACAGCACATCTACAGAAAAGCTCCCTCACTCGGCCTCTGAGCTGGGGCAGCCAGAGCTCTAAAGCAGCGGCCCCTAATCTCCAGGCTATAGACCAGAGATTACCTCGTGCCGTCAGAAGTAGCCTTAGATTAAAGTGCACAATGAATATATTGCGCCAGAATCATCCTGAACCCATCTCCCTCCAGTCTGTGGGGAAAATGAAAGGCAGATTTGGTAAGAAGGCCAGCCGGTCCCAAGGACAAGGGGGAAGAGGAAGGACAAGGAGAAATAAAGGCAAAGATCTTCAGTGTTGGAACTGAAAACTTCTAGTCTTATGTTAATTTGGGCGTTTTCTCACCTAGCCCTGAGGCCTGGAGACTGTCCTAGCTAATCTCATGGTAATGCTGTGGCTGTGGGCCCACGGGGCCTTTACAACCTTAAGATATTCTTTTGATTTATTTTTTTGGTAACTGACAGGAAGATACAAATTGTCATGCTTCAACTGGCAAAGGGGGTACTCTTCTATCCCCCTTCCAGTGTCTATGCAGGGAGCTTTTCCCTATCCTTTCTTACTTTAATAAACTTGTCACTGCACAAAGCTCTGAGTGACCATCACTGAGTGTTTTGATCCCAATGTGAATTCTTCTCCATTGGAGATTAAGAATCTGACACCTTTCACGGTAACCTACCGTCGTCTATCACCTATCAAAACCGTCTTGTACGAAACTGGTCCCTGGCTGCCCTAGAGACTTGTAGGCAGCCGACCAGATACCTGAGCATGGGCCCTGGCTCTGGAGGTCAATGTGATGCTCACTCTGTGGATTCTTTTGGCCCCTCGCCCAGCGGCCGGGGTGGTGGATGAGGCCAGAGGTGCTGAGGGGCCACACCCAGTCACACCAGGGAAACAGGACAGATTCTGGGAGCAGACAGGCCAGGCTTCGCTCACAGCTCTGCCTGCTCCAGCTGAGGACCCTGGGCATGAGGGGTGACTGTCCCCCTCTATAAGCGGGGTGACTTTGCTCCCACTCAGGACAGTCTCAGCTGTTCCTAAACGCAATAAAAGTGACCCCGGGAAATGAGAAGGTGCTCCGGGCACCTCCTCCCCCGACCCTGGTCAAGACGTACCCTTGGCAGCCATGGTTGTTGAAGTTCTGGGCACAGTCCACCAGCTGCTGCTCAGCCTGCAGGGGGAACACATAGCAGGTGAGCTGGGAGACCCTCAGTGCGAGGCCCCCTGAGCCAGCCACACCACAGATCCCCCCAGCTCTGGGAGGGTCTCAGGAAGACCAGGTTATACGCTCCCCAGGGCAAGACCATCTCTGTGTCTGAGGGGCCAACTCAGAGCCGGCACCTGTCAGGGGAAGAGCTCAGCGATGACCTGGCAGCCAAGCTGGCAGGTGAGAGGGCGAGGGGCCCTGAAGGGGTGCTCGTGGGTGGCGCCCGTGGTGGCATGTGGCAGGGGGCACAGCTCCTACAGGACTGCCTCCCAGGCAGGCTGTTTCCTAAAGGCTCCGGGTTGCCAGACTGAGGAACACCCAGACCCAACCAGGAATGAGCCTCATTCCTTCCAAACCCTCAGGGGAGATATGCATGCAAAACAGGCAAGAGTCAGCTGAGCTGTGACCTCTGTAGGGGGAGATCCCGCCCCTGCTCCCCCCATCATCCCGCCCCATGGCTGGTCGCTCACCAGAAGGGGCAGCTTCCCTGTTGCGATGGCGACGGCGGCCTCCAGGGCCCCCGTGGTGGAGAAGGTCCAGCAACTGCCGCAGCTGCCCTGGAGGCCAGAGGCAGGGAGGGGAGTCAGGAACGGGGCCCCTCAGGCTCCGGATGACCTCCGTGGACAAAGCCCTGACCTGCACTGGTCCCGCGCTGACCCTCACGAGCCCCGTGAGCCCTGCATCCTTCTGCCCGTGTTCCAGACGAGGAGACTGAGCCGTGCAAGGGAGAAGGGGCAGCAGCAGCTATGCCCTCCCCATCCGGGCCCCTCGCTGACCGGCCCCCAGCGTCCTGACCCCATTCTGTGCTGTTCTGGATCCCCTTCCACAGCTGATTCTTTTTTTTTTTTTTTGGGCTGCACCACACAGCATGGGGGATCTTAGTCCGCGGATCAGGGATCAAGTTTCCAGAAAGTTGTTTCCAGAAACTTCTCTCTCACCTTTCCACCTCCCACTGCTCCTACAGTCCTGTTAAAGACCCTGCCCCAGCCCTGACCTCCAGCCAGACCTCCAACAGCTGTCTCCCAGGTGATCTGCCCATATATACCCCAGACACTACAGACCTTGTGTGTCCTGCCCCAGCCATCCACCTCCCCGTCCTCTGCCGTGGTCACGGTCGCTGCCCGGCCTCCTGACTCCCGGCACCTCCCTGGGGCCACGAGTCGAGCTCTGGAGCCTGCCTGCCTGGTTCAGATCCCTGCCCTGTCCCCACCGCTGTGGGACCTGGGCAAGCAGCTGTGCCCCACCCCCAGCTCCATCTCTTATAAAACGGGAACCACCATGCATGCCCCCCAGGCCTGTCCTAGGGGCAGATAAGATCCTTCGGGTCACACAGCTACCCATGAGCTCAGTAACACTAGCTGCTATCCATGTCTTTCTCTCCTCTCCAATTCTGTCTCTCTTCCCCCTTCTCTGGCTCAGTTGTCCCCAGTCTGCTTCTGAAATGCCTAAGGTCCCTTCCTCGCTGTCCTCGTCCAGCCTTCCTCCTGGCTTGTCCCCCTGGAGAGAGCCTTCACCCTCCCTTCACCCCAAGTCTCTTCCCCTCAAATTCCTCCCTGGGCCGCCACAGGGGAGGGCCTGGTCAGAGCATCTTTGGCTGGTCAAGGAGGTGGGCTTGGCCACGGGGGAAGGAGGGAGACAGAGCAGGGCCGAGCCACCAGCCTGGCCTTGAGCAGCCGTGTCTCTTCCTCTGCAAAGTGAGAAACCCTCACAGCGGCTGAGCTAATGTGAGCTAAGGTGTTGCTGCACCTGTGACCGCACGGTGGCTCCAGTGAGAGACCACACATACCTGCAATGGTGACCACCTTGTTGTGGCCCCTCTGCCCAGGGGGACCAGAAGTACTTCCTTGGCAGACCTCCCTTCTCGCCTGCCCAGTGGGTGAGTGGGTTCAGGCTTCCACGCTGAACACCTATTGGGCCTGCAACAGTCATGGGATTCCCTGATGGTCTAAAAGCCGCCTTGGGGTCTCGAGGGAGGGGGCTGACTTCATCCTATCCCTGCAACAACTGGAGGGGAGGCTCGTTTTGGCTTCAGGATGCTGGCTGAAATGTCTACATCACTAGGCAGGCTCTGGGCACCCAGTGAGCCCGGGGGGATTGGGGGCACACCCCATGGATTCAGGAAAAGCAGACAATCCTTTTCATGGCAAGTTTCAGCAGAAAGTCAAGTGCTGCCTGGTGAGGAATGAGCCCTCTGTATTTCCTGGGAGAGAGAGGTGGGGGTGTTTCTAAAGAAGGCCACCGAACTGTCGCTTCCAGGGACAGTAGGGACAGTCTCTCCAGGACAGAGCAGCATGTGGGACTCCGGCCAGCCACCAGGTCCTCAGCTCTCAGGGCAGAAAGGCACCACCGCCCGCCCTGCAAGGCATGCTGTGCCCTGCAGGGGGCACTCCTCAGGGCTTGTCTGCCATGCTGGGTTCCATGCTGTGTTCCATGCTGTGCACTAACCACCAGCAGGTCTCTGGAGGGAGGCAGCAGGCCAGGGAGGGATTGACCTGGTGCCTTGTGGAGCGGATGGAGGACAGGAAGGAAAGACGTGTGGGAATGAGTCCCAGGGTCCAGTTACAGAAGAGCACAGAGAATGTGATGTTTTAGGTGACTTTGTAGAAGAGATCTAGGGCCAACAGGAAACTTAAGGAGATGCGGTGGAGCAGGTGGGAACAGGGACACGTCAGCCCAGAGAGGAAGTACTTTTTTATCCATCCATAAAAACAATGACCTCTGGCCTTTTGGAAGGTAGTTAGAGAGATGATGAGAAACACTGGAATTGGGAATACACTGTGTTTGGGGATACTCTTGAGTTTTTCTTCTCGCCATACTGTTTGAGATTATGGCTATTTGGGAACAAAAAGCTGAGAATTGTTTTGCATACCTGGTTTTTCACAGGTGTGATAAAATTTCCTTTTCCGCCAGTCCATGGAGGGTGGGTAGGGACCAGTACCTCGAAGGTAGTTACCTTGGTGTCACTCTGGGCAGACCTCCCTCTCGCCTGCCCAGTGGGTGAGTGGGTTCAGGCTTCCACGCTGAACACCTATTGGGCCTGCAACAGTCATGGGATTCCCTGATGGTCTAAAAGCCGCCTTGGGGTCTCGAGGGAGGGGGCTGACTTCATCCTATCCCTGCAACAACTGGAGGGGAGGCTCGTTTTGGCTTCAGGATGCTGGCTGAAATGTCTACATCACTAGGCAGGCTCTGGGCACCCAGTGAGCCCGGGGGGATTGGGGGCACACCCCATGGATTCAGGAAAAGCAGACAATCCTTTTCATGGCAAGTTTCAGCAGAAAGTCAAGTGCTGCCTGGTGAGGAATGAGCCCTCTGTATTTCCTGGGAGAGAGAGGTGGGGGTGTTTCTAAAGAAGGCCACCGAACTGTCGCTTCCAGGGACAGTAGGGACAGTCTCTCCAGGACAGAGCAGCATGTGGGACTCCGGCCAGCCACCAGGTCCTCAGCTCTCAGGGCAGAAAGGCACCACCGCCCGCCCTGCAAGGCATGCTGTGCCCTGCAGGGGGCACTCCTCAGGGCTTGTCTGCCATGCTGGGTTCCATGCTGTGTTCCATGCTGTGCACTAACCACCAGCAGGTCTCTGGAGGGAGGCAGCAGGCCAGGGAGGGATTGACCTGGTGCCTTGTGGAGCGGATGGAGGACAGGAAGGAAAGACGTGTGGGAATGAGTCCCAGGGTCCAGTTACAGAAGAGCACAGAGAATGTGATGTTTTAGGTGACTTTGTAGAAGAGATCTAGGGCCAACAGGAAACTTAAGGAGATGCGGTGGAGCAGGTGGGAACAGGGACACGTCAGCCCAGAGAGGAAGTACTTTTTTATCCATCCATAAAAACAATGACCTCTGGCCTTTTGGAAGGTAGTTAGAGAGATGATGAGAAACACTGGAATTGGGAATACACTGTGTTTGGGGATACTCTTGAGTTTTTCTTCTCGCCATACTGTTTGAGATTATGGCTATTTGGGAACAAAAAGCTGAGAATTGTTTTGCATACCTGGTTTTTCACAGGTGTGATAAAATTTCCTTTTTTCCGCCAGTCCATGGAGGGTGGGTAGGGACCAGTACCTCGAAGGTAGTTACCTTTGGTGGCTGAGCAATTCTGAAATGACAAATTACAATGTTTTCTGATGGAAAAGTACGTAATTAAAATGGAGTCACTACGAGAGAATGAGCAAGACTACGGCTGTCACAACCACCGATCCCACCGGGGTCTATTAGCTCCAAACGCTAAGTGAACTCAGGTTGGGGTAGTTAGCACACCGGCAGATTTAGCAAATAAAGATACAATTCAACCAGTTAAATCTGAATTTTAGGTAAATGGTGAAAAAGTTTATAGTATATATCCCTTGCAATATTCGGTTGATACTTAAGGCAAAGTATTCGTTGGGACTTCCCGGGGATTAAGAATTTGCCTTCCAATGCAGAGGAATTCTGGTAGGGGAATTAAGATCCCACATGCTGTGGGACAACTATATCTGCATGCAGCAGCGAGAAAAAGCCCGAGAGTCACCAAAATTAAAATAAAATATTATTTGTTGTTTATCTGAAATTCAGTTTTAAAGCACATCTGCATTTCCTCTGGCAACTCTGAGTTTGGGGTCTGCAGGAGGCCATGAGCACGGACTGAGGAGCTGGTGGGCTCCCTCTAGAACCTGGGAGCTCCCCATCTGCAGCTGCCGTGGGCCTCCATCTGGCTCTGAGTTTATTCCAAAGGTTTGAGTGAAAAGACTCAGATGTGGGAACTTCCCTGGGGGTCCAATGGTTGAGACTCCGCTTGCCAGTGCAGGGGACACAGGTTCGATCCCTGGTCCAGGAAGATCCCACATGTGGTGGAACAACTAACCCCAAACACCACAACTGAGTCCCCAGTCCCCGGAGCCTGTGCTCCACAACAAGAGAAGCCACCACAATCAGAAGCCCGAGCACCACAACTAGAGAGCAGCCCCCACTCACTGTAACTAGAGAAAGCCCAGGTGGAGCAATGAAAACCCAGCACAGCCAGAGGAAAAAAACAAAACAGAAAAGACTCAGGTCACAACAGATAATACCCACCTGAGGCTCTGACCAAAGATACTTGCGTTTTATTTCAGCAAAGCTCATGTCTGAAAATTGGTTCAGTCCCACTGAAAAAAGAGAAGAAAAAAACAATAAAGAAAAAACACAACAAAAAAAAGGTGCTCAGAGATCAAGAATGAAAAAAAAAAAAAAAGAAACCCCACATTCCCTGGTGTCCGATTTACAATCCCTCAGCTTGGCTCCTTTAATTTCTTTTCAGTTGTTTATTTATCTAATTTTGGTTGTACTGGGTCCTCGTTGCTGCTTGGGCTTTTGTCTAGTTGGGGCGAGCAGGGGCTGCTCTCTAGTTGTGGTGCGTGGGCTTCTCAGGACGGCGGCTCCCTTGTTACGGCACAGGCTTAGCGGCTCTGCCACAAACGGACTCTTCTGGGACCAGGGATCGAGCCCGTGGCTCCCGCCACGGATTCCTTCCTAAGCCACCTGGAAAGCCCCCTCCTTTACATTTTTAAATGTAATGGACAGAGTTGATGCTTTTTAAAACAATTTTTAAATTTGTTTTTCATTGAGGTATAGAGTTGGTTTTCCAGCTGACCCATGAACAACATGGGCAGGTCCACTTATACATGGATTCTTTTTCCAGTAGTAAATAGTGCAGCATGATCCTGGGGGTGGGATCCTCAGATGCAGAACTGTGGACACAGAGGAATGACTGTACTTGGAGGAACTGCACACACGGAGGGCAGACAGTCCGGTGCCCTCAGATCCTCAGCCGTGTAGGGTCGGCGCCTCTCACCCTGCACTGTTCAAGGGTCAGCTGTCATCCAGTATTCCAAGGTATCCCTGACTGAGCTTCGGAATTCCATGGGGAGCTTTACGTTGTACCAGTGTCTGGGCTGCACCCCAGAGATGTGGATGCAGTGAGCCTGGGGTGGGGCCCTGGCACCCATTTTTTAGGTGCCCTGTTGGTGGCTCTGGTGGACATCTGGGTACAGAAGTACCACAGCTGTGCCAAGTGCCTGTCCGTTCACCTGTTCCCTCCTTCAGTCTTCATAACCCAGCAAGGGGAGGCTTATCGTCTCCATTTGACGTCAAGTGAAACTTCAGTGCTGTCAACCCCCACTGCCAGGGTCACAAAGCCAATACTGAGCAGAAATGAGATTCAAACTGGGGATGCCTTCCACCTGCTTCAGCCCACGTTACCCACTTTGCAGATGGCCATCACTTCTGAGGCCTCAGTATACGCAGTGTGTGCATGCGATTCTAGGGAAATGAACCCGGACTGAAGGCGGACATCCTAAGGGGCTGCCCGTGAGTCTGGACGCAGGCTCAGCATCTGGACTGGATCCTCAGACGGCAGGAACACCTCTACAACCCTCCAGAGCATCACCCTAAAGTCACAATGTTACAATGCCTTGAATCTCAGAGAACAACGGCAGAGCTGGAATTCGAAATCCGCCAAGCCCAGCATCAGAGCCTGGGTGGCCGCTCTCCTCGTCTACTCCTAAACCCAGTGGACCCTTCGATCATTCATTTTCTTTCAGGTCTGAGCTGCTCCCTCCTCCCAGGGGTGAGCGGCCTGCAGGAAAGATATCCCTACGCACTTTTAAATGTGTGGTTCCTGGCGTTGTGGGCATTGATCTCCCTCAAGTTGCCGACAAACACCTGCAGCCTGTGGTGGTACTCCTCTGAGCTGTATTTCTTTTGATGCTAAAAGAAAACACATCAACAATAAGTCATGGAAAGAGGGTGCTGCTCACCAGAGAGAGACGATTTTGTCCTCTGAGAGGGACTGGAGGTTTTCTTTCTGCCACAATTGTCTGCCTGAATCGGTACCAAAGGTGGGATGCTCCCTGGGTCTCTGCAGTGCACTGGGAAGTTACACAGAAGCCCTTCTGCTTCTGGGGGCCTGAGGCCAGGGTGAAGCCCGTGCAGCTGCCGGAGAGTCAGCCAAGCTCTCGTGTGCGGTCGGTCAGGGACGCCACCACTGGCACGAGGTCAAGTTCGTTGCAGACATGACCGTTTTTTGAAAATAGACACACCACTGTTTTCTGACGGATTCTGCAGCCAGCTACACAATGTGATTTGAATACAAAACATGGAAACGAATCTCAAGGTTTCCAAGGCTGCTAAGCCATCTTCATCACTGGGGGCCAGACCACTATCATGAAGGAATTCATTCATCCAAATCTTCCTACCAGTTCTCATGTAGGAAATACCCTGGGAAAGGGGGCTGGAGGGCTTCCCTGGTGGTCCAGTGGGTAAGGACACCGGCTTGCAGTACAAGGGGCGCCGGTTCGATCCCTGGCCTGGGAAGATCCCTTGTGCCGCAGAGCGGCTGGACCGGTGTGTCCAATTACCGAGCTGGAGCTCTGGAGCGCATGCGCCCAGAGCTGGCGCTCTGTAACAACAGAGGCCACCGTGATGGGAGGCCCACAGGGGCCAAAGAACAAAGATGGATGAAAAATAGACAATTGAAAGACCAATAGAAGTGGCCCACCCGCTCCCCTCCCCCCCACCCCAAATAAATACATAAATAAATACATGTTTAAAAATAAAAAAAAAAAAGAAAAGAAAGAGGGCTGGAAATTTCCCTTTCATCCCCTCAAATATAGCACAGTTTGGTCTGATAACAGGAAACAGTAAAACAAGAAACTTCAGAAAGAAGAAGTTGGATACTTACCTGAACCATCCATGACTGAAAGTGAAACTTCTCTGCCAAAAAAAGAAAAAAAGAAACAAAATTAGGCCTGGGTCCCTGTGGTCACATCTATAGCCAAGTGGGGTACATGAGAACTAATTTGTATTTTAAGAAACTGGTTAAATTTTTTTTTTCTTTAAATTTTTGGCCTCTTTTTATTGATTTTTTATTTTTCACCCATTTTTATTCTTCGACCTGTGCAGGCCTCCCACTGCCGCGGCCTCTCTCACTGCAGACCGCAGGCCCTGGGTGCATGTGCTCCAGAGAGCTGGCTCATAACTGGTCCAGCCGCTTCGCGGCATGTGGGATCTTCCCAGGCCAGGGATTGAACTGGTGTCCCCTGCACTGCCAGGAGGACTCTTTACCCACTGGACCACTAGGGAAGCCCAAGAAAAAGGTTAAATATAAAGCACCCAAAATGGTGGTATCTAATGCAGAATGCGAAAAGGAACTAGTCTTACTACTTGTGTGCTCCAAAGTAACTTTGAAAAACTACATGGCATTAACCTATGATGATCCCACAGGCGATCCTTAGCGAAGGTTCTAAGGGGGCTTGTGGGCGCTGGTTATGCTCTATGGCTTCATCGGGGTGCTGGCCTCACGAGTATGTTGAGAGAACGACCACTCACTGAAATACGTATTTAATGATTTGTGTTCTCTTCTGCAATGTACTTCAAAAATTAATTTAAAAGCCTATATGCTGGGCTTCCCTGGTAGTCCAGTGGGTAAGTGCAGTGCAAGGGGCGCCAGTTCGATCCTTGGCCTGGGAAGATCCCATGTGCCGTGGAGTGGCTGGACCGATGTGCCCAATTATCGAGCCAGAGCTCTGGAGCACATGTGCCCAGAGCCGGTGCTCTGCGACAACAGAGGCCGCCGCGATGGGAGGCCCATGTGGGCCGAGGAACATAGATGGATGAAAATAGAGAAATGAAAGACCAACAGAAGTGGCCCACCTGCCCCCCTCCCTCCCTAAACCTCACCCCCCAAAATAAATAAATAAACTCTAAAAAAAAAAAAAAAAGCCTATATGCTGGGACTTCTCTAGCAATCCAGTGGCTGCAAGCCTCTGCTTCCAATGCAGGGGGTTTGATCCCTGATTGGGGAACTAATCCCACATGCACAATGAGGCCAAAGATAAACACATAAATTAAAAATGAAAAGTCTGAATTTAACAGCTTGTTATTCATGATAGATACTTTAAGAAACTGGTTAAATTTTTTTCTTTAAATTTTTGGCCTCTTTTTATTGATTTTTTATTTTTCACCCATTTTTATTCTTCGACCTGTGCAGGCCTCCCACTGCCGCGGCCTCTCTCACTGCAGACCGCAGGCCCTGGGTGCATGTGCTCCAGAGAGCTGGCTCATAACTGGTCCAGCCGCTTCGCGGCATGTGGGATCTTCCCAGGCCAGGGATTGAACTGGTGTCCCCTGCACTGCCAGGAGGACTCTTTACCCACTGGACCACTAGGGAAGCCCAAGAAAAAGGTTAAATATAAAGCACCCAAAATGGTGGTATCTAATGCAGAATGCGAAAAGGAACTAGTCTTACTACTTGTGTGCTCCAAAGTAACTTTGAAAAACTACATGGCATTAACCTATGATGATCCCACAGGCGATCCTTAGCGAAGGTTCTAAGGGGGCTTGTGGGCGCTGGTTATGCTCTATGGCTTCATCGGGGTGCTGGCCTCACGAGTATGTTGAGAGAACGACCACTCACTGAAATACGTATTTAATGATTTGTGTTCTCTTCTGCAACGTACTTCAAGAAGTTAATTTAAAAGCCTATATGCTGGGCTTCCCTGGTAGTCCAGTGGGTAAGTGCAGTGCAAGGGGCGCCAGTTCGATCCTTGGCCTGGGAAGATCCCATGTGCCGTGGAGTGGCTGGACCGATGTGCCCAATTATCGAGCCAGAGCTCTGGAGCACATGTGCCCAGAGCCGGTGCTCTGCGACAACAGAGGCCGCCGCGATGGGAGGCCCATGTGGGCCGAGGAACATAGATGGATGAAAATAGAGAAATGAAAGACCAACAGAAGTGGCCCACCTGCCCCCCTCCCTCCCTAAACCTCACCCCCCAAAATAAATAAATAAACTCTAAAAAAAAAAAAAAAGCCTATATGCTGGGACTTCTCTAGCAATCCAGTGGCTGCAAGCCTCTGCTTCCAATGCAGGGGGTTTGATCCCTGATTGGGGAACTAATCCCACATGCACAATGAGGCCAAAGATAAACACATAAATTAAAAATGAAAAGTCTGAATTTAACAGCTTGTTATTCATGATAGATACTTTAAAAGAAAAAAAACTATATGCCCCAAGCATCAGCAATTTTTAAAAGGGACAGATGTAACTATCAGAAATAGTCTCTGCAGTCTCCAGTCTGTTACACATCCTCTGCTCTCTTGTGTGAACAGGAAGGGGTGTGACTTTCAATAAAACTTTATTTACAAAAACAGGCCACCCAGTTGTTTGTAAACGCCTCTATGTCCACCCTTGCAGATTATTAAGCTATCTAAAAACTGCATTTCAAATTTAAATAGTTGAAAAGGACATATTCCAGCTTACAGTAAATAGTGACATCTGAAAATACGATGGCTCCATCACTCCTTTAAAGCTACCATGTACCATCATCACCAGATAGCCATCATCAAAAACACGAACAAGCCCTTCTATAAGAGCTGGGCATTTCATATAGTTTCTTTCTCTCCTGGAATGCCCATCTCCATCCACATCTGACAGAATTTTATCCTAAGGAAACATCTATTTATGAACTTATTTTGGAGGGCTGCACTGCGGGGCAGGCAGGATCTAGCTTCCTGAACAAGGATCAAACCCACGTCCCCTGCCTTGAGAGTGCAGAGCTTAACCACCAGACCACCAGGGAAGTCCCAGGAGCATCTGTTTATACTTATTTGCTCTAGTGTCCTTTTCTGTCCTTTAGAACAGACAGGTTAAATTTAAATTACTTTCACTCCCAGTGACCCATATGTCTCTGAATACTATAAAAATTTGCTTTGGACTAAGTCACCATCATCATCATCATTAACATTCCAACTGATTAAAAACATGTCGAATATATTATACCTTATGAAAAGTAATTGCTAAACATAAAAAGTAAATTTGCATCGGAAAAGGCATCTCTTAATGAGGTAGATGAAACTCAACACCACCCTCTCCATAGATTCATGTATTCATGGGTGATTATTACCTGTTTTTCTGACTGGGTTAGCATTAATTCTGAGCTATGTCACAGCCCTTTCAAAGGGCTGAGAAATTCTGCTCAAATAAGCAGGACTAATCCCACATGCACAATGAGGCCAAAGATAAACACATAAATTAAAAATGAAAAGTCTGAATTTAACAGCTTGTTATTCATGATAGATACTTTAAAAGAAAAAAAACTATATGCCCCAAGCATCAGCAATTTTTAAAAGGGACAGATGTAACTATCAGAAATAGTCTCTGCAGTCTCCAGTCTGTTACACATCCTCTGCTCTCTTGTGTGAACAGGAAGGGGTGTGACTTTCAATAAAACTTTATTTACAAAAACAGGCCACCCAGTTGTTTGTAAACGCCTCTATGTCCACCCTTGCAGATTATTAAGCTATCTAAAAACTGCATTTCAAATTTAAATAGTTGAAAAGGACATATTCCAGCTTACAGTAAATAGTGACATCTGAAAATACGATGGCTCCATCACTCCTTTAAAGCTACCATGTACCATCATCACCAGATAGCCATCATCAAAAACACGAACAAGCCCTTCTATAAGAGCTGGGCATTTCATATAGTTTCTTTCTCTCCTGGAATGCCCATCTCCATCCACATCTGACAGAATTTTATCCTAAGGAAACATCTATTTATGAACTTATTTTGGAGGGCTGCACTGCGGGGCAGGCAGGATCTAGCTTCCTGAACAAGGATCAAACCCACGTCCCCTGCCTTGAGAGTGCAGAGCTTAACCACCAGACCACCAGGGAAGTCCCAGGAGCATCTGTTTATACTTATTTGCTCTAGTGTCCTTTTCTGTCCTTTAGAACAGACAGGTTAAATTTAAATTACTTTCACTCCCAGTGACCCATATGTCTCTGAATACTATAAAAATTTGCTTTGGACTAAGTCACCATCATCATCATCATTAACATTCCAACTGATTAAAAACATGTCGAATATATTATACCTTATGAAAAGTAATTGCTAAACATAAAAAGTAAATTTGCATCGGAAAAGGCATCTCTTAATGAGGTAGATGAAACTCAACACCACCCTCTCCATAGATTCATGTATTCATGGGTGATTATTACCTGTTTTTCTGAATGGGTTAGCATTAATTCTGAGCTATGTCACAGCCCTTTCAAAGGGCTGAGAAATTCTGCTCAAATAAGCAGGACTAATTATTTGCTTCTGGGAACAGAAGGTAAGTTCACAGCAAAGTCATGAAGTTCCTGGCACTCCTTCCAAGGCCCCACATCACATGGTGCTGTATTACTCAACATTATTTCTAGGCCCCCAGCAGCTGACACTTGGAAGTAAAGGGTTTGGAAGTGGATTTCCAGTCTGTCCTGGTAGCACCTGCAAGTTTTCTGTGTTCCCCACCCATCAGGTGGTGCAGTGGTAAAGCACATGTCTGCTAGTGCAGGAGACGCAGGTTTGATCCCTGGGTTGGGAAGATCCCCTGGAGGAGGGCATGGCAACCCCCTCCAGTTTTCTTGCCTGGAGAATCCCATGGACAGAGGAGCCTGGCGGGCTACAGTCCATGGGGTCGCAAACAATTGGACACGAAGGAGCAACTGGGCACGCACACATGTCACCAATCCACAGCCCGCAGTTTGAAGATCACTATTGTATGGCATTTAGATCTCCCTTTGTGGGTCACAGAGCTGTTTCAGAAACCAAGTGGTAGCCATTTTCCCTGGTACATTTCCCCAACATATGCCCTCTGTCAGGGTTTAGAGGACTGCAGATCTGGTTAAGGCCCTACTACAGCAGATGGCTTCAGAGTTGAAGAAGTGAAGTGAAAGTTACTCAGTCGCATCCAACTCTTTGTGACCTCATGGCCTTCAGTGGTTTCAGAAGCAACAAGCAGGCATGAAAACCCAGCATTATTTCTCGTTTGCCAGAGGTCAGCTAGAGAAAAAGCCAGAGATGATCTTGGAGTGGGGGGTGGCCAAAAAGACCTCCAGTGACCCTTGCACCCCAATCTCAGACCCATTTCAATCCACTGTGACTTTTGAAAGAAAGCAGACATCCTTTCTGTATGTGTTGTCTGGGGACCACACGGTAGTGTCTAGAACAGGGGATAGGAAACTCTTACCTGCTTTCTGGTTTTGTACGGCCCACAAGCTAAGAATGTTCACACTTTTATTTATTTTTTCTCTTTTTTTCTTTTCCCCATCATGCTGCTGTTTCCTTTTTTTTTTTTTTAGTATTTATTTTCATCCATCTTTTTTTCTTTTGGCATGTGTGGGCCTCCCATTGCAGTGGCCTCTCTCATTGCAGAGCACTGGCTCATAACTGGACACACTGGTCCAGGTGCTACATGGCACGTGGGATCCTCCCGGGCCAGGGATCAAACTGATGCCCCTTGCACTGCAAAGTGCACTCTCTACCCACTGGACCACAAGGGAAGCCCCTCTTTTTAATTACATTGAGTAGCACCTTAAAATCATTTGAATTCAAATTTTTGTGTCTCTAAGTAAACGTTCCTGGGAACAAGACCAGCTCATTCATTTACAAACCGCCCCTGGCTGCTTTCTACGAAGAGTAGGGTGGCTGCTAGGAAACGGTGGACGTGAGTATTTACTATCAGGCCCTTCGCAGGAGCAGCCAAGCCCTGCTCTGAACTCAGGAAAAGTTTCCAGCATCATCCCTCCTTCCATGCAGGCCACACGGCCCTGGCTTGGAGCAGCTGAGTCTCGTTAGGTTGGGACTGAGCCAAGCTGGGCATGCTCTAGGTCTGCAAGACTGGGGGGCTTCCTCGTATCTGTGGGTCGGGAGGAATAAGGCAAGATCCTGGTGGAAAAGATTCAGCCTCAGGGATCTTTGTCCCACCCTCAAGCTGCTCTCTGGCTACAACTCTTTGTCCTCAGGGTGAAGGGGACAGGGTGGTCTCAGGAGGTCAGAGCCTGTGGGTGGTAGGTTGAGACTCAGGCACCTCTGTCCAGGAGATCCACCTGGCAAGAATTCTAGAGTGGGTTGCCATTCCCTCCTCTGGGAGATCTTCCCCACTTAGGGATAGAACCTGCCTCAAGATCTTATGCAGGAGGCTTCTTTATCACTAGCAGCACGTGGGAAGCCCACTCAAAGCCCACCTGGCCATAAAGGGAGCCCTAGGGCTTGACCTTACACCCAGGGCCCTTGGAACAAACAGCCTCTGTTTTCAGGGGCTAAATCTGCTCTGGGCGGAGTGACTCCTCCAAAGGGCTGGTCCAGCCCATTCACAGACTCTCAAGGCGCCTCTGGGAATCCCCTCTGTGCCCAGTCCCTGAGAGCTGCCAGGAAAGACTGGGAAATCCCTCGTGGGCTCTGGCAGGGGCAGATGGACCTCCTCTGAGTCTCCAGGTGCCGGTGGAGGGCAGAAGAGGCAGCTGGGGCGTCTGGGCTCTGCGCGACCCGCGCAAGGGGGACCCCGACGGCACCTAGTCATCCGCTCCTCCGGCCCCGCCAGACGCCGCGCTCCAAGTCTCCCCCTTCTCCGCCCCGCCCCTCACACAGGTCCTCCTTGCTGAACGCCGGTCCCGACCCGCAGCGGTCCGAGCCTGGGATATGCGCTGCCCAGCTTCTCCGGAGCCCCGAGTTCCCACCGCCCAAGCCTCGGCAAGTTTCCGACCGGCCGGCCCCCTCTCCGGGGGCGCCCCACTCCCGTCCCGGTACCTAAGGAGCTCACGGCCAGCTCGGCGGCGTCGCAGGCGGGGGTGCCCAGGAGCCAGGCTCCGGCGCAAAGCAGCGGCAGGACGGCCCACATCGTGGCGGCGGTGGCGGCTCGGCCGGCGCACTGGCTACGAGGGCGGCGGGGCAGGCGGCCCAAACCCGAAACTGGACGTGGGAAGGGCGGGGCCAGGCGGCGGGCGGGGCGGGGCGGGCCGGGGAGGGAGGGAGGAGGAGGAGAGAGGGAGGAGGAGGTCCCGGGTCCCTACTCTAGGTGCCCGGCTCCTGGAGGCGGTGCGCCATCGACCTCCCTCCGTCTCAGTCACCTCCTTCTTACCCGCTTCTCATCCTCCAACTCTCCTCTCGGGACGTCTCTGGGGCGCCCCCCAGCCTTGGGATAAACTCGAACAAGAGCGAACAGATCTCTGTTTATGGGAGTGTGTTCTACCCGCACCTCCCTTCCCCCGGGAGTTTTAGTCTTCCTGCTGAGAAACTCATGTTAGCAGCTGTACGCCGGTTTCTCTATTTTGCAACTCTGACAAAAAGGAAGAATAGGTCGTATGAGTCTGAGTGTGAGTTAAAACAGTGAACATTTCCACCTAAGGCAGTGTACACAAGGATTGCTTCAAGGGAGGCGGAGGGTGGGTAAGACAACAGTGGAACATTTCCACCTAAGGCATTACAGTTGCCCGGTGGGCCTCTGTGCCCAGTCCCTGAGAGCTGCCAGGAAAGACTGGGAAATCCCTCGTGGGCTCTGGCAGGGGCAGATGGACCTCCTCTGAGTCTCCAGGTGCCGGTGGAGGGCAGAAGAGGCAGCTGGGGCGTCTGGGCTCTGCGCGACCCGCGCAAGGGGGACCCCGACGGCACCTAGTCATCCGCTCCTCCGGCCCCGCCAGACGCCGCGCTCCAAGTCTCCCCCTTCTCCGCCCCGCCCCTCACACAGGTCCTCCTTGCTGAACGCCGGTCCCGACCCGCAGCGGTCCGAGCCTGGGATATGCGCTGCCCAGCTTCTCCGGAGCCCCGAGTTCCCACCGCCCAAGCCTCGGCAAGTTTCCGACCGGCCGGCCCCCTCTCCGGGGGCGCCCCACTCCCGTCCCGGTACCTAAGGAGCTCACGGCCAGCTCGGCGGCGTCGCAGGCGGGGGTGCCCAGGAGCCAGGCTCCGGCGCAAAGCAGCGGCAGGACGGCCCACATCGTGGCGGCGGTGGCGGCTCGGCCGGCGCACTGGCTACGAGGGCGGCGGGGCAGGCGGCCCAAACCCGAAACTGGACGTGGGAAGGGCGGGGCCAGGCGGCGGGCGGGGCGGGGCGGGCCGGGGAGGGAGGGGAGGGAGGAGGAGAGAGAGAGGGAGGAGGAGGTCCCGGGTCCCTACTCTAGGTGCCCGGCTCCTGGAGGCGGTGCGCCATCGACCTCCCTCCGTCTCAGTCACCTCCTTCTTACCCGCTTCTCATCCTCCAACTCTCCTCTCGGGACATCTCTGGGGCGCCCTCCAGCCTTGGGATAAACTCGAACAAGAGCGAACAGATCTCTGTTTATGGGAGTGTGTTCTACCCCGCACCTCCCTTCCCCCGGGAGTTTTAGTCTTCCTGCTGAGAAACTCATGTTAGCAGCTGTACGCCGGTTTCTCTATTTTGCAACTCTGACAAAAAGGAAGAATAGGTCGTATGAGTCTGAGTGTGAGTTAAAACAGTGAACATTTCCACCTAAGGCAGTGTACACAAGGATTGCTTCAAGGGAGAGCGGAGGGTGGGTAGACCTGCCCACAACAGCCTGGCAAGCACCTAGTAGGGCCGGGTTGCTCACTTACCTTATCATCTTGCCGAAGGGCAGGTTGTTGCCCTCCCATTTTACAGTTGGGGAAACTGAGGCTCCAGGCGTTGAGGGTGCTGTTCCCAGTGGGGGTGCCTCCCAGTACTGCGGTTGCTCACTCTGCTGTTCTGTAGCCGGAGGCATCTGGTATGCTCAGAGCCTATTGGGGCTGGCCTGTCAGAGCCAAGGCCTCTCCCTCCCTCAGACAGGAGAGAGCCTCTTTGTCAGCCAGACTCCGCCTGGGCGGCCACTGGGGGAGCAGATTCCTGGAGTTCTGACCTGGATTTGACCGGTGTGGGTACAGCTCAGGAATCTACACTTAAGCGGGCCTCAGGGTGGCTGCTCAGGGCTGCAGGTGAACACTGAATCTGCTAGATTAGCAAGGGCTTTGGACACCGTCTTTTCAGATAAAGCAGATCTTGGCCAATTCATACATCAGCCCTTGTCTTGATGGCCCTTGACTGTGCTTTGAGGCAACTGGCTGAGAAAAGACCCCACAGGGTTGCTACTTGGAGACTCAAGCCCCCGGTTTTGGGATGAAGCGGTCTAGCCTCGGCAGCGTCCAGGGGTGCTGCAGGGGTGAGGCGCCACCTCCCCTTTCTGTCTGTCCAAGCCACCTGGAGAGTGGCAGGGCTGAGACCCTCGGCCCCCAAATTTGTTCTCTGTGCTGGGTCCCCAGTGATCCTTGGTGGATCATTCCAGAAGGACTGAGACGTGACTGCCACTGGCCTGGTCAGTTTTAGACGAATGTTTGGTTCCAGTCTTTTCACAGATTCACTGTGTGACCTAAGCTAGTGGTTCTCTTCCACAGTGCCTCTCTCCCGCTGAGGCCTCATCTGGAGAATGAGGCAGGGGGTGCTGCCTTCCACAGTGGTTAAACACAGGTTCACACGCTGTGTGTGTGTGCTAAGTCGCTCAGTCGTGTCCAGCTCGTAAGAACCCCACGGACTGCGGCACTCCAGGCCTTCTTCTCCCTCACTGTCTCCCGGAATTTGCTCAAACTCACGTCCATTGAGTCAGTGGTGCTCTCCAACCACCTCACCGTCTGCCACCCTCTTCTCCTCCTGACCTCCATCTTGCCCAGCATCAGGGTCTTTTCCAGTGACTGGGCTCTTTGCATCAGGGGGCCAATGGACCGGAGCTTCAGCTTCAGCATCAGTCCCTCCAGTGAATATTCAGGGTTGATTTCTTTTAGGATGGACTGGTTTGATCTCCGCTCTCCAAGGGCCTCTCAGGAGTCTGCTCCAGCGCTGCCATTCAAAAGCATCAATTTTTCAGCGCCCAGCCTTCTTTATGGACCAGCTGTCATGCTTGTATACTTTGCTTACAGGTGGAACTCTGGTCCCAAGCACGGCGCTGTCATAGTGACTCAGCCAGACACCAACTCCAGCCTGGGCTCTGTCTCTGGCCTTTGCTTCCTGCACTCGCTCACAGGGTGAGTTCGTTGGCTTCTCTGGCTCGAGCAGGTATCACCTCTGTGGGGGCTTCCTGCATTCTCACAGAAGGGAGTTGAGGACTGGTGCTGGAGACAGAGGCCAGAGCCACGGGTGGCAGGCAGATTCTAGCTTCCATCCCTTGGTTATTCGATCAAACACGGTCTATATCGAAAGCTGGAAAGGGACTTTGCAGGTGGAATGAAGGCTTCCAGTCAACTGACTTTGAAGGGTTATCTGGGTTCGCTGAGGGACCCTGAATGCAATCACAGGGGTCTTTCCAAGCGAAAGAGGAAAGCAGAAGAGTGAAAGGGATGAGGCAGAGGGAGGTCAGTGAGCTTTCAGCCATGAGAGAGATGCTATTGTGACAATCTCAGGGGCTGGATGACGTGGGCGTGGGAGGAAGAGGGAGGTTCAAGACAAAGGGGACATACGTATGTGATGTACTGCAGAAACCACTAGTGTATTGTAAACAATTATCCTTCTGTTAAAAATAAATTTAAATGTAATTATTAAATTAAGAAAGGGCTTCCCCGGTGGTCCAGTAGATAAGGACACCACCTTGTAGTGCAAGGCGCGTTCACTCCCGGTGCCAGAGATGGACCCCTGCACTGTCTTCTCCCTCACTGTCTCCCGGAATTTGCTCAAACTCACGTCCATTGAGTCAGTGGTGCTCTCCAACCACCTCACCGTCTGCCACCCTCTTCTCCTCCTGACCTCCATCTTGCCCAGCATCAGGGTCTTTTCCAGTGACTGGGCTCTTTGCATCAGGGGGCCAATGGACCGGAGCTTCAGCTTCAGCATCAGTCCCTCCAGTGAATATTCAGGGTTGATTTCTTTTAGGATGGACTGGTTTGATCTCCGCTCTCCAAGGGCCTCTCAGGAGTCTGCTCCAGCGCTGCCATTCAAAAGCATCAATTTTTCAGCGCCCAGCCTTCTTTATGGACCAGCTGTCATGCTTGTATACTTTGCTTACAGGTGGAACTCTGGTCCCAAGCACGGCGCTGTCATAGTGACTCAGCCAGACACCAACTCCAGCCTGGGCTCTGTCTCTGGCCTTTGCTTCCTGCACTCGCTCACAGGGTGAGTTCGTTGGCTTCTCTGGCTCGAGCAGGTATCACCTCTGTGGGGGCTTCCTGCATTCTCACAGAAGGGAGTTGAGGACTGGTGCTGGAGACAGAGGCCAGAGCCACGGGTGGCAGGCAGATTCTAGCTTCCATCCCTTGGTTATTCGATCAAACACGGTCTATATCGAAAGCTGGAAAGGGACTTTGCAGGTGGAATGAAGGCTTCCAGTCAACTGACTTTGAAGGGTTATCTGGGTTCGCTGAGGGACCCTGAATGCAATCACAGGGGTCTTTCCAAGCGAAAGAGGAAAGCAGAAGAGTGAAAGGGATGAGGCAGAGGGAGGTCAGTGAGCTTTCAGCCATGAGAGAGATGCTATTGTGACAATCTCAGGGGCTGGATGACGTGGGCGTGGGAGGAAGAGGGAGGTTCAAGACAAAGGGGACATACGTATGTGATGTACTGCAGAAACCACTAGTGTATTGTAAACAATTATCCTTCTGTTAAAAATAAATTTAAATGTAATTATTAAATTAAGAAAGGGCTTCCCCGGTGGTCCAGTAGATAAGGACACCACCTTGTAGTGCAAGGGGCGCCGGTTCACTCCCTGGCCTGGGAAGATCCCACATGCCCAGAGCAGTTGGACCGATGTGTCCAACTACTGAGCCAAAGCTCTGGAGCACATGCGCCCAGAGCTGGTGCTCGGCAGCGACAGAGGCCATTTTGATGGGAGGCCGACACAGACCAAAGAACAAGGATGGATGAAAATAGATAAATGAAAGACCAATGGAAGTGCCTCCCTGCCCCCCCCCCACAAAGACTGTCCCCACCATTCCTGGCTTTGATGGGCTATGAGCCAAGGAGCTGAGGACGACCCCAGCGCCCAGCCAGCAAGGAAAGGAAGGCCTCAGTCCTGCAGGCACTTGGAGCTGAATTCTGCCAATGACCCGAATAAACCCAGAAGCAGCTTCGTACCCACCCCCTCCACTGGAAAGGAAGGCAGCCTTGCTGACCTCCTTCTTTCTGCTGTGTGAGACCTGGGGAGTGTCAGGACTGCCAGGAGGCCCCCATGACTTTTGTCCAAGTTGCCAAGGACTCATAAGGTTCCATCCCCTCCTGTAAGATAACACACCTTTGCAAAAGGCTGATAAGGAGCAAGACAATGTGTTTACTGGAAATAGCTGCTTGTGGTGGTCAGATCAGTAGGGTACCACTGACTTAGCACTCCCAGTTCCTGGTTCTGGAAAAAACCCCCGCCTCCCCCGTGGTTCCATCCAGCCCACCAAAGGTTTTCTCCCCCGCCCACGCTTGGGGGGTATCTAACGTCTGTAACTACATCTCCTGGGCACTGCTCTTACTCTCCTCTCAAGACAGCCTGGCTGCTCTCCTGAATAAACTTCTGTTTATTTCCAGCCGTCCTTCTCTTCCTCTTCACTTCCGCCTTGCTCCCGGCAGACCTTACAAGGAGGAGCCGGCCAAATCCATGTGGTTGACTTAAAAAAAAACACACAATGTGAGAATTGCGAGTCAGACATTATTGGGGGCAAAATGAGGACTGCAGGCCAGGAGACAGCACCTCAGAGAGCTCAGAGAAACTGCTCCAAAGAGGCAGGGAGAAGGTCAGCATGGATGTGATTTTAGCAAAGAGGAAGGACGTGTAGTTCA
The DNA here is from genome assembly GCA_022376925.1 of Tragulus kanchil. Lineage (NCBI taxonomy): Eukaryota > Metazoa > Chordata > Mammalia > Artiodactyla > Tragulidae > Tragulus > Tragulus kanchil. Next base: position 25,048,309 of record JAIOJX010000032.1, read on the forward strand.
GCACATACTTTTTCTAGAAGTGTAAGGGTTAGGAGGGAAAGGGGCAGGGCACAATTTTTGGAAAGAATGACACAGACCAAGGACACAGCATAAACCCATTAAAAGCAAATGGAGGGCTTCCCTGGTGGTCCAGTGGGTAAGGATACCTCCTTGCAGTGCAAGGGGCGCTGGTTCCATCCCTGACCTGGGAAGATCCCACGTGCCACGGAGCAGCTGGACTGATGTGTCCAATTACTGAGCCGGAGCTCTGGGGCGCATGCACCCAGAGCTGGTTCTCTGTGATAACAGAGGCCACTGCGATGGGAGGCCCACATGGGCCAAAGAACAAAGATGGATGAAACTAGACAAATGAAAGACCAATAGAAGTGGCATGTCCGCCCCCCTCCCTCCCCACCCCACCCATAAATAAATAAATAAATGTTTAAAAAAAAAATCAAATGTGTCCAAGATGGCGGACCAGACCTTGATCCTCAGTCAGTAAACTAAATGACATACCCAGAGGCGCTATGACAGTTCTGCCCCTTCCCTGAAAGGGCTGGAATAATCCTCTCACTCATTAGCATATAGAATTACCCAGCCCATAAAAGCTAAGAATGCCATGTTTTGGGGGCCACTGGATTTGCTCTACGATGGCCCACACTCTGTCTGTGGAGTGTGCTTTCTGAGTCTCAATAAATCTATTTCTTACCTATCACTTTATCTCTCGCTGAATTCTTCTCTGCAAAGAGATATGAAGAACCTGAGCCTCAAAAAAAAAAGAACCTGAGCCTCAGTGGGTCCAGACGTTGGGTGAGTGATTTTAATTACTAGGGTTGTGACTGGGTTCAAGTCCCAACCAGGGTTTTGGCTGGGTTCGAGTCCCGGCCACGTGGGTTCAAGTCCCAGGCAGGGTTTGATTGGGTCTGAGCCCTGGGTTTAAGTCTCAAATCGAGGTAGAACACTTTCAGAAGGTTCCTGCTGGTCCTGGGGAACAGTCGTCACCCTGAAGGAATTTAGTGCTTCTTTAGAGACAAGGAGATGCAAGAATTGGGTTTATCAAAATGGCTCCTGAAACATCTAACTATCTAAAGATGGGAACCCCCTCCCCCCAGGACCTGGCGAAGTCAGCAGGGAAACAGCAGCATACTTTTTCTAGAAGTGTAAGGGTTAGGAGGGAAAGGGGCAGGGCACAATTTTTGGAAAGAATGACACAGACCAAGGACACAGCATAAACCCATTAAAAGCAAATGGAGGGCTTCCCTGGTGGTCCAGTGGGTAAGGATACCTCCTTGCAGTGCAAGGGGCGCTGGTTCCATCCCTGACCTGGGAAGATCCCACGTGCCACGGAGCAGCTGGACTGATGTGTCCAATTACTGAGCCGGAGCTCTGGGGCGCATGCACCCAGAGCTGGTTCTCTGTGATAACAGAGGCCACTGCGATGGGAGGCCCACATGGGCCAAAGAACAAAGATGGATGAAACTAGACAAATGAAAGACCAATAGAAGTGGCATGTCCGCCCCCCTCCCTCCCCACCCCACCCATAAATAAATAAATAAATGTTTAAAAAAAAAATCAAATGTGTCCAAGATGGCGGACCAGACCTTGATCCTCAGTCAGTAAACTAAATGACATACCCAGAGGCGCTATGACAGTTCTGCCCCTTCCCTGAAAGGGCTGGAATAATCCTCTCACTCATTAGCATATAGAATTACCCAGCCCATAAAAGCTAAGAATGCCATGTTTTGGGGGCCACTGGATTTGCTCTACGATGGCCCACACTCTGTCTGTGGAGTGTGCTTTCTGAGTCTCAATAAATCTATTTCTTACCTATCACTTTATCTCTCGCTGAATTCTTCTCTGCAAAGAGATATGAAGAACCTGAGCCTAAAAAAAAAAGAACCTGAGCCTCAGTGGGTCCAGACGTTGGGTGAGTGATTTTAATTACTAGGGTTGTGACTGGGTTCAAGTCCCAACCAGGGTTTTGGCTGGGTTCGAGTCCCGGCCACGTGGGTTCAAGTCCCAGGCAGGGTTTGATTGGGTCTGAGCCCTGGGTTTAAGTCTCAAATCGAGGTAGAACACTTTCAGAAGGTTCCTGCTGGTCCTGGGGAACAGTCGTCACCCTGAAGGAATTTAGTGCTTCTTTAGAGACAAGGAGATGCAAGAATTGGGTTTATCAAAATGGCTCCTGAAACATCTAACTATCTAAAGATGGGACCTGCCGCTCCCACCCACCCTACCCCTGCGCACAGGTGTCTCCCTCCTGCTCTCCACCCTGAGCCCCGCTCAAGGTGGGCTTGAAAGGCAGCAGCTGCAGCAGCTCATGGTTCAATCCTGGTAGGGGCAGATGGCCGTGCCCATTTGTAACTGACCACGTGGACCTCTGACCTCTCTACCTGTGAGGTCCTAAGTTGGTGTCCTCTTAAGCCTCTCTGCTAGTGGTGATCATGTGCACAGCAACAGGCTGCTGGCTGCCTCCGGTGACCGAGGGCCGGGCATGTGTATTCTCCGCTCTGGGCGCTTGCTGCATTTCTGGAGTCTGGGCTGGCTGAGAGGAGGGAGGTCTTATCCTCTACACCCAGGAGTCATCACCTTGAGAAATGGAGTATTTCTTGCCCTAGTAAACAAAGGAGGTCACAGTCTTTGGTTTGAGCCCGTGAGCCCTGGGGAACTCAGGAAGGAAAGATCACCTGTCGTGCTGAGCCGTCAGACTGTAGCCCTGGGGAAATTCAGGATGGGAAAGCCCAGGATACAAGCCGAGGTGCACATCATAGGGATGATCTCCGTGAGCCCAGACGCTTGCATCTTCCTGTACACGGAAAAGCGCTAGATTCCTTAACTTGGGAAATCCGTGGTTTTTCTTCCCTTTGATTTCTGACTACCTGTCCTTTGTTGCAAAACTTCTGTATCACCTGGCCTCCCCTTCGCCTCCTTGGGGCAGCTTCTCCGAGCTCTCTGAAGTGCCGTCTCCTGGGCTGCAGTCCTCATTTTGCCCCCAATGAAGCTTAACTCCCAACTCTCACGTTATGTACATTTTTTCCCACAGCCTCATCTAGGGATATGTTAGATTCAATGTGAGGCTCTGCATGAATAAACTTTCTTAATTCTGTTTTCCCCCCATGATATAGATCCGATGACTGAGGCACTTAAGTAGGTATGGCCTGCAGCTAATCACTAAGAGAGCCAGCTGAGTCCAGAGTTCACAGGAGTGGACATCCGGGGCCTCCCTGGCTGCTCAGTGGCAGATAATCTACCTGCCAGTGGGAGACTCAGGTGTGACCCCCTTGTCTAGGCAGCTCCCATAGGCCTTGGGGCAACTAAGTAAGCCTGCATGCCCCAACTACTGAGCCTGTGCTCTGAACCTAGGAGTTGTAACTCCTGAAGCCCCTACATCCTAGAACCTGTGCCTGCCACGGGAGTTGCCCTGCCTCTGTGCAACCAGAGAAAAGCCCAAGCAGCCACCAAGAACCAGCCCAGCCAAAAATAAATATAAATAGGTTAATAAAATTATTTTAAAAAATAAAAGAAGGAAGAGTGGGCACCTGTTCCAGGGGAGCAGGCGAATGAAAGTAAGCCTTGAGGCCCATCTGCCCTCCTCACTGTGCAGGCCTAGAATTCCCTGAGGCTTCAGCAGAGGTCAGGCATCCACCCGAGCTCATCGCATGGACTCTGTGGTCAGCAACCGGATACAGAACGCCTCCTGCTGAGACTTCCCTGGCGGTCCAGTGGTTAAAATTTCCCACTGCCACTTCAGGGGATGTGGGTTCGATCTCTGGTCAGGGAACTAAGTGACATGTAGAGTGGCAGAGCCAAGAGTAAAAAGGATTGCCTCCTGCTTCTTGTTCACTGTTCTAGGGTTACTTCCTGCTTCCTGCTTCCTCTTCTAGGCGTTACTGCCCACTCTACCTCTAGTTGTGTTTTCTCTTTAGGCCAAATCTACTGGTCCTCCCTCCTGTCCCCTCAGAATTTCTCAGAATTTCTTAGAGAATTTCTCCCCTCTCCAGCTGTTACCTGCGGCTCTAGCTGACTTCCCAGATCAAGTGTCAGAGTCAACATCCTGGCAGGAAACCTGGACCTCTGACCACGTTTATTTCTGCCCTCTGTCTTTAACATCTTGCAATAATACTAATTAATGTCATGACAATGTAATAACTACCATGTATATGTTTACTTGTTCTTTCATGCTCATAACAACCCTGTAAAGGTTCTTTAACAATACACACACCACTGTCTAGATGAAGGAATTAGATTTGTTAAGTAGGTGTGCTGGTAAGTGAGGGGCCTCTTTTCACACCTACATGATGCCTTTGTGTGGTCAGCTAATCACTAAGAGAGCCAGCTGAGTCCAGAGTTCACAGGAGTGGACATCCGGGGCCTCCCTGGCTGCTCAGTGGCAGATAATCTACCTGCCAGTGGGAGACTCAGGTGTGACCCCCTTGTCTAGGCAGCTCCCATAGGCCTTGGGGCAACTAAGTAAGCCTGCATGCCCCAACTACTGAGCCTGTGCTCTGAACCTAGGAGTTGTAACTCCTGAAGCCCCTACATCCTAGAACCTGTGCCTGCCACGGGAGTTGCCCTGCCTCTGTGCAACCAGAGAAAAGCCCAAGCAGCCACCAAGAACCAGCCCAGCCAAAAATAAATATAAATAGGTTAATAAAATTATTTTAAAAAATAAAAGAAGGAAGAGTGGGCACCTGTTCCAGGGGAGCAGGCGAATGAAAGTAAGCCTTGAGGCCCATCTGCCCTCCTCACTGTGCAGGCCTAGAATTCCCTGAGGCTTCAGCAGAGGTCAGGCATCCACCCGAGCTCATCGCATGGACTCTGTGGTCAGCAACCGGATACAGAACGCCTCCTGCTGAGACTTCCCTGGCGGTCCAGTGGTTAAAATTTCCCACTGCCACTTCAGGGGATGTGGGTTCGATCTCTGGTCAGGGAACTAAGTGACATGTAGAGTGGCAGAGCCAAGAGTAAAAAGGATTGCCTCCTGCTTCTTGTTCACTGTTCTAGGGTTACTTCCTGCTTCCTGCTTCCTCTTCTAGGCGTTACTGCCCACTCTACCTCTAGTTGTGTTTTCTCTTTAGGCCAAATCTACTGGTCCTCCCTCCTGTCCCCTCAGAATTTCTCAGAATTTCTTAGAGAATTTCTCCCCTCTCCAGCTGTTACCTGCGGCTCTAGCTGACTTCCCAGATCAAGTGTCAGAGTCAACATCCTGGCAGGAAACCTGGACCTCTGACCACGTTTATTTCTGCCCTCTGTCTTTAACATCTTGCAATAATACTAATTAATGTCATGACAATGTAATAACTACCATGTATATGTTTACTTGTTCTTTCATGCTCATAACAACCCTGTAAAGGTTCTTTAACAATACACACACCCACTGTCTAGATGAAGGAATTAGATTTGTTAAGTAGGTGTGCTGGTAAGTGAGGGGCCTCTTTTCACACCTACATGATGCCTTTGTGTGGTAGGTAAGCAGAGAGTTAGTGAGGTGGTGTGGGTGGATGATGGTTTGTAGGCATGCCTAAATGGACGGATGGACGGACGGATGGATGGATGGATGGGAAAGCAGCTTTATGACTGAATGTCTAAATGGATGCTTGGTTGGAAAGAAAGATGGATGGGTGAATGGATGGATGGGTGGATGGGTGGACGGATAGATGAGTGGGTGGACAGGTGGATGGATGGGAATATGGATCAATGGATAGAGAGAAGAGTGATCAGAGAATTTGTTCAATGAGAAAGGTAATGAATGCAGGAAGTGTGTAAATCTACATCAAAGAGCAACTTCAACTGGATTGGAATATGAACCCACACCTCTTGCTAGTTCCATTGTTTGCTTTTTTTTTTTTCTTTTGGCCCCTTCTATTGGTCTTTCATTTATCTATTTTCATCCATCTTTGTTCTTTGGCCTGTGTGGGCCTCCCATCACAGTGGCCTCTGTCGCTTCTGAGCACCGGCTCTGGGCGCATGCGCTCCAGAGCTCTGGTTCAGTAGTTGGACACAGCGGTCCAGCCGTTCTGTGGCACGTGGGATCCTCCCAGGCCAGGGATGGAACCGGCACCCCTTGCACTGCAAGGCAGTGTCCTTACCCACTGGACCAACAGGGAAGCCCTGTTTGCTTTTTTTTAATTGAAGGATAATAACTTTACAGAGGTCTGTTGTTTACTGCCAAACATCAACATGAGTATTAAAAAAACTTTTATTGATGTATGCGTAGTCAATTTACAATATTGTGTTAATTTCTGCCGTACAGCAAAGTGATTCACTTATACACATGTATATTCTTTTCACATTGTTTTCCACTATCATAGGGTCTTGAGTATGGCTCCCTGAGCTCTACCGCAGGACCTTGTTGTTTATCCGTCTTACAGATAATAGCTTGCCTCTGAACATCCTAATACTAATTAATGTCATGACAATGTAATAACTACCATGTATATGTTTACTTGTTCTTTCATGCTCATAACAACCCTGTAAAGGTTCTTTAACAATACACACACCCACTGTCTAGATGAAGGAATTAGATTTGTTAAGTAGGTGTGCTGGTAAGTGAGGGGCCTCTTTTCACACCTACATGATGCCTTTGTGTGGTAGGTAAGCAGAGAGTTAGTGAGGTGGTGTGGGTGGATGATGGTTTGTAGGCATGCCTAAATGGACGGATGGACGGACGGATGGATGGATGGATGGGAAAGCAGCTTTATGACTGAATGTCTAAATGGATGCTTGGTTGGAAAGAAAGATGGATGGGTGAATGGATGGATGGGTGGATGGGTGGACGGATAGATGAGTGGGTGGACAGGTGGATGGATGGGAATATGGATCAATGGATAGAGAGAAGAGTGATCAGAGAATTTGTTCAATGAGAAAGGTAATGAATGCAGGAAGTGTGTAAATCTACATCAAAGAGCAACTTCAACTGGATTGGAATATGAACCCACACCTCTTGCTAGTTCCATTGTTTGCTTTTTTTTTTTTCCTTTGGCCACTTCTATTGGTCTTTCATTCATTCATTTTCATCCATCTTTGTTCTTTGGCCTGTGTGGGCCTCCCATCACAGTGGCCTCTGTCGCTTCTGAGCACCGGCTCTGGGCGCATGCGCTCCAGAGCTCTGGTTCAGTAGTTGGACACAGCGGTCCAGCCGTTCTGTGGCACGTGGGATCCTCCCAGGCCAGGGATGGAACCGGCACCCCTTGCACTGCAAGGCAGTGTCCTTACCCACTGGACCAACAGGGAAGCCCTGTTTGCTTTTTTTTAATTGAAGGATAATAACTTTACAGAGGTCTGTTGTTTACTGCCAAACATCAACATGAGTATTAAAAAAACTTTTATTGATGTATGCGTAGTCAATTTACAATATTGTGTTAATTTCTGCCGTACAGCAAAGTGATTCACTTATACACATGTATATTCTTTTTCACATTGTTTTCCACTATCATAGGGTCTTGAGTATGGCTCCCTGAGCTCTACCGCAGGACCTTGTTGTTTATCCGTCTTACAGATAATAGCTTGCCTCTGTATTTTTACTTAGTTTTTTTTTTTTTTTTAAAGATTTATTTATTTATTTATTTTGGCCGAGGGTCGGGTTGGGGAGGGAGGGGAGCAGGCGGGCCACTTCTATTGGTCTTTCATTTGTCCATTTTCATCCGTCTTTGTTCTTTGGCTCCCGTGGGGCTCCCATCGCGGTGGCGTCTGTCACCACAGAGTGCCGGCTCTGGGTGCATGCGCTCCAGAGCTCCGGCTCGGTAATTGGATACATCGGTCCAGCCGCTCCGCGGCACGTGGGATCTTCCCAGACCAGGGATCAAACCAGCGTCCCCTGCACTGCAAGGTGGTGTCCTCACCCACTGGACCACCAGGGGAAGCCCCTTATTTAGTTTTTTAAATTAATTTTATTGAAGTATAGTTGCTTTACAGTGTTGTTAGTTTCTTCTGTACAGCAGAGTGAATCAGTGATCTCTAGATTCATTGGTGACGAGGAGACACCCTGTTTCTCCATCTTAGTTACTCTCCTTGCCCTGAGTCAGAGAAGTGAGCCTGAAAATGTCCTCCCACTGCATGAGAAGGCACTATTTATCCCCTAAGAAGTCAGGAAATGTGGGCATCTCCACTGACTTGGTTAAGCCCTGAAGATGCTGCATTCACACCCAAGAGAATGTCAGGGCTGCCAGATGCTGTGTGTCATTGTGGCCAGGCCTGGGAGAATGCAGTGAGGTTATGTTGCGCAAATATGGGGTTTGATGCCATAATTGTTCTGTTTGTTAAAATATAATGTGTTGTTCAGCAAAGATTTTTGCATTACTTTCTGTTACTTTGTAACATTGTATTAAAACATGATGTGTTTTGATGACTGAGGCTTTGGCGCTCTCTTAAACTTCCCCAGGTGGCTCAGTGGTAAAGAATCTGCCTGCTGTGCAGGAGATGTGGGTTCAATCCCTGGGCTGTGAAGATCCCCTGGAGAAGGAAATGGCAATCCACTCCAGTATTCTTGCCTGAAGAATCTCAGGGAGAGAGGAGCCTAGTGGGCTACCGTCTGTGGGTAAAGAGTCAGACAGCACTTAATGACTGAGCACACATGTCTAAATTTTGCATCTGCTGGGAATGTCTCCCTTCTTTCACCCTCGTCCTGGCCCTGGGCAGAACACCAGTTTCTGGACTTTTCTGCCATCCCCTGTACCCCTGTGTGGTGGAAGCTTATGCCTGCTCAGTTGGTTTCACTTTCGCCTCTGGGGGAGGCAGGCCCTTGGGGGCTGGAGCCCAGCGCGAGTCCGAATCTCACAGTTTGTACCCCTTTGTTTTCACTCGAGACCTTCTTTGGTGTATCCCTTGTCCGGTTCCAGCGTCCAGCCCCACCCTACTGCGCCCAGCTGTCCACGGCTGAGCTTCCAGCCCTGGCCCACCTCACCTCCATCCCCTTCCTCCCGCCTCCACAGAAACTTCCTCTTCCCCAAATCCAAAAGTCATCATCTGCATCACATGCTTGAGGCTGTACAAGTTTGGAGAGGGCCCTGCAGAGCTGGTTGATTCTCAGCCAGTTTGCACATTTTGGCCGTTAGCCTGGGTGGTCAGTCCTCACGCCATACTCATGGCAGTTAAATATTTTGAAAATCAGGTTTCCTGTGTCTTGCCCTCCTCTATGAAATGGAGTTAGAACTCCCTGGGAGGTCAGGCTCAGAGACAGGGCCTGACAAGCTGAACAGAGATACTAGCAGAGCTGTTGTTGTTTATTGAGTCCAGTGATAGAATGTGGGAGGCGTCAAAGGTGGTATCTGAGGGGCTTTAGTCCTGGCTAAGAGCGGCTTGGAGGCTCTATGTTCCTCTCCCGATCAGGCTTCCAGGGTTTGTGAGAGGCCTGGAGAGGAACATGGATGGTTTTAGGGGTTTGTGAGTGGACACGAGGCCTGGAGGGGTCATGGGGAGGCCCCAGACCTGGAAGGGGTGCAGCTGGTTTGCCTGGACTGCTCTGGGCAGGGCATTCCTGGCTTCCCTCCCCGGCACGAGAAGTGGCCCTGACTATTGCAGGGCAGGGAGTCACTTGACCTGAGTGTGGGTACTAATTGCACAGTAAACACACGTTATGGCTCATGCTGTGGTAAGTGCTGATAAGGGGCTGACGGACTGGAAACAGAACCAGGCTGGGCCGGAGGGGAGGCTGTGCCGTTTCGCCATCAGGCCCTGCTGCCCAGCTTCTGCAGGACTCCCCGGGGAGGGGACCCTGGCAGTCCCCTCCAACCTGCCACCGGCCTGGACCCCTCTCCCTGAACATCTCTCCAGATCTGCTCAGCCATCACCCAGTCTCTCCCACGTCAGTGACACCCAGCCCCCCTTCTCTCAGCCAGAAATCTTGGGGTTTCTAGTCCTTCAAGTTTGGGTCACTTCCTTGGAGAAGCTCTCTCTCCAGCCCCCTCCTCCTTTTTGTTTCTGTTTTTTAATTTGTTTCAAATGAAGTGAAATCTATATATTTAAAGCATACAATTCAGAGTTCTCCTATGAATTGATATAATTTCTGATCACACTAGGAGTACTTTTTAATGAGCAGTTACAGGCAGTTCTTTCTCTTTTCTGAGGTAAGCTTCATCTGACATGAATTTACTTTTTAAATTTCTGGTTGCAGCATGGGGGATCTTAGTGCTCTGAACAGGGATGGAACCCATGCTCCCTGCAGTGGAAGAGGGGGTCTTAATCCCTGGACTGTCAGGGATGAATTCACCATCATCAAGGGTAAACTCAGCAGCATTCAGAGCCTAACAGCATGATGTAAGCGCTGCTTCCCTCTAGTTTCAAAAGTATTCTTCCTGAAGAATAGCCCTGCCCTTCAAGTAAGCACACTCCCTCCAGCCCCAGCCCCCAGCAGCCACTAACCTACTATTCTCAACCTCTGTGAATATGCCTGTTCCGAACACTTTATAAGAAACGAATCTCACACTCTGTGACCCTTTGTTTCTGGCTTGCTTCACATAGCATAATGGTTTCAGATTCATCCAATGCAGAGAGTGTATCAGCATTTTCCTCCTTTAAAAAGCTGACTAACATTCCATGGGATGAACAAATTCTGTTTATTCATTTATCTGTTGATGGGTATTTGGGTTTTTTTTTTTTTTTCCCCACTGTTTGGCTTCTTTGAATAGCGCTGCCTTAAATATTCACGTACAAGTTTCTGAGTGCACATACGTTTTGATTTCTCTCGGGTATACACCAGGAGTGGAGTTAGTGGATTCTCTGGTATTCTATGTTTACCTCTTTGAGGAACTGCCTGACTGTTTTCCACAGTGGCTGCACCATTACATCCCACAAGCAACTTTTTTTTTTTTTTTTTTAAGATTTATTTATTTATTTATTTATTTTGGGGGGTGGTGGGGGGGGGAGGGAGGGGAGCAGCCGGGCCATTTCTACTGGTCTTTCATTTGTCCATTTTCATCCATCTTTGTTCTTTGGCCTGTGTGGGCCTCCCATCACGGTGGCTTCTGTTGTCGCAGAGCACCAGCTCTGGGTGCATGTGCTCCAGAGCTCTGGCTGGGTAATTGGACACATTGGTCCAACCGCTCCACTGCACGTGGGATCTTCCCAGGCCAGGGATCGAACCGGCACCCGTTGCACTGCAAGGTGGTGTCCTTACCCACTGGACCACCAGGGAAGCCCCCACAAGCAACTTTTGAAGATTCTTTTTTTAAAAAAGATTTATTTATTTATTTATTTTGGGGGGGTGGGGAGGGAGGGGAGCAGGCAAGCCGCTTCTGTTGGTCTTTCATTTGTCTATTTTCATCCATCCTTGTTCTTTGGCCCACGTGGGCCCCCCATCGCGGTGGCCTCTGTTGTCGCAGAGCACCGGCTCTGGGCGCATGCGCTCCAGAGCTCTGGCTCGGTAGTTGGATACGGTCAGTCCAGCTGCTCCACGGCACGTGGGATCTTCCCAGGCCAGGGATGGAACTGGCGCCCCTTGCACTGCAAGGCTGTGTCCTTACCCACTGGACCACCAGGGAAGCCCCCATTTATTTATTTATTTCAGGCAAGCCGCTTCTGTTGGTCTTTCATTTGTCTATTTTCATCCATCCTTGTTCTTTGGCCCACGTGGGCCCCCCATCGCGGTGGCCTCTGTTGTCGCAGAGCACCGGCTCTGGGCGCATGCGCTCCAGAGCTCTGGCTCGGTAGTTGGATACGGTCAGTCCAGCTGCTCCACGGCACGTGGGATCTTCCCAGGCCAGGGATGGAACTGGCGCCCCTTGCACTGCAAGGCTGTGTCCTTACCCACTGGACCACCAGGGAAGCCCCACGTTTGAAGATTTTTACAGAAATCTCCCTTTTTAGTTTTGTTAATTAATATTTTGATTAATCATAAATGCCAAGGCTATAGTGGTTAATTACTGCTATCCTATGGAAACTCAGACTATATATAAACAGATAAACAAACTTAAGAATATTAACAACCAAACGAAAACATTACAAGAAAAGAAAACTGCAGACCAAAGGCCCTGCTGAGGATAGACACAAAGTTCTTTAAAAAAATTAGCCAGCCAGGCAGTCGAGCCGTGGTGGGCCTCTGCCGCCTCAGAGTTGCGTTGCTGTCGCCGCCATGGCCAGCCAGTCGCAAGGCATCCAGCAGCTGCTCCAGGCGGAGAAGCGGGCCACTGAGAAGTTGTCCAAGGTCCGCAAGTGAAAGAACCAGAGGCTGAAGCAGGCCAAAGAGGAAGCCCAGGCCGAAATTGAACAGTACCGCCTGCAGAGGAAGGAGTTCAAGGCCAAGGAAGCTGCAGCTCTGGGATCCCATGGCAGTTGCAGTGCTGAAGTGGAGAAGGAGACCCAGGAGAAGATGACCGTCCTTGAGACTGACTTCCTGCAGAACAGGGATGAAGTCCTGGATAACCTCCTGGCCTTTGTCTGCGACATCCGGCCAGAAATCCACGAGAATTACCGCATAAACGGATAGAGGCAGAAGAATGCCTGTTCTGTGAATTGGCATTTTCAAATGCCTTCATGAAATATGAGGCTTTGGCAAGGCTTGAGTTATATTCTTATGAAAAGGCATTAAATTATTTCTGTATGTTATATAATAGATCCCCTCACTTTTTGCAGACTAGCAAATGTAGAGTCTTTGTACAGGCTTAGAGTTTTTCCAAAGATAGTATCTCTTTACCTCGTATTTCTTAGAAATTTGATGGATATATGTTGTTTGTTTTCCTATGCCTTTTCACTCAAGCAGCGTATTATCAACACTGACGTTTTCTTTCTTAGTTTTTTAAAAACCCAATTTTCTTAAGAAAGAAAGGGGTTAAAGTATTTTTCCCTAAATCTTTCTTGGAGGTCAGGGCTTTATCTATGAAAAAGTGGAGTCACTGCAAGGCTGTGTCCTTACCCACTGGACCACCAGAAGCCCCACGTTTGAAGATTTTTACAGAAATCTCCCTTTTTAGTTTTGTTAATTAATATTTTGATTAATCATAAATGCCAAGGCTATAGTGGTTAATTACTGCTATCCTATGGAAACTCAGACTATATATAAACAGATAAACAAACTTAAGAATATTAACAACCAAACGAAAACATTACAAGAAAAGAAAACTGCAGACCAAAGGCCCTGCTGAGGATAGACACAAAGTTCTTTAAAAAAATTAGCCAGCCAGGCAGTCGAGCCGTGGTGGGCCTCTGCCGCCTCAGAGTTGCGTTGCTGTCGCCGCCATGGCCAGCCAGTCGCAAGGCATCCAGCAGCTGCTCCAGGCGGAGAAGCGGGCCACTGAGAAGTTGTCCAAGGTCCGCAAGTGAAAGAACCAGAGGCTGAAGCAGGCCAAAGAGGAAGCCCAGGCCGAAATTGAACAGTACCGCCTGCAGAGGAAGGAGTTCAAGGCCAAGGAAGCTGCAGCTCTGGGATCCCATGGCAGTTGCAGTGCTGAAGTGGAGAAGGAGACCCAGGAGAAGATGACCGTCCTTGAGACTGACTTCCTGCAGAACAGGGATGAAGTCCTGGATAACCTCCTGGCCTTTGTCTGCGACATCCGGCCAGAAATCCACGAGAATTACCGCATAAACGGATAGAGGCAGAAGAATGCCTGTTCTGTGAATTGGCATTTTCAAATGCCTTCATGAAATATGAGGCTTTGGCAAGGCTTGAGTTATATTCTTATGAAAAGGCATTAAATTATTTCTGTATGTTATATAATAGATCCCCTCACTTTTTGCAGACTAGCAAATGTAGAGTCTTTGTACAGGCTTAGAGTTTTTCCAAAGATAGTATCTCTTTACCTCGTATTTCTTAGAAATTTGATGGATATATGTTGTTTGTTTTCCTATGCCTTTTCACTCAAGCAGCGTATTATCAACACTGACGTTTTCTTTCTTAGTTTTTTAAAAACCCAATTTTCTTAAGAAAGAAAGGGGTTAAAGTATTTTTTTTTTCCCCTAAATCTTTCTTGGAGGTCAGGGGCTTTATCTATGAAAAAGTAGTGAGTAGTTTGTACCCAATGTGAAGTGGCAGCCAGCCTTAAACTAGTCCTTTCTGGCCTAGAGTTAGAACAATAGGCACTGGTACTGGGCTGCTCTTAGTGTCTTTTTTACAATTACCTACTTGTTACATGTTCCTACTTGGTGTACCCATACTGTGTGGATAATCGTTTAAAAGTAAAGACTCATGCATTTCCAAAAAAAAAAAAATTAGCAAGCCAAATCAACATACAAAAAAGATAATACAATATGACTAAAGAAGACAAGGTTGGTCTACTATTTGAAAATATAATTCATATTAGCAACAGAATAAAGGAAAAGAATTTAAAAAAATATTAACATAGATCTACCACAGACCCTCCTCTTAGCTGTCACTTCCAACAAATTAGATCTTTGAAGTGGATGTAATTTTTTGTACATCTAGACTTTGAGGTGTCTCTGTAATAGCATATAAGGATGATTTATATTGTATAAAGTAGAATTTTGGCAAGTATACAATTTACAATCAGCACAATACAATGCACAGACCTCAGTGTTCTTTTCATGTTCCGTTACAGTTTAGCCTTTCTGGCTCTTAACAGTCTTGTTCATGCCCTAAGCTATTTTCCAGATTTTCCCTCAAGACTCCAGTTGTGAGGACAGCAGTTGACAGCGTGTCAGCATGTCAGCAGTCATATTGCTTTGGCAGACATCTCACGTGTAAGGTGCTCTTTACCATATCTTGCCCTCAGTCCTTCGCCTCGAGGTCATGAGGAAATCAGCACAGGCATCTGTCCCAGTTTCTCCTGGGAGGCCGAAACTTCTTGGAGGTCTGAACATTACACAGGCTTCATAGTCCCCCTTTTATTTTTGTTCTTTTTTGGCTTTATTTATCATAGATACGAGTGCGATAGCGACTAATTGTTGCTGTCCTGAGAGTTTGGCAGTGATCTTTCTCTAGATTACATAAAAGCAGAAGAAAATACAGAGGCAAATTAACAGTGATCCCCCCATGATTCCTCCAGTGATTTTTAAATGAGGGATAGGGTTGAGCTGAGATATCCCATCTGCTGCAGTCTCTAATAAATTGGACCCTTCTCTCAAATGAAGATTTTTTACAAATACATCCAGAATTTCTTATAAATTATTAATGTCTAAAGTTAAATTTCTTTGATTGGGTAAATGTTGCTTTACTTTATCCCATTTAAAGGAAGTCTCATATTTATGTGGGGTTGCACAAAAGGAGCTGTTATTCCAATCACATTTTTTTAAATCATTTTTTGGGGGGAGAACTTCTATTGGTCTTTCATTTATCTATTTTCATCCATCTTTGTTCTTTGGCCCACGTGGCCCTCCCATTGCAGGGGCCTCTCTTGTAGCAGAGCACTGGCTCTGGGCACATGGGCTCCAGAGCTCCGGCTTGGTAGTTGGACACATCAGTCCAGCTGCTCCATGACATATGGGATCTTCCCAGGCCAGGGATCGAACTGGTGCCCCTTGCACTGCAAGGTGATGTCCTTACCCACTGGAACACCAGGGGAAGCCCTCCAATCACATTTTAACCGTATTTGTTTTTGAAGACTATTAACTTGGTCTCTTAACAAAATTACTACTTGCTATAAATCTGCCATTTGAGTGGCTAATTTCCCATCTATTTGTCTTTGAGTAGACCATAAAACATAGGAGTCTTTGTGCCAATCTTGCACAAACTGAGCAGTTTGTACTCCCTGATGCAATGCTATTCCTGTTATCACAGCAGTAGTTGCAATGGCAATAATACTAAGTATGGTGGCTATTAGCATCCCAATAAATCTTTTAGTTCTTTTAAGAACTTTTTAAAGAATTTCTTCCAAAATATAGACAGTGAGGAAATCAGCGCATCTGTCCCAGTTTCTCCTGGGAGGCCGAAACTTCTTGGAGGTCTGAACATTACACAGGCTTCATAGTCCCCCTTTTATTTTTGTTCTTTTTTGGCTTTATTTATCATAGATACGAGTGCGATAGCGACTAATTGTTGCTGTCCTGAGAGTTTGGCAGTGATCTTTCTCTAGATTACATAAAAGCAGAAGAAAATACAGAGGCAAATTAACAGTGATCCCCCCATGATTCCTCCAGTGATTTTTAAATGAGGGATAGGGTTGAGCTGAGATATCCCATCTGCTGCAGTCTCTAATAAATTGGACCCTTCTCTCAAATGAAGATTTTTTACAAATACATCCAGAATTTCTTATAAATTATTAATGTCTAAAGTTAAATTTCTTTGATTGGGTAAATGTTGCTTTACTTTATCCCATTTAAAGGAAGTCTCATATTTATGTGGGGTTGCACAAAAGGAGCTGTTATTCCAATCACATTTTTTTAAATCATTTTTTGGGGGGAGAACTTCTATTGGTCTTTCATTTATCTATTTTCATCCATCTTTGTTCTTTGGCCCACGTGGCCCTCCCATTGCAGGGGCCTCTCTTGTAGCAGAGCACTGGCTCTGGGCACATGGGCTCCAGAGCTCCGGCTTGGTAGTTGGACACATCAGTCCAGCTGCTCCATGACATATGGGATCTTCCCAGGCCAGGGATCGAACTGGTGCCCCTTGCACTGCAAGGTGATGTCCTTACCCACTGGAACACCAGGGGAAGCCCTCCAATCACATTTTAACCGTATTTGTTTTTGAAGACTATTAACTTGGTCTCTTAACAAAATTACTACTTGCTATAAATCTGCCATTTGAGTGGCTAATTTCCCATCTATTTGTCTTTGAGTAGACCATAAAACATAGGAGTCTTTGTGCCAATCTCGCACAAACTGAGCAGTTTGTACTCCCTGATGCAATGCTATTCCTGTTATCACAGCAGTAGTTGCAATGGCAATAATACTAAGTATGGTGGCTATTAGCATCCCAATAAATCTTTTAGTTCTTTTAAGAACTTTTTAAAGAATTTCTTCCAAAATATAGACAGTTGGACTATCTTGCCAAGGTCTATGCATTTTGACTGACAGCCACATACCAACTCTCATTTTTAATGTATATATACTGTAATCATGTGAAAAATAAAGATGAATTAATACATGTACAAAAAGAGCAATTCTGACAAGTTAAAATTCCTGATGTTTGATTATAATAAATAGGTCTTATAAGAAATAAAAAGGTCAGGCGTACGTATGTCTGAATCGAATGAGTGGAATTCTTTTCAAAATGTAAAGCAAAAGAATGATTAAGTTGTCCTCTCCAAGCATTAATTGAAGCTAATGTGGCGGAGAGTTTCCAGATCTCAAAATGCAAGGGCATACTGTATGTGGCCTGTGTCTTTAAATTGAGCTCATGGGTACCCTGTTCCTGATGGCCAGCTTTAAGTTTATCGTAGTTTTCATAAAGGAGAGAGGTCGGGCTAACCTCCCCATCATCATCCCCTGTTTCTGAGAAATCAGAGCATTCCAACCGTAAAGGAGCCAATGCAGCATGTATCCAATTGAATAAAGACCACAGACTGATTGGTATCGGTTCCCCTACCTGATATGTATGGTGCAAACATCTCATCATTTCTCTACATTCCTTTAAATGAAGAGTTCCTTTTTCAGGATCTAGCCATCAGCAATGTTTATGGATAGCCTGAAAGAGCGCTTGAAAACTGTCCTCTTTTACTTTTACTCCTGAACTCCGGAGTAAGGTTTTTAAGAGTATTATATGATCTGCATGTTTTGAAGGAGATTGCCCCATAGTGTCCCTGATTATATAAATTTGGGGGGTGTACTTACCACTGGGTACTTTCACCGTCCGTTGTCTTTGCAACTGGAATTCCCCGCATCTTCTGGCACTGGATTGATAGCTTCAAAAACTACTTGCGTCCTTGGGTCCCTATTCGGGTACCACTTGTCAAGGCCGGCTCGACAATGAACAAACCCGAGGGTGCAGTCCCGCAGGAAATGCAAGAAAACAAGACGCAGACATAAAATGGGTATCAGGGGGCTAGTGCCTCTCGTAGGCAAAAGCCCAGTACTGACTCCACTCATGATATTTATTGTTCTCGTTGCTTTCTCGTACGTGCACGCACATGCGCACAAGACATCACAAAAATGAGAGTAGAGATATACAATGTGTAGACTCCCCTGTTTCTTTCATGTTTCATTCCAGTTTATCTCCTTCTGACCTTCAATGGCTTTGTTTATTCTTAGACCCTAGCAACTTTATCTCCCTGAACCTAGCAACATCCTTTCCCACTCGTATCTCCAACACTCTGGTCCTGAGAACAGGGGTAATGGCGTTACATCAGTAACATTGATATGTAAACACCTTGCGTTCAAGGTGTTTGATGTTTTCCAAGTTCCCAGCAGGTCATCCAGGGCTCATGAGAAAACTATTGCCTTATTCTTTCAGACTCCATTTTGAGTCTCTCTTCATCATTGCCATGTATGCACTGTACACCCTACACAGAAGTCTCTTGCAGATACTTGCTATTTTATGTTTTGTTTGTTTATCACTGCCATCTTAGTGGGTGTGAAAATCATATCTCATTGTGGCTTGGACTTGCATTTCTTTAATGACCAATGTCGTTTAACATCTTTTCATGTGCTTAGTGTCTATTTGCATATCTTCTCTGGAGAAATGTCTATTTAATTCTGTGCCCTCAAAAAAAAATTTATTTATTTGGTTGTGCCAGGTCTTGGTTGCAGCATGTAATCTAGTTCCCTGACCAGGGATCAAACCTGGGCCTTCTGCATTGGGAACACAGAGTCTTAGCCCCTTGACTCCCTGGGAAGTCCCATCTCTGCTCATTTTTAAATTGGAGTGTTGTCTTTCTGATTTGAGTCGTCGAGTTCTATATATTCGTATATATTCTAGATACTAAACTCTTGTCAGATACATGATTTGCAAAGAGAGTCTCTTCCATTCTGTAGGTGGGCTTTTTTCTTGAGAATGTTCTTTGATGCACAGAAGGTTTTAATTTTGATGAGGTCCACTTTATTTTCCCTTCACTCCCTTTTCCTGGTAGCTCTCCTCTGAATCAGACCTCACGAGAGCATCTCTAGATGGCCAGGGGTAGGGCCGGGAGCTGCAGGAGACACCAGCCGAGCCAGGCCACCCAGCCCATGTGGGGTCTCACGGAGGTAAGGGACCCAGGTCGGTGATGTGAGGCAGAGAGTGTGGCCTGAGGAGCCCGTGGCTGGAATCAGTAAAGACTTTTGAGAAGGACATTGAGAGAAGGGTGGTGTCGACTGACATGAAAAGAAAAAGCTGATCATGAGAGCAGCCAGTGGCATGGTCTATCTGGCGCAGGGGGCAGGGCAGTTGGAGAGGAGGTGTGTGGGCTGGGGTTGGAATGGCGCTTGCTGGTCCAATCCAGTGCTTCTAGATTGGTTGCGTGCTCACACATCATGTAGAGAGCTGGTTCCCTTTCAGTTTCAGGAAGTGCGAGTTGCGACCCGAGTTCCTGTATTTCTACCAGATTCCCAGGCAAGGCTAGTGTTGCTGGTTCAGGGCTCACAGACTCAACAGCAAAGATGTGCTTCATTCATTCAACAAACAAACATTCACTGCAGAATACCATTACTACATGCCGGGTTCAGTGCGGAGAAGTGGTGGATGAATGAACCCTGTTTTTGCCCTTGTACCATTTAGCATTTGATACTTGATTTTTTTTTTTAAAGCAAACATGAAGATTCTCTTAATTTATAATTTATTAAAGTATCATTGCTGTGGCTGAAAATGTTACAGAGACTTAAATTCAGTCTTGTTAGAAAGACATGTGTTAAGCAAAATCATATGAATAAATATTTCCACGAAATACATATGAATGGCTAAAAAGTACTGGAAGAGAGCTATCAGACAGTGAATGCCTTTTTTTTATTTTAAACATTTATTAGACTGTGCCAAGTTTCAACTGCAATATGTGGGATCTAGTTCCCCGACCAGGGATTGAACCCAGGCCCCACTGAATTGGGAACACAGAGTCTTAACCACTGGACCACCAGGGAAGTCCCTCACCTTTTGTTTTTAATATTAAAAATTTCAGCAACAACGAAACGCTGGTAACCATCCTTCTCCTTTCTGCCTCTATGAATTTTACTGCTCTAGGGACCTCATATAAGTGGAACCTCACGAGAGCATCTCTAGATGGCCAGGGTAGGGCCGGAGCTGCAGGAGACACCAGCCGAGCCAGGCCACCCAGCCCATGTGGGGTCTCACGGAGGTAAGGGACCCAGGTCGGTGATGTGAGGCAGAGAGTGTGGCCTGAGGAGCCCGTGGCTGGAATCAGTAAAGACTTTTGAGAAGGACATTGAGAGAAGGGTGGTGTCGACTGACATGAAAAGAAAAAGCTGATCATGAGAGCAGCCAGTGGCATGGTCTATCTGGCGCAGGGGGCAGGGCAGTTGGAGAGGAGGTGTGTGGGCTGGGGTTGGAATGGCGCTTGCTGGTCCAATCCAGTGCTTCTAGATTGGTTGCGTGCTCACACATCATGTAGAGAGCTGGTTCCCTTTCAGTTTCAGGAAGTGCGAGTTGCGACCCGAGTTCCTGTATTTCTACCAGATTCCCAGGCAAGGCTAGTGTTGCTGGTTCAGGGCTCACAGACTCAACAGCAAAGATGTGCTTCATTCATTCAACAAACAAACATTCACTGCAGAATACCATTACTACATGCCGGGTTCAGTGCGGAGAAGTGGTGGATGAATGAACCCTGTTTTTGCTCTTGTACCATTTAGCATTTGATACTTGATTTTTTTTTAAAGCAAACATGAAGATTCTCTTAATTTATAATTTATTAAAGTATCATTGCTGTGGCTGAAAATGTTACAGAGACTTAAATTCAGTCTTGTTAGAAAGACATGTGTTAAGCAAAATCATATGAATAAATATTTCCACGAAATACATATGAATGGCTAAAAAGTACTGGAAGAGAGCTATCAGACAGTGAATGCCTTTTTTTTATTTTAAACATTTATTAGACTGTGCCAAGTTTCAACTGCAATATGTGGGATCTAGTTCCCCGACCAGGGATTGAACCCAGGCCCCACTGAATTGGGAACACAGAGTCTTAACCACTGGACCACCAGGGAAGTCCCTCACCTTTTGTTTTTAATATTAAAAATTTCAGCAACAACGAAACGCTGGTAACTATCCTTCTCCTTTCTGCCTCTATGAATTTTACTGCTCTAGGGACCTCATATAAGTGGAACCTGTGCAGTATTCGTCTTTTAGTGATGGGCTTATTTCACTAGCATAATGTCTTCAAGCTTCATCCAAGTGGTAGCAGTATGCGTCCTTTTATTTATTTTTAATTTTTTGCGGAGGGGCACACGGTCCTGCAGGTAGAATCTTAGTTCCCCAACCAGGAATGGAACCTGAGTTCCCTGCATTGGAATTCAGAATCTTAACCACAGGAGCAGCAGAGAGGTCTTCTATCCTGTGTATTTTAAACAATGATCCATAGCCTACCACCCACCAGAATGTAAGCGTCGTAAGGGCAGGGACCTGGACTGTGTAGTTCAGGCCTGAGCCTGTGGTGCTGAGGATGACCGGAAACAAAGTCGGGGCTGTAGGCTAGTGCTTGCCACATGCTCATCACCTCAGGTGCGGCAGCCAGGAGCAGCCTGCAGAGTCCCCTGGAAGCCTTCACTGCTCCTCGGGGAGTTAGAGACAAACGTGGTCACACAGCCTGTTGGTCGCAGGATCCAGGGAAACGGGTCTCACCTCCCAGAGGGCCTCGTCCCTGGGCCTGGGGGTCATGTTCTGGGCCCACCCTTCATGGGGGACATGAGGAGGGGCCTGGGGTGGGCCCAGGGGGCTTCTCTGGCAGCTCAGACTTCTTGGTGTTTCTGCCCATCTTCCGCTGTCGCTCCCCGAGCCTTGGGGCGGTGGCTACACCTGTGTCCTCACAGCATGCCTTTGGCCTTGCCTGACTCCAGCCCTGTGCCCCTGAGCAGGACACTGAGGCCTTCCCAGAATAGACCCGCACCCATGTCCTCTGCCTGCCTTTTATCTGTAGAAAAACTTAGAGTCAAAGAATAAAATTAGGCTACTTTTTTCTGCCTAATGGCTAAGCAGGTAAAGAATCTGCCTGCAATGCAGGGCACCTGAGTTTGATCCCTGGGTAGGGAAGATCCCCTGGAGGAGGGCATGGCAACCCACTCCAGTGTTCTTGCCTAGGAAATCCCATATAGTCCATGGGGTCTCAAAGAGTCGGACACGACTGAGTACCTAAGCGTGCCCCCGTGCAGTTGTGGGAAGCATGTAATTAGTCTGCATTTGGAAACATATGTAAGACTGTGATTGTTTTTTGTTGTGAATCGTTTTGACATTATTTTGGGCTCAGTACATCTTAGTTGCACTGATTCTTACAAAGAAGATTATTTCAAAGTAGATGTCACCAGATAAGCTGTGGATATGTGACCCCCTAAAATATTTATTGTAGTTATATGCATTTTTTAAGGTAGGCTTTCAGTGTTTCTGAGTGTCTCACCTACTTAGTGGTGAAATGATACACTCATGATTTATGAGCATTAAAAAAATAATATTAATCAAAGAAGTGAGAAAGTGCAGAAAAAAAGAACAGTCAAGCAAGACATAACAATAATACTTTCACCACTGAACAAAGTCAAGAACTTCTACTTCCTCCTCAAGGGCTGTAGATAATATTCTGAGCCAGATCCTTTGAGCTGTTTGGCAGTTACAGAAACCCCCACCAGGTACACGCTATCTGTATACTGCCCACATGATGATGCTAACCCCCCATTACCTCATCACCAGCCAATCAGAAGACGGTCCATGAGCTGATCACACTCTGCTCCTTGAACACCACAGACTGCTCACCACCCCGCCTCCCGCCTCCCCACAGGGCCGGACTGAGTCTTGAGGCCGTTAGCCTGCTAGGGCCCCCTTTGCCTGACAAAGCAATAAAGCTAATTCCCACCCCCCTTTTTTTTGGCCACATGGCATGCAGGATCTTAGTTTCCAAATCAGGGATCAAACCTGGTCCCTCTGCACTGGGAGCACAGAATCTTAATTAACCACAGGACCCCACCAGGGATGTCCTGAAGTTGTTTCTACTTCACCCAAAACTCTGAGATTTAATCTGGCCCCAGCGGACAGAAGTCAGTTTCAGTAACACCTGGGTCTGCTGTCCAAGCTTCCTACGTTCTGGTTTTCTCCATCCTACCTCCGTCTCTGCCCAGTGACCGGCATGCCCATGCTAATTCTTCCCCAAACAAAGCGTAGGGTTCCATGCTGCCAGGCTTTGCTGTCCCCCTGTCCACCTGCCCTCCCCCAACTCGTTTCCTCCCTGGTGTCCCCAAGGTGGCTCAAGCGGTCTTTCTCTAGTAGCTTAAAGCTGGCTGCCCACTCTTCAGTCCTCTTTCCATGGAGGGGAGGAGGCTAGTTCTCTTCCCCATGGACCAGGCTGGCCTTGGTGACGTCTTTGACCAATCGAATGCTATGGGTGTGAGGTTGTGGGAATTCTGAGGCTGGGTCAGAAGAAGCCTTGCTGAGTCTCTTGGAAGGTTGCCTGGAACCTAGCTGTCCTGCTGTGAGACGCCCAAGCCACAAGCGAGGCTATGTGTGGTTGCTCTGGTGGACAGTCCTTGCTCAGCCCTCGGCCACGGGAGAGCACCATCTCGGGTAACATCAGAGAACTCCAGCCTCAGCCGCTCAGTGAAGGTCACCTCACAAGGGACCCTGAGCAAGGACCACCAGCAGGACCCAGCCAATGCATAGAACTGTGCAAGATTGTTTTCAGCCATTATGTCCTGGAGCTGCAACTGAAAACTGAAGCAGTCTCCCTCAGCAGACTATGTTGTTATTGTTCAGTTGCTAAGTCTTGCTGACTCTTTGAGACACGCCAGGCTCCTCCGTCCTCCACTATCTCCTGGAGTTTGGTCAAATTCATGTCCATTGAGATCAGACTACGAGTACCGCCTGCCCAAAACAGCAGGTGTAGGCTGCCCTGACCACTCTGGACCTCTGGTCTGGGCCCAAGGGTTGAGAAAGATCAAGGGTTCATCAAACATGCCACAAGCCAATAAATGAAACCCATTAAAATTCCACCGTTCACCCTGAGATAGAATAGATTTATTAGCAAGAGGTAATCAGGAAACATATATTTTTACAAAAATGGAAATTATTTTTTTCCAAACAAGCTGTAAGTGGAAATATTGTAGGACTTGAAATAGAATTCTCATACCGCCAGGTATTGCTTACAGCAAAAGTTGTCTGTTTGTCGGAGTGAAGCATGCCCACCACTTCAGAGTTAACCTGTTTTCTATGCTGTACAATGTAAAAAATAGATGGTAATATTCACAGAATAAGCACTACCGTACTATATTCCTGCTAGAAGACACTTAGACAGGACTACAGTATATGCAATAAAAACACTCGGTTATTGAGTTCCTAAACCTACAGTGTGGTACTATTTTTCACAAGGCATACAGACTGGGTGCATCTCAACGTAAGCTTTGTAGTGACCGTGAGGCGGCTCAGACAGGAAAAGTCACATTTTTCCCATGTTCCTGAATTGCAGTGGACTCTGGCCGCCCTGGGTGGAAGTCCGCACGACTTAGTGTTGTGATTCAATTTTCTTCGGGAAGTGCCGGGGGCCTCGTCCAGGGTTACGGAGACCCCTGGTCCTGCCCTCCGGTGCTATTCCCAGAGCCAAGAGCAGTGTGGGGCCTGAAGGAGGTGGCAGCCTCGGCAGGTGTTGCGGGGCATGGTTCCCTCCAGGTCACTGGGAGGCGTGGAGTTTGGAGACCTGTGGTTTGGCCTGGAAAAGCAGCTCTGGAAATCAGCATCACCATGAGCAGGAAGGTTGGTCGATAACTGGACTCTGGGGTATGGTGTCCCCTCCCGCCTCCCCCCAACCCCCCACCCTGTTATCACAACTACATGGAACATGCCGGAGGGGGCTGGCTGGCCAACTCAACCCAGGGGCCTGGGCTGGGGACGGACAGAAGCAGGAGGGGAGCCTAAGATTCGTGTACGCATGGGTCTGTGTTCCCTTTGGAGCAGAGTGAGGAGCTGGGAAGGACAGACCGAGAGGGCGGTTGTTGAGAAGAACCAGGCACTGTGGGAGACAGGGGTGGAGTGGGTGGGCCGAGTCTTAAACGGTGCAGAAATTCATATTCTGGTTCTACAGGAATCTAAGAACAAGAACGGATTTGTAGTCTTGGAGAAGCACATACTAAAGAAGAAAATCCAGAGAAACCAAACGACTATGTACAGTATCCTATAGCACGTGTCCATGGGGGCGGCTGGGTCCAGGCCGGGCACCAGCTTCAGGTGGGGAGTTTCGGTTCTATTCGGAGAGAAGACTCGTAGAGGCTTTCTTCGTCCATTACGAAAGACTGGTCCAGTAAATACTGGGTTACCTGAGAAGAGGAAAAGAGAAGGAGGAATGACGAGGTGATGGGGTCTCCACCATAGGAGGTGGACAGTGGGTGTCTCCTGGGAATCAGGCGCCACTGTGGGGGAGGGGCGTCAGGCTTGCACAGGAGGCAAAGGTGCATTCAACAGTCTTGTGTCTTTTTTTTTAAGAGTTAATGATTTACTAATCTATTTCTCTGACACACTTGGGAGGCCTATGGGATTGTAATTCCCCAACCAGGATTGAGCCTGAGCACCCTATGTTGGAAGTCAGAGTGTTAATCACTGGATCACCAGAGAAGTCCCTGTTGTATCTTCTTCTTTTTATTAGGCTAGAGATTTATTGTTATTTTGTGATTAATAAATTCTCAAATTGGTTATGACACTACCCCACACTGTATACCACTATTTGCTAGTACAGAAGCTTTTCTTTTTTAAATAATTTTATTTATTTTTGGCTATTCTGGATCTTCGTTGCAGCCAGCAGGCTCTCCTCTAGTTGCAGGGCGTGGGGGTACTCTCTAGTAGAGGTGAGCAGGCTTCTTGTTGCAGTGACTTCTCTTGTTGTGGAACTCGGGCTCTGGGACACACGAGCTTCAGTAGCTGTGGCACATGGGCTCCATGGTTGCAGCTCCGAGACTCTAGAGCACAGGCTTCATTGTTGTGGCTCACGGGCTTAGCTGCTTCACAGCCTGTGGGATCTTCCCAGATCAGGGATCGAACCCGTGTCTCCTGCACTGGCAGGCAGATTGTTTACCACTGAGCTACCAGGAAGCCCAGCACAAAAGAACCTCTGAGGCACAAGGCAGAGAGCAGAGCTTTTCATTGTTTTTGTGGGCTCAGACAGCGCACAGCTGTGGCCTCCTGGAGTGGGTGGGCCGAGTCTTAAACGGTGCAGAAATTCATATTCTGGTTCTACAGGAATCTAAGAACAAGAACGGATTTGTAGTCTTGGAGAAGCACATACTAAAGAAGAAAATCCAGAGAAACCAAACGACTATGTACAGTATCCTATAGCACGTGTCCATGGGGGCGGCTGGGTCAAGGCCGGGCACCAGCTTCAGGTGGGGAGTTTCGGTTCTATTCGGAGAGAAGACTCGTAGAGGCTTTCTTCGTCCATTACGAAAGACTGGTCCAGTAAATACTGGGTTACCTGAGAAGAGGAAAAGAGAAGGAGGAATGACGAGGTGATGGGGTCTCCACCATAGGAGGTGGACAGTGGGTGTCTCCTGGGAATCAGGCGCCACTGTGGGGGAGGGGCGTCAGGCTTGCACAGGAGGCAAAGGTGCATTCAACAGTCTTGTGTCTTTTTTTTTAAGAGTTAATGATTTACTAATCTATTTCTCTGACACACTTGGGAGGCCTATGGGATTGTAATTCCCCAACCAGGATTGAGCCTGAGCACCCTATGTTGGAAGTCAGAGTGTTAATCACTGGATCACCAGAGAAGTCCCTGTTGTATCTTCTTCTTTTTATTAGGCTAGAGATTTATTGTTATTTTGTGATTAATAAATTCTCAAATTGGTTATGACACTACCCCACACTGTATACCACTATTTGCTAGTACAGAAGCTTTTCTTTTTTAAATAATTTTATTTATTTTTGGCTATTCTGGATCTTCGTTGCAGCCAGCAGGCTCTCCTCTAGTTGCAGGGCGTGGGGGTACTCTCTAGTAGAGGTGAGCAGGCTTCTTGTTGCAGTGACTTCTCTTGTTGTGGAACTCGGGCTCTGGGACACACGAGCTTCAGTAGCTGTGGCACATGGGCTCCATGGTTGCAGCTCCGAGACTCTAGAGCACAGGCTTCATTGTTGTGGCTCACGGGCTTAGCTGCTTCACAGCCTGTGGGATCTTCCCAGATCAGGGATCGAACCCGTGTCTCCTGCACTGGCAGGCAGATTGTTTACCACTGAGCTACCAGGGAAGCCCAGCACAAAAGTTTTTAAACCATTCTGAGGCACAAGGCAGAGAGAGCAGAGACACATGAATTTCATCCTTAGTCATGCCTCCACCTTAACCTTTGACCTGTTTTCATCCAGGGGAGAGCGTCAGAACAGCGCACGAAGCGGTGGGTAGCCTGCCTCCTGACCTTTTTAAATAGCAAGCACCTTACAGAAGTAATGGAATTCAACTTGTATTTCCTTTGATTTTTTTTTTAAACATTTATTTTATTTATTTATCTTTTGAGGGGTGAGGTGGGGAAGGAGGGGGACGGGTGGGCCACTTCTATTGGTCTTTCATTTATCTATTTCCATCCATCTTTGTTCTTTGGCTCCTGTGGGCCTCCCGTCGCAGTGGCCTCTGTTGTCGCAGAGCGCCGGCTCTGGGCGCATGCGCGCCAGAGCTCCAGCTCGGTAATTGGACACATCGGTCCAGCCGCTCCGCGGCACGTGGGATCTTCCCAGGCCAAGGAACGAACCGGCGCCCTTGCACTGCAAGGTGGTGTCCTTACCCACTGGACCACCAGGGGAAGCCCTCCTTTGATTTTATTGGCTGGAATTCATTTTAGATTACTTTAACATTTTTATTTCCTTTAACTGTACATGAGAGACCTGTTGTGTCTTAATAGTATTATTCTTAGTATTGTTTTTAAGACAATAGTCTTAGTTTTTGTCCTCATAGTAATAGAAAATAACAAAATGACTCTTGGCCATCATTTCTGTTGAGAGCCAGAAGACATAGTTTGGGCTCATGTTAAAAAATCATCTGCATCTACAGGACTCCGCTGGTGGTCCAGGGGCTAAGGCTTCACATTCCCAAAGCAGGGGGCCGGGCTTCCATCCCAGCCGGGGAACTAGATCCCACATGTGGCAACTAAGAGTCTGCGTGCTGCCGGCAGAGACCCCGCGTGGCCAGCGCAGCCACCTAAACAGCCTTTTTAAGACAGGCATCCGTATCTATGCATCTAAAATGCCAGCTATAGCATCCCGGCGGAGGGTGTGGGGTGTTCTCAGTGCCTTCATGCGTGCGTGCTCAGTCGCTTCAGTCAGGTCCGACTCTCTGTGACCCCACGGCCCGTAGCCCTCCAGGCTCCTCTGTCCATTTGGTTCTCCAGGCAAGAATCCTGGAGGGGGTCGCCACTTCCTCCCCAGGGACAGTTCTTTCAGTGTTTCTGTATGTTGCAAAAAATGTCCGTAAACATCGAGATTACATAGCAGTGAGAGCGATTCCCCCAGGAGCAGTCAGTGGAAACAGGCTGGAGAAGGTCACGGCAACCCACTCCAGTGTTCTCGCCTGGAGACTCTCGTGGACGGAGGAGCCTAGCGGGCTACAGTCCACGGGGTCTCAGAGTCAGACACAACGTAGCCACTAACACTTTTCCAAGTCTCATCAGTTGCTTGGAGTCAAAGGTTCATGTTTTTCCACACTCAGAGCAGAAGGAAGAAAAAAAATCGTATTTCTTAGTACGTAATTGCTTATCTTCTGCTAGCTGCTGGAGGAAGATCAAGTGCTCGTTGTGAGTGTCTTTGCTGGTTGACACGCTGCTACTGTGAGGGGCAGGCCTGGCTGTGTAGGAAACTGATGAAATGGTTGTTGTGTCTGATTAATGGCTCTCAACCAGCACCTGCAGGCAGATGATCTCAGACATCACAGTCTAGATGAACTCTGATAAAGACGTGGTGGTCTGACCGCCATGGGAAATAAACCGAATTTTCATTAATTTTTTTCTATCTTTAAAAAATTTTTTTTCTTATTGATTTATTTTTATTTCTTGGCCATGCCTAGTAACAAGACTCTGTGCTCCCAATGCAGAGGCCAGGGTTCAATCCCTGGTTGGGGAACTAGATCCCACATGCTGCATTAAGACTCAGTGTAGCCAAATACATAAATAAACAATGATTTTTAAAATGCCTATTAATCTAGTACTGTAAGCTCCTGTCGGGGCTTCCCACTGTCCTTAGGAAAAGGTTCCACACCCTTCAAGAAGCACACAGTCCCATCTGGTGCAGGCTGGTTTGAATCTCCTCACTGCAGTCACCTGGGGTCTCTGTCATTCTCAGATGGGCTCCCACCTCATGAAAGCCTGTCCCGCCACCTCAACCAGGATCACTCTGGCAGGTCTCTGTTCCAGTCAGGCCCTTCCAGGCCCCAGCAGACACACTGGCTCTCTCTGAATTCCCGGATGTAAAGTTCTGTTCTGTTTTTCTGGCCTTGCCCATAGCAGCAAAATCATCTGTACAGGGGACTGAATAAACATATAAATTTCTCTGCAGCTGTAGGAAGAATAAGACTACCTCTGCCTTGATAGGAAATGAACTCCGAGATATGTTCTTAAGAGAAAAAAGAATGATGCCGAGCAATGTATGGTACAGGTGCTGTGTGCTCAGACGCTCAGTTGTATTCCACTCTTTGTGACCCCATGGACTGCAGCCTGCCAGGCTCCCCTGTCTGTGGGATTTCCCAGGCAAGAATACTTGAGGGGGTTTCCATTTCCTTCTCCAGGGGACCTTCCTGACCCAGGGATTGAACCCAAGTCTCCTGCACTGCACTTGGATTCTTTACCACTGAGCCACCTGGGAAGCTCTGTGAAATATGTGCGTGCATGTGTATGGTGTGCTAACTTAGTGTAAAAAAAATGTTTGGTTGTGTCTGCAAACAGACACAAAGAATGGGTGAGTGGCTGGCTTTGGGAGGGGAACTTTCTTGGAGGCTGGAGGACTTTTTGCTGGGTGACCTTTCTGGCTGTGAAGTTTGAAACTGGTGTGAGCATTTCAGAAACATGTGATAAATCTGGCCTCTCTCGCCGCTGGGGAGACCAGCCATGATTATTAGTCATCCTATGGCAGGTAAAAATCTGCTGGGAGCTGCAGGTTGAGCACAAGCCCAGTCTGAAGGAGGGGGACCTCCTGGCAGGTCAGGGGACAGGCACAGGGAGGGATTCCTGGAAGGCGGGGGGGGGCCCAGGGAGTTCAGGGGAGAAAATGCTTGGGTTGGGAGGGAAAGAGGCAGGAAGGAGGGCGGTGCCGCCAGAGCCCTTGAGGGAGGGCAGGCTGCCGCTCACCTTGGCTTGGTGCTCGATTTTGTAGGCGGTTTGTTGAAACTGGCGGATCTCTCGGATGATGTGGGATATCTGCGGGAAGGAAGGAGAGTTTACATATTCATTTTAACTTATGTTTATTATTTATTTGGCTGTGCCAGGTCTTAGTTGTGGCCTGTGGGATCTAGTTCCCCAACCAGGGATGCATTGAGAGGGTGGCGTCTTAGTCACTGAACCACCAGGGAAGTCCCAGGAAGGAGAGATTTAGAAGACTCTTCCTTCTTACTATCACCCCTCCCCCTTGCCCAGGCACCCTCCCCCGCCACCACAGAACAGAAGGAACATCAACCGCCATCCACTGACTGAGCCTCTTAATTCACCTCCTGGGAGGTCCCATGGAAACATCATGGTCCTCTTTAAACCAGCAACCCACCTCAAAGGCTGACCCTTGGTAAGAATCTACATATCCATGGGTTATCAGGGACAACACAACATGTGTCCTTCTCTGACTTATTTCACCAAGCATAACAGCCTCCAGGTCCATCCACATTGGTGCAAGGGGCAGACCCTCATTCGGTTTATCCCCCCACTGAAGTATAGTTGATGCACACCATCCCACAAGTTACAGGTGCACCAGACAGTGCTTAGCAATTTTTAAAGGTTATACTATTTAATAGCTATTATAAAACACTGGCTGTATCCCCTGTGTTATACAATAGATCCCTATAGCTTATTTTATACATAATACTTTGTACCTTTTAGACTGTTACTCTTTTTTAAGGGCTGAATCATATTTGTGTGTGTGTGTGTGTGTGTGTACACATTGTATCTTCTTTTGGAGAAGGAAATGGCAATCCACTCCAGTATTCATGTCTGGGGAATCTCACGGACAGAGGAGCCTGGTGGGCCACATCTCATGGGATCACAAGAGGCAGACATGACCTATCCACTAAACCACCACCCCCATTACATCTTCTTCCTTCATCCATGTAATCTATAATCAACGGGTCACTATGCCATAGACCTAAAACGATCCCATTGGTGTACATCAACTACACTTCAATGAAAATGAATATTCTGAAATATAAAACATATATTCAGTAGGATCACATTTTAGATGATGAAGAAAATTATTTGGAAGACTCAGAGATAATATAGAAAATGACCACTCTTTGAGTAATGAAAATAAATGAGTGATTTTGTTGCTAAAAAAAAAAAAAATCCTGATAACCTTGATGCTGGGAAAGACGGAGGGCAGGGGGAGAAAGGGGCGACAGAGGAGGAGGTGGTTGGATGGCACCATGGACTCAGTGGACATGAGTCTGAGCAGGCTCCAAGGGACAGCGGAGGATGGAGGACGGGCATGCTGCTGTCCGTGGGGCTGCAAAGAGTGACTTCATGACTGAACACCAAAAATGACACTGTGTGATTGAACGAGACACGCACCATTTGATCCGTGGGGCCAGCCTACCCAGCATCCTCAAATAGCCCCCTCAAGTCCAACAACAGCTAACTGCCACTGTCTTGGTGCCCACAGCACACAAGACCGCACCAAGGGGCTCACCATCCTGCCACCAAGGCAGTGTCGGCGACTTGCCCTTGACAGAGAAATTTTTACCAGTTAAACAAAGCCTTAGGAGGAAGTCCACGACACAGATACAAGTAAGAGGTCTCTGGCTGGAGTGAGAAGGGGAGAACCAGGCTCCCTGCTGGAAGGGGGTTCTCATCTCTGCTCCCAGGCCCTCAATTTCTTTGGGGCTATCAGAAACCTCTTGCTTAGGAGCTGCAGCAGAAATAAAGCAAGGGCTTATCTAGGACTTCCCTGGTGGTCCAGTGATTAAGAATTCACCTGCCAATGCAGGAGACATGGGTTCGATCTCTGGTCCTGGAAGATCCCACACGGCTTTGGGGCAACTAAGCCTGTGCATTATTAACTACTGAGCCTGAGCTTCAGAGCCTGTGAGCTGCACCTGCTGAGCCGAGAACCCATGCTCTGTGAACAAGAAAAGCCACCGCAACCAGAGAAAACCCACGTGCAGCAGTGAAGACCCAACACAGCCAAAAATAAATACAAGATCTAAACCCCTTTTTTTTGGGTCACTATGCCATAGGCCTAAAACGATCCCATTGGTGTACATCAACTACACTTCAATGAAAATGAATATTCTGAAATATAAAACATATATTCAGTAGGATCACATTTTAGATGATGAAGAAAATTATTTGGAAGACTCAGAGATAATATAGAAAATGACCACTCTTTGAGTAATGAAAATAAATGAGTGATTTTGTTGCTAAAAAAAAAAAAAATCCTGATAACCTTGATGCTGGGAAAGACGGAGGGCAGGGGGAGAAAGGGGCGACAGAGGAGGAGGTGGTTGGATGGCACCATGGACTCAGTGGACATGAGTCTGAGCAGGCTCCAAGGGACAGCGGAGGATGGAGGACGGGCATGCTGCTGTCCGTGGGGCTGCAAAGAGTGACTTCATGACTGAACACCAAAAATGACACTGTGTGATTGAGCGAGACACGCACCATTTGATCCGTGGGGCCAGCCTACCCAGCATCCTCAAATAGCCCCCTCAAGTCCAACAACAGCTAACTGCCACTGTCTTGGTGCCCACAGCACACAAGACCGCACCAAGGGGCTCACCATCCTGCCACCAAGGCAGTGTCGGCGACTTGCCCTTGACAGAGAAATTTTTACCAGTTAAACAAAGCCTTAGGAGGAAGTCCACGACACAGATACAAGTAAGAGGTCTCTGGCTGGAGTGAGAAGGGGAGAACCAGGCTCCCTGCTGGAAGGGGGTTCTCATCTCTGCTCCCAGGCCCTCAATTTCTTTGGGGCTATCAGAAACCTCTTGCTTAGGAGCTGCAGCAGAAATAAAGCAAGGGCTTATCTAGGACTTCCCTGGTGGTCCAGTGATTAAGAATTCACCTGCCAATGCAGGAGACATGGGTTCGATCTCTGGTCCTGGAAGATCCCACACGGCTTTGGGGCAACTAAGCCTGTGCATTATTAACTACTGAGCCTGAGCTTCAGAGCCTGTGAGCTGCACCTGCTGAGCCCGAGAACCCATGCTCTGTGAACAAGAAAAGCCACCGCAACCAGAGAAAACCCACGTGCAGCAGTGAAGACCCAACACAGCCAAAAATAAATACAATAAATAAAAATTTTAAGAAGCTGAACAGTGGGTGGGGTGCAAATAAAGATGCAGGCCTCAGAGTCAGACAGACTGGGCTGACTCAGCTCTGCCCTCCGCGTAGACGTGACCCTGGGCTGGGCCTGGACAGCACCCCCCCCTTGGCCCCGGGCCTCAGAGGAGAGCATACAGCTACAGCCGGCTCAGGGCCTGCTTGACTCGTTTGTTTGGGGGCAGCTGTTCTCACAGGAGGAGGTGGGCTCAGGCTCCGCCGTTGGCCTGGCCTGGGAGCAGAGCGCTGGTGGGCCCCATCCCCGCCCCTGCTGCGGGAACGCACCATTCTCATCTTGGAGAAGTTGACCAGGCCGTCCTCGGTGTAGTTGGGCGTGCCCTCTTCGATGAAGGCCAGGTCGGTGAGGTACATCCCCAGGTAAGGGACACAGGGCGGGTCGCAACTTGGAAGCAAATGGCAGCGACAGAAGATGTTTCACTTAAAACACTGGAGTGCCTCCCAAGAGCAGACACCCCACGTGCATCCCTCACTTTGCTGGAGAAAAGGGGCCTCTGTTTGCCAAGAGTAACAGGAGTTCCTTGGGATGCACTTTCGGCTGGGTGTGGGGGTCAGTCCTCCAGTGGTGGGTGCGAGGTGCCCGCTGGGCCTTCTCAGTCGACCACCCCTCCTATCTCGAGCTCGAAGGACCCCTCTACCTCTCCACTCCGCCTCCCAGATGGAGTCCTGGGGCATCTCTGCTCCCAGGCCCTCAATTTCTTTGGGGCTACCCTTTTCCTGCAGCAGAAATAAAGCAAGGGCTTATCTAGGACTTCCCTGGTGGTCCAGTGATTAAGAATTCACCTGCCAATGCAGGAGACATGGGTTCGATCTCTGGTCCTGGAAGATCCCACACGGCTTTGGGGCAACTAAGCCTGTGCATTATTAACTACTGAGCCTGAGCTTCAGAGCCTGTGAGCTGCACCTGCTGAGCCCGAGAACCCATGCTCTGTGAACAAGAAAAGCCACCGCAACCAGAGAAAACCCACGTGCAGCAGTGAAGACCCAACACAGCCAAAAATAAATACAATAAATAAAAATTTTAAGAAGCTGAACAGTGGGTGGGGTGCAAATAAAGATGCAGGCCTCAGAGTCAGACAGACTGGGCTGACTCAGCTCTGCCCTCCGCGTAGACGTGACCCTGGGCTGGGCCTGGACAGCACCCGCCCCTTGGCCCGCGGGCCTCAGAGGAGAGCATACAGCTACAGCCGGCTCAGGGCCTGCTTGACTCGTTTGTTTGGGGGCAGCTGTTCTCACAGGAGGAGGTGGGCTCAGGCTCCGCCGTTGGCCTGGCCTGGGAGCAGAGCGCTGGTGGGCCCCACATCCCCCGCCCCCCTGCTGCGGGAACGCACCATTCTCATCTTGGAGAAGTTGACCAGGCCGTCCTCGGTGTAGTTGGGCGTGCCCTCTTCGATGAAGGCCAGGTCGGTGAGGTACATCCCCAGGTAAGGGACACAGGGCGGGTCGCAACTTGGAAGCAAATGGCAGCGACAGAAGATGTTTCACTTAAAACACTGGAGTGCCTCCCAAGAGCAGACACCCCACGTGCATCCCTCACTTTGCTGGAGAAAAGGGGCCTCTGTTTGCCAAGAGTAACAGGAGTTCCTTGGGATGCACTTTCGGCTGGGTGTGGGGGTCAGTCCTCCAGTGGTGGGGTGCGAGGTGCCCGCTGGGCCTTCTCAGTCGACCACCCCTCCTATCTCGAGCTCGAAGGACCCCCTCTACCTCTCCACTCCGCCTCCCAGATGGAGTCCTGGGGTTTGGTCACCAGCCCCCGGCTCGTCTTGCCTTTGCGTCTCTCCCCTGAAGCTCTCTATTACCACCCCGACCCAGGGTCACTTCCTGGGCCACCCCCAGCTACCCCAACCACCTCCTCGTGTCTTTCTCTCCCGAGACATCTTTGCCTTTGTTACTCGCCCCACTGGGAGCTCTGCCCACCCAAGCACTGGGCTGCCAGTGCAGAAAGCCCTGCTCTCTGCGACCCCCATCTTGGACGTGGTCTGGGCAGAGGAGCTGACGGCCTTGGGTGGATGGGCCGGACCTCTCTGGTCTGTGACTCTGAATCAGGGTCTCCTGTCCCTGGTCACCCCATTCTGGCGCCTCTTGTGGGGTGCTGGGTCAGAGAGGGAGGCTATGATGGGTCCAGTGGCCACGCGACGCATGCAGAGCGCCGTTCAGCTCCCTCAGGGGACTCCACACATAGAGCTCTGCAGACTTCTTCCAACTCAGCCCACAGCCACTGCGAGGACCCTCCTTATCAACCCATCTCGCCTCTGTCTCGTGGCGGCTACCCTGCCACTCAGAGGAAGGGAGGCAGGGAGGACGCAGAGCAAGAACAGAACCCTGGCCTTGTTCCCCTGCCTTCTTGCTGTGTGACCCCGGGCCAGATCATTCCCGCTCTGGTCCTCAGGTTCCCCTCGTCCAGTAGAACTCACGTTAGCTGCGACAAGTCTAGGTGATTTGAGGCTTGATTTTAGGGGATGCTTCACTGTGTTTAAATAGATTCATATGATAAGTGGTTTTCACCCACTGCCTCCCAGTGCTGAGCTCATTTAGGCCCACATCATGGCTTTGACACTTTCTAACACCTGCCATTGTCCTCATTATTTTTCCTTTAGTAACAAATAGTAACAGAGCTCACTCAGGGTCACAGCGTTGGCCAATGTTAGGATCTGGCCAGAATTTAACAACATTGTTTTGTCTTCACTGTATTTATTTTTTATGGTAACCCTGTATATCTATGGCAAACAGGCTGGTTTCCCATTGGCTGTCATGATATAGCTTTCATTTTTATGTAAGGAAAATAAGTCTAAATATTTATTTCTGGGAAATAGTGAGTTAACTTAAAGGAGACGATTGAGCAAACGCAAATACAGCCAACACGTGGGGAGGGCAAAGTCTTAAAGGGGGTGGATTCTTGGAGTTGGAGAAACAATGGAGAGGAAGAATGATTTTTCAACCATCAGTCTTGACTCTCTCATGGGTGTTAAAATCAATTTGGTGAGGTTGGTCAGATTTTTTTTTAATTAAAAAGAGAAAGAGAGAGAGAATAGAGAATACCTGAGTTCACTCCCTGTTAGGCACATATGCATTTGTATACAGGGTCACACTGTCAAATATAATTTTTTTAAAACTGCAGGTTGTTGGGGGGTGGAGGAGGGAGAGAGCCAGGGATATACACAGGACTAATCTGGGATTATACATATCTGCAAACAACAAAACTCTGTAAAAGTAAAAAGTAAAATAAAAAAAAATAATAAAAGACCTGCAGGTTGTGAAAAAAGGAAAGAAAGAAAACCAAGAATCATGCTAGTCCCTGCGAACCTCTCTGAGTCCTTCTGGCCAGTATAGTAGACCACGACTGTTACTAGGTAGGTCAAAAAGTTCATTCCTGTTTTTACCATCTTATGGAAAGACGTTAAATAATATAATCAGAACCACCTTTCTGGTCAACCCAGTACATGCCTGGCCTTTTCATGTATTTTCCATCAGACTGCAAATCTGAAAGCACAGGATGGTGGGTCTGATGGAGAAAGAGTTCAAAGGTCTGAGAAGCCACTCTGGGGTAGGGGGGCTGAGTGTGCTGACTGGTGGGCTCAAGGGGTGCCCCATTCCCGTGCCCTTGAGGGGCACCAGGCAGCCTGGAGGTCCTGGAGGGCCTCTGCTCTCAGGTAGAGGCAGAAGAGGAGGCAGAACGACCTCCCCCGACGACAAATGACAGAAGAGGGCAGGATGTTTCTGAACGCCTCATGAGGTCCTGACTACCCGGACAGGTGAAAAAATATCTGGGAGTCCTCTGGCCACTTGGTGAATTTCCCTGAGGTGTCTACTGGGGCTCATTATCCAGGTGTGGAAAGACAGTGAGTGGGGCAATTCGGTCAGTGGCACAGGGCACCGTCAGCTCTAGTACCAAAGTCTGTTCTTGTTCTCTGCCAGCATGTGAGGGGCTTCGGGAACAGCACACTTGATTCAGTCATGCACATACACCCCCAGACGCCAGAGCCATGGAGGGAAATACACAGGGTTGTCTGAGTGGCCGGTATAGCCATGTCTGGGGTCAGGACCCACACACAGTTCTGGCATGTGCTGCAGGGAAACCAGCTCCTCAGATCTGGGGGGCAAAATTGCTGTTTTGGCAATGGGTGGGGAGTAGGGTGGGGCTCTGAGTCCAATGCCCTGTTTGGCCACCTGTTTTTGACGTGCTGTGTTGTCTCATGGGCAAGAGACTAGGCTTTGCTCTGTGACCGGGAAGAAAATAAAGATGCAAACAGGCATATGGTCTTGTGGATCCCCGGGGACTGGCACTCCAGGACTGTGGCTGCAGCACACCACACATGTGAACAGATGTGCACACTCCGCGAGGCCATTCGGGGTGGCCTGCGG
The DNA here is from genome assembly GCA_022376925.1 of Tragulus kanchil. Taxonomy (NCBI): domain Eukaryota; kingdom Metazoa; phylum Chordata; class Mammalia; order Artiodactyla; family Tragulidae; genus Tragulus; species Tragulus kanchil. Next base: position 25,086,088 of record JAIOJX010000032.1, read on the forward strand.
CTCAGCTAGCATCCCCACCCTAGGGCTGCTCCTCTCCTCCACTTAGGGGAACGGAGGGGAAGCACTTTGACGGGAGCCGTCTGCAGCGAGAGCCTGGCCCCCACAGGCCCCTGTGGGCATCCTATTCAAGCTAAAGTCAGGGGCCGACCAGCAAGCACCTACCGGGTTAAGATCAGACAGGTGGGCAAAGCTGGAACCAGTCCCCTAAAGAAGCTAGTGACCAAACTTTATAATTAAATGTGGTTGCCTGGAGCTGTGGGCAGCTCTGGTCCCTGGGCAGCTGAGAGAAGAGGACACCCTCGTGCGTTTCACCAGGGTGTGGTCTGGGGAAGGGGAGGAGGGATCACATCCACATGGAGGCACAGGGGCAGGGGACAGACGGCACGTACCCAGCAAGCCTTAGAGGTGGCCTGGGGATGTTTGACAGGCTAAAAAGGACATCCAAGACATCAGAACAGGCTTGAGTGCTCACACGGTGAGGCCCATCCGGGTTCCTGGTATGGGAGGCTCAGCAGCTGTGCCCAGCACCTCACGCCCTTTGTCCTCTATCCCCTGCCTGGTGAGACAACCCCCAAGTCTTCACACGATTCTGCTCAACACATCTTTCTCCTTTTGAAATAAGGGGGATAAACACTCGTCCCAGTCTGTCTGTCCCCTGCCTGGCCTGGCCTGTCTCTCCGTAAGGTTTGCAATAAAGGTTTTACCACCCTGAATGCCCCAAGGCCACCTGCGCCCCCCGTGGCCGGTGCAGAGGCGTCTGGAGAGGCACTTACACAGGCCCCTGGGGAACCTGAAAGAGGGAAGACAGTCAGGATGAGGACGCAGACAGAATGGGGGCCACGGAGGCGGTGAGGCGCCTGCGGCGGTGGGCGAGGAAGCCATGTGAAGGAGGCAGATGGAGCAGCGCCCGGGGGGCGGACGGACGGATGGACAGGTTGGTGAACGCGGGGAGGGGCAGCGCCCCACAAGCACCGTCCACGGGGGCTCGCGGAGCCCGGGCGGAGGAGACACGGCCGGACAGCACAGATGGTGGGACATCTGTCTGAGGACACAAACAGAGTGGAGACGATGGTCAAGACGATGGTCACGGAGCTGGCACGAGGGACGCACCGGACGGCAGGAGGGAAACAAGGGAGGGCGAGTGGGCGGGGTCTGGTGTGTCGGAGATGCTGCGGGGGCCGCCGGTGGGACAGCTCCCATCCCCGGGTGCGGGGCCTTCGGCGGGCCTGGTGTGGGCAGGGGCACCGGGTCCCTTATGGGAAGGAGGAGGGGTGCTCCCAGGCTCCATCCGGAGTCAGGGCCCTGGGATCCCTAGGGTCCCCGCGGCTCTCTCTGAGGGCCAGCAGGTGTCCAGCCAGGCGGGGAGAGCCAGGGTGAAGGCCAGCCCCGTGGGGAACGTGTCCAAGAGCCTGAGGGGGATGGGGAGGCAGAGACCAGTGGAGGAACCCCCAGGACGCGTCTACCCGTTTCAGGAGAGTGTGCGGCCACGGCAGGTGCCATGGGACGGAGTCACCACTGCCCAGGGAGGGCCGGCCTGGCCCCTCAGGCAAACCACAGGGCACTGGCGGGGCGGAGGCCCAGCACTGTCACCAGGGCCCCAGTGCCTGGGCCAGCCGCTAGCTCCTCGGGAGTCCTCGTCTGGAGAAATAGCGTGAGAGATTTTGTCTCACCGTGTGGGTCTCAGTGGGCGATCTGGCCTCCCTGAGGGGACCTGGCCTCGCCTGGAGACCTTCCTGATCCTCGTAACTGGGCAGGGGGAGGGGATGCTGGTCGCATGTGTGGAGGCCAGGGATGCTGCCTCACGTCCATCCAGGCAAAGGACAGCCTCTACTGCAAAAATTACCCTGGTATAGGGACTTGCCTGGTGGTCTAGTGGTTAAGAGTCCATGCTTCCACTGCAGGGAGCGTGGGTTCGATTCTTGGTCGGGGAAACTAAGATCCCACATGTTGTGTGACCACAAAAAAAAAAGAAGAAGAAGAAGAACCTACTTGCAATGCAGGAGCCTGGGGCTCTATTCCTGGGGGACAAGATCCTCTGGAGAAGGAAATGGGAACCCACTCCAGCATTCTTGCCTGGAGAATCCCATGGACAGGAACCTGGTGGGCTACAGTCCAGGGGTTGCAAAGAGTCGGACACAACTGAGAGACTTAACAACAGTAGAAGGATGAGAGGCCTAGGTCGAGAAGGCCCAGCTCTTGGGCAGGGTTAACGGGCTGCAGGCACCACGGCCAGACAAGCCACCAACTCTGCAAACTGTGAAGTGTCAATTCTTGGTATTTCTTTGATTCCAAGGTGCCACTGACTGGTTAGTGCACTCTTGTTTTGATGACTAATTACCCGGGACAAGGAGAAAACACAACTAGACACATGGACTGGGAGATGGAGCCTGACGTCAGAAATGGTAAAATGTAAAATAAATTGTGCATCTTGGAATTAAGGAATTGGGCCCCACGACGATCACCCTCACAGCTACCACACGTCTCCAGGTGATCCCTGTGTCTCTCTCAGGGAAATGTCCCAACACGCTGGGATTTCTTAGGGACACAATGGAGTACCCGCCCTGAGGATCCGGGATGTGTAGGGATCAGTCTTATGGGCAGACAGATGGACAGACAGACAGACAGGCCTCCTGCTCTAGGCAGGGAGGCATGGGCCAGCCGCTAGCTCCTCGGGAGTCCTCGTCTGGAGAAATAGCGTGAGAGATTTTGTCTCACCGTGTGGGTCTCAGTGGGCGATCTGGCCTCCCTGAGGGGACCTGGCCTCGCCTGGAGACCTTCCTGATCCTCGTAACTGGGCAGGGGGAGGGGATGCTGGTCGCATGTGTGGAGGCCAGGGATGCTGCCTCACGTCCATCCAGGCAAAGGACAGCCTCTACTGCAAAAATTACCCTGGTATAGGGACTTGCCTGGTGGTCTAGTGGTTAAGAGTCCATGCTTCCACTGCAGGGAGCGTGGGTTCGATTCTTGGTCGGGGAAACTAAGATCCCACATGTTGTGTGACCACAAAAAAAAAAGAAGAAGAAGAAGAACCTACTTGCAATGCAGGAGCCTGGGGCTCTATTCCTGGGGGACAAGATCCTCTGGAGAAGGAAATGGGAACCCACTCCAGCATTCTTGCCTGGAGAATCCCATGGACAGGAACCTGGTGGGCTACAGTCCAGGGGTTGCAAAGAGTCGGACACAACTGAGAGACTTAACAACAGTAGAAGGATGAGAGGCCTAGGTCGAGAAGGCCCAGCTCTTGGGCAGGGTTAACGGGCTGCAGGCACCACGGCCAGACAAGCCACCAACTCTGCAAACTGTGAAGTGTCAATTCTTGGTATTTCTTTGATTCCAAGGTGCCACTGACTGGTTAGTGCACTCTTGTTTTGATGACTAATTACCCGGGACAAGGAGAAAACACAACTAGACACATGGACTGGGAGATGGAGCCTGACGTCAGAAATGGTAAAATGTAAAATAAATTGTGCATCTTGGAATTAAGGAATTGGGCCCCACGACGATCACCCTCACAGCTACCACACGTCTCCAGGTGATCCCTGTGTCTCTCTCAGGGAAATGTCCCAACACGCTGGGATTTCTTAGGGACACAATGGAGTACCCGCCCTGAGGATCCGGGATGTGTAGGGATCAGTCTTATGGGCAGACAGATGGACAGACAGACAGACAGGCCTCCTGCTCTAGGCAGGGAGGCATGGGAGCACCTGCGCAATGCAGGTCTATGGTTTAAAAGGCCATGGTGACAGAATGAGACACAACTTACTTTTTCAGAGCTTCTCTCAGATTCTTAAATCTGCCTTCAGAGGACACAAGCCTTTGCAGTTTGTCAATCAAGGCCTTTGTCTGGAAGGAATGAGAAGCGTTTACTAGCACAGTACAGGCACTGGCCTGCGGCCCCGGCCCACACTCTAGGACCTTCCGTTCGTCACAAGATAGGGCAGGTGGATTCCGGAACTTCCTGGTCGGGGGACTTGACCTTGGACTTGTGAGGAGTCAGATATGGATCTCTGTTTTGTATACTTGTGCTCATTCATCTTTCAGAAATGTGGGAATGGGGCCAGAAGAGTCCAAGTGCCGAGTCCTGAGACCTGGGTGGTTTGGAAGAGCCTGGTGGGTGACTGCAGGGAGCTGGACCCATAATAGGGCGTGACTAATGGGTCACCACCAGGACCTCTCTCATGACTGGATCCAAAGGCTGGGACCATCTCCTCACACCTTCACTTAATATCAGGGGTGCCACCCAAAGTTCACAGGCTTCCCAGGTGGCACTAGTGGACAAGAGTCCACCAGGTGACGTTAAGAAACTTGGGTTCAATCTCTGGATCAGAAAGATCCCCAGGAGGAGGACATGGCCACCCACTCCAGGATTCTTGCCTGGAGAATCCCATGGACAGAGGAGCCTGGTGGGCTACAGTCCATGGGGTCGCAGAGAGTCAGACACAACTGAAGTGACTTAGTACCCAAATTTAAGAATAAAGCAGAAAAGATGGCGAATGCACTGATCATCAAGAAGAAAAGACCCTGATGGAGAAGAGGAAGCTCTGCTGCAGAGCGTTTCCTCTGCCAAAGCACCAAGCCAGGCCCCGCCCACAGGTTAGGCGGAGCCCCTCGGGAGGCTGGGGTTGGTCCTGAGGGACCGGGTGTGTGCCGTGACGCGTGCCCTGGGTTGAGCCTGGCACTGGGCTTCTTCCCCTGCACAGCCTGGAAAAGCCCCTTCACCTCAGAGCGCCTCAGTGCCCTCATTTATCAAACGGTGTGGTGACTGGTGGCCTCCTCTCCAGCCTCAGGATCCAGAACACAGGTGAGAAACCGGGCCAGAGACCAGCCATGCCCCACAGGACCAGAGGGACTGCTCAGCCCGGAGGGGACTGACCACAGAGGCCAAGCACACCCCTCATCGTTGGGTTCAGTTTTTATCTGAGAAACCTGCCCACAGAAAACAACAAGCCAAGCCTTCATTGGGATGGGAAAATAGATCCGCGTGTGCTGTTCAAGCAGAGAAAATGGCAGAGCGCCCTTCCTGGTGGTGCCTCCCTGTCAATCAGAAGTGTTGCCGGCTGGTTTAGACCAACCGCGCTCAAAGAAAAACTGTGTTCTGGACCAGCTGAAGGAGACACACGTCAGGAAGGAAGACCCTCCACCAGTCAAGGGTGGATGTTTCTGCTTTCATTTGAGATGACTCCTCTCAAACGCCCAGGCCAACCTCCACCCCAGGCTCCTAGGAACCCCCTGCACTTGGCCTCTTTCCAGAGCTGTGCCCTCGCTTCCGCTTCCTTCCCCTCCACCTGCAGAGAAATAAGATACTGCAGTCTGAGGCCAGACGTGGGGGCTCAGTGTCCAGAGCCCTCGGTGCGCTCTGTGGCCCCACCCCCAGCACGCTCACAGGCAAATTCCCTCTCAACTCATACCCAGAAAATGGGAGAGTAGGTCCAGGTGTTCCTTAAAGCCAACGCTCATTCAGTCCAGAATTGTGGGCAACACAGCAGCGACGTAGTCACATAGCTCTGGGTGGAGCATCACCATGCTTGTTGCTGTTGAGTCTCTAAATTGTGTGTGACTCTCTGTGACCCCATGGACTGCAGCACATCAGGCTTCCCTGTCTTTCACTACCTCCAGGAATTTGCTCAAGTCATGTCCACTGAGTTCAACCATCTCATCCTCTGTCACTTCCTTCTCCTCCCACCCTCAGTCTTTCCCAGAATCACAGTCTTTTCCAATGAATCGGCTCTTCCCATCAGGTGGCCAAAGTACCGCAGCTTCAGCATCAGTCCTTCCAATGAATATTCAGGGTTGATTTCCTTTAGGACTGACTGGTTTGATCTCCTTGTAGTCCAGGGGACTCTCAGGAGTCTTTTCCAGGGCCACAGTTTGAAAGTATCACTTCTTCAGAACATTAATTAATGTTAGTTCAGAAACATTAATTTTTGGCACTCAGCTTTCTTTTGGCTCTAGTAAAGAACCCGTCTGCCCACACAGGGGGTGTAATCGCTGGGTGGGGAAGATCTCCTGGAGGAGGGCATGGCAGCACACTCCAGAATTCTTGCCTGGAGAATCCCATGGACAGAGGAGCCTGGCGGGCTACAGTCCATGGGTCACGAAGAGTCAGACACACCTGAGCGTGTACACACACACACACACACACAGTGGCTGCCCTGGACTTGAGTGACATCCTGGAAGCCAGGCCAGATCACACACCTTGACCTCTAACTTCCCTCTAGTCATGCTCTTCTAAGAGAAAGGAAGACCTCAGGATGGTCTAGCAGTACCCCCACCTCTACAACAAGGGTGAGGCTGCAGAATGAACCCAAGAGGTTCCTAAACATCCAGTGAGGTGGGAAAACAAAGCCTGGTCAGAGGGCCTCTGGAAAAGACGACATCATCCTGATGGAACAGGACAGGAGAAAGATGCTGACCTGCAACTGGTCCCTTGGGCTCTGCCTGGAGCCACGTCTGAACCTCGCCAGGCTGAACGGCCTAGATGACTTGGAGGTTCTGCAGCAGCCTCACTCAGGCCCGATCCAGGAGCTCATGGCCCATGAGCCACGTGTGGACAGATGTGACCGGATGCCCTGAGCCCCAGCACTGCCAACCCCTGTTCTTCCCAGGAACCTACTCGCAAGAGAGCATCTTCCACTGTTTGTCCTGACCTCACCAACTCTGTGTCAAGGACCAAGAGGCCCAGCCTCCCTGGATGGAAGGGGAGCTTGACTGACATCTGGGGCAGGGCAGCAGTGATGTCCCAGGGCCGCCCTGAGCCTGGCTGCTTACCTAAGGAGGTGGGATTTACGGACCTGCTGCCTACCTGGGTTTGGAATCATGACCTGCCATTGGTTGGAGGAGATCAGTGAGGAGCAGGTGATAGACAGAACGCTATCCAATCCAGAGTGGCCCAGATGAGGCAGGCTCCTTGGAGACTCCGGGCCCCACCCAGCCCACCTGGCTGTAGGACCAGGGACGCTATAACCAAGTCACTTGTGCCTTTGGAGGTGTCCCCTGACTCCTGGTGGTCCCTGTCCAGCTTTCAGCACATGTCAGGCGGGGGCTGGATACCCAAGGCACCCAGGCAGTGGCCCAAGTGTCTCCTTTCAGGAGAGCTGCCCCCTGCCATGATCCCAGGGCACGGAACTTTATTCCTGAGGAAGATCCCACCTCATGGTTTTTCATAATCAGGTTCTCAGTGAGTAGAGATCAGGTCTGTATATAAACTTACTGACTTACCCTGGTAACAAGGACAAGTTAACTCTCTGGGGGCCAAAAGAGGCTGTGAAAGGGAAGTCCAAGGAAAGGTCTTGCAGGACCATCTGACCATCATCTCAGCCACCTGCCACTCTGGACTGAGATCCCCAAGAAATCAACAGACTTTTATCCCAACTCAAGGAGCAGCATGTTGGGACCAACAATGACTGTCCTATGCCCCTTGGGGGTACTGATCATGCAAGTGGGAACTAAAGTCCCACGGGGTGTCAGTGCCACGCTGTGGCCTGATATCTGGCCTCAGGTGAAGCAGGAGAAGCTCTTTTGTACCCGGGAGTGTTGCCCTCACCCTGTCCTTCATCCACCTGCACATGGTGGCTTTCCGGTCTCCCGGCCCCAGCCCAGCCCAGCCCAGCCCAGCTTCCAGCCCGTACTTGCTTAGAGACTTTGAGCCACGTCTTCTTCAGCCGGAAGATGGCGCTGCGGTTCATGGAGGAGGTGATCTCCAGGACGGCGTTGTAGTTGTGCAGGCATCGGCAGATGTCAGCCACGGCCACCCACTTCTCAATGGCGCTCACCCTTGCGTTGATGTCCTCATGGCGGATGATTTCTGAAGCAATCAAGTTGCTGATCTTTAAGCCCATGCAACAAGACAAGAAAAGAGTAGAGGTAAAAGAAGAAAAGAGGAGAAGGGCTGAGTATTGTAAAGATGATACATCACCATTGTGTGCTGATGAAATGTTTGTTTGAAAATTCCCAGAAGAATGCATTGCAAAACTGGTAGAACAGCCAACAGAGCTCATCAGGGTAGCTGGCTAAAGACTCAATGTACAAAAGTGACTATATATATATTATAATATATATTATATAATATATATAATATAATATATATTTTTTATATATATATATATATATTAGTGATACCATTCTGGGCTTCAAAATTACTGCAGATAGTGACGGCAGCCATGAAATTAAAAGATGCTTGCTCCTTGGGAAGGAAAGCTAAGACAAACCCAGACAGCATATTAAAAAGCAGAGATATCACTCTGCAGACAGAGGTCCATCTAGTCAAAGCTGTGGTTTTCCCAGTAGTCATGTACGGATAAGAGAGTTGCACCATAAAGAAGGCTGAGCGCTGAAGAATTGATGCTTTTGAGTTGTGGTGTTGGAGAAGACTCTACAGTCCGTTGGACTGCAAGGAGATTAAACAAGTCAATTCTAAAGGAAATCAACCTTGAGTATTCATTGGAAAGATTGCTGCTGAAGCTGAAGCTCCAACACTTTGGCCACTGACTCAATGGAAAAGACCCTGATGCTGGGAAAGATTGAAGGCAGGAGAAGGCAGCAACAGAGGATGAGATGGTTGGATGACATCACTAACTCAATGGTCATCACTTTGAGCCAACTTCAGGAGACAGCAAAGGACAAGGAAGCCTGGCATGCTGCAGGTGAAGAGAGTCAGACGCGACTCAGCAACTGAATACTACCAATTAGAAAACATATTATCTGCAAAATATCAGTGGGAATCTGTAAATCACCTGGAAATGTTGAGAACTATGTACGATGCTCCATGAAAAGTAAAGGTGTCAAAGGTAATAGGAGGATGATTAATGAAGAAAAACATTAGATTCCAAAATGGAAATATAAGCATGACTTTTTTCAAAACTAATACACGAGTTAAAAGCAATCCAATAGTGCTCACTTTGGCAGCACATACTGAAATTGGAACGATACAGAGAAGATTAGCATGGCCCCTGCACAAATTCGTGAAGCATTCCATATAAAAAAAAAAGCAATCCAATAAAACACACAATAGGAGTTATGCTGAACATCTGACAAAGTGATCCTAAAGCTCATCTGGAAGAACAGAGTTAAGAAGAGCCTAGGTCTGAGGGAATCTCAGCAGAGAACTGAAACTTGGAGAGGACACACGCTTTGGGGCGTCCCTGGTCTCCTCAGCCCCTGTCTCCACAGCAAATAGTCACATGCTCAAATGAACTAACTGTGGGCTGGACTGGAGCAGTTGCGGGTGGAGGGTGGAAGCTGAGACTCAAACCTCAGAGAACTACAGCTGCGAGAAACTGGGCCAGCAGGGAAGCTAGCCTTCTGCGGACATTTCTTTGCATGTCCTGTGAATCTACAACTGTTTCAAAATAAAAAGTACACACCCCCACGACTTGTTAGTAAAAAATAAAGGTGATAAAAGGACACTTACAGAAAAGGACATCCCCTGGTGGAGAAAATAACAACCCACTCCAGTCTTCTTGCCTGGAGAACTCCATGGGCAGAGGAGCCTGGTGGACTACCGTCCATAGAGTTGCAAAGAATCAGACACGACTAAGCGATTAACACAACATAACAACAGACGAATATAAATTGGAGAGTTTACCACCTAGAAATACTCTTCTTTAGAAAAATTGCTGAAGGATGTACACAAAGAAGAATGAATTATAAAACGATGTAAGAATGGAAAACAACGGAAGTAAATTAGGAAGAAATGACAGCACCAAATAGCACACATCTTATAAGCCTTAATTAAAAGGAAGCTGTATTTTTGCCATAAAGAAAACACTGGATTCAAACCAGTTTTAACATATGTTATACACCTTTTAGAAAAGAATAGATAAATTAAATACCTGCTAGTTTATTCTATGAAGCTAGCAGAATCTTGATTCCAAAATCAGATACAGAAAACATAAGAAGAAAAACTTACACAGCGTTTTGTTTAATCTAACATGAATATGTTAGATTTGTCCATTGAACGCAAGGATGGTTGACCATTAGAGAAAAATCCATAACTGCCATGCATCACATCAACAGGTTTAAAGGTGAAGAGTCATGTGACCACCTCAACAGATGCAGAAAAAATGTGATAAAATGCAGTATTTATTCATGGTAAAACCCATTATTAGCCAACAAGGAATAAGAAAAAGAATTTTCTTAACTTGATAAAGAAACAACCTTATCCTAAGTGGGGAAATGTTAGCAGCACTCTTTAAAATCATGAACAAGATTCGCTACCACTGTTTCTGCTGACCCCTGCGGTAGGGGCCAGGCCTGGAGGCTCCCAGCATGCAAGCGCGTGCACCCGAGCCTGAGTAGTTCCTTAAACTTTCCCCTGGGTACTTGACTCAACTCATCCTAGTTTTAGCCTTGATCCTGGAGAGTCTAGCCCACACCATTCAGTCAGACAAAGAGGAGTGGTCCAGGGGTTAGGAATCCACCCGCCAATGCAGTGGACACGGGTTGGATCCCTGGCCTGGCAAGAGTCCACATGCCCCTGGATGACCAAGCCCAGGAGCCACGACTACGGAGCCTGGCCTCCAGAGCCCAAGCTCCACAAGAGAAGCATCACAAGGAGAAGTCCTAGCACCGCTATGCAGAGCGGCCCTCGACCTCACCATACCTAGAGAGCCAGAGCGAAGCCATTGAGACTCGACACAGCCACGGGACAGAAAGAGAGTTAAAAATTTTACAAGGAGGTTTGCCTTAAAAATAAGACAAAGAAAGAATTATAGCTGATAGGACTGGAGCCCAGCAAAGACAAAACCAAACCCAACCCTGTGTCAGGGAGAGATTAAGAAACAGAGTTTCCAGGCACGATCACTGCGATCAAGAGGCGCCCATTCTGTGATCTCTTTTAAGAGAGATGACTGCAAGCCAGGCGGTGGCGAGGGCAGCCCTCCGGAAGCGGAGTGTGTGGGTTCAAAGCGGGCTCCCCGGCTGATGCCTGGGGACAAAAGTTAACCTCCTTCAGTCTCATTTTCTTCATCCTACAGAGGATAAAATCAAAGATACAGAAAACATAAGAAGAAAAACTTACACAGCGTTTTGTTTAATCTAACATGAATATGTTAGATTTGTCCATTGAACGCAAGGATGGTTGACCATTAGAGAAAAATCCATAACTGCCATGCATCACATCAACAGGTTTAAAGGTGAAGAGTCATGTGACCACCTCAACAGATGCAGAAAAAATGTGATAAAATGCAGTATTTATTCATGGTAAAACCCATTATTAGCCAACAAGGAATAAGAAAAAGAATTTTCTTAACTTGATAAAGAAACAACCTTATCCTAAGTGGGGAAATGTTAGCAGCACTCTTTAAAATCATGAACAAGATTCGCTACCACTGTTTCTGCTGACCCCTGCGGTAGGGGCCAGGCCTGGAGGCTCCCAGCATGCAAGCGCGTGCACCCGAGCCTGAGTAGTTCCTTAAACTTTCCCCTGGGTACTTGACTCAACTCATCCTAGTTTTAGCCTTGATCCTGGAGAGTCTAGCCCACACCATTCAGTCAGACAAAGAGGAGTGGTCCAGGGGTTAGGAATCCACCCGCCAATGCAGTGGACACGGGTTGGATCCCTGGCCTGGCAAGAGTCCACATGCCCCTGGATGACCAAGCCCAGGAGCCACGACTACGGAGCCTGGCCTCCAGAGCCCAAGCTCCACAAGAGAAGCATCACAAGGAGAAGTCCTAGCACCGCTATGCAGAGCGGCCCTCGACCTCACCATACCTAGAGAGCCAGAGCGAAGCCATTGAGACTCGACACAGCCACGGGACAGAAAGAGAGTTAAAAATTTTACAAGGAGGTTTGCCTTAAAAATAAGACAAAGAAAGAATTATAGCTGATAGGACTGGAGCCCAGCAAAGACAAAACCAAACCCAACCCTGTGTCAGGGAGAGATTAAGAAACAGAGTTTCCAGGCACGATCACTGCGATCAAAGAGGCGCCCATTCTGTGATCTCTTTTAAGAGAGATGACTGCAAGCCAGGCGGTGGCGAGGGCAGCCCTCCGGAAGCGGAGTGTGTGGGTTCAAAGCGGGCTCCCCGGCTGATGCCTGGGGACAAAAGTTAACCTCCTTCAGTCTCATTTTCTTCATCCATAACAGAGGATAAGACGAGGCTTGTGAAACCCTCAGTGCAGCACCTGGCACATGGTCAACATTCAATAAACGGTCACTCCGCAGTCTCACCTTCTACTGACTTGAGTCCTGGGCACACAATGCGGGAGAGCAGAGGAGAGGGGAGGGGACTCAGCCTGGAGTTGTGAGTTGGGTGTGGTCAAACTTGGGCCCTGCGTGTGTTTTCTGGGGACCCCGCCCACTCCATCACTTCCTCTCTCCTGCTACACACACTGCTCTCCACCCTGCTGCCCCCATCACGACAGGGCTCCTTTCCTGAGCTGCCAGGCCTCGATCCTCCAGGAATGAGGCTCCGCCCCTTGCAGTGGCTGCCCTGACCACAGCCTTTACCAAGCAGTCAGGACAAGTGGGGTCATGTGCTCCCATTTCCAGCCATCAAAGGCTCATGTGTTGATGATTAAACACAGAGGCATGAAGATGCTGAGTGTAAACGCCCTCAGGGCCGTCACGAGGCTGCGGGTGGACCAGTCCGTGGTTGCAGTGGATGGAACTTGGGCAGATGTGGGGACATCATTGGGAGGGGTATCTTCCCCAAGGCTGGGGCTCTGCCATGGAGGAAAGCCACGAGTTTCCAGACACAGGGGTCAGGAGACGGCAGACATCTGCCTTTCAGAGCCGCAGTGTCTTCCTATCTGAAGCGCGGTAACAGTCCCATCGTTTGGGAATGGGGTTGTGGGGGGCTTCCCCTGGTGGCTGAGATGGTAAAGAATCCCATCTGCAATGCGGGAGACCTGGGTTCAATCCCTGGGCTGGGAAGATCCCCTGGAGAAGGGTGTGGCAACCCACTCCAGTGTTCCTGCCTGGACAGAGGAGCCTGGGGGGCTACAGTCCATAGCACTGCAAAGAGTTGGACACGGCTAAGCACAGCACAATGTAAGTTTTCAAAGAAAACTTTTCTATGAGTGTAAACCATGGGCCCAGAGAGGACCCAGGTGATCTGGTCCTAACCTGTTCTAGCCCAGGTGTTCAGCCTGTTCTGAGGATTCCACCAAAGAGAAACTTGCAGAGAAAGGCCCTGTGCCCCTCACTTCATACTCACGTCATTGAAATGCTTCGTGGTTTTCATGATGTAAGGGGTCCTTGCGTTCTTCTCCAGTTTCATCCATCCCTGTCCAAAGAACTCCCTGTAGGAAGAAAGGGAGAAGCCCAGGGTGGGTGGGGTTAGGTTTGTCCTGCTGATTTCTTTGCTCCGAGTTCTCTGCTTTCTGAAGTTGTCATTTCTGGGGAGTAACTTTCTACAGAGCCCTCGAGAGGAGGGGACCCTGGGGTCAGGTCTCCCTCTGCCCCTTACCAGCGGTGTGGCTTCAAGTAAGCCCTTCGGGCCTCAGTTTCCTCATCTGTGAAATGGAAGTAGTGATGATATTTTTATTACAGGGTCATGGTGAGGTTGAACTGAGATTCGGTGCTGAGGGGATATCAGGTCTTGATTTGGATCTTGCATCTGACAAGGAGAATCCCCCATTTTAAAACCACCTTTCTGAACGTGGCCTGTAGAACAGGAAGGACAGAAGGCCCTAGAAAGGGCCAGACAGAAGGATAAAGGAACCTGCAAGCCACACCAACAGCGCTGTCTGAGAATAATGACCTCACGGGACCACAGACCATCCAGGCCTCCAGGACAAGCTCCTTACTTGGCAGTGACCGTGACAGCGACCTGGACAGAGTCCCATGGGCAGGAGTGAGCCATGACTACTGTCCAGAATAATTACTGTCTCTACGTCGGGAGACATGGAAGGTTTCTATAAGACCGCGCTCTCCGTCGGGGCTGGGTTAACACATGAGTTGGTGAGGGCCGGGGCGGGGGGTAGACATAGACGACCCTGGGAGACCTGGGTTCAATCCCTGGGCTGGGAAGATCCCCTGGAGAAGGGTGTGGCAACCCACTCCAGTGTTCCTGCCTGGACAGAGGAGCCTGGGGGGCTACAGTCCATAGCACTGCAAAGAGTTGGACACGGCTAAGCACAGCACAATGTAAGTTTTCAAAGAAAACTTTTCTATGAGTGTAAACCATGGGCCCAGAGCGGACCCAGGTGATCTGGTCCTAACCTGTTCTAGCCCAGGTGTTCAGCCTGTTCTGAGGATTCCACCAAAGAGAAACTTGCAGAGAAAGGCCCTGTGCCCCTCACTTCATACTCACGTCATTGAAATGCTTCGTGGTTTTCATGATGTAAGGGGTCCTTGCGTTCTTCTCCAGTTTCATCCATCCCTGTCCAAAGAACTCCCTGTAGGAAGAAAGGAGAAGCCCAGGGTGGGTGGGGTTAGGTTTGTCCTGCTGATTTCTTTGCTCCGAGTTCTCTGCTTTCTGAAGTTGTCATTTCTGGGGAGTAACTTTCTACAGAGCCCTCGAGAGGAGGGGACCCTGGGGTCAGGTCTCCCTCTGCCCCTTACCAGCGGTGTGGCTTCAAGTAAGCCCTTCGGGCCTCAGTTTCCTCATCTGTGAAATGGAAGTAGTGATGATATTTTTATTACAGGGTCATGGTGAGGTTGAACTGAGATTCGGTGCTGGGGGGATATCAGGTCTTGATTTGGATCTTGCATCTGACAAGGAGAATCCCCCATTTTAAAACCACCTTTCTGAACGTGGCCTGTAGAACAGGAAGGACAGAAGGCCCTAGAAAGGGCCAGACAGAAGGATAAAGGAACCTGCAAGCCACACCAACAGCGCTGTCTGAGAATAATGACCTCACGGGACCACAGACCATCCAGGCCTCCAGGACAAGCTCCTTACTTGGCAGTGACCGTGACAGCGACCTGGACAGAGTCCCATGGGCAGGAGTGAGCCATGACTACTGTCCAGAATAATTACTGTCTCTACGTCGGGAGACATGGAAGGTTTCTATAAGACCGACGCTCTCCGTCGGGGCTGGGGGTTAACACATGAGTTGGTGAGGGCCTGTGTGTGTGCCCGGTGGGGCTGCCTTTCTAGAAAGCAGAAATCAGGAGTCCTGCGATTACTCATGACTGCAGAACTGGTTACAGGAAACTCTTCTAGGGCACTTGTCAGAAACTCAGAGATATATTCAGTCATGAGGAGGTTTTTTTTTTTTTTTTTAAAAAACCTCACCTTTAAGTATAAAACTGAAACCTGGAAACAACCCCATGACTTGGTGGGCTGCTGTTAAAAACGTGCACTTGTTAAAAACGGTGTTTCCGGGCTTCCCTGGTGGCCCAGTGGGTAAGCACACCACCTTGCAGTGCAAGGGGCGCCGGTTTGATCCCTTGCCTGGGAAGATCCCACGTGCCGTGGAGCGGCTGGACCGATGTGTCCAACTACTGAGCTGGAGCTCTGGAGCGCATGCGCCCAGAGCCAGTGCTCTGCAGCGAGAGAGGCCACTGCGATGGGAGGCCTGTACAGGCCAAAGAACAAAGATGGATGAAAATAAATAGATGAAAGACCAATAGAAGTGGCCAAACTCCCCCCACAAAAAACGGTGTTTCCAGAAACTGCTCTGGTGTATTGTTAAATGAAGAAAGATTGGGACAAACTACTTAGGTGGTAGAGTTACAACGGACACAGTGGGTGACTGACTACAGGCCTTGGGGCGTCTTCAAAGGCCAGAGCTGTCCCCAGAGTCCCCACTGGCACGTGCATACACACAGACACAGGTGCACACATCCTGCGCCTGTGCACACATACGCTCACATGTGCACAGGTGGGAACGCGGACTCTTTTGCTAGACCTCCAGACGAGGAGCACAGTGAGAGATGCTTCTGGAAAACCATGTGAATGTGTGTACACGTGTAGGCATACACATGCACATATATGTGTGTGCGTGTATATGTGTGTGCACATGTGTGTGCATGCACACGTGCAGTGGGTAGGCTAGGAGGGAGCCTGGGGACAGGGGGACAGGAGCCCTCCCTCCTCCCCGCCGGCACCCGCATTTCTGTTCAGCTCTGAAGTCTGCACAGACCCCAGGAGGCCCGGCCACTGCAGGGCTGAGGGCGCAGGCGGGGCCGGCACCCGCACCCACTCACTCATAAGGGATCTTCTTGAAGACGAGGTGGTCCAGCAGGGTCAGCTGCTCCGCAATCTCCAGGGCCGAGTGGTTTTCAAAGGGCTCAGCCTTCACGCCTTCCGCCTGAGAGGAGCAAGGTCCCAGTTAGGCCCGTGAGGGGCCCCTCCTGGCAGGAATCTTCACCTGATCTGGCGAGCGGGAGGGCGAGGCGTGACTGGGGAGGCCCCCAGCAGACGGCAAGAGAGGCATGTGTCACCTGGGACGCTGAGGCTCAGAACCCTGCCGGGAGGACCCCCAGCCTCTCAAGCAAGGGCCGCGGGCGGGCAGCCCGGCTCACCCTGAAGACCCGGGCCTGGCCTGGAGAGGGGCTGTAAGCTGGGGTGGGGGTCCAGGCAACCAAGGGCGGGCCTGGCCTGGAGGCCTGGGACAAGGAGGAGGGGCTCCTGGAGGGGAGCACCTGCAGCAGAGACTGTGAGTGCAAGGACCCCTGCTCTCAGGGTGAGGGTGCTGGGGCCTCCGCCAGGCTGGACGTGCCCTACACGGGCCCTCTGAGCTCTGGGAACAGGTCAGCGCGGGGGTGGGGGTGGGGGTGCGGGTAGGTGGCTCTTTGTTCTGGAAATACCTCAGCTACTCCTGAAGTTAGAACAAGGGCCCTCAGGCTCTCGCTGGGTGAATGTTGCCAGCAGAGTGGGCCTGCTGCCCTGAGGGCCCAGCTGGGAGTCCACAGGGTCTCAGGGCACCAGCCCCGCGGCACTGCTCTTAGGGACGGGGTGAGGGCAGGCCGCTTCACGAGTTGCTTCCCCACCCCTGGGCTGGGAGCACCAGCTCCAGGAGTCAGGAGCACAGACGGGAGGGCAGCAGGGGGCTCTGCACCCAGAGGCCTGAGTCCTCCTACTGGCTACTCTGAATAGACTGGATGTCACTCAGCTCGTCTGACAAGTGAGCCTCCACCTCCGCAAAGGTCAAAGGTGGCCCTGAGTTTCCTTGGCGGCAGTGATGGACAGTGGGGGCCCAGAAAGAGGCCCCAGGCCCCGGAAGCACACAAACCAGTGCCCCTTCCACTGCATGGGCTCCTGCCTTGGGCTCTGCCCGGGATCCCCTCCCTGCCGGGCAGGCGGCCAGCTGCGTCCTGTCTTCCCCTCATGGCGTGGCGTGGGGTGGACCGTGCAGGCTCGCTTTGGAGTCTGCCTGAGCCGAGTGTGAGCACGGCTCTGCCCCCGCCGTGACCGGGGACGGTCATCCACCTCCCCGTCTCTGCTGCCTCACCTGGAAGTAACCCAGGTCACAGGGGACAGGGACACAGGCCCGCAGCGCTACTGAGAAGCCAGGAAGACTCCAGCAGAGCGCCGGTGCCCGGGGCGGCCATGCCGCAGGCCTCCAGGGACCGTGGGAGCAGAGGCGGCGAGGGCAGGGGAGGGGTGGGCAGAGGATGGAGGAGGCCGAGCGGGTGGTGTTCCGGTTGAATCCCGCCTGCGAAAGAGACCGTCAGTCCCCTACACACAGATCTTCCAGCTGCGAGTGTTCAAAGACGTGGACGTGCGTGTGCACATCCAGCCACGTGAGCTGGCTCGGTGCTGTGTGTTGCCCCCTGTGTGCATCCTCTGAGGGGGCTATGCTCGCGTGTCCTTCACTGCACAGGGCTGTGCCGAGCACAGCAGGGCAGTCTTTATCTCAAGCCCAGCATGTCCGGAAGCAAGTGGTGATGCAATGGGGGGTCCTGTACTTGTGAAGGCACTGCGCTGTAAGATTAAAACTGTTTTCTTTCACTCTGCGTTTGCTTTTTATGCAATATTTGTGCAAAAAGGACAATAAGCCTACGATAAACCTATGATAGTACAGGACTCGGCAGCCGGCTGTGTCATTTGGGTACCTAGGCCAGCCTTGCCGGACTCAGGAACAAACTGGACTTAAAACATGCTCACAGAACACGTCCGTCTGTAATGGACTTGCTCTATGCTGAAGTCCTCAGCCCTGGTTCTCTGCGTGCAAGCCTGCTCAGTCACTTCAGTTCTGTCTGCTTGCAATCCCCCCAGGCTCCTCTGTCCACGAGATTCTCCAGGCAAGAATACTGGAGTGGGTTGCCATTTCCTTCTCCAGGTACCTGTGACCACGACCTTATTTAGAGATAAGGTCTGTAGAGATGTGCTCAGGCAAGATGGGGTCTCTAGAGGGGACCCTCGTCCAATGGGTGGTGGTTGTTCAGTCGCTGAGTCGTCTCCGACTCTTTGTGAGAGCCCCACGGACGGCAGCACACCAGGCTTCCCTGTCCTTCACCACCTCTCAGAGTTGGCTCAAGTTCATGTCGGTCGAGTTGGGGATGGTATCTAGCTATCTCGGTGTTTTTCTAAGAATGGGAAGTTGGAACATTGGGCAGACACACACAGGAAGAGGATGTGGAGACCCCCGGGGAAGGGATAGCCATGGGACAAGAGGCAGAGACTGGGCATCCTCTCCCACGAGCCAGGGAAGGCCAGGGCCACCGGACACGGAAGAAGCCAGGAGGACCCTCCCCTGGGAGCTCTGGATGGAGCGTGGGCCCAGCAATGCCCAATTCCAGACGTCCTGCCTCCAGAGCGACATGAGAATACAATTCTGCTGCTGTGAGTGCTCCAGTCTGGGGTACTTCGTTAGGGGGGCTCTAGGAATCAACATGGGGGAGAGGAGCTCCAACAGGGGGTCACAGGGTGAGATCCCAGGAACCATGTGGCCAGGGAAGGACAGAGTTGGCCAGCAGCGGGAGGGCGGCCTGGCTCACCATCTGTGTGACTTCCTCCAGCGTGATCTGGTTGTCGCCAGGGTCGTCCTGGGTCAGAGTCCTGGGGGTGAGAGGGCCTGATCAGCCCCGTGCAGCGGGGCCCTCCCCTTGCCTCCGGGCAGCCCCTCCCTGCCCCCGCATCCCCATGCTGTCTCTGCTATGCTATTTCTGGTGCCAGGAGCCCCCTCTGTCACTGATGTCTTCAGCGATCCAGCTTCCGGACCCTGCGGGCTGGGTGAGGCCCCCTTCTGAGTCCCTGTGGTCTCAGCCCCAGCCTCCCAGGTTTGGGAACGGCCGTGTGTGTGTGTGTGTGTGCGCGCGCGCGCCTGGTCCCTCCTTGCTGGACCCCCAGGAGCCCCCAAGGCCAGGCTGATGTCCCACTTGTCCCTGTAGCGCTAGAACGCGGGGCTGGGCCCGTGGCTGGTGCTCCTGGTGGGGAGTTAGGGATGAGTGAGCAGAAGGGGCTTCAGGCTGGAGGATCAGAGAGGTGGGAGGTGCTGGGGAGCCTTCCAGATGGGGTGAGAAGACAGAGGACGGGGGACAGCAGTGGGGTGCTGGTCAAGGCCCAAAGGTGGGAGGTCACTGAGCAGTAGGGGACTGGGGTTGAGTGTGGACCCCGAGTCAGGCTTGGTTCTGACAGCTACCGTGAGTGCCAGGGACGGGCCCGAGAGGCAGGCCGGGGCTGGGGACCGTCCGGAAGCCGCAGGGCCCACGCAAGCCACCTGCCCTCGTCCTTCACAGAAGCAGACCCGCAGCTGGGGCTCGCTGGATCCATGCCAGGGAGGCCTAACCCACAGTCCACTGGTTTTCCTACTCCCCAGCAGTGACCAGAACGAGCTCCCTGACCGAGAGGGACTTGACCTGACTTGACCCAGAGGCTCGAGGTCTGGATAAAGCCCGCAGGTCTCCCAGGATGAGGGGGTGGGCCACGGAGGACCTGGGGGCTGACTGTGCATGTGGAAGAGAGGGGTGGACGCGGAGCTGCAGGAACGAAGGGCCTGGAGCCTGGGAAAGCAGAGTGGACGGTCTGGCTGGAGGATGCCTGGAGACTGGGCTGCAAGTCTGGGTCAGAGACTGACGTGGGGCCGGGAGGGGCAGCTGGAGCCAGGCAGGAAGTGAGGCGGGAAGGGAGGCAGAAGGCAGGGCTAGAGCGCAGCCTGAGTCAGCAGGGAAGAGCAGTGGGTGGACGGGGGCTTACGTCCGGCACCCCGAGACCGGCCGAGGCCCCTGTGTGATCTCATCGCGCCTCATCACTGCCCTGAAGTGGGTGTTCACCCATTTTACAGAGGAGAAAAACAAGGTTTAGAGTTGGGACTTGCCCGAGGTCACATGATGCATCACTGAGCCAGCAGGGCTCAGACACGGGCTTGTCTGACCTCTGACCTCGGCCACGAGAGGCCCACTCTGGGGCAGGAGGAGAAAGGACAGGAATGGGGACAATTTAACTCAATTCGGTCAACATTCCCTGAATACCTAGAAATAGGATCGCCAGCTCAGTCACAGGCATGACGGTAATGTTCTTTTAAAAATATAATCTTAAATTTACTGTTTTATTTTTAAATAGGGACTGGGGTACAGCTGTGCTAGTTTCTGCTGCAGAGCAAAGTGACTTCTCTGTATGAATACCTATGTCCCCACTTCTCAGGGCTTCCTCCCCACTGAGTGGAATCTGGCACGTTCTCTAAGCTGCCCTCTGTGGAGGCAGCCGCCTCCTGTGATGCAGGTGACTCAGGAATTAGAGTTTAAACTGTATTTAATCTTAAATATTTATTTTCATTTATTTACTTGGTTTTGCCAGGTATTAATTGTGGCATGCAGGATCTTTAGGTGCAGCACGTGGCATCTAGGTCCTCAACCAGGGATGGAACCCAGGTCCCCTGCACTGGGAGCGTGGAGTCTTAGCCACTGGACCACCAGGGACGTCCCTATTTGATTAATTTAGATTTAACCCCTACAGGTTGCTACTGGCTGCCACACAGGCTGGCGAGGGGGTCAGTAGTGGGTGTGGCTGGGGAAGCAGGCGCTCTTCTTGCCTCGAGGAGCTCAAGGTCCGAGGCGGGCAGGCAGAGCGGAGGCCATGCAAGGACAGCCCACTCCAGAGCCTGGCTGCAGGGGGCGTGCCCAGCCCGCAGGCAGCCCAGGGCTCCAGGGTCCTCCCAGCACACGCTGGGGCGGTCCCCTGGACTGGGGAGGGCCCACTTCACCTCCTGCCTGTGGCCAGCCACACGGAGGCAGAGAGCAGGGCCCCCGACCAGCAGGCTGTCCCCAGTCCTCACCTGATGATGTTGGCCGCAGCCTTCCGCTCCTGGGTCAGGAGCTCCGGGTCATGCATGACCTCCTCCAGGAAGCTGATGACCTTGCATTTGAGCTCGTCGTTGGTCTCAAAGTCCTGTGGGGAAGATAAGAGAGTGGCTCTGGGCCATTCCAGCTGCCCCGAGGTGGACCTGGCCCGGCCAGGGCAGGAGGCTGCAGGCTCAACCTCTGCCCACGGCAGGCTGCCCACTTCATCTCCCTCTTCCCCGGCTGCCTGGCTGGTGCCGGTGGAGCCCACTGCCCTGGAGGCTAAGGGACCTGCGAGGTCAAGGGTCATCCCTTGACTGCTGCAGCCCTGGGCCAGGCCCTGGGAGGTACCCCTGCTGCCGACAGAGGTGGAGAGCAGAGGCCTCTTGTCCCTGGAACGTCCTAGGTCCCTGCGTAGGGGCTGCGAGCAGGCCCTCCCGAGACTCTCAGGGCAGCTGGCTCCTGGGGTCAGGGGTCTCGGGTCCCACCCACCTGAGAATGCTTGGAGACCCAGTGTCTCAGCACGTTCAGCACGCGGTTGGTGGCCGCTCTGCGGATCACAAACTCCTTGTCTCCATTCCTCTGGTCGGAGGGGAAGCCTGGCACATAGGTGGCAGAAGAGGAGAGGGTAGTTAATGAGGATAAGAAACCCCCGATCTGGGTGAGCCGGCTGCCTGCAGGGCTGCTGGTGGGGAGCGGGGCTCTGGGTAAGGGATGAGAAAACCTCTAACAACCAGCCCAGATTCTGAGCCACGAGCCTGGGCAGTGTGACTTTCTGTGGACACAGTCCACACCCCGCCGCCTCTCCCAGACCTCTGCAGCTTTCCGGCTGGAGGATTCCGGAGGCCTCTGCAGTCAGGGCCATGCTGGATCAGCTCTCTGGGGCCCCCACGCCACCATGGAAAGGGGAGGTGGCAGGGGTGGCCGAGTGTCCCTCAGGCAGCAGGCCTGACTCCAAGCAGAGGGTTGCCAAGCCACAGAGGGCTGAGTGGGGAGGAAGGGGCCCCGGCAGGAGGCGCAGCACGGTCAGCGCCTGGGGCAGCGGGCACCCTGTATCTGTGGGGCCCAGCCCCTGGGGCCCGGCTGTCATCGCGGCCGTGAGCCCCCGTACCTGCACTGGCTAAGGACATCCTCCGGTACCTCTCCTTGTTCTGGGTGCCCTCGTTGGCGCCCGCCGTGGCGATGGCGAAGGCCGAGGCTGCCGACAGTGTGCTGCGGTTACTGTCCAGCTCGCGACAGGAGGTCATGACCACTCCGTTGTTGTAGGAGAAGAGGGGGAACTCTGTGGGGAGCAGAGCACCATGGCTCAGCCTTTCACAGCCCAGCCCCCGGCTCAGGAGGCTGGGGCCGCGAGGCTCGAAGCGCCTCCGGACGGGCAGGCTGTGATCATGGCACCCAGGGCTGGTCGGCAGCGTCTGTGCGGTCTGGCGCCCTGCTGCGGTCCCTGGGGAGGACACGCCCACGCCAACCCAGGGCTGCCTCGGCCAGGGAGAGCCCCCGTCTGCCTCCCTCTGCTTCTCCTGCTGAGCCGAGGCGGTTCCATCAGCCCTTCTGCTTCTGGAGAAAGTTCAGCCGCCTCTTGCATCTCTCTGAAACCCAGACCCTTCACCTCATAGGAGACCCAACTGGATATGGGCCTGCTCAGGGACAGCACCGTGAGTTTTCTGACCCTTGCTGTCTATTTGGAATGAACGCGTAACCTGTGCAAAGTCTGAGGTGGAAAACTCACACCAACAGGCTCCCTGGCACGGTGGGGTGGAAAGAGCACTGTGTTCCGAGTCCTCACCCCGTGACTAGCTGTGTGGCCTTGGGTAAATTCAAACCTCTCTGAATCTAAGTAGTCTCTGGTTAATAGAGATATTATCTGCTCCAAAAGGTGGATGCAAGGGTTAAGGGAGTTAATATAGATGAGTGTACTGAGTACTGTGTTGAAGGCTATTTGTGTGTTAGGTTTTATGTTCTGAGCAGGCCGGGCGGTACTTTCTGGGCCAGCCACCGCGCTCTCCGCCGAGTTCCGCTGAGGTTCCGGAGGCCTCTGCAGTCAGGGCCATGCTGGATCAGCTCTCTGGGGCCCCCACGCCACCATGGAAAGGGGAGGTGGCAGGGGTGGCCGAGTGTCCCTCAGGCAGCAGGCCTGACTCCAAGCAGAGGGTTGCCAAGCCACAGAGGGCTGAGTGGGGAGGAAGGGGCCCCGGCAGGAGGCGCAGCACGGTCAGCGCCTGGGGCAGCGGGCACCCTGTATCTGTGGGGCCCAGCCCCTGGGGCCCGGCTGTCATCGCGGCCGTGAGCCCCCGTACCTGCACTGGCTAAGGACATCCTCCGGTACCTCTCCTTGTTCTGGGTGCCCTCGTTGGCGCCCGCCGTGGCGATGGCGAAGGCCGAGGCTGCCGACAGTGTGCTGCGGTTACTGTCCAGCTCGCGACAGGAGGTCATGACCACTCCGTTGTTGTAGGAGAAGAGGGGGAACTCTGTGGGGAGCAGAGCACCATGGCTCAGCCTTTCACAGCCCAGCCCCCGGCTCAGGAGGCTGGGGCCGCGAGGCTCGAAGCGCCTCCGGACGGGCAGGCTGTGATCATGGCACCCAGGGCTGGTCGGCAGCGTCTGTGCGGTCTGGCGCCCTGCTGCGGTCCCTGGGGAGGACACGCCCACGCCAACCCAGGGCTGCCTCGGCCAGGGAGAGCCCCCGTCTGCCTCCCTCTGCTTCTCCTGCTGAGCCGAGGCGGTTCCATCAGCCCTTCTGCTTCTGGAGAAAGTTCAGCCGCCTCTTGCATCTCTCTGAAACCCAGACCCTTCACCTCATAGGAGACCCAACTGGATATGGGCCTGCTCAGGGACAGCACCGTGAGTTTTCTGACCCTTGCTGTCTATTTGGAATGAACGCGTAACCTGTGCAAAGTCTGAGGTGGAAAACTCACACCAACAGGCTCCCTGGCACGGTGGGGTGGAAAGAGCACTGTGTTCCGAGTCCTCACCCCGTGACTAGCTGTGTGGCCTTGGGTAAATTACCAAACCTCTCTGAATCTAAGTAGTCTCTGGTTAATAGAGATATTATCTGCTCCAAAAGGTGGATGCAAGGGTTAAGGGAGTTAATATAGATGAGTGTACTGAGTACTGTGTTGAAGGCTATTTGTTGTTGTTTAGTCGCTAAGTCATGTCCACCCCATGGACCCTAGACTGCCATGTCTATATATATATATATATATATATATATATATATATATATATATATATACACACACCATGGAATATGAATGCAATTAATAATGAGTTTTTTTATTAGAAGCAATTGTAGTAGAATTTCACTCCAGAAACCTTTGACTTCGTTTTGTAAAAATCTCTGGAGAGAAATTCATTCTTCAAAGTGTTAGTCACTCAGTCGCATCCGACACGTTGCGATCCTGTGGGCCGTAGCCACCAGGCTCCTCTGTCCATGGGCTTCTCCAGGCAAGAAGACTGGAGTGGGCTGCCACGTCCTCCTCCAGGGGATCTTTTCAACCTGGGGATCAACCCTGGGTCTCCAGAATGGCAGGAGGCTTCTTTACCATCTGAGAATCCTCCACCAGGGAAGCCCGGACCTTCCAAAAACGAAGCCAAAAGGTGGGCTTTTCTGCCCACCTGGGTGGAGTGGGGTGCCCCCACCTTGTCTGAGGTCAGTGGAAGAGCAGGATTTCCCAGCCAGGGCTGCAGCCCCCAGCGCTGCCCCCGGCCTGTGAAGTGCAGCTGGCTGGGTCCCTGCACTCAGGAGTCGCTCAAGAAACACAAGGCAGGACGCCCGCGGGACTCCGGTCAGCCTGACCTGCCGCCCTCCCCTGCCGCACCTCCCGCGGGGTCTGGAGTCCCTCCGCCGCTTCGGGCCGGCGAGCAGTACCTGAGGAGTTCTTGCCTTTGACCGACTTGGGCGTCGTGGGCGACTTGGTGGGCGACGCCTCAGTGTCACCGTCGTCACTCTGGGTTTGATCGTTGTCTGACTCTTCCCTTACGGAGACGTCTGAGCCTGGAAGAAGAGAAGCAAAAGATTTCATGTTCCTCAAAGAGTCACTGATTTTTAAAAGCATTTTAGTATTTTCTTTGGCCTCGTCATGGGGCACATGAGATCCTAGTTTCCTGACCAGGGATCAAAACCGGGTTCTCTGCACTAGAAGTGCAGTCTTAATCGCTGGACCTCCAGGGAATCCCTAGTCATTTTCTTTTTTTTTTAAGATAAACTGCATGCTTTATTCAGATTTCCTTAGTTTTTACCCAATATCCCTTTGGCATCCCTTTGGTATTCTATCTCAGAAACCCCATGGCATTCACTTGTCATGTTTGTTTAGGCTCCTCTAGGTTGCGAAAGTTTCTCAGACTTGCTTCTTTTTGATAATCTTGGCTATTTTCTCCGTCACTGAGTTTTAGCAGGTCTAGAACTGAACGAAGCAAAGCAGAGTGTGTTTGGGATACAGCTGTGGAAGACCGTTTACTATGCCACGCCTCCCATCAGACCTTGCGAATCTCCAAGACGGCGTTTGCTCCGCCAGGTTCCTCAGACCTCAGTGGGCTCACCTGGGGATCTTGTGAGAATGCAGATTCTGCTCTGAGATCTGGGGTAGGGCCTGAGAGTCTGCATGTCTACCAGGGTCGCTGGTGAGGCCCATGAGGCTGGTCCGCGGACCACACTTTGAGTAGCAAAGTACTACCTACTCCCCATGACACGTGTGTGAGGCATCTCCCATGGCTGGCCCGGGAAAGGTCGGCTCTACACCTGTTGCCCCAGGCCCCTGGTCATGACCAAAAGTGGCCTGGTTCGGGCAGTCCCCCTAACTCTTGGGAGATCCATGGTTTACAGATGCTGGGAAAGCTAGCATGAAGGAGCATGATGAGCTCTCTGTCACAAACTTTTCACCTCAGTGTCCCCAAGCAGAAAGTCAGTGGAGGAACTTCCCTGGCAGTCCAGGAGCTAGAACTTTGCCTTTCCAAGTGAGGGCTGAGGGTTCGATCTCTGATTCGAGGAAGCTAAGATCACACATGCCTTGTGGCCCCAAATCCCAAAACACAGAACAGAAACTCTGTTCTGACCAACTCAATAAAGGCTTTAAAAATGGTCCACCGAGGAGATGGACAGATACAGGGATGCAGGAGGATCTGCTGTCAGGGCAACGGGACGCCTGAGGGTGGGGGACAGTCAACCACCTTCCCGGGCGTCTCTCCACCTGCCTGCCTCTCCACCGCCCAGGCTCTGCCATCTGGCCGGATGCCCCCACCTCCCACTCCTGCCCCTGGGAGCCTGGCGGGGCTGGGCCGGGCTCCATGGCCCGTGAGCCAAGGGGCGTCCACGCACTCTGCTTGCTGAGGGCAGAGGGCTCCTCGGGCTTCTCCGTGGCCGTCTCGCCCTCATCGGGGATCTTGCTGGTGAAGCCGCTGGACACGTAGAGCTTGCTGGGGTCCAGCGCGGCCTTGCTGAAGGGCGACATGGTGGAGCACACGCTGGTGTAGCCGTTGGAGCTGCAGCCGAGGGAGGCCAGGTCCAGGGCCTTGCCGCCGGTGATGATGGGGATGTTCAGGGACAGCTTCCGCCGGCGGCTGGGTGACGACGTCTTGGTGATGGACAGGGGCGGCGGCGAGGAGAACTTGCGGGTGGCGCGCGGGGACTTGGGGGGCTCCCCATAGAGGAGCTTGTTGTTCTGGCCGCTGGCAAACAATAGCTCCAGGGACCTGCGGGGGATGAGAACAGACGACAGGGGCCTCCTGACTGCCTGCCCAGGCTGGGGCTCCCTGGCCTCCGGTGGGGCTTCATAGGGCAAAGATGGCCTCTTCACCCTCATGATCCCTGACCCCGGGCGCACCCCCTGGGAGAGCAGGTCTGAGAGGAGGCCATGCCAGAGGGGCCAGGCGGTTCAATGACCTGCAAGGGCCGAGTGTCCTGCCCTGGGAGGGGTGCGGGTTTCGGAGGGGCAGCAGGTCTGCCTGAAGCTCCCTCTTTGCCTCTCTGAAGTCTGCAGCAGCGGCTGACCTGAGATTGTGTGGATCCCCAGGACCTGCAGGTTCCCAAGAAACCCTGCTCTGCTCCCCTGCCCCGGCCTGGTGTCACCCTGACGCCCTGACCTCACCCACACCCAGGTCCACCTGGTGTCACCTTCACGCCCTGACCTCACCCACACCCAGGTCCACATGGACGAGGAAGCTGGGCTCAGAGACCAGAAACGAGTCCTCTGATGCCTCCTGATTCTAAACCAAGCATCCTTTCCACTCACTGGGCGCCTGCCCTCCACAGGCGGGACCACCCCGAGCATGCAGTAAGGGGCTCCTTCTTCTCTTCAGAGCAGGACCTGGTCTAAGCAGGAAGGGACATGATTCTTTTCTCTTGGTCTTTCCTCCCTCCTTCCCTTGAGTCCACCTTTCCTGGTATTTTCCTTTCTTAAATGGAGAAGGTGGGGAGAATGGTGGGCCTTAGGGTTCAAGAAGGGAACCCCCAAACCCTACTCCACCCCAAGAGCCCAGAGACAGGTGGAAAAAGCCGGGGCTAAGCAGGAACACTCGGCAGGCCAGCCCTGTCTCATGTCTTTGCAGAGGGTGGGCTCATTCCTGGGGTGAAGGTGGGGTGCCCTATGTCTCCCCAGGTCAGGAGCCAGCCTGACACTGAGCTCGGCTTCCCTCCCGGGCCCCGGGGTCGAGGAGGCTGCCCACCTGGCGGGGATGGCGCTAATGGGCTTCCTGTAGATGGTGATGAGCTTGTCCAGGACCACGACGGCGGTGGTGAAGACGCGGTAGGAGTGCAGGAAGGTGTTGAGGAAGTCAATGCTCAGGAAGCGCAGGTCGGTCAGCCGCTCCAGCAGCCGCTCCACGCTGGCGTACCGGATCTGCAGCACTTTGCAGGAGTTCATGGTTTTGCTGAAGCGAATGTCCACGTCGTCGCAGTACAAGGAGGCATCGGACCTGAGGAGGGAGGCGGGACGGAGAAGGGCCCTGGGTCGGAAGGTGTCTGAGTCCACTGCTGTCTCCCCAACCAGGCTGCGGGAGCTCACCGACCACCGTCTCCCCAGCAGCCAAGGATGGGAGCAAGGGAAGCCCGGGAAGATGGATGCAGAGGGAGAACAGGCTGCAGCTTCTTTCTCCCAATCATGCCCGATGACCTGACGTTATAAAACTCCTAGAAATGCTGGATAAAATATCACACATTTCAAACCAACGTGCTGCTTGTACCTCCCTGGTGGTCCAGTGGTTAAGACTACGCCCGCCAATGCAGGGGACACGGGTTCGATCCCTGCTCCAGGGAAGATCCCACATGCTGCGGAGCCACTAAGTCCTTGCCCCACAGCTCCTGAGCCTGTGCTGTATACCTTGGGAGCTGAAACTACTGAAGCCTGCACACTCTAGGAGCTGCGCTCCCCAACAAGAGAAGCCACTGCAACGCGAAGCCCACCTACCACAACTAAAGAAAGCCAGGGCACAGCAATGAAGCCCCAGGACAGCCAACAATGAATACAAATAATTAACTAATAATGTGCTTAGGGGCTTCCCTGGTGGCTCAGTGGTGAAGAGCTCGCCTGACAATGCAGGACACATGGGTTCGATCCCTGATCCGGGAAGATCCCACATGCTACGGAGCAACTAAGCCCGTGAGCCATAACTATGGAGCCCATGTGCTGCAACTACTGAAGCCCGTGTGCCCTAGAGCCTGAGTTCCACAACAAGAGAAGTCACCACAACAAGAAGCCTGCTCAACTCAACTAGAGAGGAGCCCCCACTCCCTGAAACTAGAGAAAAGCCTGCAGTAGCAGTGAAAACCCAGAACAGCCAATATAAATAAATAAAATTTAAAAAAACCCTGTAGTTCTGAATTTGAATTGTGGATGTGAATAATATAAATTCATACAAAGATGAGTATGTATAAAAAATGTGGTTAATAACGTGCTGCTGAGTTCACAAGCTGTGAAGAAAATCCATTCACAAGCCAGATCTGGACTCGAATACTCAGAGCAGCGTTGTTCGTAACTGCCGGAAAGTGGAAATAACCCAAGTGTCCATCAACCGACACAGGATAAACAGGAGGCAGTCCATCCGCGCAGAGGAATATCATTCAGCCATGAAAAGAAAGAAATGCTGACGTACACACACCACAGCATGGACAACTCCTGAAAGCACGCGATGGTCCACACGTTGTAAGATTTCATCTCTATGAAATGCCCAGAACAGCCACATCTCCAGACACAGAGGGTACGTTAGTGGCTGCCCGGGGGTAGAAACAGAGGGGACTGGATGGACTGCTTGCATGGAGGGGCTTCTCTCTGGGCTGATGAAATCTCCTGGAATTAGCGGCAATGGCTGCACAGCGCAGTGACTACACAGCAACCCCCTGGGGTGGGGAGACTGCCTATGAACTCATTCAGATGCTTAGGACACTGGGTGTACCCCAGTCCACCTTGGTTAGCTCCCAGCTGCTTGTGTGCTCACTCCACCAGCCTCCTGGAAACGGGGGTGGAGGCCTTTCACACACTCGCCCCACAATGGTCCGTGGCTCTGAGTGTGCCCTTCAAGTGGCAAAGAGGCAGCGGGTCCCTGATGTTTGCTTTGGGCAGGATGACATGCTCGGGCTGGGTCAGTGGGCTCCCGGGGTCTTTGAGTGGGGCAGAGCAAGCTGGGGATTCAGAGGCTCAGATGGAGGTCAGAGGACCAGAAGGCCACACGTTATGGGGAGTCTGCCATGATGGGGGGGGTTGGCAAATGGATGCTGGAGAAGCAGCAGGCCTGGTGTGGCCAGGGGACAGCACTGCACAGTGGGGCTCAGAAACCTGAGTTGAGCAGGAGGACACCCCCTCATCCCTCCTCCCTGGTGTGCACAAACAAAAGAAAAGTGCTGATTAAAAAACAGGGACCTTGGGCTTCCCTGGTGGTCCAGTGGGTAAGGACACCGCCTTGCGGTGCAAAGGGCGCCAGTTCGATCCCTGGCCTGGGAAGATCCCACGTGCCGTAGAGTGGCTGGACCCATGTGTCCAATCACCGAGCCGGAGCTCTGGAGCGCATGCACCCAGAGCTGGTGCTCTGCGACAACAGAGGCCACCGCGATGGGAGGCCCACACGGGCCAAAGAACAAAGAGGATGAAAATAGATAAATGAAAGACAAATAAAAGTGGACTACCCCCCAAAAATATTTTTTTTAAAAAAAAGGACTTTGATGTATGGCAGAGGCCAACATAATATTGCGAAGCAATTTTCCTTCAATTAAGTATAAATAAATTTAGGGAAAAAAGTTTTTAAAAAAGGAACTTCCTTGGTGACCCAGTGGCTAAGATTCTTGGCTCCCAATGCAGGGGCCTGGGTTCCATTCCTGGTCAGGGAACCAGATCCCATATGCAGCAACTCAGACCAGATACAGTCAAATAAATAAATAAGGTTTTTAAAAGCCATCTCCTAAAAAAATTGGAAAAAAAACCTGATACACAAATCCAATTTCGTTAGGGTACTGGGGGAAACAGAGGGACTGGATGGACTGCTTGAATGGAGGGGCTTCTCTCTGGGCTGATGAAATCTCCTGGAATTAGCGGCAATGGCTGCACAGCGCAGTGACTACACAGCAACCCCCTGGGGTGGGGAGACTGCCTATGAACTCATTCAGATGCTTAGGACACTGGGTGTACCCCAGTCCACCTTGGTTAGCTCCCAGCTGCTTGTGTGCTCACTCCACCAGCCTCCTGGAAACGGGGGTGGAGGCCTTTCACACACTCGCCCCACAATGGTCCGTGGCTCTGAGTGTGCCCTTCAAGTGGCAAAGAGGCAGCGGGTCCCTGATGTTTGCTTTGGGCAGGATGACATGCTCGGGCTGGGTCAGTGGGCTCCCGGGGTCTTTGAGTGGGGCAGAGCAAGCTGGGGATTCAGAGGCTCAGATGGAGGTCAGAGGACCAGAAGGCCACACGTTATGGGGAGTCTGCCATGATGGGGGGGGTTGGCAAATGGATGCTGGAGAAGCAGCAGGCCTGGTGTGGCCAGGGGACAGCACTGCACAGTGGGGCTCAGAAACCTGAGTTGAGCAGGAGGACACCCCCTCATCCCTCCTCCCTGGTGTGCACAAACAAAAGAAAAGTGCTGATTAAAAAACAGGGACCTTGGGCTTCCCTGGTGGTCCAGTGGGTAAGGACACCGCCTTGCGGTGCAAAGGGCGCCAGTTCGATCCCTGGCCTGGGAAGATCCCACGTGCCGTAGAGTGGCTGGACCCATGTGTCCAATCACCGAGCCGGAGCTCTGGAGCGCATGCACCCAGAGCTGGTGCTCTGCGACAACAGAGGCCACCGCGATGGGAGGCCCACACGGGCCAAAGAACAAAGAGGATGAAAATAGATAAATGAAAGACAAATAAAAGTGGACTACCCCCCAAAAATATTTTTTTTAAAAAAAAGGACTTTGATGTATGGCAGAGGCCAACATAATATTGCGAAGCAATTTTCCTTCAATTAAGTATAAATAAATTTAGGGAAAAAAGTTTTTAAAAAAGGAACTTCCTTGGTGACCCAGTGGCTAAGATTCTTGGCTCCCAATGCAGGGGCCTGGGTTCCATTCCTGGTCAGGGAACCAGATCCCATATGCAGCAACTCAGACCAGATACAGTCAAATAAATAAATAAGGTTTTTAAAAGCCATCTCCTAAAAAAATTGGAAAAAAATATCATTCCTGATGTTTTATTTTAAACAGCCTGATACACAAATCCACATTTTTAAGACAGCTACAAAAACTAAGCAGAAGCCATCAATCGAACAGATGTAAACAGAACAAACACATGCCTCGAGCACCCAGAGGGGCAGCGCAGCGTTTCCCAAGATCCCGGGGGTCACACACTCAGCGTCTCCCGAGTCCCTGGGGGGTCACACACCCATTGTCCACTGAGCCTCGGAGGGGGTCACACATTCAGCGTCTCCCGAGTCCCTGGGGGGTCACTGTGTGGCCCTAGTGACCTTGGCCCGCACCGCAGGGTCTTGGGCGCTTACTTGATCATCTGCGGCACGGTGACCTTGGAGTTCTCCTCGAAGGCGTTCATCATCAACCCGTTGCACCGGATGTTATCCACACACTGGAGTTAGAGAGAGGGCCCCGGGGCAGAGCCTCAGTCTCCCTGCTGAGACCCAGGCCCGGCAGGGGCTCTACCCAGGGAGGGTTCTCATGCCCTGGCCTGACACAGGGTCAAAGGACAGGGTCAAAGGGCATCGTCCACGCATGAGCAGGGTCAATGCAGAGCATCCCGTGGATTCTGGCCAGAAGTCAAATCCCCAGGTCAGTGACGTCTTAGGGCTTTAGTTGACCTCCCTGCGCCTTAGTCTTCCTATCTACAAAATGGGGCCAATGATTCTTACCTCCCTGAAGTGTTTGCAAAAATGAAAGTGTCTGAACCTGGCCGCTCTAGGGCTCCGTCTTGGTAGGGCTGTCCCTGGTGACACCTGCGTCTTTTCATCAAAATCCTGCAGCTGCCCCCGCCCCAACCAGCACAGGTGTGTAGGGACCACCTGCCCTCAGGGACAGGTGAGGCTGCTCACCTGGCTGATGTCACTGGTCCACGCCGCCTTCTCCTGTCTGGACGAGGCTACAAGGATGACCGTGAAGGGTGGTGAATCCTTTGGCTCCACCCCGATCTTGAAATCCAAGTGGTCCACATCTTGGCCGGACCCTTTGGCTTCCAGTTGCAAAACACAGGGTTAGCAGAATGAGTGTGGGCCTTTTCCAAGTTGAGAATCACCACAGGACGCCAGCCTCACCCGCTGGTGAAGGCAGCATCACTGGGTGTTTCAGAACCTTTTAAAAGCCATCTCCTAAAAAAATTGGAAAAAAATATCATTCCTGATGTTTTATTTTAAACAGCCTGATACACAAATCCACATTTTTAAGACAGCTACAAAAACTAAGCAGAAGCCATCAATCGAACAGATGTAAACAGAACAAACACATGCCTCGAGCACCCAGAGGGGCAGCGCAGCGTTTCCCAAGATCCCGGGGGTCACACACTCAGCGTCTCCCGAGTCCCTGGGGGGTCACACACCCATTGTCCACTGAGCCTCGGAGGGGGTCACACATTCAGCGTCTCCCGAGTCCCTGGGGGGTCACTGTGTGGCCCTAGTGACCTTGGCCCGCACCGCAGGGTCTTGGGCGCTTACTTGATCATCTGCGGCACGGTGACCTTGGAGTTCTCCTCGAAGGCGTTCATCATCAACCCGTTGCACCGGATGTTATCCACACACTGGAGTTAGAGAGAGGGCCCCGGGGCAGAGCCTCAGTCTCCCTGCTGAGACCCAGGCCCGGCAGGGGCTCTACCCAGGGAGGGTTCTCATGCCCTGGCCTGACACAGGGTCAAAGGACAGGGTCAAAGGGCATCGTCCACGCATGAGCAGGGTCAATGCAGAGCATCCCGTGGATTCTGGCCAGAAGTCAAATCCCCAGGTCAGTGACGTCTTAGGGCTTTAGTTGACCTCCCTGCGCCTTAGTCTTCCTATCTACAAAATGGGGCCAATGATTCTTACCTCCCTGAAGTGTTTGCAAAAATGAAAGTGTCTGAACCTGGCCGCTCTAGGGCTCCGTCTTGGTAGGGCTGTCCCTGGTGACACCTGCGTCTTTTCATCAAAATCCTGCAGCTGCCCCCGCCCCAACCAGCACAGGTGTGTAGGGACCACCTGCCCTCAGGGACAGGTGAGGCTGCTCACCTGGCTGATGTCACTGGTCCACGCCGCCTTCTCCTGTCTGGACGAGGCTACAAGGATGACCGTGAAGGGTGGTGAATCCTTTGGCTCCACCCCGATCTTGAAATCCAAGTGGTCCACATCTTGGCCGGACCCTTTGGCTTCCAGTTGCAAAACACAGGGTTAGCAGAATGAGTGTGGGCCTTTTCCAAGTTGAGAATCACCACAGGACGCCAGCCTCACCCGCTGGTGAAGGCACGGCATCACTGGGTGTTTCAGAACCTTTTATTTTTCATTTCTTCTAGTTTTATTGAGATATGACATACAGCACCATAAACCTTTAAGGGGTACAGATCGATGATTTCACGTACATATATCACGAAATGTTACATATGAAAGTGTTTAGTCACTCAGCTGTGCCTGACTCTTTGTGACCTCATGGCCTGTAGCCCACCAGGCTGCTCTGTCCATGGGATTCTCCAGGCAAGAACACCGGAGTGGGTTGCCATGCCCTCCTCCAGGGCATCTTCCCAACCTAGGGATCAAACCCAGGTTGTCTGTATTGCAGGCAGACACTTTACTGTCTGAGAAATGTTATTATTAATTCATTACACTAAGTCAATATTCATTGTTAATTATATATGCTACCAATTTAAAATAAAGCATTTCATATACAATTGACATAAATAATTTGTGGCTTTAAAAAAATCTTTATCTTAAAAAAATAGTGCTACAATTGGTTAATGGGAACTAGAACTTGTTTTTTTTTTTTTTTTAAAATTCTTTTCTTTGGGGGTGGGGTGGGGAGGGAGGGGGGCAGGAGGACCACTTCTATTGGTCTTTCATTTATCTATTTTCATCCTTCTTGGTTTGGCCTGTGTGGGCCTCCCATCGCAGTGGCCTCTGTTGTCGCAGAGCACCGGCTCTGGGCGCATGCGCTCCAGAGCTTTGGCTCAGTAATTGGACACAACGGTCCAGCCACTCCGCGGCACGTGGGATCTTCCCAGGCCAGGGATCTAACCAGCGCCCCTTGCACTGCAAGGCGGTGTCCTTACCCACTGGACCACCAGGGAAGTCCTAGAACTTGTTTAAGCTGGAGTTCTGCCTTTCAAAGATGGAAAACCTGGGACCCAGAGTGCAGAGTGGTTTCCAGCCACACAGGAGCAGGGCCAGCTCCGATTCTGTCAGAAGAGCCTTTAGGATTCACCGATCGGCTCTGCTCTCCCTACCCCAGGGCAGGGCTGAGGCCCCAGAGGGGACTTTTGAGATGCCCCCAGCTGGGCACTGGCTAAGCCGGGCCTTCCTGCTCTGCCAAGGTGACCCAGGGCCCAGGAGGAGAACCTTAGATCTTGAGCTTTTATGGACTGAGCTGGACACTGATCTCAGTTGAGAGCTCTCTGAAGCCAAATAAATCCTAGATATTTTTATTTCTGCTCTTAACCTGAAAAGCTCCTTGAACTCTGTTTATTTGGAAAGATGAAGATCATGGTTTGGGGCTTCCCTGGTGGCT
Organism: Tragulus kanchil; assembly: GCA_022376925.1. Classification (NCBI taxonomy): domain Eukaryota; kingdom Metazoa; phylum Chordata; class Mammalia; order Artiodactyla; family Tragulidae; genus Tragulus; species Tragulus kanchil. The sequence continues at coordinate 25,121,340 of JAIOJX010000032.1, forward strand.
CAGACAGTAAAGAATCTGCTGGCAATGCAGAGGACCTGGGTTCAATCCTTGGGTCAGGAAGATCCCCTGGTGAAGGGAACAGAAATCCACTCCAGTATTTTGACTGAATCCCATGGACAGAGGAGCCTGGAGGGCTATAGTTCTTGGGGTCACAGAGTCAGACACAACTGAGCGACTTTCACTTTCAAGATCGTAGTTTGGGGACTCCTTCCAAGGATGCCGGTGAGTGCTGTGGAGGGCCTGCTACAGCTCTGGGCTCTGCCTGCTGGCTGTGAGACCGGGGGTGGTACTCTCCCCACTCTGGGCATCAGACGTCCTCATGCACAAGCAGAGTGAGCGGGATGTGATGTTTTTTAAAATTCTTTTCTTTGGGGGTGGGGTGGGGAGGGAGGGGGGCAGGAGGACCACTTCTATTGGTCTTTCATTTATCTATTTTCATCCTTCTTGGTTTGGCCTGTGTGGGCCTCCCATCGCAGTGGCCTCTGTTGTCGCAGAGCACCGGCTCTGGGCGCATGCGCTCCAGAGCTTTGGCTCAGTAATTGGACACAACGGTCCAGCCACTCCGCGGCACGTGGGATCTTCCCAGGCCAGGGATCTAACCAGCGCCCCTTGCACTGCAAGGCGGTGTCCTTACCCACTGGACCACCAGGGAAGTCCTAGAACTTGTTTAAGCTGGAGTTCTGCCTTTCAAAGATGGAAAACCTGGGACCCAGAGTGCAGAGTGGTTTCCAGCCACACAGGAGCAGGGCCAGCTCCGATTCTGTCAGAAGAGCCTTTAGGATTCACCGATCGGCTCTGCTCTCCCTACCCCAGGGCAGGGCTGAGGCCCCAGAGGGGACTTTTGAGATGCCCCCAGCTGGGCACTGGCTAAGCCGGGCCTTCCTGCTCTGCCAAGGTGACCCAGGGCCCAGGAGGAGAACCTTAGATCTTGAGCTTTTATGGACTGAGCTGGACACTGATCTCAGTTGAGAGCTCTCTGAAGCCAAATAAATCCTAGATATTTTTATTTCTGCTCTTAACCTGAAAAGCTCCTTGAACTCTGTTTATTTGGAAAGATGAAGATCATGGTTTGGGGCTTCCCTGGTGGCTCAGACAGTAAAGAATCTGCTGGCAATGCAGAGGACCTGGGTTCAATCCTTGGGTCAGGAAGATCCCCTGGTGAAGGGAACAGAAATCCACTCCAGTATTTTGACTGAATCCCATGGACAGAGGAGCCTGGAGGGCTATAGTTCTTGGGGTCACAGAGTCAGACACAACTGAGCGACTTTCACTTTCAAGATCGTAGTTTGGGGACTCCTTCCAAGGATGCCGGTGAGTGCTGTGGAGGGCCTGCTACAGCTCTGGGCTCTGCCTGCTGGCTGTGAGACCGGGGGTGGTACTCTCCCCACTCTGGGCATCAGACGTCCTCATGCACAAGCAGAGTGAGCGGGATGTGATGGCTCTGGGGTCCCCGAGCCCGTCAGTGCTGACACTTGAGGGTCTAAGGGTTCCTTGCTGGGCGCAGGGGTGCTCATCTGTGTGGTGATCCGGGATCCGATGGGGTCGGCTCCTCGGAAATGGGCTGCCTGGTGCTGAGTGGGGGAGTGAGGGGCTATGTGTCCACCTTCCATGGCCCTAGAGGGAAAGGGGCTTGGGGACTGATGGCTCCACGGGGTCTGAACTGGCCGAGGCCAAGACTGAGGCCTCTGCAGATCCAGGACAAGCATCCCCGAACTTCAGCCTCCTCTCCTCCTCCCACCCAAACAAGCAAAGCCTGGGCTCCGCCTCTCGGGGCGCATGCGTGAGCGTCCACGTGCGCACACCCGCATGCCGCGGCCTCGCGCTCACCTTCTTCCTCGGAGCTCTCTGGCTCTTCCAGCAAGGTACAGTCGATGAGTGACATGACGCCGTTCTGAAAAAGAGCAGCTGCCTTGAACCAGGGGAGACGTGGCAGGTTCAGAATCCCAGAATGTCAGGGCAAGGAGGGGCTCCTCCTGTGAGCAGCCGCAGACACACCCACATGTGTGCACCTCATACGCCAAGTGGGTATTCTGTTGTTGTTGTTTTTTGGCCACTTCTATTGGTCTTTCATTTATCTGTTTTCATCCATCTTTGTTCTTTGGCTCCTGTGGGCCTCCCATCGCAGTGGCCTCTCTCGTTGCCGAGCACCGGCTCTGGGCGCATGCGCTCCAGAGCTTTGGCTCGGTAATTGGACACGTCTGTCCAGCCGCTCCGCGGCACGTGGGATCTTCCCAGGCCAGGGATCGAACCGGCGCCCCTTGCACTGCAAGGCGGTGTCCTTACCCACCGGACCACCAGGGAGCCCGGGTATTCTGTTTTCAAGTTGAAGAATTTTATCTTCATATAAGAAGCCCTTGGACTTCCCTGGTGGTCCAGTGGTTAAGATTTTACCTTCCAATGCAGAAGGTGCAGGTCTGATTCCTGGTTGGGGAGCTAAGATTCCACATGCCTCGTGGCCCAAAAAACCAAAACATTAAGATAGAAGTAGTATAGTAACAAATTTAGTAACAAATTAAAAAGTTGGTCCACATCCAAAACAAATCTTAAAAGAAAATTAAATGTTAAAAAAGAAGTCCAGGGCTTCCCTGGTGGTCCAGTGGGTAAGGACACCGCCTTGCAGTGCAAGGGGCGCCAGTTCGATCCCTGGCCTGGGAAGATCCCACGTGCCACGGAGCGGCTGGACTGATGTGTCCAATTACCGAGCCAGAGCTCTGGAGCGCATGTGCCCAGAGCTGGTGCTCTGCGACAACAGAGGCCACTGTGATGGGAGGCCCACAAGGGCCAGAGAACAAAGATGGATGAAAATGAATAAATGAAAAGCCAATAGAGGTGGCCAAAAAAGAAAAAAGAAGTCCAACAAACTGGCTTACATGGAACTGGCTCAGAGATGCCTTCCCCAAAGAAGGCTCAAGGTCGGGCTGGGGGTGGCAGGGCCAGAGCCCAGCTTGCAGGTTGTTTTCTCGACACACAGCAGCTCAGAGGCCTCACCTGGTAGCCCCAAGTCTGCAGAAGATTGAAATTCCTTATCTGAGACTAAACATAAGTCATGGTTTTCCAGTAGTCACATATGGATGTGAGTTGGACCCTAAAAAGAAGGCTGAGTGCCAAAGAACTGATGCTTTTGAACTGTGATGCTGGAGAAGACGCTTGAGAGTCCCTTGGACAGCAGGGAGATCAAACCAGACAATCCTAAAGGAAATCAACCCTGAATATTCATTGGAAGAATTGATGCTGAGGTCCCAATACTTTGGCCATCTGATGTGAAGAGTCTACTCATTGGAAAAGATCTTGATGATGGAAAGATTGCGGGGAGGAGGAGAAGGGGACAACAGAGGATGAGATGGTTGGACGGCATCTCTGCCTGAACGGACATGAGTCTGAGCAAACTCTGGAAGATGGTGAAGGACAGGGAAGCCTGGTGTGCTACAGTCCGTGGGGTCACAAAGAGTTAGACACGAGTGAGCGACTGAACACCAACAAAAGCTAAACACTGCATGTTACCAGGAGGCAAACTTCACAGCTGCCTGTCTCAGGCACCATTATCCTGATTTTACGGACTAAGAATTGAAATCAGGGAGGTAAGAGTCTTGCCCAGGGTCCTCTGGAGAGAGTCTCACGGGCCTGACCCCAGCTCAAGGTCAGTGGCTGGCCTTAACTATTTGGAGGAATATCTGGGAAAATACCCTCTGTCTTTGTGGGAACATCTTTTGGGTGTGAGGCCCCTTGATCCTACAATGAGAAATAAAGTAACCACCTCTGTGCCTGTCCACAAATTCCTGGATCGCCTGTCCTTCCAAAGGGGAAAGTTGTTCCCCTTCCTCTCGAGTGTGGGCTGGTGTTGATGACTTGCTTCTCGTGAAGAGGATGAACCAGAGGGGCGGTGGCAGCTTGGGGCCTGGAGCCTCCTTGATGGCTCTCCTGCTGTTTCTTGGACCACCTGTCCCGGGAAAGCCAACTGCCATGTCACGAGGCCTGCATGCTGCATCACTTCAGTTGTGTCTGACTCTTTGCAACCCTGTGGAACGAAGGCCGCCAGGGTCCTCCACCCACGGGGTTTCACAGGCAAGAATACTGGAGTGGGCTGCCATTTCCTCCCCCAGGGGACCGCCCTCCGCGGAGGGCGCCTGAGTCTCCCGTGTCTCCTGCACTGGCAGGCGGGCTCTTTACCACCGAGCCCCCGGGACGCCCACAGAGCACAGTCGTACAGCGTCTTTTTATTTCAAGCCCAGGATGTGTAGAAGCAAGTGTGAAAACGGTTGTGATGCAGCTGGATCCGCTGTACTTTTCGCAGTGCTGTGCTGGAGGCTGGACACTGTGTGTGTGTGTGGAGGAGGGGGGGGGTGGTTATCTATTATCCTCTGCCCATGGGAGTCTCCAGGCAGGAAGACTGGAGTGGGTTGCCACGCCCTCCTCCAGGGGATCTTCCCGACCCAGGGAGGGAATCCATGTCTCTTGCATCTCCTGCATCGCAGGCAGATTCTCTTACCCCGAGTGCCACCTGGGAAGCCCCTAGGTGACAGGAGGTCTATGACAGCAGTCCTACAGAGCTGATGGTGTCAGCTGGCTTCCTGGGTTAACGCTGCTGAACTTACGCACAACTTGGACTTATGGTCTCGGAACAGAACTGGTTCTTATGTAGGGGACTCACTGTAGGGATTAACAGTGACGGCGGGATGTTTTGCACCCACTTTCTCACATAATCCTTTTTGGGGGGCTTGCCCAGGGTCCTCTGGAGAGTCTCACGGGCCTGACCCCAGCTCAAGGTCAGTGGCTGGCCTTAACTATTTGGAGGAATATCTGGGAAAATACCCTCTGTCTTTGTGGGAACATCTTTTGGGTGTGAGGCCCCTTGATCCTACAATGAGAAATAAAGTAACCACCTCTGTGCCTGTCCACAAATTCCTGGATCGCCTGTCCTTCCAAAGGGGAAAGTTGTTCCCCTTCCTCTCGAGTGTGGGCTGGTGTTGATGACTTGCTTCTCGTGAAGAGGATGAACCAGAGGGGCGGTGGCAGCTTGGGGCCTGGAGCCTCCTTGATGGCTCTCCTGCTGTTTCTTGGACCACCTGTCCCGGGAAAGCCAACTGCCATGTCACGAGGCCTGCATGCTGCATCACTTCAGTTGTGTCTGACTCTTTGCAACCCTGTGGAACGAAGGCCGCCAGGGTCCTCCACCCACGGGGTTTCACAGGCAAGAATACTGGAGTGGGCTGCCATTTCCTCCCCCAGGGGACCGCCCTCCGCGGAGGGCGCCTGAGTCTCCCGTGTCTCCTGCACTGGCAGGCGGGCTCTTTACCACCGAGCCCCCGGGACGCCCACAGAGCACAGTCGTACAGCGTCTTTTTATTTCAAGCCCAGGATGTGTAGAAGCAAGTGTGAAAACGGTTGTGATGCAGCTGGATCCGCTGTACTTTTCGCAGTGCTGTGCTGGAGGCTGGACACTGTGTGTGTGTGTGGAGGAGGGGGGGGGTGGTTATCTATTATCCTCTGCCCATGGGAGTCTCCAGGCAGGAAGACTGGAGTGGGTTGCCACGCCCTCCTCCAGGGGATCTTCCCGACCCAGGGAGGGAATCCATGTCTCTTGCATCTCCTGCATCGCAGGCAGATTCTCTTACCCCGAGTGCCACCTGGGAAGCCCCTAGGTGACAGGAGGTCTATGACAGCAGTCCTACAGAGCTGATGGTGTCAGCTGGCTTCCTGGGTTAACGCTGCTGAACTTACGCACAACTTGGACTTATGGTCTCGGAACAGAACTGGTTCTTATGTAGGGGACTCACTGTACGGGATTAACAGTGACGGCGATGTTACCTACTGAGCATGCCCTGCATACGGGGCACGGGGCCACGTGTTTTGCACCCACTTTCTCACATAATCCTGAGAGCAGCCCTGTGTGGAAGGTGTATCGTTCTCACATTGCAGATAAGAAAACTGAGGCTTGGTGAGCTCGCCCACTGGTAAGTGGCAGGGCTAGAATTTGGGTAGCACTCAGACTTCATGTCCTTTACCAGCATGCTGAAAGACTTAAAACCGAAACAAATAAACATGCCCCCAAACCAAAATAAGAGAATGGACGAACATGAAACCATGTGCTTTCTGACAGAAAAGCTGCCTTCTCGTCTCCAGTGTGCCCCTCCCCTCCTGACCCCACCTGTGGAGGAAGCGTCCCCCCAGCCTGGACAGAGACCGCCCCAGCAGAAGCTCCGAGCGCGTAAACCGTGACGGCTTTCCTCGACACACTGGTTGGTTGAAATCTGGTATTCCATGTTTGTAATTAATCTCCCCTCGTGCGACCAACCAATTTGTTGACGTGCTAACATAAGCAGCAGGTTCCTTGAAGGCACAGTCTGTGAGCCCTGCACGAGGCTCCGGGCCAGGCTTCCAGGGTCTGGAAGGCAGGCTCCCCTGGTGCTTTGGCTTCACTAAGGGCACCTTCCGGCCCTCTCCAGGCCACAGGGCGTTCTTCAGATGTGACCTCTGCCCGAGTCAGCTCCCGCGGGGATGGACACAGTGCCGGGGAGGCTGTCGCTACAGAGGCAGGTCTATGGGCACCTGCCCGTGTCTGTGCACGTCTCTGGGGAGGATAGGCACCCCTCGTTTTGCAGATGAGGAAGTGAGGTGTGGACGGCATGGGAAGCGTCCAGGCTCACATGTGTAGAGACAGATGTGGACTGGAGCCTGACCTCCCGGGTTTTAACAGGCAGATTCTCTTACCCAGTGCCACCTGGGAAGCCCCTAGGTGACAGGAGGTCTATGACAGCAGTCCTACAGAGCTGATGGTGTCAGCTGGCTTCCTGGGTTAACGCTGCTGAACTTACGCACAACTTGGACTTATGGTCTCGGAACAGAACTGGTTCTTATGTAGGGGACTCACTGTACGGGATTAACAGTGCGGCGATGTTACCTACTGAGCATGCCCTGCATACGGGGCACGGGGCCACGTGTTTTGCACCCACTTTCTCACATAATCCTGAGAGCAGCCCTGTGTGGAAGGTGTATCGTTCTCACATTGCAGATAAGAAAACTGAGGCTTGGTGAGCTCGCCCACTGGTAAGTGGCAGGGCTAGAATTTGGGTAGCACTCAGACTTCATGTCCTTTACCAGCATGCTGAAAGACTTAAAACCGAAACAAATAAACATGCCCCCAAACCAAAATAAGAGAATGGACGAACATGAAACCATGTGCTTTCTGACAGAAAAGCTGCCTTCTCGTCTCCAGTGTGCCCCTCCCCTCCTGACCCCACCTGTGGAGGAAGCGTCCCCCCAGCCTGGACAGAGACCGCCCCAGCAGAAGCTCCGAGCGCGTAAACCGTGACGGCTTTCCTCGACACACTGGTTGGTTGAAATCTGGTATTCCATGTTTGTAATTAATCTCCCCTCGTGCGACCAACCAATTTGTTGACGTGCTAACATAAGCAGCAGGTTCCTTGAAGGCACAGTCTGTGAGCCCTGCACGAGGCTCCGGGCCAGGCTTCCAGGGTCTGGAAGGCAGGCTCCCCTGGTGCTTTGGCTTCACTAAGGGCACCTTCCGGCCCTCTCCAGGCCACAGGGCGTTCTTCAGATGTGACCTCTGCCCGAGTCAGCTCCCGCGGGGATGGACACAGTGCCGGGGAGGCTGTCGCTACAGAGGCAGGTCTATGGGCACCTGCCCGTGTCTGTGCACGTCTCTGGGGAGGATAGGCACCCCTCGTTTTGCAGATGAGGAAGTGAGGTGTGGACGGCATGGGAAGCGTCCAGGCTCACATGTGTGTAAGAGACAGATGTGGGACTGGAGCCTGACCTCCCAGGAGGGGGATAAGCCACGTGCTGCGGTGTTGGGGAGCAGTAGCTCCTGCCTGGCGTGCGAGCTCTCATGCTGGCGGGGCATGAGTGCCTGAAGGCGTCAGGAGGGGGCGCTGTCTGAACTCTTCTGGTTGGGAATGAGAAAAAGGCTCTGGGCGCTGCTCTTCCCTCAGCCAGGGGTGCCCATCCTCCACTGGCTCCTCACACACACGTACACCAGCCTGCAGGGAGCTCCTCTGGGGGCCTTCCAGCTGGCTCAGTGTTCAAGAGTCCGCCTGCCAATGCAGGACATATGGGTTCAATCCCTGGTCTAGAAGATGCTACATGCCTCAGAGCAGCTAAGCCTGTGCGTCGCGACGACGGAGCCTGTGCCTGAGAGCCCGGGAGACACAACTGCTGAGTCCACGTGCTACAACTACCAAGGCCCTCGTGCCTCCTCGTGCCTCATGCCTCGAGCTCCGAGGCAAGCAAAGCCACCATAACGAGAAGCCCGCACACCACAATGAGAGAAAAACCCACACAGCAGCGAAGACCCAGCACTGCCAAAAATAAACTAATAGATAACATCAGAAATAAACACATAAAAGGGTAAAAGAGAGCTTGTCTTAATTGCCTGGCTCCTCCATGCTGGCTCCCAGCTGTGGGGGCACCTTTGGAGGCCTTCCTGCTCACTCTCCCATTTCTCGTGATTTCTCCAGTAGAATATCCATCGGTGGCCTGCTCATTCCAAGCCTCCAGTGGGACCAGGGCGCGTGTGTACATTCACCGGGCTCTGACACCCCTGCTCACACTACGGGCCACAGGCAGGGTCGGTCAGGACCAGGGTCGGGACCGCGTCCGACCTCCGCCTCGGCGGCTTCGCCCGGCCGTCCTCACCTTGGTCAGGTGCAGCTTCCCCCCAGAGCCTCTGGTGCAGATGATCAGGTGCTTGGAGAACAGGAAGCACTGCCGCTCGCCCTCTTTCTTCAGGGACAGGGACCCCAGGCGGCCCCTGGTGATCTTGCCCTTCTCAGACATGGGCACCTGGATGAGGGAGCCTGTGGGCGGAGGAGAGAGACCCTGAGTCCATCTCCCAAGATGACCTCCGCCCCTGGGCCGGCTTTGAAGCTGCACGTGGGTGGCAGTGTCAGCTTGTGGTGGGGTCACAAGGCGACCCTAGGTCCTGGTAGCGGACAGGTGTCTTGGACACTTCCTCCAGCCCCTCCTCAGGGCTTGGTGGGCCAGGAGATGACCACAGAAGATCCACGCAGGACCTGTGAGCGCCCAGCCAGGACCATGAAGGACACGGCCCCTGTGGTGAGCATGCAGGCCTGGGCTGGGGCTCTGGGGGGCAGGAGGCTGAGGCATTGGGGAGCTGGCTCTGGCCCAAAGGGATTAACAAGGCTCGCTGGGCCCTGCTGCCACACGCAGCCTCTGCAGACTCGACCATGCAGCCACAGCACACTCTGGGGCAGAACCCAGTGCTGCCTCTTCGGAAGCCCTCCCTAATTCTCCCCGGTCCCACTCTGGGCCACCGCTGTGCCTCCTGCCCACGTGCATCACTGCACGGACCCCTTCCCTGCACTCCGAGCTCCTCTCTCCTGCACGGTCAGCTCTGGAGGGCGGGCAGGGTCGACTCTCCGGGCGGCCCAGGAGGCCTGAACTGGCCAGGTGTGAGTGAGGCAGGCACCGTGGGGCAGAGACTGAGGAAGTGAGAAAGGCTTCACTAAGCTCCAGGTCCAGTCAAGCCCTCACGAGGCGATTGGCTGCTTTGGCCCAGGGCGATGGAGCGGACTCCCAGTCTTTGGGGGACACCTCTGACCCCAGGAGAGGCCATTCTGGGGGCCACCTCCAGCTTGACACAGCACAGCTCAGGGGGAGCTGGGTGACAGGCAAAGCTGGCTCTGGGCTCAGCAGGTCCCGGGGAGGGCCCTGGGGGAAGGACACGGGGGCCACGTATGGGGGCTGAGGGGGCTCAGACCAAGGGCAGTGGGGACCGGTGACATCTGTTCAGGCCAGTGGGAGGTGCCTGCAAGCCCTTCCTGTTGGCGGACACCTCAGGCCTAGACGGAAGGAAGGCGGAGGTCTGTCCCGAGGGGTCACCGCTGGGGCACGTGAGCAGACGCTGAATTTCCCACAGGTCGTGGAGTCTGAACCAGCTGACCTTAAGGGCACTGCAGCTCTAAACGTCCCCAAAGTGGAAGTCAGCTCCCTGAACCAGAAAGAGCCTCATCCACCCCTCAATAGGGCCGAGCCTCTCACACGTCCCAAAGTGGGGGGGTCAGCCTCCGAGACCAGGTGTCTTGGACACTTCCTCCAGCCCCTCCTCAGGGCTTGGTGGGCCAGGAGATGACCACAGAAGATCCACAGGACCTGTGAGCGCCCAGCCAGGACCATGAAGGACACGGCCCCTGTGGTGAGCATGCAGGCCTGGGCTGGGGCTCTGGGGGGCAGGAGGCTGAGGCATTGGGGAGCTGGCTCTGGCCCAAAGGGATTAACAAGGCTCGCTGGGCCCTGCTGCCACACGCAGCCTCTGCAGACTCGACCATGCAGCCACAGCACACTCTGGGGCAGAACCCAGTGCTGCCTCTTCGGAAGCCCTCCCTAATTCTCCCCGGTCCCACTCTGGGCCACCGCTGTGCCTCCTGCCCACGTGCATCACTGCACGGACCCCTTCCCTGCACTCCGAGCTCCTCTCTCCTGCACGGTCAGCTCTGGAGGGCGGGCAGGGTCGACTCTCCGGGCGGCCCAGGAGGCCTGAACTGGCCAGGTGTGAGTGAGGCAGGCACCGTGGGGCAGAGACTGAGGAAGTGAGAAAGGCTTCACTAAGCTCCAGGTCCAGTCAAGCCCTCACGAGGCGATTGGCTGCTTTGGCCCAGGGCGATGGAGCGGACTCCCAGTCTTTGGGGGACACCTCTGACCCCAGGAGAGGCCATTCTGGGGGCCACCTCCAGCTTGACACAGCACAGCTCAGGGGGAGCTGGGTGACAGGCAAAGCTGGCTCTGGGCTCAGCAGGTCCCGGGGAGGGCCCTGGGGGAAGGACACGGGGGCCACGTATGGGGGCTGAGGGGGCTCAGACCAAGGGCAGTGGGGACCGGTGACATCTGTTCAGGCCAGTGGGAGGTGCCTGCAAGCCCTTCCTGTTGGCGGACACCTCAGGCCTAGACGGAAGGAAGGCGGAGGTCTGTCCCGAGGGGTCACCGCTGGGGCACGTGAGCAGACGCTGAATTTCCCACAGGTCGTGGAGTCTGAACCAGCTGACCTTAAGGGCACTGCAGCTCTAAACGTCCCCAAAGTGGAAGTCAGCTCCCTGAACCAGAAAGAGCCTCATCCACCCCTCAATAGGGCCGAGCCTCTCCACACCGTCCCCAAGGTGAGCTGAGGCCCAAGAGGAGGGGCCCACCCAGAAACCCCGGGATCACAGCCTCCCCAGGAGGCCGAGCACCGGACAGAGGGGCGGACCTCCCCAACACCACTGCGGACACTGCAAAGGCTGGTGGTCCACAGGCCAGCTCGCCCTCCGCCTCCTCTCTCCCCAGAAGGACACGTCGGTCTCTACTATGGCATACAGCAGATGCACCAAGGCCATTGGGGAAGAATCATGTTTACATCTGGAGACCAGAAACTGCGACCCCCGACAATATCAGCCTCTATACGTACAGACACCGCCGTCTACAGGTACCGGTCATGTCTCCCCCGGTGGGACCGGAATACGCTGGAGTCACACCAGCAGGTTTTGGCACATGCCTGCCGAGCCAACTGGTGGCCTCCCCGAGTGCCGCCTGTCTCCGGTGGCTGGGGACCACCCGGCGGGGGAGGCAGGGCACAGAGGCCGTACCTTGTCTCACAAAAGTCTGGCTGGTGTCCAGGAGGATCTCGCATCCTTCGATGATCATGCGCTCGATGGCCAGGTTTTTCCGGATGTTCTCTGTCTCGCTGACTTCATCGTGCATGATCCTGCGAGGACCGAGAGGACAGTCAGAGGGGCTGTCCCCACCTCCCGGAGAGGACGGAATGCCGGGTCTCTGGCTGGACCTGGGAAGAGAGCCTGGGTGCTCGGGTGGAACTGGTGGTCGTGAGAGGGGAGGCAGCCTGCACCCACGGGGCGCCTGCTGTGTCGTGTGCGCTTCACAGCCGCAGGCGCATCCCTGGGGTGCTGGGAAGCTGGTCTGAACCGTATGGAAGAGACAGCCGAGCTGGGAGGAAGATGGGCTTCTTAGAAGAGACACTGTGTTCACTACACTGCCCCTCATCCTACTGTTGCCTTATTTCCATCCAGAGAACAAGTCAAGCTCATTCCTGCCTTGGGGAAATGTGTGCTTATTTCTCTCCCCTGGACGTTCTTTTTAAAAATGAATTAATCCATTTTTAAAATTGGAGCATAGTTGCTTTAGCTGTACAACCACCTGAATCAGCTACTTGTCGTTATTCACTCACTAAGTTGTGTGGGTCCCTCTGACACCCCATGGACTGCAGCAGGCCAGACTTCCCCAGCTCCCAGAGTTGGCTCAAACTCATGTCCATCGAGTTGGTGATGTCATCCAGCCGTCTCATCCTCTGCCGCCCCTTTCTCCCGCCTTCAATCTTTCTCAGCATCAGGGTCTTTTCCAGTGAGTCATGGCAAATAGAAGGGAAAATGTGGACAGACTTTATTTTCGTGGGCTCCAAAGTCTCTTTGGACAGCGACAGGAGCCATGAAATTAAAAGACGCTTGCTCCTTAAAAGGAAAGCTATGGCCAGCCTAGACAGCAGACATCACTTTGCTGACAAAGGTCTGTAGAGTCAAAGCTATGCTCTGTCCAGCAGTCACGTCTGGATGAATCAGCTCTAAACATGCATCCCTCCCGAGCCTCCCTCGCAGCCCGCCCTACTCCTCCAGGTCCTCACAGAGCGCCGAGCCGAGCCCCCTGTGCCTGACAGCAGCTCCCCACTGGCTGTCTGTTTTACACACGATAGTGTGCATACCTCAATGTGGCTCTCTCAGCTTGTCCCACCCTCTCCTGCCTCTCGCCCCCTTGCACACTCTTTATATGGTTGTTTTCTTAATGTCTGGCTTCTGGAATGGCATACTTGTGGAGCACCTGTCAATCCAGATGACTCAAGGGAAGACTGACTTCAGTTCACTTCTCTAGGCTCCAGCCTATAGACTACGAGGTAGGAGGACCCAAGTGGCGACTTAGTCTGAGAACACAACTTCCTGTCCTCGTTCTGACTGCAGGAACACCGCGCCTCTCCACTAGGTGGCGCCATTTAGCTGCTGTTCAGTCGCTCAGTTGTGCTCAGCCTGTAGGGGGCCCTGGGAGGAAGATGGGCTTCTTAGAAGAGACACTGTGTTCACTACACTGCCCCTCATCCTACTGTTGCCTTATTTCCATCCAGAGAACAAGTCAAGCTCATTCCTGCCTTGGGGAAATGTGTGCTTATTTCTCTCCCCTGGACGTTCTTTTTAAAAATGAATTAATCCATTTTTAAAATTGGAGCATAGTTGCTTTAGCTGTACAACCACCTGAATCAGCTACTTGTCGTTATTCACTCACTAAGTTGTGTGGGTCCCTCTGACACCCCATGGACTGCAGCAGGCCAGACTTCCCCAGCTCCCAGAGTTGGCTCAAACTCATGTCCATCGAGTTGGTGATGTCATCCAGCCGTCTCATCCTCTGCCGCCCCTTTCTCCCGCCTTCAATCTTTCTCAGCATCAGGGTCTTTTCCAGTGAGTCATGGCAAATAGAAGGGAAAATGTGGACAGACTTTATTTTCGTGGGCTCCAAAGTCTCTTTGGACAGCGACAGGAGCCATGAAATTAAAAGACGCTTGCTCCTTAAAAGGAAAGCTATGGCCAGCCTAGACAGCAGACATCACTTTGCTGACAAAGGTCTGTAGAGTCAAAGCTATGCTCTGTCCAGCAGTCACGTCTGGATGAATCAGCTCTAAACATGCATCCCTCCCGAGCCTCCCTCGCAGCCCGCCCTACTCCTCCAGGTCCTCACAGAGCGCCGAGCCGAGCCCCCTGTGCCTGACAGCAGCTCCCCACTGGCTGTCTGTTTTACACACGATAGTGTGCATACCTCAATGTGGCTCTCTCAGCTTGTCCCACCCTCTCCTGCCTCTCGCCCCCTTGCACACTCTTTATATGGTTGTTTTCTTAATGTCTGGCTTCTGGAATGGCATACTTGTGGAGCACCTGTCAATCCAGATGACTCAAGGGAAGACTGACTTCAGTTCACTTCTCTAGGCTCCAGCCTATAGACTACGAGGTAGGAGGACCCAAGTGGCGACTTAGTCTGAGAACACAACTTCCTGTCCTCGTTCTGACTGCAGGAACACCGCGCCTCTCCACTAGGTGGCGCCATTTAGCTGCTGTTCAGTCGCTCAGTTGTGCTCAGCTCTTTGGGATCCCATGGACAGCAGCACGCCAGGCCATCTCCCAGGGCTTGCTCAAACTCATGCCCATTGAGTCGGTGATGCCATTCAACCATCTCGTCCTCTGTCGTCCCTTTCCCATGTTTCACCCCTTCCCACCATCAGGGTCTTTTCCAGTGGAAAGGCGGCCAAAGTGCTGGAGCTTCAGCTTCAGCATCAGTCCTTCCAATAAATATTCAGGGTTGATTTCCTTTAGGATAGAATGGTTTGATCTCCTTGCAGTCCAAGGGACTCTCAAAGAATCTTCTCCAGCACCACAGTTTGAAAGCATCAATTCCTTGGTACTCAGCCTTCTTTAGGGTCCAGCTCTCACATCCACACATGACTCCTGGGAAAACCATAGCTCTGACTATATGAATCTTTGTTGGCCAAGTGATGTCTCTGCTTTTGAATACTCTGCCTAGGTTTGATATAACTTTTTTTTCCAAGAAGTAAGTGTCTTTTTTTTTTTTTTAAAACATTTATTTATTTATTTTGGCGGGCGTGGGGAGGGAGGGGGGTGGGCAGGCCACTTCCACTGGTCTTTCATTTGTCTAGTTTCATCCATCTTTGTTCTTTGGCCCGTGTGGGCCTCCCATCGTGGTGGCATCTGTTGTCGCAGAGCACCGGCTCTGGGCGCATGTGCTCCAGAGCTCTGGCTCGGTAATTGGATACATCAGTCCAGTCGCTCCGCGGCACGTGGGATCTTCCCAGGCCAGGGATCAAACCAGTGCCCCTTGCACTGCAAGGCGGTGTCCTTACCCACTGGACCACCAGGGAAGCCCAAGCAAGTGTCTTTTAATTTAACGTCTTTTAATTGGCACTAAGAAGCTGCTTTTTAAAAACAGCATTGGTGGGAAAAGGTAGGTGTGAGCTGCCAACTTTACTACGACTCTCCAGGGACTTACTGGAATCGTAGGAAAATAGGAAGTAATTTCTTGGGGGAGGGGTCTGGAAAAAGTACCCCACGTACTCTAAGGAAAGCCTCCTCTTGGTTTGCTGACGCCTGACATTCCACAAGACCATGCAGAGAGCTGATGAATATCCCTGTGGCTTACAACATTCTCTCACAGACACTCTGATAGGTTGGAGTTAAATCCCACCACAATGAGGTGGGGCTGGCGCTGCGATCTGTGGAATCTGCGTGATTGATGTTGAACACATCGCTCAACTCCTCTCATCCTGAGGTTCCCGTCTGTACCTTTGGGGTGAAGGCGGACGATAAGCACTGTGTGGGCTGGCTCGTGCCCGCGACAGCTGGTCAATACAGGTGGCGACCGCCGCTGGTACTGGGGTTGCAGAAAGGTTATTCTAAAACAAAGGTGATGGGGCTTCCCTGGAGGTCCAGTGGGTAAAGAGTCCGCCTTGCAGTGCAGGGGGCGCCGGTTCGATCCCTGCCCCGGGAAGATCCCACGTGCCGCGGAGCAGCTGGGCCGGTGTGTCCAGTTGTGAGTCAGCGCTCTGGAGTGCATGCACCCAGAGCCGGTGCTCTGCTACAGGCCAGGCCACTGCAATGGGAGGCCCACACAAGCCAAAGAATAAAGATGGATGAAAAATAAACGATGACTTAGAGGCAAAAAAAGAGAAAAAGGTGATCTAGGGTAACTCGTGGTTTTTGCTGGGTATCACCGGGGCATCGAGTCTCTGCCTTAGGAGTCTTGGCTTTCTACGCACCTCCTACCTCCCCAGCCATGCTGCTCTCAGAAGACCAGGCCTTGGCCTTCTTCAGGAAAGCCATGGGCCAGGGAGGCAACCCTCCGGGTAGTGTCCTCGGAATCCTAAGGGTTACAGGAGCTTCCGCCATGGGAGACTTGGCCAGCGCCAGGCCTGCGCTCACCTGGACAGCTCCTCCAGCTTGGACTTGGCGTAGTCCAGGCTGTTGCGCTCCACGTGCTCGTGAGGGGTGTGTGCCAGGAGCTCGTGCAGCGTCAGGATGTACCTGGGGATCTGCGGGGGCGGGCACAGGAGAGAGAGAGACGGCTGAGAGGGCGCAGAAAGGGGGTTCTCAGCTCAAGGACCCCCAGGGGTTGGGGCAAGGAAGAACGCCCACGGCACTTCTGATCTCAGACTTTAACTTGGTGCCAGGGTCTCGTCTGCACCCCAGCCGCGCCCTTCCTCACGCCCGTCTGGACCACCGCCGCCACCCTGCACGCGTGCACCCCGGCCGGCGGCGCGGGCACACCTGGAACATGGGGTAGGTGAGGAAGGTCTCCAGCGTCCGCTCCTCGCAGTCGGGCTTGGCCTCATAGTGCTTCAGCAGCTTGTCGAAGTCTCGGTTCTGCTTGCAGTGCGCCAGGATCTGCAGGCTGTACTGGTGGTTGCGGACGAACTCCTGGTAGATGTTGAGCATGGGCAGCAGGATGTCGAACAAGTCAGCTGCAAGGAGGCGGTGCTCAGCGGGCCAGCGCGTGGGCGCGCCCTTGGGGAGACCGACCATGCCCCTCCCAGGCCCTCCGCTCCCCGCCCGCCCTGGGAGCTCCAGGGGGGGGCTCAAAGCCACTGACCCAGAGAGACCCTGCCTTCGGAGAGGGCCTTGGCCCCGCGGCCCTCTCCTAGGGCAGACTGGGTGGCCCCTGGCGCTGGGTCCACATCAGAACAGCAGGGTTTGGAGCTGGAGCCCTGTCTAGCCCTGTGTGTTAGAGGGCCCGAGAAAGCAGGTGTAGAGGGACCCAGGCATCTGCTCCCCGGCCACCACCAGTCCTGATGGTCCTCCCTATGTGTGATCGGCTCTCAGCTGACAGAAGCTGTCCGGCATAAGCTAGGCCCCACGACGGTGCAGGTGGTGTGAAGGCTGGCCCCCTCCTTGACTGGGACTTCCCTGAGGGCCACTTTGCTTCCAGAGCCCCCCTTTTCATTTGGGCCGGTTGGCCAGTGTCCTCGGAATCCTAAGGGTTACAGGAGCTTCCGCCATGGGAGACTTGGCCAGCGCCAGGCCTGCGCTCACCTGGACAGCTCCTCCAGCTTGGACTTGGCGTAGTCCAGGCTGTTGCGCTCCACGTGCTCGTGAGGGGTGTGTGCCAGGAGCTCGTGCAGCGTCAGGATGTACCTGGGGATCTGCGGGGGCGGGCACAGGAGAGAGAGAGACGGCTGAGAGGGCGCAGAAAGGGGGTTCTCAGCTCAAGGACCCCCAGGGGTTGGGGCAAGGAAGAACGCCCACGGCACTTCTGATCTCAGACTTTAACTTGGTGCCAGGGTCTCGTCTGCACCCCAGCCGCGCCCTTCCTCACGCCCGTCTGGACCACCGCCGCCACCCTGCACGCGTGCACCCCGGCCGGCGGCGCGGGCACACCTGGAACATGGGGTAGGTGAGGAAGGTCTCCAGCGTCCGCTCCTCGCAGTCGGGCTTGGCCTCATAGTGCTTCAGCAGCTTGTCGAAGTCTCGGTTCTGCTTGCAGTGCGCCAGGATCTGCAGGCTGTACTGGTGGTTGCGGACGAACTCCTGGTAGATGTTGAGCATGGGCAGCAGGATGTCGAACAAGTCAGCTGCAAGGAGGCGGTGCTCAGCGGGCCAGCGCGTGGGCGCGCCCTTGGGGAGACCGACCATGCCCCTCCCCAGGCCCTCCGCTCCCCCCGCCCCGCCCTGGGAGCTCCGGGCGGGGCTCAAAGCCACTGACCCAGAGAGACCCTGCCTTCGGAGAGGGCCTTGGCCCCGCGGCCCTCTCCTAGGGCAGACTGGGTGGCCCCTGGCGCTGGGTCCACATCAGAACAGCAGGGTTTGGAGCTGGAGCCCTGTCTAGCCCTGTGTGTTAGAGGGCCCGAGAAAGCAGGTGTAGAGGGACCCAGGCATCTGCTCCCCGGCCACCACCAGTCCTGATGGTCCTCCCTATGTGTGATCGGCTCTCAGCTGACAGAAGCTGTCCGGCATAAGCTAGGCCCCACGACGGTGCAGGTGGTGTGAAGGCTGGCCCCCTCCTTGACTGGGACTTCCCTGAGGGCCACTTTGCTTCCAGAGCATCCATGCGGTTGGCCGTGGCCTCCACGGTGACCGTCTCCCCTTCCCCTCCCCCGGTGGCCAGGCCCTGGGTCTGCAGCCCAGTGGCTCTGCATCGCCCCAGTGCACCCCCTCCAGGGCCGCCCCCAGAGTGCCCCATCTGTGACTGGGACGCGTCAGAGCTCACAGGTGAGTCAGCAGCCCGCCTGCAGCCAGGTTTCCCGACTCCCCTCGTCCAGGGCCGTCCGTGCCATGATGTGCTTTGCTGAGCAGAGACTGTCCCTTCACCTGCAGGTCTCTGCCTCTGTCTTCCCAGACCTCCCAGCTTTGCAGCCCCTGCGGGCCCGTCCATCTCAAGCTCCCGGGTGTCTAGCATCCTGTCCTTCCAGCTCTCGAAAGCCCCAACCTGCCCTTCAGAGCTTGATGGGATGGGATGGAGCCTGTAAAACCAGGGTCCCAAACCTCTAGGCCAGTACCTCCTGTCAATCAGCAGAGGCGTTAGATTAGAAATAAAGTGCAGAACAAACATACTGCACATGAACCATCCTGAATCCATCCCCCAACCACTAATCCGTGGAAAAACCATGAAATCAGTCCCTGGCACCCAGAAGGTTGGGGACCACTGCTCTAAAACCTCTCCCCATTGAAGAGAAAGACCATGTAACCAGTGATCATACTAACTGAAGTAAGTCAGGCAGAGGAAGACAAATGCCATATGATACCATTTCTCTGTGGAATCTAACTATGACAGAAATGAACTTCTATGCAAAACAGACTCACAGACTCAGGGAAGAGACTTGTGGTTGCCAAGGGGGTGGGGGATGGAGGGGGGATGCGGTGGAAGTCTGGGTTTAGCATATAGCACAGGGCTTCCCTGATGGCTCAGTGGGAAAGAACCTGCCTGCCAATGCAGGAGACCCAAGTTCGATCCCTTGGTTGAGAAGATTCCCCGGAGGAGGAAACTCTTCCCAGGAGGACTGCATGCACAGAGGAGCCTGGCGGGCTACAGTCTGTGGGGTCGCAAAGCATTGGACATGACTGAGCACGCAGACATCCGGTGTATAGCACGGGGGACTCTATTCAAGATTGCATAACAACCATGATGGAAAATAACATAAAAAGAAAGAACATATACACAGGTGTAACTGAATCATGTGCGCTACAGTAGAAACTAACACAACGCTGTACCTCAACTATACTTCAATAAAAGGAAAAAGGAAAGACAAGCTTTCCTGGTAACAAACTCTAAGCAGGAGCTCTTAGGCAGGGCATTCACCTGCCCAGGGGGGCACCTCGTCAACCCCACGGCCACAGGAAGTGCAGCCCTGGTCTTTCCAGGGCTGCTGCTTATTTTCACCTTGCAGAAACAAGCGTCTGCGACCTGAGAAAGACCAAACCAGCACCCACTTCCCTTGGAAGTCTGCTGGCCCACAGGCAGGGGAGGCGCTCCAGCCTCAGTCATCCCTTCTTGAGCCTGCGCCCTCAGCTCCACAGAAGACACCCCAACCCAGGTGGAAGGGAGAAGCTCCCCAGGTTGGGGAGGGACAGGGCGCAGGAGGCACTCCTGTGCATCGCCCTCGGGAGCGAGGACTGGGAGAGACAGGCGACAGCGGTGCAGAGCGGGAGTCCAGCCCCCGTGTTTCAGGACGCCTGTCTCAGGGAACTGCTCTCTACCATGGAGACCACCACACACACAGAGGGGACGATTTCTAATAACGGCAAAAAGCAGCCAAGAAGGGCGATGGCCACGTAGACGGCACTGGAGCACTATACAGCCATCAAAAAGTGTGCTTCAGCTTAATGCTTATGCAATCATATTAAGTTAAAAAAAAAAAAATCCCAGAGCAAGATTCAAATGCTATATTCAGCATGTTTGCAATTATGTAAAATGGGGAAAAATGCAAGATCTATGCATAGGAAAAAATTGGAAGGGAACAAACCCAAGTGAGTGTTTACAGTAGTCTTCTTTGGGAAGCAGAACTACGGTGGATATTTTTAACCGTTTCCTACTTTTCTGGATTCTCGAATATTCTCAAATGGGTACATATATTTTATTTTTGAAAGGGAAAAACAGATAAGCTAAAAATATATCACTTCCTCCCAGAAGTGTGGCTTCTGCCAACTTGTCTTTCCTTCTCTGCGCCCTCTGAGGGTTCCCATGAGTTTCTAAGTGGATGCTCTGGTACCTTCTGCCAGGACATGTGCGCCACCTGCAGGGGTTGGGGGTGGCCCTCACAGAGGGCTTCCCAGGTGGGGGCGGGGGCAGAGGGGCAGGGACCCCCTCCCTGGAACACTCACCCAGGACCAGCGTGGGCCAGCTGGAGATGCGGGCCTTCAGGCCTTGGTAGAAGATCTGGTGCAAAAACATGATGGTCTCGCTGAAAGAGAAAACTCAGGGTGAGCTCCGGCCAGGACATCCTGCCCTCCCAGCGACCCCTTCCCCAGGTTCAGTACACCTTCTCAGGTGAGGCTCTATCTGAAAACCCCATCAGTGGAATGGACTGTGTAATTTGTGGGTCCAACAGAATTAGGATGGGGCCCCGGGGGGGCCTCAGCCTCAGTCATCCCTTCTTGAGCCTGCGCCCTCAGCTCCACAGAAGACACCCCAACCCAGGTGGAAGGGAGAAGCTCCCCAGGTTGGGGAGGGACAGGGCGCAGGAGGCACTCCTGTGCATCGCCCTCGGGAGCGAGGACTGGGAGAGACAGGCGACAGCGGTGCAGAGCGGGAGTCCAGCCCCCGTGTTTCAGGACGCCTGTCTCAGGGAACTGCTCTCTACCATGGAGACCACCACACACACAGAGGGGACGATTTCTAATAACGGCAAAAAGCAGCCAAGAAGGGCGATGGCCACGTGGGCGGCACTGGAGCACTATACAGCCATCAAAAAGTGTGCTTCAGCTTAATGCTTATGCAATCATATTAAGTTAAAAAAAAAAAAATCCCAGAGCAAGATTCAAATGCTATATTCAGCATGTTTGCAATTATGTAAAATGGGGAAAAATGCAAGATCTATGCATAGGAAAAAATTGGAAGGGAACAAACCCAAGTGAGTGTTTACAGTAGTCTTCTTTGGGAAGCAGAACTACGGTGGATATTTTTAACCGTTTCCTACTTTTCTGGATTCTCGAATATTCTCAAATGGGTACATATATTTTATTTTTGAAAGGGAAAAACAGATAAGCTAAAAATATATCACTTCCTCCCAGAAGTGTGGCTTCTGCCAACTTGTCTTTCCTTCTCTGCGCCCTCTGAGGGTTCCCATGAGTTTCTAAGTGGATGCTCTGGTACCTTCTGCCAGGACATGTGCGCCACCTGCAGGGGTTGGGGGTGGCCCTCACAGAGGGCTTCCCAGGTGGGGGCGGGGGCAGAGGGGCAGGGACCCCCTCCCTGGAACACTCACCCAGGACCAGCGTGGGCCAGCTGGAGATGCGGGCCTTCAGGCCTTGGTAGAAGATCTGGTGCAAAAACATGATGGTCTCGCTGAAAGAGAAAACTCAGGGTGAGCTCCGGCCAGGACATCCTGCCCTCCCAGCGACCCCTTCCCCAGGTTCAGTACACCTTCTCAGGTGAGGCTCTATCTGAAAACCCCATCAGTGGAATGGACTGTGTAATTTGTGGGGTCCAACAGAAAACAAATATGCCAGCCCCTTGTTTAACAAACCACTAAGAATTTCAGGATGGGGCTTCCCCAGAGGTCCAGTGGTTTGATTCCTGGTCCAGGAAGATAAGCCTGTGCTCTAGAGTCCGGGAGCCGCAACTACGGAGCCCATGTGCCTAGAGTCTAGCTGCCATTTCAGTGGGAAAGCCACGCACCTCCAGGAAGAGTAGCCCCCATTCGTCACAACTAGAGGAAGCCCGTGCACCGCTACAAAGACCCAGAGCGTCCAAACAATATTAAGAAAACAATACATTTTTAAAAATGGGTCTCCCCCAAACCCGAACCCCAGAGTTTCAGGATGATGACAGCCGGGGGCACCACCAAACAGGCTCTTCTCAGCATGCAATCGAATGCCCGTCAAGCCGGCCGAGCAGGGGGCACTCTGGCCGCCCTGGCCCCCTCCAGTCCCTGCGGGCGGGAGGCGCCCCCTCGCGACACCTGGAGGAGCCCAGGGCTCTGGAGAACTCCGAGTAAAGGCCACGCAGGACCTGAGAAGAGTAAGGGCTGGAGCCCCACACAGCCAGAGGCTGAGGCTGCCTCCTGTCCCCTCCCAGCTGTGTGACCCCGAGCAAGACGCCTGACGTCTCTGGATCACAGGTCCTTCCGCGGAAAACATAGGTGAAATGTGGTACCCCTGAAAGTACTGGGCATCACTGGGGCAGAGTGGGTGCCCAGAAAACGCTGGCTCTCCACCATCCGCCTTTTTGGGTAAATGTTAGAAAAGAAAAAGGACAGAAACCAAGAGTCTCTGCGGTGCCTGCTTTGTCATCACCTGGAATGCCCTGGGTGCACACACTCTCACGAGGCCTCGGAGCATTCCCCAGGTAGCCATGCTTGCCTTGGCACCCCACCCCCCACTGCCTTCTCTGCCCACTGCTCCCCAAGCGGCTGGCTCCAGGGAACAGCCAGGCTTGAGAACGCAGAGAACCCGAGAGACAGGCTGGCCTCTGCTCCCCTGCCTCGGTTCCTTCTCTGCAACTGCTCATCACCGGCTCCTACACCCTGGAGCGCTGGGTGTCTCCCCAGCGTGTGGAATGGACTGTGTAATTTGTGGGGTCCAACAGAAAACAAATATGCCAGCCCCTTGTTTAACAAACCACTAAGAATTTCAGGATGGGGCTTCCCCAGAGGTCCAGTGGTTTGATTCCTGGTCCAGGAAGATAAGCCTGTGCTCTAGAGTCCGGGAGCCGCAACTACGGAGCCCATGTGCCTAGAGTCTAGCTGCCATTTCAGTGGGAAAGCCACGCACCTCCAGGAAGAGTAGCCCCCATTCGTCACAACTAGAGGAAGCCCGTGCACCGCTACAAAGACCCAGGCGTCCAAACAATATTAAGAAAACAATACATTTTTAAAAATGGGTCTCCCCCAAACCCGAACCCCAGAGTTTCAGGATGATGACAGCCGGGGGCACCACCAAACAGGCTCTTCTCAGCATGCAATCGAATGCCCGTCAAGCCGGCCGAGCAGGGGGCACTCTGGCCGCCCTGGCCCCCTCCAGTCCCTGCGGGCGGGAGGCGCCCCCTCGCGACACCTGGAGGAGCCCAGGGCTCTGGAGAACTCCGAGTAAAGGCCACGCAGGACCTGAGAAGAGTAAGGGCTGGAGCCCCACACAGCCAGAGGCTGAGGCTGCCTCCTGTCCCCTCCCAGCTGTGTGACCCCGAGCAAGACGCCTGACGTCTCTGGATCACAGGTCCTTCCGCGGAAAACATAGGTGAAATGTGGTACCCCTGAAAGTACTGGGCATCACTGGGGCAGAGTGGGTGCCCAGAAAACGCTGGCTCTCCACCATCCGCCTTTTTGGGTAAATGTTAGAAAAGAAAAAGGACAGAAACCAAGAGTCTCTGCGGTGCCTGCTTTGTCATCACCTGGAATGCCCTGGGTGCACACACTCTCACGAGGCCTCGGAGCATTCCCCAGGTAGCCATGCTTGCCTTGGCACCCCACCCCCCACTGCCTTCTCTGCCCACTGCTCCCCAAGCGGCTGGCTCCAGGGAACAGCCAGGCTTGAGAACGCAGAGAACCCGAGAGACAGGCTGGCCTCTGCTCCCCTGCCTCGGTTCCTTCTCTGCAACTGCTCATCACCGGCTCCTACACCCTGGAGCGCTGGGTGTCTCCCCAGCGTGTCTGGGCTTGCCTTGAACCACAGGTAAAGGCAAAAATAACAAACTGTACATCCCTGGGGGACTTTCACGGGCGATCCAGAGCTTAGGACTCTGCCTTTACAATGCAGAGGGTGTGGGTTTGATCCCTGGTCGGTGGCAATGCATTCGACCCCTGGGTTGGGAAGATGCCATGGAGAAGGACAAGGCAACCCCCTCCAGTCTTCTTGCCTGGAGAGTCCCAGGACAGAGGAGCCCGGTGGGCTACAGTCCACGGGGTCCCAAAGAGTCAGACATGAGCAAGCAGCCGAACAACAACAACAGAGTCGTGGTCTCATTCCTGAGTGTGGTTCAGTCATTAAGGGGCATCAACTCTCAACTCACTGAAGTCCCAAGAGAACAGGTCCCCCGGGGAGGTGGCACAGGGGTGCCTGGACTAGGTCCCGTGCGAGGGCTGAAGTCATCTTCAGTTTTCAGGCCGTGACCGCGACAGATCCGCCCCGACAGGGCTGGTTCTGCTGTCCGTGGCCCGTGAGCTAGTTACTGAACAGATCCACAGGCACTCTGCCCGTCTGAGGCGCTTCAGCTGTCCACACGGGAAGACTCTGAACAATTCAAAAGGGACGTGTCCAGGGTGGGTGACGGTGCACAGAGGGGGGACGGTGGGCCCTGAGACGGGGAGGGCAGAGGCAGGAGGGATCTCAGGGGTTCAGGATGACCCCAGGCACTGCCAGTAAGACTCGGGGCCCCACTCCCAGGGAGCTCCTGCGGACGACTGCGGGGAGCAGCAGGGAGGAAACACCACCCGGGCGTGGCCTGGTGGCCCATCAGGGGCGTCTTGGCCGGCTCCAGGGAACGACAGTGGGTGAAGCCTCCATTTCTAAAGCTCTGTGAACTGAGGTGTCAGCTGTCACCCTGCTCCTCAGAAGCGACCACTGTCACCTCTGTGATAAGGAAAAAACCCTCATTTTGATTTGATTTGCTTACAAAATCATTGTCGCTGGGTGGGCTCGACATTGTTCCTTTGTACCGGCCACCTGAATGTCTTCCTTTGGGAACTGCCACTGTTGTTGCTTACTGTTGTTGCTTTTATGAATTTTATATAGCTCTCCATATTAAGTGTATAATCTAACATCTACGTTGCAGACTTTCTTGGCTCAGTTATTTCCCGGTGATTTTGTTTGGAGTTTTTTGAAGTTCTTCCACTTTGTTCTGTGCGATGTAGCATTTTCTCTCTGGGTTTTTTTGTTTGTTTGTGGTATCATGTCTTTTCCCATTCCTAGATGGCATACACACTCATGTATATGCTATTTTACTATTTCATTTTTACGAATAACTACTTCAGTAGGGGACTTCCCTGGTGGTCCAGCGGTTAAGAACCCGCCTGCCAATGCAAGGGACACGGTCTGATCCCTGGTGCGGGAAGATCCTGCAGGCCTCAGAGCAACGAAGCCGGTGCCCCAGGGCCACCGAGCCTGTGCTCTAGAGCCCATGCTCCACAACAAGAGACCACCTCAGTGGGAAGTCTGTGTACCCCAACCAGAGAGGAGCCCCCTCCCTGCAACCAGAGAAAACCCACGCACAGCAACGCAGGCCCGGCCAATCAAAATAAGTAAATAATTTATAAAAATACTCCACTAGAGTTTGCTTTGGTATAGGTATAAATGTAGTCTTTTCTCAGACCAGTTAGCCAACTGCCCCGTTTCTTTATCAAATACTCCAGCTGTTCTTCCCGTTTTACGGGGCTTTTTTGTTACTAAAGTCTCAAACATGCCTAAGTCTGTTTCTATTTTACTCCGATGGTCTACTGGTTTATTCTGGCAAGCATCTCAGGCTGTTTTCATTACTTTTAATATAATTAAAATTATAAGCCTATAATATAATTTAATTAATGTAGGAAATGTTCCTTTCATTGTTCTTTTTTTCAGAACATGAGGATCAATTTACATGTATTTATCCCTTCAGAGGAACTTTAAAATCACTTTGCTAGGATGGACTTATATAGGAATTCTATTAAGTTTATAGCATGTTTTGGGTGAAATGACATGTTAGTGACAAGGAGTCTTGCCATCCAGAATTCCGGTCCACGTTCTGTTTTTCTACAGCCTACATGCTTAGAAGGATTTTTATCATTTTAAATGGTTGAAAAAAATTGAGAGATTAATTAAGAGAAAAAATTAACAGATTTCTTAATTAATTAAAAAATTAAACACATGGGATTCATGTGTTAGCATCCATCAGTAAAGGTTCATTGGAACATACCTGCACCCATTCATTTAAGGGTTGCCAAGCCCACCTGGCAGCTTCCCTGGTGGCTCAGATGGTAAAGAATCTGCCTGCAATGCAGGAGACTCGGGTTCAATTCCTGGGTCAGGAAGATCCCCTGGAGGAGGGCATGGCAACCCACTCCAGTATCCTTGCCTGGAGAATCCCATGGACAGAGGAGCCTGGTGGGCCACAGTCCCACGGGATTGCAAAGAGCTGGACACCACTGAGCAGCTACCACTTTTCACCCCGTGAGCCCACCTACGTCGGACAGAGAACGCTCTGGTCCTCAAGGCCTAATATATATACTATCTGGTTCTGGACGGAAGATGCCTGCTGACCCCTCCTCTCGAATGCTGCCCTGAGCTGCGCAGTGCACAGCTGGGAAAACCGTATTCCATGGCCAATCCCTCCCCCTGCACCCTTACAGTCCTGCAGGGAATCTGCCCACAAAATAAGGCTGTATTTATGTGCAGTGAATGCTGCAGAAGGCGGCCCAGAAAGCACTCAACCAGGGAAGGTGAGCCAACGGTGACAGGGGGCAGGTGGTGGCAGGGACATCCAAGAAAGACATGAAGGGAGAGCCGGAGAGAGCTGCTGTAAGGAAAACAGGAAAGACAGGAGGGTGGGAAGAATTCTATGCAGGGGAAGCCACCTGTCTGCTTGGGAAGCACTCATTCTGCCAGGTTCCCTTCTTGAGCCCAGAAAGGCGTACGACTCACCCAGGTGGGTCCTGGGTGCACAGGGCTTGGCCCGCAGCGGAGAGCAGAGCCAGGCCTCCTTGCTGCTGCCCCACCCTCTGCACGTCCCTCCTCACCCCACAGCCCCTGCAGACACAACGAACGGACGGCAGCACACTCCCCCACAGAGCCTCATCATCCTTCTCATCCCAGGCTCTAGGTAGCCACCGCCCAGCCACCAGAGCGGGCACCAGGATACACACCATCTGTCACCCAGGCAGGATGCTCCCTTCCTGGGGCCATGCCTGCGGTTCCTAGCACATGTCGCCGGGCAGGGTTTTTATTAAAGGGAAATAGTCCAAGTCTGTACGTTCATGGTCCTGGGTAAACAAAATCTGCTGCAGGTGTTTAGTTCAAAGATTCCCTCCTCCCCTCTTCACTTTTGGAGAAGCACACAATTAACCCCCTCCCCAGCTCTGCAGCACCCTCCACGAATCTGCCAGCCTTGGGAGAGGTTGCTGTCCTCTCAAGGACTTCTTTTAATGAGCTCCACCAAACAAAATCACCGATTAGCACCAGGTTTCTAATGTGGCTGCAAATCTTGGCCTACAAGCAAATCCTGGGGAAAGCCATGTGCGGAAATGCCTTCCAGTGAGTGGGCCGGCCGCCTCTGCCTTTGACCTATAGCACATACAGGGTTCTGCGCGGTGGTCCCAGGCAGGGAGGCCGGGGAGCGGGGGGACTCACGTCCTGGATTCGGCATCCATGGCACTTGACCAGCGACAGGGAAGGCTGAGCTCACCTGCAGCCGAAAGTTCTCAAGCGCGCAGGAGTGGGAGGAGGTGCGTGCTGAGACCTCCAGCTGGGCTGTGATGAGCAGGTGTGGGGGGTAAGGAGAATGGCGGGCAGAGACGATCCAGCCCATCATCTAACAGGGCAGCAGGGAGAAGCAGAGGCCTTGATGTAAAACAGAGCCGGGGTAAAACCACAGCCCCCCGGAATCCCACGCACATCCAGTCACCTCTCTGAGCCCTGGGGTCAGCCTGATGGGACATCTGAGACTCGGAAATCCCTCAGGCCAAGTGCTTACAGAGAGTCTGGCCCCGCAGAGCCCCATCCTAACCTGGTGCGTGCAGTCCAGAACATTCACTCGCGTACAGAGCTGGGCAGGGCTGCTCTAGGGTTAGTGAGAAAGTAAACTCAGCACAGTGGTTAAGACAGTGAAGCTTATGCTGTCTTATGTACCCAGTGGATCATACAATGAGGTATCAGCGGTAAGACTCTGCACTCCCAATGCAGGGGGCTGGGTTCGATCCCTCGTCGGGGAACTAGATCCCACTTGCCATAGCTAAGAGCCTATATATCACAATGAAGACCCCATATGCTGCAACTCAGACCAGCACAGCCAAATAAATATATTTTTTTAAAAAAAGGAGTAACCTTGTAAGGCCCAGCGATTCAGTTTCTAGAAGGTCTTCTGAGGCTAAAAGCCACTCCCTCCTCCTGCCCCTGCCCTCCCATGTCTTCCCTGTTCTTTGACACCCCATCCACACAGCCCGTTTCTGCAGCACCCTCCACGAATCTGCCAGCCTTGGGAGAGGTTGCTGTCCTCTCAAGGACTTCTTTTAATGAGCTCCACCAAACAAAATCACCGATTAGCACCAGGTTTCTAATGTGGCTGCAAATCTTGGCCTACAAGCAAATCCTGGGGAAAGCCATGTGCGGAAATGCCTTCCAGTGAGTGGGCCGGCCGCCTCTGCCTTTGACCTATAGCACATACAGGGTTCTGCGCGGTGGTCCCAGGCAGGGAGGCCGGGGAGCGGGGGGACTCACGTCCTGGATTCGGCATCCATGGCACTTGACCAGCGACAGGGAAGGCTGAGCTCACCTGCAGCCGAAAGTTCTCAAGCGCGCAGGAGTGGGAGGAGGTGCGTGCTGAGACCTCCAGCTGGGCTGTGATGAGCAGGTGTGGGGGGTAAGGAGAATGGGGGTCAGAGACGATCCAGCCCATCATCTAACAGGGCAGCAGGGAGAAGCAGAGGCCTTGATGTAAAACAGAGCCGGGGTAAAACCACAGCCCCCCGGAATCCCACGCACATCCAGTCACCTCTCTGAGCCCTGGGGTCAGCCTGATGGGACATCTGAGACTCGGAAATCCCTCAGGCCAAGTGCTTACAGAGAGTCTGGCCCCGCAGAGCCCCATCCTAACCTGGTGCGTGCAGTCCAGAACATTCACTCGCGTACAGAGCTGGGCAGGGCTGCTCTAGGGTTAGTGAGAAAGTAAACTCAGCACAGTGGTTAAGACAGTGAAGCTTATGCTGTCTTATGTACCCAGTGGATCATACAATGAGGTATCAGCGGTAAGACTCTGCACTCCCAATGCAGGGGGCTGGGTTCGATCCCTCGTCGGGGAACTAGATCCCACTTGCCATAGCTAAGAGCCTATATATCACAATGAAGACCCCATATGCTGCAACTCAGACCAGCACAGCCAAATAAATATATTTTTTTAAAAAAAGGAGTAACCTTGTAAGGCCCAGCGATTCAGTTTCTAGAAGGTCTTCTGAGGCTAAAAGCCACTCCCTCCTCCTGCCCCTGCCCTCCCATGTCTTCCCTGTTCTTTGACACCCCATCCACACAGCCCGGCGTTTCTGCCCGTGACTTCCAGCGTCTCAGCTGGGTCTCTGAGAATCAGACCTGCGTCCACTGGTTCCCTCATCTCCCAGGTGACGCACAGGCCCCTGAACTCACCACAGCACCCTGGCAGGAAAAGCGGCAGAGCAGGGCCCTCTGCAGATTGCCGGGGTAGGCCGCCGGAACCAGGCAGGTGACTGATGACGGTGTGTGAAGTCCCTTCGGTCGGGCCCAGCTCTTTGTGACCCCGTGGCCTGTAGCCCACCAGGCTCTCTGTCCATGGGATTCTCCAGGCAAGAATATTGGAGTGGGTTGCCATGCCCTCCTCCAGGTAATGGTCCCAACCAAGGGATTGAACCTGCGTCTCTTATGTCTCCTGAATTGGCATGTGGGTTTTTTACCACTAGTGCCACCTGGGAAAGCCTATTTTAAAGGAAATGCAACTGAATGAATATCCTGGAGCCCATGAGTGATTTATTTTAATTCCTAGATGAGAATCACTGGCAAATAGCACTCAGTGGATATGTCTTCACCCTTGTTGATTTTACCTAGTCTATGCAGTTCTATTGCCCACCGCAAAGCTCCTGAAAACCATCTCCTGAGACTGTCCTTTTCAAAACGAGGGAGACGGCAGGATGGCAGCCATCAGCTCAGCCTTCTGTGACTCCGACCATCCACACGAACGCCCAGGTCACCATCATGGAAGAGGATCCACTTTCATAAGGCGTGTGGGTAGCGTGGTACAGAGCCCAACTCCAGGAGCCTGAGAATTCTAACAGTTTACACCTGGCTTCTAGATCACTTGTTCAGTTACCCAGTCGTATCTAACTCTTGTTGACCCCATGGACGGCAGCAAGCCTGGCTTCCCTCTCCCTCACCACCTCCCGGCTTCTGCCAAGGGCGGGGAGGAAACCAAGCCCAGAGAAGAGGGAGTTCAAGTCCACTGCCTCTGTGTCACTGCACTGGTGCCCACCACATTGAATAATGATCATTTTTGTCTTGATCGTTAGGACGATGCTATTAAGGTAGACACTGGAACACACTTGGGTTTTTTTGTAGCTTGATTTATGACTCATGAATACTTCACCCAGGGTTTCTCAGCCTTGGCATGATTATTTTTATGGGTTGACTGATTTTATTTGTTGGCCCCACCACTTAGCCTGCAGAATCTTAGTCCCTGACCGGGGATCGAACCTGTATCCCTTGCAGTGCGAGCTTCGCACCTTAACCACTGGGCAGTCAGGGAGTTGGCAGGATTGTGTTTGGTGGGATGGCTCTTTGCTGGGGGAGACTGGTCCGCACCCTGCAGGATATGGGGCAGTGCCTCCGACCTCCACCGGCTAGACACGAGCTGCAAATCCTTCCCCTCAAAGCCTCACCAAGTTCTGACAATCCAAAAATGTCTCCAGGGGCTTCCAGAACATTTTCTCAGGTATATAATTTGCTTGCCAGTGCAGGAGACATGGGTTCAATCCGTGGTCCAAGAAGATCCCATGCATGTGCTTCGAACCAACGAAGCCCGTGCGCCACAACTATGGAGCCTGTGCTCTGCAGCCTGGGAGCTGCATCTATGGAGCCCCCACACCCTATAGGCCCTGCCGCACAGCAAGAGAAGCCCCCGCAATGAGAAGCCCACACACCACAACTAGAGAGGAGCCCCCCTCCCCACCCCTGTACTCACAGCAATTAGAGAACGCCTTCAGGCAGCCATGAAGACTCACCACAGCCAAAATAAACACATTAAATTATTTTTAAAAAAGGCTCCAGACATTGCCCAGCTGAACACGAGTTTAGACATCCACTCTGTGGGCCTCTATCTGTCCCCTGTAATGGTCGGGACACTGGCTTCCAGCCACAGGCTCTCAGGCAGCCTCCCCCCTCTCTGGGCTCGGTTTCCTCCCCCGCCCTTGGCAGGAACCAGAGGAGGGCCTGTGGCCAGGCTCAGTGCTGGCTGGGCTCCCCGCTCCCGCCTTGGCCAAGCGCTCCCAGGCGGTGGGTGGGGTGGGCCTCCAGGGGCTCACCTGTTCAGGAAGATGCTGCTGACGTCATCATGGGTGATGGGGGGCTTCTTGGAGCTGGCGGCCATCCGCAGCGGGCGCAGGAAGTTGTTGACCAGGATGTGGAGCTGCTGCACGTACTCGGCCTCCGCCTCCAGCATGCTGAACACCACCTGGTTCCTCTTGCGCATGCTGTCCGCGTGCGGCGACCGGATGTAGTCCTGGATGATGGTCTTCCACTTGCGCCGGCACAGCCAGCCCCGCAGGAAGCTCTGCACCTGGGTGCCGAGAGCGGCAGGAGAGCCGCCCGTGAGCCTCGGCTGCGCGCGTCCCTCCAGGACCGCGGCTTGGTGGTCCCTCACGCTCGGGAAGAGAGCCCAGGCGAAGGCCAGGCCCGGTGCCGCTGCCTGCGTGGTGCCAGGCGCGGCCTCAGGTCCCTCTACGCCCCCTTTCCACCTGTGTCCTGGGGCCGAGGAGATGATAGCCGGACCCAAAGTGTGGTCCCCAGACTGGCAGCTTTGGCATCTCCTGAGAACGTGTTAGAAACGCCACCTTCAGGCCCCGCCCCAGAGCGGATCCCCAGGGTGCTCTGGCCCATCCTCAGAAGGAGGGAAGGCGTGGCCCCGAGGCCCCACCACGGGAGGGCCTTGAGCAGAGCGCGCTGCCAGGCTGTGCTGGGCGGGGCTCACGCCTCTTCTCCTCCAATTACTGGCCTGAGAGCTCAGAAGTTTCTATTTAAGCTGGTCTGGACCGAGGGCGATTATCACATTAAACCGAACCTAACTAATTAGTTCATCTCATGCTCAAGCCACCTCCGCGGCCGCCAGAGCCTCTCCCCATCCTCTGCGGGGAAATAAGCACAGACACTTGAGTCGGGCAGCTTGGCGAAGTTGCGTTCTGGCGAGAACTCGGGCAGGGCCTAGCTTCCCAGACCTACAGGACTGTGTGAAGATCCACACATTTCCCATCAAAGGCAACTCACCACTCCTGCCCCTGAGCTGTGTGCAAGCGCAGGGGCTGCTCAGGGAGAGACCAGGGCCTTAGAAGCAAGGGTGCTGCATGGTGCTGGGGGGTGGGTGTGCGGGAGGGTCTTGGGGATCCAGGGACTACCTGACAAGCCACTCATCGGAATATTACCAGCTGAAAAGTGCACTGGCCATGAACAGTAGGTGTGACCTTCCAAGCGCAGACCTGCGGCCAGGGCCGTCTGCCCCGGGAAGGAGCAGCCTAACCTCGTCATAACAAGAGAGGCTTCTCTCTCTGGCTTAGGTTAAGCCTCTCTGGATAAAGTTTGCTCGGAGGCCTGGGTGGGGGTTGAAAATAAAAGGGGGAAGGAGCATTTCAACTGAGACATAACATGTTGTGACCAGAATGGCTTTCATAAGGAGCCGGGAAGCCCCAGTGGGCCATGGCAGAGAAGGAAGGCCAGCGCATCCCTGTGTGGGGGGGGCTTGGTCCAGAGCCCTGGGGGTGCTGGGGGCGAGTCCCAGTATCCATGCGGTGGGTGAGTACTCACGGGCAGCACCTGGCCTTGGATCGGCAGGCACCGTGTGCAGGAGGTGGGCTGGGGGCTGCCAGACCTCGGGCTTCTCCAAGAGGTGGTGAGTCCCCGTGACCAAGGACATGGGCTCTGGAGCTCGGCGGCCAGGGTCGCTCTGCAAACACTTGGCTGTGTGACCCGAGCAAGTCACTCTGCCTGGCGGGCTTGTGCACCCCCATATGTGAAATGCAGATAATGACCAACCCCCCGAGGGCTCACAGTCAGGAGCAGATGAATCTGTATAAACCTCCTAGAATAGTGTCTGACACACAGAAAGCGCGTCATGAATGTTAGCTCTTTCTATTTTTGAGATGCCAGAAATACAGATTTTTTTTATGGGAAATGTTTAGTGTTTAAAGCACTGGCAACACATTAAAAAGGGAAAAAAAACCACTGTGTGGGCTAAGAACCCCAAACACGCTGGGAGGCTGAACTTGGCCTGTGGGAAGGCAGTTTGCAGTTTCTGGTCTGGATGGCGTTGGGGTCTGATCTCGACCAGGAGCACTTTCTGGTGTCGCTGGTTTTCTGGGGGGCGGTGCAGGGTGGGGGGGGCGTCAGGCTCCCCTGACTCAAGTGGCCAGCTGCAAACACAGACCATGTTCTCTCCCCCTACGGGGTGGTCCAAGGGGGCGGTCAGTATCCCCACCACTGGGCAGCTTTCTGTTAACTTCTGAGATGCCCACCCGTCCTGGACTCCAGAATGGACTGGGAAACCCAGTGTGGCCATGGCAGAGAAGGGAGCCATCGCGTCCCTGTGTGGGTGGGGCTCGGTTCAGACCCCTGGTGGCAATGGTGGCAAGACCCCGTGCCCACACATCCTGGCGGGTCCTGTGGATCCTGGGGTGTGGGTACTTGTGGGGCAGCACCTGGCCTGGGGCTGGCCATCCCTGTGCACAGGAGGGAGGCCTGGGGATGGTGGAGAAGCAGCCTAGGGTCTCACAGAGGCTGCCTGGGGTTGTGAGGAAAGCTCTGAGCCGTCTCATGGACTGGATTCCTGCCCTGCCCTGGCTCGATCCACTCCTTCGTCTTCGGGGGCCTCAGCTTTCCTATCTATCAAATGGGCTGAACCACCCTATCTCACAGCGACAGCCCAAAGAAACAGCTGGATGAGGTGCCGGTCGGGGGTGAGGGGCTGCTGGTTCTGCCTTTAGGGCAGGAGTGGGAAGCACACTTGGGAGCAGGAGAAGAGCAGGAGACCCTGTGGACCCGGGGTGGGTGGGCCGGGGGAGGCTCTCTAAAGAGGGCCGGGCAGCTCAGCCAGCCCCGGGGGACAGGACCCACCTTCTTGATCTTTCTGATGTCACTGTCCTCGTCGCTGGGGGCGACTGTCTGGCTGGACTGGATGCGCTCACTGTCCTTGAGCAGCGATGCAATCTGCAATAGAAGCCCGGGTCAGCTGCCGGGCAGCGGGCGGGGGGCAATGGGAGGAAGCCCCGTCGCTCCGGCCACCACCAGGGGGGGTGCGCTGAGCGAGCGCCTGCCCCGAGCTCTGCGAGGCCAGCAGGACCGCAGCCGGTGTCCTCTCCCCATCCACTCGGATCCAGAGCAGCTGGGCTCTGACTCCAAGTGACCCTGGGCAGGGCACCCTCTGGGCGGCAGGCAACCCCTTCGCAATCTGGTCCAAATCCATGGATCTCCGTCTCACTCCCTAAACCTTCAGTCCCTTCGTTTTCGAATTTTTATTGTGGTAAAATACACACAACATAAAATTCACCATTTAAACCAGTTCTGAGCGCACAGCTCAGGGGCATTAAGTTCATCCTCCCCAAGTCTGTTCCATAAAGCCCCATCCCCACCCTGTCCCCAGCCCCTGGCGCCCAGCAGTCTACCCTCTGACTCCTCCAGGGACCTCGCCTAAGTGGGCCGGACAGAATTCACCTTCCCAAGTCCCGGTTATTGTACCAGCTTTTTTAAGGTTGAGTAATATTCACTGCGCTGCTGTTAGTTAGTCTCTAAGTCCTCTGTGATTCTGTGTGACCCCATGGACCTCAGCCCGCCCAGTTCCTGTCCATGGGGTTTCCCAGGCAAGAATACTGGAATGGGCTGCCATTTCCTCCTCCAGATCTTCCCAACCCAGGGATCAAACCCAGGGCTCATGCATTGGCAGGTGGATTCTGCACCGCTGAGCCAGCAGGGAAGCCCTCCACTGTATGTACAGACCCTATTTATCCAAGCCTTCATCCCTCAACGGACACGTGGGCAGTCCCTTTGTTTTTTCAAACAAAACCGTGCTGGAACCCCAGCAGGACGTCAGTTGGAAGGGGTTTCCCCCCCCTTTCCGAGTCTGGTTCTGCCTTTAGGGCAGGAGTGGGAAGCACACTGGGGAGCAGGAGAAGAGCAGGAGACCCTGTGGACCCGGGGTGGGTGGGCCGGGGGAGGCTCTCTAAAGAGGGCCGGGCAGCTCAGCCAGCCCCGGGGGACAGGACCCACCTTCTTGATCTTTCTGATGTCACTGTCCTCGTCGCTGGGGGCGACTGTCTGGCTGGACTGGATGCGCTCACTGTCCTTGAGCAGCGATGCAATCTGCAATAGAAGCCCGGGTCAGCTGCCGGGCAGCGGGCGGGGGCAATGGGAGGAAGCCCCGTCGCTCCGGCCACCACCAGGGGGGGTGCGCTGAGCGAGCGCCTGCCCCGAGCTCTGCGAGGCCAGCAGGACCGCAGCCGGTGTCCTCTCCCCATCCACTCGGATCCAGAGCAGCTGGGCTCTGACTCCAAGTGACCCTGGGCAGGGCACCCTCTGGGCGGCAGGCAACCCCTTCGCAATCTGGTCCAAATCCATGGATCTCCGTCTCACTCCCTAAACCTTCAGTCCCTTCGTTTTCGAATTTTTATTGTGGTAAAATACACACAACATAAAATTCACCATTTAAACCAGTTCTGAGCGCACAGCTCAGGGGCATTAAGTTCATCCTCCCCAAGTCTGTTCCATAAAGCCCCATCCCCACCCTGTCCCCAGCCCCTGGCGCCCAGCAGTCTACCCTCTGACTCCTCCAGGGACCTCGCCTAAGTGGGCCGGACAGAATTCACCTTCCCAAGTCCCGGTTATTGTACCAGCTTTTTTAAGGTTGAGTAATATTCACTGCGCTGCTGTTAGTTAGTCTCTAAGTCCTCTGTGATTCTGTGTGACCCCATGGACCTCAGCCCGCCCAGTTCCTGTCCATGGGGTTTCCCAGGCAAGAATACTGGAATGGGCTGCCATTTCCTCCTCCAGATCTTCCCAACCCAGGGATCAAACCCAGGGCTCATGCATTGGCAGGTGGATTCTGCACCGCTGAGCCAGCAGGGAAGCCCTCCACTGTATGTACAGACCCTATTTATCCAAGCCTTCATCCCTCAACGGACACGTGGGCAGTCCCTTTGTTTTTTCAAACAAAACCGTGCTGGAACCCCAGCAGGACGTCAGTTGGAAGCCCTGCCGGCTTGGCTCTCCCCCGCCCGGGACAGCCCTGAAGCACTTCTCTGCCTTGGAGCTCTCTTTGGAACACGGCCTGGGAACTGCTGGCCTAGAAAAGTGCAACAGCCCTTGAAACAAGCGTTCGAGCTGATCTAAGAAATCTATTTGCCAGATTTGGGATCAGAGAGGTCAGCCCAGCTGTAAGAATAAAACCAACAGGGCGGTGCCCCGGAGAAGGGGCGCCTTAGGCCGCTCTGTGGCCGGGGCCTCAGGCACCCCGCAGGTGGACAGCCCAGTGGTGCAGCCTTCCGGGTCCACAAGTCTCTGCTGGGGGTCCTCCACCAGGGCTCCCGAGGCCACGGACTCTCCTGTGAAAATGCGGGCACTGCCAATGTATCCCCTTGTGACTGAGCTCTGTGGAGGAGGACTGCACCCTTCCATTCACTCACAGGCTCTGGGCGCCTAGCACAGGGTTGGCGCTCAATAGATATTCACTGGCTACAGAAATAAGTCAATTAGAAAGGTCAGAGCCACAGAAGCGACAAAAACCTCGACCACAGGATAACGCCACAGTCACGCAGCCCCAGACCTCTAAAGACTGCTGCCTTGAGCCCAGGGGACTCCACCAACCCTGCCACAAAGCCGAGGCTCCTCCTCAGAGCAGCGGCTTTGTCCCCTCGAGGCCACTTGCTGAACCGCAGAATGAATGGGCTCTCACAATGGAGCGAGTGGAGCACTTTGAAAGCGAAAAGGAACAGTTACCGCTCTCCACTCGCAGGTGGCTAAAATTACCCCAGCCTCGGCTTGAAGAGTGGCTGAAAATATCTGACGGGGACATACTCAGCGCTGACACAGGCTTTTCTTTTTCCTCCCCCACCCCCTACCTTTCCTTTCGAGTCTCTGGGAACATCTGCACCATGGAAGTAAGGCTGGTTCTTTGATCTGTATTCTAAAGAGCCGAGGAGAACACACACACACACGCACGCACACACACACGCAGGCAGGCTCTTGGAGAGCTGAGATGCAGGAAGGCCCAGTCAATGCCCACCTTCGACCTGATTATTATCACCTTCTGCTTTCTTTGTCACTTTTGAGACTTGCACACGGAACTATTTTTTTCTTTAGCATGGCGGTGTGTGTGTTGTGTGTGTCCTGTATTTAAAACTGGCGCTTGCCTCAGAGAGAGGCATTCCAGGACATCTACTCAGCAGGGACCAGGGTAAAAAATAGATGCAATTAGGTCAGGCGCTAGGCTGCGTGCACAGTAGCACCAGCAGCCGTGGAACCTCTGCTGAAGGATCAGGCCCAGGGGCGCAAAGCTCTAGCAGGGGAGTCGTGAGCCTGGGAACCCCACCCAAGTCCTGGCTATGGCTCATGGCTGCCAGGAGCCAGGGCCAGGGCCAGGTGAGCCCACGGGGGAGCCTCTCTCTGACCCGGGCAGGTGTCTTCTGGAGACGGACCTGCTTCAGACCTCGGTTTGCTCGCTTGACGTCTGGGGTCTGCTCTGTTGACCCTTGTCGATGAAGGCCACGCAGGGTGGGGACTTTGGCTCAGGCCCAACTCTCCGCCTAGAGTCCAGTTCCTGCTGGCTGCACCGGCTCAAAACCAGGCGACTCTGCTGTTCCCTGCCCACTCGCCACCTGTGCTCTGGCCCCCTGGACCTGTCAGAGGAGCACCCTGCTTGCCATCCGGCTCTGAGGCACGTTGACTTTGGCCCCGTCCTGCTCTCCTTTCAAGAGGCCAAGTTTTTAGTCCAGAATGCTTTTAGTGAAGGCAGTCATTCACGGTGGAATTAATCTATGCTTTTTCCTCTTTGTTACTCTCCAAGGTTAAAACCTAAAGATATTTGTAGTTCTGGCTTTTACAGATAGCTGCCACACAGCTCAGTTCTTCTTCCTCCTCCTCTTTTTTTTTTTTTTTTTTTTAATTTTTTGGTCCTGCTGCTCGACTTGTGGGATCTAGTTCCCTGTGCATGCATGCTAAGTTGCTTCAGTCGTGTTTGACTCTTTGTGACCCCGTGGACTGCAGCCCGCCAGACGCCTCTGTCTGTGGGATTCTCCAGGCAAGAATACTGGAGTGGGTTGTCACGCCTTCCTCCAGGGGATCTTCCTGACCAGAAATCAAACCCATGTCCCCTGCAGTGGAAGCATGGAATCTTAACTCCTGGACCACCAGGGAAGTCCTTTTCTTTCCTTCTTGATCTTTTTCTGGCTTCTTCTAAGCTCAGTGAGTGCCCATCTCTGTCTCCAACACCACCAGTGGGTTCCGACAGGGTCTTCGTGTTGGGCGCTGGTGACACAGCTGGCCAATGGATGAAGTGGGCGGGCCCATCATGACCCCCTCTAACCTCCTGTCTTTCCCTTTAGCGTCTGTCTTCAGTCTCCAAATTTACTTCCAATCATAAACGGAACAGAAGTTGATTATTTCTATTTCTATGCCATGGTGCCCGACCGTGCATTCTAGGGATGGGGATTCTTCTCAGAGGGGGACAGCCCCTTTGTTTTAGATGATCCTGAGAGTGGTTGATGAAAGATGAAGCCTGGTAGGGCCGTTTAGACGGGAGAGAGGAGGCTAACACAGAGCTGGGTAGTTGCGGTTGGTATGAGTTTCTGCAGACTTTTGTTTGGGTGGGATCTCCCGGCACCTCCAGGGTCACAGGGGTGGACGCAGAAAAAGGGCTGAATTCCTGGAGGCATGACAGGGACAGAGCCCCAGGAGGACCATGATGTCCTTTAAGGCTCTGCTGTTGTGGCTCTGTGACTCTGAAGGGCTCTGCATTTTGGAGGCTTCTCTGGTGGCTCAGGTGATAAAGAATCTGTCTGCAATGCGGGAGACCCAGCTTTAGTCCCTGGGTTGGGAAGATTCCCTGGAGAAGGGAATGGCAACCCACTCCAGCATTCTTGCCTGGAGAATCCCATGGACAGAGGAGC
The DNA here is from genome assembly GCA_022376925.1 of Tragulus kanchil. NCBI lineage: Eukaryota > Metazoa > Chordata > Mammalia > Artiodactyla > Tragulidae > Tragulus > Tragulus kanchil. The sequence continues at coordinate 25,160,623 of JAIOJX010000032.1, forward strand.
CTGGGGGGCTACGGTCTGTGGGGTTGCAAAGAGCGGGACACGACTGAGTGACCGAGACAGAGCTGGGGCTCGTTCCAGGTTGCAGCTGTTACGTGGCAGAGATGAGCTCTGAACCGAGATCTGACCACCAGGCCTTCCCACTCAGGCAGTACCACTGACTTCAGGTTTGCAGTTGGCACAGCGGTAGCTGGGAGAGGGTTTTTCCTGCCCACCCTGGGTCTCCCCGAACGTAGGGAACCTGGACTGAGGAGCAACGCTCCCAGCCAGGCCCCTCCGCTCCCCGGATCGCGGTCACCTCTGCCTTCAGCCGCTCGATCTCCACCTCCCCGTCCTCTATCTGCTGCCGTAGCTGCTTAGCCACTGTCTTCTGGCTTCTTCTAAGCTCAGTGAGTGCCCATCTCTGTCTCCAACACCACCAGTGGGTTCCGACAGGGTCTTCGTGTTGGGCGCTGGTGACACAGCTGGCCAATGGATGAAGTGGGCGGGCCCATCATGACCCCCTCTAACCTCCTGTCTTTCCCTTTAGCGTCTGTCTTCAGTCTCCAAATTTACTTCCAATCATAAACGGAACAGAAGTTGATTATTTCTATTTCTATGCCATGGTGCCCGACCGTGCATTCTAGGGATGGGGATTCTTCTCAGAGGGGGACAGCCCCTTTGTTTTAGATGATCCTGAGAGTGGTTGATGAAAGATGAAGCCTGGTAGGGCCGTTTAGACGGGAGAGAGGAGGCTAACACAGAGCTGGGTAGTTGCGGTTGGTATGAGTTTCTGCAGACTTTTGTTTGGGTGGGATCTCCCGGCACCTCCAGGGTCACAGGGGTGGACGCAGAAAAAGGGCTGAATTCCTGGAGGCATGACAGGGACAGAGCCCCAGGAGGACCATGATGTCCTTTAAGGCTCTGCTGTTGTGGCTCTGTGACTCTGAAGGGCTCTGCATTTTGGAGGCTTCTCTGGTGGCTCAGGTGATAAAGAATCTGTCTGCAATGCGGGAGACCCAGCTTTAGTCCCTGGGTTGGGAAGATTCCCTGGAGAAGGGAATGGCAACCCACTCCAGCATTCTTGCCTGGAGAATCCCATGGACAGAGGAGCCTGGGGGGCTACGGTCTGTGGGGTTGCAAAGAGCGGGACACGACTGAGTGACCGAGACAGAGCTGGGGCTCGTTCCAGGTTGCAGCTGTTACGTGGCAGAGATGAGCTCTGAACCGAGATCTGACCACCAGGCCTTCCCACTCAGGCAGTACCACTGACTTCAGGTTTGCAGTTGGCACAGCGGTAGCTGGGAGAGGGTTTTTCCTGCCCACCCTGGGTCTCCCCGAACGTAGGGAACCTGGACTGAGGAGCAACGCTCCCAGCCAGGCCCCTCCGCTCCCCGGATCGCGGTCACCTCTGCCTTCAGCCGCTCGATCTCCACCTCCCCGTCCTCTATCTGCTGCCGTAGCTGCTTAGCCACTGTCTTCTCGGTCTCCACGATCTGCAGCAGGTGCAGGTACTTCTGCATCAGTGCCTCATGCTCCGTGGCCAGCGTCCGGTAGCTGTGGACAGAGGGACGGGGCAGTGAGGACGCTGTACCCTCAGGAACTGGGTCCCTCGCTGGGGTCACCAACGACCTCCCACATAAACTGACGGGACACTGCTGAGTCTAGAATCTACTGACACAGCCTTTCACGTTCTCTGGATGTGGCCAGTCGGTGGGGGGCCAGCGTAGAGGCACTGGCTCTTGTCACAGACTCATAAGCCAAGTTACACAAATCCCTTGAGTCCCCATGACCCTCCTGGAAAAATGGGACAATGATTGTTTTCCTACAACCCCCCAGGTTGGAGGGGAGGGTCCCAGGAGGTCGAGGGAGGATAAACAGCTTTGCTCCAGGAGAGGGGCCCTGTGGAGAGGCGGTGGGTGGTGGAGACTGGTCCCCTGTTGGTATCATGAGGAGGCGGCGCCCGGGGTGCCCTGAAGCAGGGAGGGGGGTGGCAGGCGGAGCTGGTGACAGCCCCTGGGGGCGGGCAGGGGCAGGGGACCTGGAGCCTGTGCCTGAAAGAAAAGAACCAACCCCAAATCAGAGCTCCATGCTTTCTCCTACTCTCCTCCTAAAGACAAATGACAAGCTGACAAGAGAATGCTTTGGTTAAAATGAGGCTTTGGTGTATCTCTTCTTACAATGAGTTTAAACGAGAAGAGCAGCTTTTAATGTTTTCCCAGCTCCCCAAGAGGCTCCATTGTCTTGACTTGCAAAGGAAATGCAGCCGAGAGCGTGAACGGCTCTGATTTCACACCACCCATCCTCCCTAAGTGTGAACGTTCAGAGCCTTCACCCTTGGTCTCCACGGGGCTTCAGAATTGGGACCAGGAATCTCACCTCCCTTTCTTCCTCCCCCGGTCTCCCCGAACGTAGGGAACCTGGACTGAGGAGCAACGCTCCCAGCCAGGCCCCTCCGCTCCCCGGATCGCGGTCACCTCTGCCTTCAGCCGCTCGATCTCCACCTCCCCGTCCTCTATCTGCTGCCGTAGCTGCTTAGCCACTGTCTTCTCGGTCTCCACGATCTGCAGCAGGTGCAGGTACTTCTGCATCAGTGCCTCATGCTCCGTGGCCAGCGTCCGGTAGCTGTGGACAGAGGGACGGGGCAGTGAGGACGCTGTACCCTCAGGAACTGGGTCCCTCGCTGGGGTCACCAACGACCTCCCACATAAACTGACGGGACACTGCTGAGTCTAGAATCTACTGACACAGCCTTTCACGTTCTCTGGATGTGGCCAGTCGGTGGGGGGCCAGCGTAGAGGCACTGGCTCTTGTCACAGACTCATAAGCCAAGTTACACAAATCCCTTGAGTCCCCATGACCCTCCTGGAAAAATGGGACAATGATTGTTTTCCTACAACCCCCCAGGTTGGAGGGGAGGGTCCCAGGAGGTCGAGGGAGGATAAACAGCTTTGCTCCAGGAGAGGGGCCCTGTGGAGAGGCGGTGGGTGGTGGAGACTGGTCCCCTGTTGGTATCATGAGGAGGCGGCGCCCGGGGTGCCCTGAAGCAGGGAGGGGGGTGGCAGGCGGAGCTGGTGACAGCCCCTGGGGGCGGGCAGGGGCAGGGGACCTGGAGCCTGTGCCTGAAAGAAAAGAACCAACCCCAAATCAGAGCTCCATGCTTTCTCCTACTCTCCTCCTAAAGACAAATGACAAGCTGACAAGAGAGAATGCTTTGGTTAAAATGAGGCTTTGGTGTATCTCTTCTTACAATGAGTTTAAACGAGAAGAGCAGCTTTTAATGTTTTCCCAGCTCCCCAAGAGGCTCCATTGTCTTGACTTGCAAAGGAAATGCAGCCGAGAGCGTGAACGGCTCTGATTTCACACCACCCATCCTCCCTAAGTGTGAACGTTCAGAGCCTTCACCCTTGGTCTCCACGGGGCTTCAGAATTGGGACCAGGAATCTCACCTCCCTTTCTTCCCTTCCTCAGCCCTCTGTGCCTGCCTCCCTCACTTCCTCCTCCCCGAGTTCTTTTTATTTTTTTGAAACATATTGGAGTATAGCTGTAATGTTGTGTTAGTTTCTGCTGTATAGCAAAGTGATTCAGCTACACGTATCCATATACCCTCTCTTTGTTTGGATTTCCTTCCCATTTAGGTCACCACAGAGCAGGGAGCCGAGTTCCCTGAGCTTTGCAATAGGTTCTCATTAGTTGTCTATTTCACTCGTCAAAGTGTTAGTCGCTCCGTCGTGTCCGACTCTTTGCAATCCCGTGGGCCATGGACTTCTCCAGGGCATCTCCCCAACCCGGGGATGGAACCACGGTCTCTCGCCTCGCAGGTAGATTCTTGACCCTCTGAGCCCCAGGAAAGCCCTAGTGTGCATGTCCATCCCAATCTCCCAGTTCATCTGCCTCTCCTGCCCCCTTGGTGTTCCTAAATTTGTCCTCTACATCTGTTTCTCTATTTCTGTTTTGCACGTCCATTCATGTGTACCATTTTCCCAGATTTCACTTGGGCGATATGGTATGATATTAGTGTTTCTCTTTCTGACTGACTTGACTCTGTACGTCAGACGCTAGGTCCATCCACGCCTCTGCCCAGCGCTGTCTCTAGAGACTCACAGATCGTCCGAGTTGGAAGGAAGCTTAGGAATCACCAAAGGCCAACTGCCTCACTTCATAAAGAGAGAAGCCAAGACCCGGAGAGGGGAAGTGCCTTGAGCCCTGAAGTGGGGCAGTCACTGAGCGTCAAAGCTGGGGCTGGGATCAGCCTGCAGTTCCTAAAGAAGCAGGTCTGTGCTCTCCATGAGGCCGGCTGGTTCTCCTCACTGAGACGCAGACGGTGAGCCACACTCCGTGTCTTTGGTGATCTCTTCTTACAATGAGTTTAAACGAGAAGAGCAGCTTTTAATGTTTTCCCAGCTCCCCAAGAGGCTCCATTGTCTTGACTTGCAAAGGAAATGCAGCCGAGCGTGAACGCTCTGATTTCACACCACCCATCCTCCCTAAGTGTGAACGTTCAGAGCCTTCACCCTTGGTCTCCACGGGGCTTCAGAATTGGGACCAGGAATCTCACCTCCCTTTCTTCCCTTCCTCAGCCCTCTGTGCCTGCCTCCCTCACTTCCTCCTCCCCGAGTTCTTTTTATTTTTTTGAAACATATTGGAGTATAGCTGTAATGTTGTGTTAGTTTCTGCTGTATAGCAAAGTGATTCAGCTACACGTATCCATATACCCTCTCTTTGTTTGGATTTCCTTCCCATTTAGGTCACCACAGAGCAGGGAGCCGAGTTCCCTGAGCTTTGCAATAGGTTCTCATTAGTTGTCTATTTCACTCGTCAAAGTGTTAGTCGCTCCGTCGTGTCCGACTCTTTGCAATCCCGTGGGCCATGGACTTCTCCAGGGCATCTCCCCAACCCGGGGATGGAACCACGGTCTCTCGCCTCGCAGGTAGATTCTTGACCCTCTGAGCCCCAGGAAAGCCCTAGTGTGCATGTCCATCCCAATCTCCCAGTTCATCTGCCTCTCCTGCCCCCTTGGTGTTCCTAAATTTGTCCTCTACATCTGTTTCTCTATTTCTGTTTTGCACGTCCATTCATGTGTACCATTTTCCCAGATTTCACTTGGAAGCGATATGGTATGATATTAGTGTTTCTCTTTCTGACTGACTTGACTCTGTACGTCAGACGCTAGGTCCATCCACGCCTCTGCCCAGCGCTGTCTCTAGAGACTCACAGATCGTCCGAGTTGGAAGGAAGCTTAGGAATCACCAAAGGCCAACTGCCTCACTTCATAAAGAGAGAAGCCAAGACCCGGAGAGGGGAAGTGCCTTGAGCCCTGAAGTGGGGCAGTCACTGAGCGTCAAAGCTGGGGCTGGGATCAGCCTGCAGTTCCTAAAGAAGCAGGTCTGTGCTCTCCATGAGGCCGGCTGGTTCTCCTCACTGAGACGCAGACGGTGAGCCACACTCCGTGTTACATCCATACACGGCTGTGCAAATGCCCTAGAGGCCTCCCACGATACTAGACTCTTATGCACACAGGGGAGAGTCCCTTGTGTCTCTACACCTATTCAGGCACTATGGCACTTATCTTTGTATATACCATGTATCTACTATGTATGTCAAAATGAAAGTGTTAGTCGCTCAGTTACATCTGACTTTTCTGTGACCCCAGGGACTGTAGCCCCCCAGGCTCCTCTGTCCATGGGATTCTCCAGGCGGGAACACTGGAGCGGGTAGCCGTGTCCTCCTCCAGAGCAGCTGGACAGAGGTAGAGTAACACACACATCCTGATGGTGAGATAGGAAATCCCATCACCCAGGGAGTCCCCACGGGTCACTCACAGTTGATCTCCACCCCAGAAGTAACGGTCAGCACGGCGTAGTCCTGCCTGCTTCACTAGAGTTTCAGGGAAGAGGGATCTGGCAGCATGCACTATCTGGTGTCTGGCTCTCTTACTCAGCATCCGGGCTCCCTGTTTTGTTAGATGTATTTGCAAGGGGTTCTTTTTTACTGCCGAGAGGTACTTCACCCCAGGGATGTGGCACGGTTCCTTTCTACATCTGCCCGTGGACAGATACCTTGATTCTTTCTAGACTGGGGACTATCGAGCAGAAAGCTGCTAAGGGCATTTGCATGCAAGGCCATCTGCGGATGTGTTTTCTCTCTCTCAAGACAAATTCTAGGAAGGGGAACCACCTGGGTCACGGAAGAGGTGTATGTTTCACTTTTTAAAAAATTTTATTTATTCCTTTATTTTTGGCCATTCTGGGTTTTCAGTGCTGCTGCAGGCTCTTCTCTCGTTGCAGGGAGTGGGGGCTACTCTCTAGTTGAGGTGAGCAGGTTCTTGTTGCAGTGACTTCTCTTGCTGTGGAACTCGGGCTCTAGGGCACATGGGCTTCGGGTAGCTGCTGCACATGGGCTCAATATTTGCAGCTCCGAGTCTCTAGAGCACAGGCTCACGGGCTTACCTGCTCCGCAGCGTGTGGGATCCTCCCAGATCAGGGTTCAAACTCGTGTCTCCTGCACTGGTAGGCAAACTCTTTACCACTGAGCTAGCAGGGAAGCCCTATGTTTCACTTTTAAAGGAAATGCCTGACAGATCTTCACAGTGGCTGAACCTCTCGATGCTCCCACCCCATCATGCGGTTTAGGTTACTCCATCCCCTCTCCAGTATTTGCTACCGTCAGTCTTTCCATTTTGGGGGCTGCGTTGGGTCTTAGCTGCAGCAGGAGGCATCTTTGCTGGGGAGTGCAAACTCCCTAGCTGAGGAAGGCAAGCTCCGTTGCCCCTCCCAGTGTGGGATCTGAGTTCCCTGACCAGGGACCAAACTCATGTCCCCTGCATGGCAAGGTGGATTCTTAGCCACTGAATCACCAGCAAAGGCCCCGCCTGTCCTTTATAATTCAACCTTCCTAGATTCTATAGGCAGTTGTGTCTCACTGTCTCTAGGAAATTTTGGTATGAACTGGTTTTTGAAATTAGTGGAGTCCGGGTTATCCGGAATGTGCAAAAAGTGAGAATTCTCCAAACTCAAAACACCCTGACTGCTGGTTCTAGTTTAGTGCAAGGAGCCGGAGGTCCCGTTGCTCTCCTTGGATCTGGGTTCCCCTCGCTTGCTTCCACTCCCCACTGCAGCCCACAGCTCTGATCATGCTGCTCCCCTGAAGCAAACCTCGGACGGCTCCCCACAGTTCCCAGCTCGTTCCCCCAACGAGTTCAAGATCGTTCTGATCTAGTTCCAGTGCAATGCCCAACCTCATTGGCCTTCTGACACCCAAATCGCGTCTCTTCATTTTTCTCGCAATTCTCTTTCCTCTATCACTGCCTTTATGTAAGCTTTCCTGGGGGCTGGAGTAGGGGCCGACGTGCTCATATGTGCACCCTGGGGAAGCACATCAAAGCCCCAGCGCTCCAAGGGAGGACCCGTCAAGATGCCTTTCTTACAGCTTCATTCTCCCCGCCTTGCCCTCCCTCTCCATGTCTTCCCCTCTGGGGTCCGAGTTTGCTCAGGACGGGTCCTCGGGTTTGCGCTCTCCCTCCTGGACCGTGGGCGGGCGCGGCGTACCTGGCATGAGCGATGGCCGCCACCCACTCATCACAGTCCTTGGCGTCCTCTGTCCTCAGTTCCAAGGCTTTCTGGTTCTCGTGGCTGAAGTTAACCGTGAAATAGTGCTGCACCAAGAAGAAGACAGCGCTCATTACCAGAGGGATCGGCAGGGGCCAGCAGCGTCTCCTGGCGTCAGTCTGGCTGTTTTGCAAAACACTCCATTGTCACATCTGCTAGGCATGGATTCATTATTTGTGATCATTGGAATGCCATTCCACTCAGCCATTTCAGACACTTGATTAAGGCAGGCTTTGTATAAGGTAACAGAACCTATGCTTAGGTTATCGTAAAAAGGAAGCAAAACCTATGAAGCCCTGTTTGCCAAAAAATTACAAAAGTCAGCTTCAAACCATCAGGTGTGCTGGGAGAAAGACCGAGGAAACCCACCCCGAGAGCCTCCCCTTCGGAGCCTGGGTACCTGTCCAGTGCAGCACCCATTTCCTTCATGCCACAGAGATGTTCTGGGCATTATTCTGGTCCTGGCCTCAACGCAATGAACAGACTGATCCCAGCAGAGCCCACCAGAAGCCAGTTCTATGTCGGGGGCCGGTGGCCAACTCAGACCCAGGTCACAGGGCACCTCCTCCCAGAGCTGCCAGGGCGGTGAGGAGGCTGTTGAGAAATGAAACGGATCGTCCTGTTCAGGCCTCAGAGACAAAGCAGAGCAGGCCGCTGGCCCTCTTGCAGCCTGCCTGGACAGCGCCCTGACAGTCTGCTGTAGCACAGGCCTCGCGGCACCACAGATGAAACGTCTGGCCGGCCGTGCCTCAGGCTTAGCAATGCTCCCAGTCTCACACAACCAAACAAACGGCATTAGCCTAAAACCAGAGTGGCAATTTGCTCGCAGATGGATGATGATAGCGGTTTGTGTCCTGGGATTCTAAGCAGAACCCCAAACTGTAATTTTTGAAGTCTCACACACAAAGCAAAGGCACTGCCTGGGACCTTTTTCCATTTGGGACACCAGATGGGCTGTGACCTGGGACTTCCCAGTGCTGTCTGAGTCTGGATGTGGGTCAAAACCCAGTTCGGAAATGTATCCTCTACTGGTTCTATTTCTCTCTTCTTTCAATGTTAGGATATTGAAAGTCAGTGAATTAATTATCTAATAAATATTGGTAGTATTGATTTGTAGAGAACGAGCGGCTTATTTTGTTAACAAATCTTTTGAACCTGAGATGGAAGTGAAAACTTGTTGCAAAACGGAGGCCCGCAATGGGCACACCACTGTAAGGCCATTCTATGCAGGAATACCTGCACAGCTGTTAGAACTACGCCCCCAATCCGGTAAGCACAGGCATTGCTACCATTTATGCAGTGCAGTGATCATTACTGTCACAGAGATAAGAACAGAGAGTCCAGAGAAGGTCGCCCGCTGCTGATTCAGCCCAGGAGAAGCAGGAGCCTTCCCAGAGGATGCAGTGTTGGTGGTCCAGGTTTTATCTCAGTTGATGGGAGAACGTGGAGAGGGCAAGGACCTCTAGAGGGCACGGCGTGTTCTGGGTATGGGGATCCGGCACGCCAGAGCTGAGGCCAGGTGGGGCGAGGGGCCTGGGTGGTGGAGCTGAGCAGAGGGACCGAGGGGCAGGGTGGAGGAGAATGGAAAGGACCACTATGGGTGTCTAGCTTGAGCGCCTTGGAGGGTGGATGCCATAGGCCGGGAGGTGTTGGCAGGATGAAGGGCGGGGTGGAGGCTGTGCAGACAGTGTGCGCCTGCAAGGCCGTGTCTCTCCGGCTGCCGACAGGGGCGAGGGGCGCCAGCCTCAGGGAGGGAGGGAAGCTGGGAGCAGACTCAGAGAGAAGGTGCACAAGCAAGGTGCCAGGGCCCCACCTTCGGAGGCCTCTGAGGTCTGGTCCTGGAGGACAGTGGTGGGTGCTGAGGTGCACAGGGGGTCCCCGAAGCCTGCCCATTCAGAAGATGCCATGCAGGCCAGTCAGGGTGTGTCGCCAGCTGCCCCTGTGTCCCCCAGGGCCCGAGTAGTGGGGAGCAGCGGCACAAGTCATAAACTTATTTTTTTTTCGCTTCTGTTGACATTCCTGTCTTTCTGTTCATCGTCGCTCTTGGTGGCAGCCGGGTGTGTGTGTGTGTGTGTATGTGAGTGTGCTGCACAGCCAATGTCTCTCACTCGTTTCCTAGGAAACAGAGATCTGGCTGTAGAATGAAATGTCAGCTGCAGCCACACATAACTGAATTGGGAAGGCTCTGGTGGGCACTCCCCTCCCCAGAGAAGGGAGCTGCGGGCGGCAAGCCAGCACGTTCCCCATGTGTCCAGAGGTGGAGCGCACACACACGCCTGACTTACTTCACCGTCCAGGTTCACAGACCTGGCTGGAGAATGAAATGTCAGTGGAGGGGACAGGAGGGGCTGGGGACAGGGCCTCTGGGAGCCCTGGGTCCCATATGCACCAAGTGGAACAGGTGAATGTGAGGTGCAGAAGTCAGGCCACTGGCGCGGGGTCACATGGCCAAGACATGGAGGAGCCAGAGTAGCATGCCTACCCGGGCACCCACAGTCCACTTGGGCTTGATGCTGGGATGCAGGATGGAGAAGGCGCCTCTGGGCAGGTGAGACTCGGTGTCCTGACTCAGAAACAAGGCACAGCTCCACATGGGCTCCACAGAGCTGCCCTGAGCACATCAGCGCATCAGAGCTGGGTGCACCCATTGGTGGCTCCCGTCAACTCCCAGGGCTGGAGTGGATTCATTCCCGTGGGGCTGTCAGGGGACCCAGAACTGCTCGCCATGGAGAAGCCATGCTGAGTGGATGACTCCAGGTCTCCCTACTCAGAGCGGCCTTGGAGGGTGGATGCCATAGGCCGGGAGGTGTTGGCAGGATGAAGGGCGGGGTGGAGGCTGTGCAGACAGTGTGCGCCTGCAAGGCCGTGTCTCTCCGGCTGCCGACAGGGGCGAGGGGCGCCAGCCTCAGGGAGGGAGGGAAGCTGGGAGCAGACTCAGAGAGAAGGTGCACAAGCAAGGTGCCAGGGCCCCACCTTCGGAGGCCTCTGAGGTCTGGTCCTGGAGGACAGTGGTGGGTGCTGAGGTGCACAGGGGGTCCCCGAAGCCTGCCCATTCAGAAGATGCCATGCAGGCCAGTCAGGGTGTGTCGCCAGCTGCCCCTGTGTCCCCCAGGGCCCGAGTAGTGGGGAGCAGCGGCACAAGTCATAAACTTATTTTTTTTTCGCTTCTGTTGACATTCCTGTCTTTCTGTTCATCGTCGCTCTTGGTGGCAGCCGGGTGTGTGTGTGTGTGTATGTGAGTGTGCTGCACAGCCAATGTCTCTCACTCGTTTCCTAGGAAACAGAGATCTGGCTGTAGAATGAAATGTCAGCTGCAGCCACACATAACTGAATTGGGAAGGCTCTGGTGGGCACTCCCCTCCCCAGAGAAGGGAGCTGCGGGCGGCAAGCCAGCACGTTCCCCATGTGTCCAGAGGTGGAGCGCACACACACGCCTGACTTACTTCACCGTCCAGGTTCACAGACCTGGCTGGAGAATGAAATGTCAGTGGAGGGGACAGGAGGGGCTGGGGACAGGGCCTCTGGGAGCCCTGGGTCCCATATGCACCAAGTGGAACAGGTGAATGTGAGGTGCAGAAGTCAGGCCACTGGCGCGGGGTCACATGGCCAAGACATGGAGGAGCCAGAGTAGCATGCCTACCCGGGCACCCACAGTCCACTTGGGCTTGATGCTGGGATGCAGGATGGAGAAGGCGCCTCTGGGCAGGTGAGACTCGGTGTCCTGACTCAGAAACAAGGCACAGCTCCACATGGGCTCCACAGAGCTGCCCTGAGCACATCAGCGCATCAGAGCTGGGTGCACCCATTGGTGGCTCCCGTCAACTCCCAGGGCTGGAGTGGATTCATTCCCCTGGGGCTGTCAGGGGACCCAGAACTGCTCGCCATGGAGAGAAGCCATGCTGAGTGGATGACTCCAGGTCTCCCTACTCAGAGCTGCAGCAGGTGAAAGGGCTTGGCTGAGGCCCCTCCTTCCAGCATAAGCTTTTATTGAGCTGTGGTACATCCACACAGTGGAATACTACTCAGCCATAAAAAGGAACACATTTGAGTCTGTTCTACTGTTCTGCCTGTTATACAGAGGGAAGTCAGAAAGAGAAAAAACAAACCTCATGTTCACGCCTACATATGGAATCTAGAAAGACGGTACAGATGAACCTAGCTGCAAGGCAGCCACGGAGACGCAGACATAGAGGACAGACCTGTGGACGCGAGGAGAGGAAGGAGAGGGTGGGAAGAACTGAGACCGGCCCTGACACGGCATGACCACAGGCAGCACAGGCCATCGGCAGCACCAGCTGTGGGACCCGGGGAGCTTGAGTCCCACGCTCGTGATGAGGCAGAGGGGCAGGATGGGGTGAGAGATGAGGACGTTCAAGAGGGAGGGGACATGTGTACCTGTGGCTGACTCATGCTGATCTATGTCAGAAACCACCACAATGGTGTAAAGCATTTATCCTCCAATTAAAAATAAAAACTTTTTTTTTAAAAGAAGCTTTTTTTCTAAGCAGCCCTGCTTCACAGACAAGTAGAAGGCTATCTGCCACCCTGTGCACTGCAATCCCCCCACTACCTCACCCCGGCTGGACAGCTGACCATGAAGAAGGAAGTCAGGAAGGCCCCTCCCTCCCCCTGCCCGGCCCCAGCCTGAACCTGGCCATCAGAAATCGCTGGCTTGGGGCTTCCTTGGTGGTCCACTGGGTGAGGACACCACCTTGCAGGGCAAGGGGCGCCGGTTCAATCCTTGGCCTGGGAGGATCCCGCGTGCCGCGGAGCAGCTGTGAAAGGGTTTTACCTCAATTTGAGATTTTAAACCCAGGGCCCAGACCTGATCGAACCCTGCTTGGGACTTGAACCCACATAGCTGGAGCTTGAATTCCAGCCAAAACCCTGTTTGGGACTTGAACCCACGTGACTGGGGCTTGAACCTAGCCAAAACCTGGTTTGGGGCTCAAACCCACGTGGCTAAGGCTTAACCCCAGCCAAAACCCTGCTTGGGACTTGAATCCAGGACTCAATCCAAGCCAAAACCCCATCTGAGACTCGAACCCATGTGGCCGGGACTTAATCCAGCACTCACCCAACGTCTGGACTCACTGAGGCTCAGGTTCTTCATGCCTCAACACAGAAGGAATTCAGCGAGAGGCAGAGTGATAGGCAAGAAGAGAATTTATTAGGATAGGGTACTTGTAACAGGTGCAAGCCAGCAGGCAGGAAAGCTCTGCTCTGCTCTCCCTCAACTGAGTGGGTAGCCATATATATAGGATGGTGGAAGACCGCCCCCCTCAAGTAGACGCAGATGCAGGACACACATCACTGGTTGCTTCTTCGCCAGCTCCTCCTTCATCAGCTGTTTATACTCAGTCGAGCCTGCTTTACTGAACAAGGAGCAGCTCTCCTGAGTTCTCGTCAACTCACTGGCCTCCCAACCTTTCTCAGGTGTCTCCCTTCTACCTACCATCCCCTACTAGGACTCTACAACCACCTACCTACTCTCCTCTGTCCCTATCGGCTGGACTGACGTGTCCAGCTGCCGAGCCGGAGCTCTGGAGCGCGTATGCCTGGAGCCGGTGCTCTGCGACCAGAGAGGCCACTGCGATGGGAGGCCCATACAGGCCAAGGAACAAAGACGGATGAAGATAGACAAATGAAAGACCAATAGAAGTGGCCAAAAAAAAACCTTGGGAAAAAAAGAGAAATCCCTGGCTTTCCTTTTCTTCCTTTTTAACATTTAAATGGTATTTATTTATTATTGGAATATCGTGGCTTTACAATGTAGTGCTGATTTCTGCTATACAATAAAGTGAATCAGCCATATGTACCCACAGATTCCCTCCCTCTGGAGCCCCCCGACCCTGTCCCTCCAGGCCTCACGGGGCGCCAGGCTGAGCTCCCTGTGCGGCACAGCAGCTTCCCGTGGGCTGTCTGACACAGGGTGGGGTGCGTGTGTATTGTCCAGTCTAATCTCCCAGTTCATCCCACCCTGTCCTTCCCTTCCCATGCCCACAGGTCCCTCCTCTACATCCACATCTCTATTTCTGCCCTGCAAACAGGTTCATCTGTTCATTTTTCTAGGCTCCACACACGTGTTAATACACAATATTTGGTTTTCTGTTTCTGACTTCCTTCACTCTTTAGGACAGATTCTAGGAGAGACCTCTGGCTTTCGACAGGTGTTGATACTCAGCTCTCCACTCCTTAGACCACAGACAGGGCTCCCAGGGGCCCCTTTCCCTCCCTCCCCTTGAGCTGCCTGTCCGCCCCTCTGTCCCTCCCACTGCTGGGTGGCCAGGCCTCTGTCCCCGCTGCTGCTGTTCTAGTTCAGGTTCTGGGACCTTTCTTCTGAAGAAGCATTCTGCGCCTCTTGTCCTTGGTGACAGCTCCTTGCCGAGCAGCTGGAGGTGCAGTGAAGTGGCCGGTGGGCTGGAGGGCTGAGCATACGGCCACAGCAGCAGGTGCGACCCAGAAGACTCACTGAGTCTCCTAGGCAGCCGGCTACGGATGCCGGGGTGAGCTCTGGGGAACATGCAGGGCGTCTTCAGGGCAAAAGCCAAAGGGCTCGCAGCGCTGGCAACTGGGAGGTCCTCGGCCATAGACAAAGGGGAAATCGGATGCCCTGGCATCAGACCAGGGGTTCTTAGCACACATCACCTCGCTGGAAATACAATCACCCCAGGCGTGAGATGGACTGCCTCCACTTAGCTGGGAAAGCAGAGGCAAGAACCGTGGCTGCCCAAGGTCACCAGCCTGGAAGTGGCCCGGCCCGACTCAGGAGTGGGGTGCTGCCCAGGCTGGAAGGTAAGTGCCTCGCGGGACTGGAGAGCAGCGTGTTTCCTCTGAGCTTGTAAATCCCCCCCCCAACAGCCGGCTTATACAACCACGTTGCCCGACTGACTAGTAGAAAGTGTTCGCTAAGGGAGAGTAAACTTCCACCCGCCAATTCTGAGTCATCACACCACTGACTTGAGGCACCGAATGAATGAGACTTCGCTCCAAGTAGGAACCCGGAGACGAGGGAAAGGGGATGTAGACAGAGATGGAGACAGGAGAGCTGGAGGGAAGCACAGAGAGAGAGAGAGAGAGAAGGAGAAGCACACAGAGACTACGAGGGGAAGTGCAATTCACTGAACAAGGATGAAGCCTACACAAGCAGTGAAAGGGGCCCTGGAGCCCGGGGCTCCAGGAAGACGCTCGGAATTCTAGAAGGATGTCTTGGATGCTTTGTTGTTTTAGTCCATCAGTCGTGTCCAACTCTGCGACCCTGTGAACTGTAGTCTGCTGCAGCCTGCCAGGCTCCTCTGTCCGTGGAATTCTCCAGGCAAGAATGGTTGCTATTTCCTTCTCCAGGGGATCTTCCCAACACAGGGATCAAACTCAATCTCCAGCATTGCAGGCAGATTCTTTACTGTCTGAGCTACCAGGGAAGCTCAGATGCTAGAAAATTTATTTATTTGCCTCTGCCAAGCCTTCCTTGCAGCACACAGGACTTTTTTTTTTTAAGCTGTGGCATATGGGACCTAGTTTCCTGATCAGGGATCAAACCTGGGCCCCCTGCATTGACGGCACGGAGCCTTGCCACTTGACCACCCCCTAATTTCTGTGTAGGGTAAAAAAGGAGAGAGAATCCATTGGGGAGAATTTTATTTCCTTTTGATATTAAGAAATGACCTGAATAATAGGGTTTTCCTGGTGGCTCAGTGGTAAAGAATCTGCCTGCAATGCAGGAAATGCAGGTTCAATCCCTGGGTCAGGAAGATGCCCTGGAGGAGGAAATGGCACCCCACTCCAGCATTCATTCCTGGAGAATCCCACGGACAGAGGAGCCTGGTGGGCTATGTCCATGGGGTCTCAAGAGTCAGACACGACTGAGACACTAAACCACCATGAGGCACGTGGGATCTGAGTTCCCTAACCGGGGACTGAACCCATGTCCCTTGCACTGGAAGGCAGTCAATCACTGGCCCACTGGGGAAGTCCCCTGGTCGTGTTATTTCTGTTGCTCTCTGTCTGCTTTTGAACCTCGGCACCTCTCTCCCCTTTCTCCCTGTGTCTCTGCTGCGCTCCTCGACCTCTTCAATTCCCTCCACACAGGTTTACTCCGTGGGATCCATTAATTTCCATGGTAACCATTCCAAGAGTCATCCTTCTTGGCTTAAGCTACTTTGAATGGGCTCCTGGTCATTCCAAACATAATTCCTGACCAAGAACGTCCTTAAAGCCTGGCTCTCTGCCTCGACCTGGGCCCGGGCTGGCCTTCGCTTGCTGAACGGTGACTGACGCCCGTGTCTCTGCGCACGGGAGCCCGGCTCATTACTGAATCGATGCACAGCACATGCCACAAAGCAGGTGGCCTGGCATTCGCTTCTCAGGCAGATAAGCCGGCTGGAAGGGTGTGGGCTCCAGCTTTTCATGAACAGGGCTGATGTCTCTTCAGGGAGGGGAGGCTCGCTCACCTCAAAAGACGAACAGTCGTGCAATGAAGGGACTTCTTTTCGTAAGTATGTTTAATGATGCCTGTTGTTTAAAAACCGTCCTTCTTTGGCTGCCGTGGGTCTTAACTGTGGCATGTCAGATCTAGTTCTCGGACCAGGGATCGAACCCCAGGGCCCTACACTGGAAGGCGGAGTCTTACCCACTGGACGACCATGGACGTCCCTGAAGGAACTCCTTCCAGAACGCACACGACCGTGGAACATGTTTCATGCTTTGAAAGATCTATCAACATGCCACAAAGCCAGTGCTCCAGGGACTCTGGGACCCTGGAGCTGTGGCCCGTGCCAGGCTTTGGAGTCCCCTGGCTTAAATGTTTATCCATTATTAGGCTTGGAGTCTTCAGGATGTCTCTTTGCTTCTGTGGACCTGTCTTCTTTCACCCAAAGAGGAGGGCACTGCGTATCTCATGCAGTTGTATAACAGAGATGATCCTGTGAAAGCTCCCCAGTGAAGCTCAATAATGGTTTTTAAACCAGTTGACTCATTTGCCAGGTCCACGTGATGGGTCTAAACCACCTGTGTGCACGTGTGCTTGCTCACTCCGTCGTGGCCAACTCTTTGTGACCCTATGGACAGTGGCTCTCCAGGCGTCCACGGGATTCTCAGGCAAGAATCCTGGAATGGATTGCCATTTCCTACTCCAGGGGACCTTTCTGGGCCAGGGATGGAACATGCGTCTCCTGCACTGGCAGGTGGGTTCTTTACCACTCTCTGGAAGAATGCATAAGAAACTGGTAAGACAGAAGTGCTCTGAGGAGAATCAGATTGACAGGCTTAGCTGTGGGAAGGAGCATTATCATTGCGTACTTCTGTGTAACTTCTTTTTTTTTTAATATTTATTTATTTGGCTGTGTGGGTGTTAGTTTTGGCATTCAAACTCTTTGTTGTGGCATGTGGGAACTAGTTCCCTGACCAGGGATTGAACGTAGGCCCCCAGAATTGGGAGCGCTGAGTCTTAGCCACTGGACCACCAGAGAAGTCCCTCTGTGTAACTTCTGAATGTCGAACTGTGGGAGTGTATTATCAATCCTGAGATTTTCAAACGGAAGGCAGTGGTTGTCTGAGAATACCTGATGGACCATCCACTCCCCAGGTTCTCCAAGTTGCCTCCTATACTGATCATCAGGAGGCTCTCTTTTGGACTCCATCATGGTAGCTTCCCAAAGAGTGATTGTCACAGCATGCCAGCCTGCCCTCCCAGCCCACAGAAGCCACTGACTGGGTGAACCTGCTCCTGAGGTTGTCCTTATGCGAGCCTCCAAGTATACAAGTACTCCTCCCTGATGAACTGTACCGTGACTTTCCAGGAGGCAATGACTGTTCCACAACCGGCTGGTTTCCCTTTTCACCCAGGCTACCAGGAAGCTTTCAGATGTAACTACTTGCCTGCCTCTCCTCACTGGTGCCCATACTGCGTTGGGCACTCTGTCTGGAACACCAGCCCTTTCCCCCAGCTCCCCAAAGCCTGGATCTGACTGGAGAGTTGAGGGGAGTCCAGGCGACAACAATGTGGCCTGAGGGCAGGGGAGAACGGGGGGAGACGGCCAGCAGCAGGCCGGGGGCAAGGTGAGTGGGCACACAGAGAATGCTACATGACCAACCAGTGCTTCCAAGCTACTTCCCTAGTTCCGTGAGTTGGGCTAAGAGTCTAAGAGGCAATTCCACAAAGTTGGTTATATCTCACTCGTATTCTGACAGAGGAAAAGTCAATCAAGTTTGCCTGAATTTCCAGACGTGTTTTTGGAATACCGGCTACCATGGTTAAACATTCATTCATTCACACTTCTAAAATTCATTTCATTTTAAGGTCTCAGACTTTCCAATTTGAAAAATAAATCAAAATTCAACTGGGAAGTATCTTCTTGAAAATAATTCTTCTTTTTTTCCCTCAGGGGAAAGAAATTGCATTAGCCTTGCTGGATGAGAAAGATCTGGTCTTTAAGTATAAATTGTTGAATTTAACCACTGGCCTGAATGTCCACTGACCTTAACAACCCAGAGCCAGGAGGCCTGATGCGTCTTGGCAGTGTGGGCTGGGAATCTGGCAGGACACACTCAGGGGTTCGCTGAGAGATGAGCTCCATCTATCTGAGCCTCCTCTGCCAAGGATGACCTCCTCTGCCCCATGTACAACTGCAGGAGGCTTGCCTGGTGACATGGAATGCTAGGCATGGAAAGGACCCTGTAATTCTCAGCTGCAGAGGTGCTCTACGTGAGCAGAGGCTGGGGAAGCACGGAGACAGTGCCTGCAGCTTCACGGTCTCCCTGCTGAGCCGGGAGGTGGGAAGACCCAGAGGCTGGGCAGTCCAGGGCATGGGGGAGCCAGGGATGGTTTGGGGGTACAGTGCACATAATAGAGGAGGAACCTTCAGTGGTCTTCAAGTGTTAGTTGCTCAGTCACGTCTGACTCTTTGGGATCCGATAGACTGTAAGCCCGCTGGGCTCCTCTGTCCATGGAATTCTCTAAGCAAGAATACTGGAGTAGGTTGTTATTCCTTTCTCCAGGGGATCTTCCCGACTCAGGGATCGAACATGGGTCTGCAGGCAGATTCTTTATCACCTGACACCAGGAAAATTCAGGCCTTTGTTACTGCTCAGCTTGACAGCCTCCTCTGACCTGACCTCCTGCCTCCCAGTGGGTTTTCTTCCCGTCTCTTCTCCCCCTGCTATGATCCTCGTGCCCGGAGCTCACAGCAGGCTATTCTGTGCCTGCTGCCCAGTGCGCTCTGGAACCTGCACACAGGCTTTAGGGGCCAGCTCTGCCCCGCTGCAGCCCACACTTCCCAGGCCATGTATCCCTTTCTATGGAGTCCCCTGACGCCCCCAAGCTGGAAGGAGCTGCCCCTGTCGGGGTGAGCACACATGGCTGGGTGCAGTCTCTGGTTCCCGTCACTACACCCATCATGACGGGGCCTAGGCCGTTAGCTACACGTGTGTGTGACGTGTGTGTGTGTGTGGGTGAAGACCAGATCTGTGTCTGGAAAGTGGTCTGGCTGTGGAGGGGCACACGGGTGGCAGGACACAGCCAACGTACAAAGACAATTCTCCCAGCCCCTCTAGAGCCCTGCTTTCATGCTCCCGCTGCCTCACTTTCCTGAGTTGTGGTCAGAGCAGGTCACTTCCAGGTGAGTGGAGGGGGGAGCTTTGAAGAGCCAGGGAGCGATCAGCTACCGCCCTGCCCTTGGCAGAGGTGACCGTGGAGGCAGGTGTCAGGACGAGTCTGTGTCAGGCTGGGTCTCTGAACGGTCATGGCGAGCAGGGCCCTCCCGCCAACCGCATGGGACCCAAAGAAAGCGCAGGAAATAAGCCTCTGCTGTGCCCTGGAGACTAAGGCAGCATGACGCCACCCACGCTGACCAGTACACCCATTTGGAGGCCCCCACCCCAGTCTAGACAGGAGACAACGGCGGCCTGGACAGAGCCTCGGAGAAGGGAGGGACCCGAGTGGATCGTCAGGGAGACTTAGGAAGTGAAATTCACGGGCTGGCGACTGTCTGGCCACCAGGGGTGAAGCAAGCTCCCGTAGCTCCTTTTCCACTTTCAGGGCCACGTTCACTCAGATCTTCTCAGAAACCCATGGGTTCCCTGAGTTAGGACTCCCCACCCTCCCTTTACACCCAGGATCAGGGCTCCGTGTTGACTCACGTCCAACCTGCCAGAGACGCTGGGGACCGGGCTCATTGCTTCATGGAGGAAGAGCCTTGTCATAGGGTGAAACGCAAAGCCACACCGCTACTATATGGCAATCAGACCTACTGCGCTAGGCTGGGGCCTCCCCCGTGGCTCAGTAGTAAAGAATGCACCTGCAATCTCGTGCCCGGGGAGCCCCACAGCAGTTTCTGGAACCTGCACACAGGCTTTAGGGGCCAGCTCTGCCCCGCTGCAGCCCACACTTCCCAGGCCATGTATCCCTTTCTATGGAGTCCCCTGACGCCCCCAAGCTGGAAGGAGCTGCCCCTGTCGGGGTGAGCACACATGGCTGGGTGCAGTCTCTGGTTCCCGTCACTACACCCATCATGACGGGGCCTAGGCCGTTAGCTACACGTGTGTGTGACGTGTGTGTGTGTGTGGGTGAAGACCAGATCTGTGTCTGGAAAGTGGTCTGGCTGTGGAGGGGCACACGGGTGGCAGGACACAGCCAACGTACAAAGACAATTCTCCCAGCCCCTCTAGAGCCCTGCTTTCATGCTCCCGCTGCCTCACTTTCCTGAGTTGTGGTCAGAGCAGGTCACTTCCAGGTGAGTGGAGGGGGGAGCTTTGAAGAGCCAGGGAGCGATCAGCTACCGCCCTGCCCTTGGCAGAGGTGACCGTGGAGGCAGGTGTCAGGACGAGTCTGTGTCAGGCTGGGTCTCTGAACGGTCATGGCGAGCAGGGCCCTCCCGCCAACCGCATGGGACCCAAAGAAAGCGCAGGAAATAAGCCTCTGCTGTGCCCTGGAGACTAAGGCAGCATGACGCCACCCACGCTGACCAGTACACCCATTTGGAGGCCCCCACCCCAGTCTAGACAGGAGACAACGGCGGCCTGGACAGAGCCTCGGAGAAGGGAGGGACCCGAGTGGATCGTCAGGGAGACTTAGGAAGTGAAATTCACGGGCTGGCGACTGTCTGGCCACCAGGGGTGAAGCAAGCTCCCGTAGCTCCTTTTCCACTTTCAGGGCCACGTTCACTCAGATCTTCTCAGAAACCCATGGGTTCCCTGAGTTAGGACTCCCCACCCTCCCTTTACACCCAGGATCAGGGCTCCGTGTTGACTCACGTCCAACCTGCCAGAGACGCTGGGGACCGGGCTCATTGCTTCATGGAGGAAGAGCCTTGTCATAGGGTGAAACGCAAAGCCACACCGCTACTATATGGCAATCAGACCTACTGCGCTAGGCTGGGGCCTCCCCCGTGGCTCAGTAGTAAAGAATGCACCTGCAATGCAGGAGACACGGCTTTGATCCCTTGGGCTGGAAACAGTCCCTAGAAGGGCAGCCCACGGCAGTATTCTTGCCGGGGAATGTCATGGACAGAGGAGCCTAGTGGGCTACAGTCCAGGGGGTGGCAAAGAGTCGGACACGACTGAACAACTGAACAGCATCAGTGGTACGCGAGGGCTTTACAGACAGCACCCAGCAGGACCCTCAGAACAGGCTACCAGCTGAGCTACGGTCTCCATCTCACAGACGGGGAAACTGAGGCTCAGAGAGCTCACAGACCTTCCCAGGCCGGGAGCTGGCAGAGCCAGGATCCAAAGTCAGTCTGTGTGGCTTTTACCCAACTCCACGTCACAGCTGGAGGCGGAGAAACCCCTCAGTGAATGAGCCAGGAGTTGAAACTGTGTGCTTGGGGGCCGTGCCTTCCTGTCTGAGCTGGGGAAGAGGGGGACGGGCAGCGGGGGTGTCTGAAGCTCCCAGCTGCTCCGAGCACGAGGCACCCTCCCGCAGGCGTCTGGGCGTTGGCAGGATTCTGGCCCCGCCAAGCGCACGCATCACCAACTGCATAAACACCAGGGGGTTGAGTCCTGTTCTTGGCTGCGTGCATCCAGGCTCCCACGATGCCAGGGAGCCCAGGCTGCGGGTGTGGGTGCCTGCCTTCAGGGGCTTCTCCCCAACTCCTGCAACTTGAGATGCAAGGCTCCCACCAAAGCAGAAACAAAAGCTCCTTCCCCGATGCCCCCGGAGAGGCTGCAGCATCACTTTGCCTGCTGTTAATTCCCTCTCACTTTCCACTTCTCTTGGCAGAGGATGCGACGCTCAGACCGCCCCTCCCTCCTGGCCTCTCTCCTGTGCTTGGGGCTGGAGAGTGTAGGCTTTACCGTCACGTGGCCTGGGGTTCGGGCTTCCCTGGTGGCTCAGCAGTAAAGAATCTACCTGCAATGCAGGAGACGTGGGTTTGATCCCTGGGTTGGGAAGATCCCCTGGAGGAGGGCACAGTAACCCACTCCAGGATTCCTGTGGAGCCTGGCGGGCTGCGGTCCAGGGGGTTGCAGAGAGGTGGACACAACTGAAGCGACTCACCATGCACACGCGGACCTGGGTTCACAAGCCAGGGCTGTCCCGTGTGCTCCCAGGGGCCTACATTCCCGACCATCGCTGAGTCCCAGTTCTGTCACCCAGAAAACGGGCTACTGAGGACAACCTCACAGCGCTGTGAGGACCATGAGGGGAAGAGTCTGGACGCAAGACGTGCCCTTTGGCCTCTACATTCTAAAGGGGGAAGGAAGCCCCTTCACAAACCACCAGCCAGAACACCTCAAGAATCCTGGCCTTGTGGAGAAACTATGTGGATGAAAGGGAGAGGGCTGTGCCTGTCTGTGATGGGGGCCTGGGATCTGCTAGCTCCCCAGTGCGAGGCTCAGGAGGTGGCCTTTGGCCTAAGACCTAAAAGGAGGTCTTAGGAGGAGAAAAAGTTGATCACTGAAGGCAGAGGGTGGGGAGGGCATCATTCCAGGCACAGGGAGAGGCCTTGAGGTGGCCTCTGAACTGAACTGAGGTGGCAGGTGCGGGGTGAGGAGGGAGGCGGGAGGGGGATGGTGCAGGGTCAGCCGGCAGGCAAGGCTGGAAGCCCCTGGGTCCACCGGGTCACGCCAGAGAATCTTCATTTTCTTCCCCAAAGGCAATGGGAGTCATGTTCAGGGAGCGAGAGTACGGTTAGGTCTGCCCTCTAGAAGCCCAGTCCAGAGGCTTGCTGTGAGGCCGGGGACTGGCGTGGGGCAAGGAGGGACCTGTGAGCGAGTCCAACACACCCAGTCCGACACTGTGAGCTCCCAAGCAAGGCAGGGGCGGGAAGAGAGTCTGGACTCTGAGGACTCCTGGCACCGGGTGCTCATAGTGGGAGTGAGTCTACGGAGACCGCCCTACTCAAGACAATGAATCGATTTTATTTTCCTCTGTATCCACAGGACCCCGTACGGGCCTGACCCTGAGAGCCAACAAATGAACTGAACAAACAAACGCCCCAATTAAGGTATCACTGGGGCTGCCCCAGTGGCTCAGCTGAAGAACCCGTCGGCCAGTGCTGGAGAGGAAAGTGACGCGGGTTTGATCCCTGGGTCGGGAAGACCCCCTGGAGCAGGAAATGACAACTTGCTCCAGTCTTTCAGCCTGGAGAGTCCCACGGGCAGGGGAGCCTGGGGGCTGCAGTCCACGGGGTCGCAGAGCCCGGCACAACTGAGCACGCCCACGTACACAACAGGGCCATTACTCAGTCTCTTCAACCTCATGTCAGAGCTGGGGGCTGGCGTGGGGCACGACCCCCTCCCCACAACACTGGACCCTGAGCCCCGCCTCTGTTGGGCCCAGCCTGGTCTGGAACCGGGGGCGGGGGGCGAAGGGGGGGGCCTTGAGGGTCCTTCCACAGGGGCAAGAACAGCAGGCTCAGCTGCTGGCCCCACGTGTGTGCGGATGACACCCCCACGTCTGAGGGACGTTGCCTGCAGAGGACGCCTATGGCCTTGCATCCAGGTTTGTGCTTTTCTGACTGGCCGAGAAGCGGGATGCGCCGCGGGTTTTGTGATGAAGACAGCACCACTGTGGAGAAGCCGGGGAGCAACTCCGCCACGGCCTCGCCTGGTGGAGCGGACGAGACTGTCCCCTCGCCTGCCAAGCGGGCACGCCAGAGAGCCCCCAGGCACCCAGGAATGAGCACCAGAAGAATGAAGACCAGGAGAGGCCTTCCTCTCGTCTCTAGGAAAATGCACCCACGAGTGGACAACAGGTACTGTGGGGCCCCCCGCTCCCCGAGGCTCTGCCCACGTTAGTGCTGAGGCTCTGGCTGAAGGGCTCAGGAAGAGCATGGGCTCTACCTTTCGGGTGAGCAGGGGAGTGCTGGGCTTGGTTTGGTTACGTACACCCTGAGACGTGGGGGCTGGAGACTCTGTGTTCCACCCCCGGCAACTGCCAGTCGGTTCGGGAGCGTGGTGGAGCCCCTGTGACTTCATAAGGAGCGTCCCGGGAGGGCTCCCAGATGCCAGGGCTGCCCCAGAGGCAGTCAGACCGGTGCAGAAGCAGCCAGAGGACCGTGCGTTGTGGCAGGGCGGCCTGGGCTCCCAGAGTCCCTGCATAGCCTACTGGCACATCTTCACAGCCTCTGCTGCCCGAACACATCTCTATCTGTGTTCATCTTCCCGGGGGACCGGGGACGGTGACATCCAGCTTCCTGGGCCTGTGACACACCTAGAGGTTCGGATGGGCACACGGTGAGTCTTCAGGACGTGGAGTGTGGGATTAGCAACGATATACCAGTGTGGGATTAGCAAGGATACACCAATATGTTCAGCTTCATAAGCACCACCTGAGCACCGACTATGTGCTTTGTCCCTGAAGCGGTCCTGCCGTTGGGGTGGTTCCCAGCCAAGACCTGGTCTCTATTTCTAGAGAACCCAACCCTGGGCCTCCCGGGTGGATGCTGCCCGCGCAGACCCAGATGAAAATGACATCCTGTTAAAGCCAAGTCAAACGGACGGCCTCTTGCAGACCCTAACCTGTGGGTCTGCCACACGCCCAGCGGGTTTTGAATCAAGGTTTACAGGGCAGACCAGTCACAGAATGGCATGGAGTGCGGCCTCCCATGCCAGTGCACTGTAGGGCCACAGAGAAGAATTCAAACAGGAACAGGGACGCGTGGCTGGGGCCATCCATTTTACTCAAAGGTTTAGAAAAGAAAAAGCTGTAACTTTTTAGAGACACCTGCAGGCCAAAGGGGCAGGATCTACCTTTCCATCGAGGCCAAACTCTCGGTCTGGAGTCAAACAGACCATCCACATACGTGTATGAGACAAAGCACATCTCTTCTGCAGAAACCTGCCCCTGAGCTGGGCAGCACCAGATTGCCCCTACGATCCTCAACATTCTTCTGTTCTCTCGTGCCAGGAAGGCTACTCTCGCGACCACACTGGAGGACCTTTTGACCGCTGCTGTTCTGGGGAAAAGGCTCGGATGGCGTGTACACACGGCCAACTGGCTCTGCACTCCTGTCTCTCTCGTGACTCACAGTTAGCCCGAGTCACACCTGGGCCAAGAGGCAAGCGATTTAGAATCCAAGTAAGATCTCATTTTCAGGAATTCTTAGACACTGGATGAATTCTAGGTCTTGATTCTGCCCCTGAATCAGAATTACCGACCTGATTCTGATTCAGGGGCAGAATCCAGAAGGTAATTTTCTTCCTCGTCTGCTCTCTGGGTTCCCTGTCTATAAATCTGGAGGGGTGGGCTGTATAATCTCTCTGCAGTTCCTTTCAGCTTCAACATTTTACACTAGGTCTCTAGTTCTTGGTCCAGTGGGTATCATTCGGATTTGGCTAAGATTTATCACATCAAATGAAAATGGACCATGAGCATGCTTCCATACACATGAGCTGTGTTCTCCAACCCCCAGAAAGACAGGTGTTACTACCTCCATTTTGTAGATTACAGTGCAGAGGCTCAGAGAAGCTGAGTGTGGCAACTGAGGTCCCACAGACAGGAAGTGGCAGAGCCGCGATTGCCTCTCAGGGCTGTCTCTGGCCTTGTGGCCAAGGGGCTGAGAGCAGACACTGCGAGCCCAATGGCAACTCAGCTTCCTCCAGCCCCTTCTCCCAGTCTGCCCGGGAACTCAGGTCTGTGCTCTGGTATAGGAGGCTGAAGACCTGGGTCAGCTGGGGTTCCAGGCCATGAGTGGACTTGGCCAGCAAGTAGGGTTCTGGAAGGCTGGCCAAGGGCAGGCTTTTGAGGGCAGAGAGAGCATCTCCGGCCCAGGCTGGGTCTGGCTCTTCCAGGGGAGTCTTCCAGGCCCCACGTGTGCCTTGGGCTTCAGGAGCAGCCTGTTCTTTGAATCATTTTGCCATCTGGAGACTCCCATCTGGCAGGTGGCTCGTCATCCCCAGAACCTCACCCTCAAACACTCCTGTCCACCCCTCCCAGCCTCCCAAATCACCTCCAGTCCCTATGGGCTGTGTGCAGGGCAGGGAGAGATGTGCCACAGCGTCTGAGCTGAGAGCTCTGTCTTAGACCACGAGGAGGGCGACTTCAAGGCAGCTTGTACTTCATTCTGCCAGTCTGCCTGCAGTAAGGGCTTTCAAGCTCTGGGTTATCTTCTGGGAACCTTAAGGTGGCCTCAGCTCCTGGCATGACACTGGGCAAGCAAATTTCTCTCTTTTGGCCTTAGTGTCCCCATCCAGGTAATAACCAGCTGCTTAGGTCCCCTCAGATCACAGGTCCCTCCCAGCGGTGACATTTCAGCATCCACTATCTTTGGCTTTACCTTCCCAGAGGCAGCGGGGTGGATTAGACGCCTTTATGAACCGCAGCAAGCTTAAAAATCGCTCTCCCTCTGTGTGAGGCCGCAAGTGCTACTCCACCCCCCTACGCCAAAGGCGCACCCCCACCTCGCCCAGGCCCAGGGTAGAGGCAGGACTGGCTTTTCTGCCTCGCAACTCCGGAAACGCTAGGGCAGCCTTAGAGGCGCGACCGCGGCGGCGGCGGAGGCGCAGGGGGCGGGGGAGGAGAGATGCGCCCACTTGTCCCGCCGCCTCCGCAGCGGGGCCCGGGCTCCGGCGCGTCAGAAGGGTCCCCGGAACCCTTCGGTCTGATGCTTGGACCTGAGGCCGGCTGGGAGTTCACCCCCGGTCGACCGCACCGAACCGCCCCGTGCTACCGCGCAGCCCCCTAACTTGGCTCGTCTTCGCTCCCGCCGCGGTGAGGCAGGGGCCGCGGCGCTCGGACGCCGCTGTCTCAACCTGTCTGTGCCTAAGCGCGAGGAAATAGAGCTCCCTGGTCAGGGGCTCTCCGGGGTGGGCACGGAGGCGGGAGCATCATTTTTGGCTGGATGTGGGTCTACGTTGTTTGTCTGGCGTGCGGGACCCCATCTCTCCAAACCGCGTCTCCCTCCGCATCTCCGCATCTGCCCGCGCTCTGCGCCCGCCTCCCGCCGAGCTCGCCAGGGGAAGGACAGCCGCAGCCCACACCCGCTCCCTGCCCGCAGTCCCTGCCCCATCTGGCCACCGCGAGGTCACCGCCCGCCTTGGCCAACCCTCCCATCTCGCCGACGGCGCGGAAAGCAGAGGGACTAAACTTCGAGCGCTTTCGGCCGGCGAAAGGCCGGGAGTCCGGAGGGCCGCGGCGCCCGGCGCGGGGAGGTCAGATCCAGCGCTGGCCTCACCTGTTTCTCCAGCGGCTCCTTGGCTGGAGGGGGCGCGCAAGGCATTGGCGAGGGCGCGGTCGAAGGCAGCTGGATTAGACGCCTTTTGAACCGCAGCAAGCTTTTTTAGTGTCCCCATCCAGGTAATAACCAGCTGCTTAGGTCCCCTCAGATCACAGGTCCCTCCCAGCGGTGACATTTCAGCATCCACTATCTTTGGCTTTACCTTCCCAGAGGCAGCGGGTGGATTAGACGCCTTTATGAACCGCAGCAAGCTTAAAATCGCTCTCCCTCTGTGTGAGGCCGCAAGTGCTACTCCACCCCCCTACGCCAAAGGCGCACCCCCACCTCGCCCAGGCCCAGGGTAGAGGCAGGACTGGCTTTTCTGCCTCGCAACTCCGGAAACGCTAGGGCAGCCTTAGAGGCGCGACCGCGGCGGCGGCGGAGGCGCAGGGGGCGGGGGAGGAGAGATGCGCCCACTTGTCCCGCCGCCTCCGCAGCGGGGCCCGGGCTCCAGGCGCGTCAGAAGGGTCCCCGGAACCCTTCGGTCTGATGCTTGGACCTGAGGCCGGCTGGGAGTTCACCCCCGGTCGACCGCACCGAACCGCCCCGTGCTACCGCGCAGCCCCCTAACTTGGCTCGTCTTCGCTCCCGCCGCGGTGAGGCAGGGGCCGCGGCGCTCGGACGCCGCTGTCTCAACCTGTCTGTGCCTAAGCGCGAGGAAATAGAGCTCCCTGGTCAGGGGCTCTCCGGGGTGGGCACGGAGGCGGGAGCATCATTTTTGGCTGGATGTGGGTCTACGTTGTTTGTCTGGCGTGCGGGACCCCATCTCTCCAAACCGCGTCTCCCTCCGCATCTCCGCATCTGCCCGCGCTCTGCGCCCGCCTCCCGCCGAGCTCGCCAGGGGAAGGACAGCCGCAGCCCACACCCGCTCCCTGCCCGCAGTCCCTGCCCCATCTGGCCACCGCGAGGTCACCGCCCGCCTTGGCCAACCCTCCCATCTCGCCGACGGCGCGGAAAGCAGAGGGACTAAACTTCGAGCGCTTTCGGCCGGCGAAAGGCCGGGAGTCCGGAGGGCCGCGGCGCCCGGCGCGGGGAGGTCAGATCCAGCGCTGGCCTCACCTGTTTCTCCAGCGGCTCCTTGGCTGAGAGCGCAGGCTTGGGGGAGGGCGCGCGGTCGCAAACGCAGCCCTCCAGTAGGTAGAGCCCCGAGGGCCGCGAGCTCGAGTCGCTCTCGAAGTAGAAGAGCAGGTTCTGCAGCAGCGCGAACCACTTGGTTTGCCATTTTGTGTTGTCCGAACTCCGCTTGCTCAGGTAGCCCTTGCGTGTGCCGTCCTTGCGCGCCAGCAGCCCCAGGGACGCGACGTGGCCATCGTTCAGCCGTATCCCCTTCTGCATGGTGCTCGGAGGCCAGCTTGACTCCACGCGCTTACATCTTCTCCGCACGGCACCCGGCAGCCCCGGTCCGTGCGCGCTGCGCGCTGCCTGTCTCTGGCGCTCGCTCGCTCCTTCTCGCTCTCCCCTCCCCCCAGACCTCTACAGCCCGGGATCTGGCGCCGAGCCTCGGCTTCTGGAATCCAGATGTACCATGCCTCTCTCGAGCCTCTTCTTCGCTTGGCAGAGCCCCCAGGCCCTGGAGATGCCTCCCGACCCTCCCCCGGTGCCGGGCAAACTGAGGGACCGGCGAGCTGCGCGCTGGCGAGGGGCAGGCGGAGTCATGTGACGCCGATCCCTCGAAGATCAGCAGCGCGGACAGGGACACACGCACACAGCCCGCCGAGGCGCAGAGCCGCGCACAGGCTGCACCTTGGCGCCTCCTCCTCCTCCCCGGACACAGCGCGCACACGCACAAACACAAATCCTGCCCTCCCTCCCCCGCTCTCCTCTTCTCGTTGGGTGTTAAAAAGCAAATCAGATCAATTTTTGTTTAACCCAAGAACACCGGAGAGGCTGGCGATCCTGGGAGTTGGCGTCTTTGCGCCCCGCCGCAGCGCACTGTAGACCTGGGTTAAATCCCACTTGGCTTTTTCTCCTCCAGAGGCTTCCTCCTGGTACTTTATTATTCTAATACGAGGTGGATGGAGGAAGGTGGATGGCGAAATGGATCTGAAAGCTTTCAGCCCTAGTTATATGCGTAACCGGCCAGGTCACATTCATTTCAGCATCCAACCGCACTTTTGGTTGCTTCCCCGGAGACCTGAGGACAATACGGGCGGAGACGGGGGCGGGGGTTAGCGGGGGCGGGGATGTGAGCGTTTATTTTGAGTGTTGCCATAATGACGGGCGCCACCTCTTGCACCCAGAGGGTGCAAGCCCAGAGGCTAGCCGCTGCTGACAGTTTTCTGCAAATACCCCCCAAAGCCTGAAGGCGGGCTTCAAACGCAGGCGCCGGGGACCATGGGAGCCTTCAAATAGCTGCGCTGGCGCAATGATACCTTAATGATAGATTTTCCGTTCTTATTTTTAGCTCCCATTCGCCTACACAGTTACACGGCATTTATCCGAGAACGTCACAGCGCCCGCCTGCTGCACCGGGAGGGCGCGCTGGCCGCCGGGCAGCCAGGGCGCTGGAGCTGGGAGCGCGCGCCACTGTCTGCCGCAGAGGGCAGCGCCCGGCTCGGGCCGGGAGCGGCGCCCAGTCCGGCCTGGCCTGTTTGCAGCGGGAACGGGCCGCCGCGCAGCCCTCAGGAAAAAGGAAGGAAGGGCACCATTTTTCAGTACAGAATCTGCGGGCACCCCGCCCCTTCCACACGCGCAGCGAGCGAGCGCGCGCGCGCACACACACACACACACACACACACACAGACACACACCACAGACACCCCTGGTCTGGAGCCAGGGGAGAGCCTGGGAATAAGTACTAGGAAGGCCCCGGGAAATCCACGGAGAGACACCCGGCCGTGGCTGAATTGGAACTGTCCCAGTCCTGGGCACAGTGGCGTACGCCTGCCTTTTTTAGATGTGGACCATTCCGGGGAAGAACTAACTGTGTTCACCTTCCTCTCTCCTCTCAGTTCCCACGCTCCGGGCTTGGGAACTCTCTAAGGATGCGGTGAGACTGAGTTTTCTTAAATAATGAAAGCAAAGAAGGGGGATGGCCGATGCTCTCCATTTTGTCTGGAGTTTCCCAAGAGGGTCCCTGCACTGTGACGGCCTTTACTTCTTTCTCTTCTGCCCTCTTTATGGAAGCAGGGCATCCAGAAGCAAAGGTCTTAATCCAGGCTCTCTTCCTCGAAACTCTTCTGTTAGGACGCTTAATAGAGAGGCCCAGGAAACTTCAGGAAGGGGCACTGTTCTAAGGGCTCGAGGTTGGCTCTTGACTTGTCACACAACTCCAGGAGTCGTGTTCACGCCCCTCCTCCCCATCAGCTCAGGTTGCTTCCCGGAGACCTGAGGACAATACGGGCGGAGACGGGGGCGGGGGTTAGCGGGGGCGGGATGTGAGCGTTTATTTTGAGTGTTGCCATAATGACGGACGCCACCTCTTGCACCCAGAGGGTGCAAGCCCAGAGGCTAGCCGCTGCTGACAGTTTTCTGCAAATACCCCCCAAAGCCTGAAGGCGGGCTTCAAACGCAGGCGCCGGGGACCATGGGAGCCTTCAAATAGCTGCGCTGGCGCAATGATACCTTAATGATAGATTTTCCGTTCTTATTTTTAGCTCCCATTCGCCTACACAGTTACACGGCATTTATCCGAGAACGTCACAGCGCCCGCCTGCTGCACCGGGAGGGCGCGCTGGCCGCCGGGCAGCCAGGGCGCTGGAGCTGGGAGCGCGCGCCACTGTCTGCCGCAGAGGGCAGCGCCCGGCTCGGGCCGGGAGCGGCGCCCAGTCCGGCCTGGCCTGTTTGCAGCGGGAACGGGCCGCCGCGCAGCCCTCAGGAAAAAGGAAGGAAGGGCACCATTTTTCAGTACAGAATCTGCGGGCACCCCGCCCCTTCCACACGCGCAGCGAGCGAGCGCGCGCGCGCACACACACACACACACACACACACACACAGACACACACCACAGACACCCCTGGTCTGGAGCCAGGGGAGAGCCTGGGAATAAGTACTAGGAAGGCCCCGGGAAATCCACGGAGAGACACCCGGCCGTGGCTGAATTGGAACTGTCCCAGTCCTGGGCACAGTGGCGTACGCCTGCCTTTTTTAGATGTGGACCATTCCGGGGAAGAACTAACTGTGTTCACCTTCCTCTCTCCTCTCAGTTCCCACGCTCCGGGCTTGGGAACTCTCTAAGGATGCGGTGAGACTGAGTTTTCTTAAATAATGAAAGCAAAGAAGGGGGATGGCCGATGCTCTCCATTTTGTCTGGAGTTTCCCAAGAGGGTCCCTGCACTGTGACGGCCTTTACTTCTTTCTCTTCTGCCCTCTTTATGGAAGCAGGGCATCCAGAAGCAAAGGTCTTAATCCAGGCTCTCTTCCTCGAAACTCTTCTGTTAGGACGCTTAATAGAGAGGCCCAGGAAACTTCAGGGAAGGGGCACTGTTCTAAGGGCTCGAGGTTGGCTCTTGACTTGTCACACAACTCCAGGAGTCGTGTTCACGCCCCTCCTCCCCCCATCAGCTCAGGGGTACAGAAGAGGGAAATGGAGGTATGTGGTGGGGGAGGGAGGGGGTTGGTGAGTGACTTTTAGAGTTACTCAGCTGGAAAGTGGCAGGGGTGGGACTTGAACTTGGTGGTCTTTCCCCTTGGCTATGAAGAGTTCAGTGACTGGTCTCCTGTGATGCAGAGGGTTTGGCCTTTATCCTGAAAGGAAGAAGGCTCTCTTACCTGGACCAGAGCCTAGATTGGGTCGGCTTGACATGGAAACTGAGTGAGGGAAGGGGAGGGCGGGATGAATGGGGAGGTTTGGATTGACCTACACGCACTACCCTGTGTAAAACAGCCAGCCAGAGGGAAGTGGCTGTGGAGCCAGGGAGCTCCGCTCAGTGCTCTGTGAGGACCCAGAGGGGTGGGATGGGGACAGAGTAGGAAGGAGGCTCAAGAAGGAGGGGCTACCGCATGCCTGTGACTGACACATTTGTTGTACAGCAGAAACTCATACAACACTGTAAAGCAATTACACTCCAATAATAAAAAAACCGATTAGGTCTGCTTAGAGGCTGCTGGGCTGGAGAGACCTATGGCACACACCTTCTGAACCTGGACAGCATAGTGGAACTGATAGGGACAGAGTAGAATAGGTAGGTGGTTGTAGAGTCCTAGTAGGGGATGGTAGGTAGAAGGGAGACACCTGAGAAAGGTTGGGAGGCCAGTGAGTTGACGAGAACTCAGGAGAGCTGCTCCTTGTTCAGTAAAGTAGGCTCGACTGGGTATAAACAGCTGATGAAGGAGGAGCTGGCGAAGAAGCAACCAGTGATGTGTGTCCTGCATCTGCATCTACTTGAGGGGGTCGGTCTTCCACCATCCTATATATATAGCTGCCCGCTCAATTGAGGGAGAGCAGAGCTCCCTGCACTGTGACGGCCTTTACTTCTTTCTCTTCTGCCCTCTTTATGGAAGCAGGGCATCCAGAAGCAAAGGTCTTAATCCAGGCTCTCTTCCTCGAAACTCTTCTGTTAGGACGCTTAATAGAGAGGCCCAGGAAACTTCAGGAAGGGGCACTGTTCTAAGGGCTCGAGGTTGGCTCTTGACTTGTCACACAACTCCAGGAGTCGTGTTCACGCCCCTCCTCCCCCCATCAGCTCAGGGGTACAGAAGAGGGAAATGGAGGTATGTGGTGGGGGAGGGAGGGGGTTGGTGAGTGACTTTTAGAGTTACTCAGCTGGAAAGTGGCAGGGGTGGGACTTGAACTTGGTGGTCTTTCCCCTTGGCTATGAAGAGTTCAGTGACTGGTCTCCTGTGATGCAGAGGGTTTGGCCTTTATCCTGAAAGGAAGAAGGCTCTCTTACCTGGACCAGAGCCTAGATTGGGTCGGCTTGACATGGAAACTGAGTGAGGGAAGGGGAGGGCGGGATGAATGGGGAGGTTTGGATTGACCTACACGCACTACCCTGTGTAAAACAGCCAGCCAGAGGGAAGTGGCTGTGGAGCCAGGGAGCTCCGCTCAGTGCTCTGTGAGGACCCAGAGGGGTGGGATGGGGACAGAGTAGGAAGGAGGCTCAAGAAGGAGGGGCTACCGCATGCCTGTGACTGACACATTTGTTGTACAGCAGAAACTCATACAACACTGTAAAGCAATTACACTCCAATAATAAAAAAACCGATTAGGTCTGCTTAGAGGCTGCTGGGCTGGAGAGACCTATGGCACACACCTTCTGAACCTGGACAGCATAGTGGAACTGATAGGGACAGAGTAGAATAGGTAGGTGGTTGTAGAGTCCTAGTAGGGGATGGTAGGTAGAAGGGAGACACCTGAGAAAGGTTGGGAGGCCAGTGAGTTGACGAGAACTCAGGAGAGCTGCTCCTTGTTCAGTAAAGTAGGCTCGACTGGGTATAAACAGCTGATGAAGGAGGAGCTGGCGAAGAAGCAACCAGTGATGTGTGTCCTGCATCTGCATCTACTTGAGGGGGTCGGTCTTCCACCATCCTATATATATAGCTGCCCGCTCAATTGAGGGAGAGCAGAGCAGAGCAGAGCTTTCCTTTCCTTTTCTGCCTGTCTGCTTGCATCTCTTACAAGTACCCTATCCTAATAAATCCTCTTCTTGCCTATCACTCTGCCTCTCGCTGAATTCCTTCTGTGTTGAGACACGAAGAACCTGAGCCTTGGTGGGTCCAGACGTTGGGTGAGTGCTGGATTAAGTCCCGGCCACGTGGGTTCGAGTCCCAGACAGGATTTTGGCTGGGACTGAGTCCTGACTACCTGGGTTCAAGTCCCAAGCAGTGTTTTGGCTAAGTTCAAGCCCCAGTCACATGGGTTCAAGTTCCAAGCAGGGTTCGATCAGGTCTGGGCCTTGGGTTTAAGTCTCAAATTGAGGTAAAAATGCTTTCAGAATAACTTGGGGACAGTGAGCTATCACCCAGGGACCCGAAGGGCCATGGCAGATGGTGTGCGTTCATTGGTGGTTTTAATGTGCAACGTTGGTGAAGAGCCACTCATTTTTGGCGGAGCCAGCGCTACAGGTGCTGCCCGTAAACCACCTGGGATGGGGCCAAAAGGCCGATTCTCATTCTGAAGCTGGATCAAGGGCTGAGAATCTGCATTTTTTTGATTTTTATTTTATTTTATTTTTTTAACTTTTAACTTTTACAGAGTTTGGTTGTTTACAGATATGTATGTTCCCAGATTAGTCATATGTATTTAACAAGCTCCCAGTTATGAGACGCTGGTGGTCATCAGGTCATACTTGGGAGGATTTGGGGTACCCAGGACATGGAAGGGGTGGGATTTTTCACTAGTTCACTCATTTGATCCCATGCACCTCACCCACCAGTGTTCACTGAGCCCCTTGCCTGTGCCAGGGCTGAGGCTGGGCCACTGGGACCATCACGATCAACAAAACACAGCCCCTGCTTCCTGGAGCTTAGACCAGTCCAGGGTTCCTTCACTGTAGGGCTCTTAGTGCAGAAGGAAAACTGTCTTCATCTGGGTCCAGGGTGATCCTCCTGTCAGCTGGCGAAGAAGCAACAGTGATGTGTGTCCTGCATCTGCATCTACTTGAGGGGGTCGGTCTTCCACCATCCTATATATATAGCTGCCCGCTCAATTGAGGGAGAGCAGAGCAGAGCAGAGCTTTCCTTTCCTTTTCTGCCTGTCTGCTTGCATCTCTTACAAGTACCCTATCCTAATAAATCCTCTTCTTGCCTATCACTCTGCCTCTCGCTGAATTCCTTCTGTGTTGAGACACGAAGAACCTGAGCCTTGGTGGGTCCAG
The DNA here is from genome assembly GCA_022376925.1 of Tragulus kanchil. Lineage (NCBI taxonomy): Eukaryota > Metazoa > Chordata > Mammalia > Artiodactyla > Tragulidae > Tragulus > Tragulus kanchil. The sequence goes on from JAIOJX010000032.1 coordinate 25,195,615, forward strand.
ACGTTGGGTGAGTGCTGGATTAAGTCCCGGCCACGTGGGTTCGAGTCCCAGACAGGATTTTGGCTGGGACTGAGTCCTGACTACCTGGGTTCAAGTCCCAAGCAGTGTTTTGGCTAAGTTCAAGCCCCAGTCACATGGGTTCAAGTTCCAAGCAGGGTTCGATCAGGTCTGGGCCTTGGGTTTAAGTCTCAAATTGAGGTAAAATGCTTTCAGAATAACTTGGGGACAGTGAGCTATCACCCAGGGACCCGAAGGGCCATGGCAGATGGTGTGCGTTCATTGGTGGTTTTAATGTGCAACGTTGGTGAAGAGCCACTCATTTTTGGCGGAGCCAGCGCTACAGGTGCTGCCCGTAAACCACCTGGGATGGGGCCAAAAGGCCGATTCTCATTCTGAAGCTGGATCAAGGGCTGAGAATCTGCATTTTTTTGATTTTTATTTTATTTTATTTTTTTAACTTTTAACTTTTACAGAGTTTGGTTGTTTACAGATATGTATGTTCCCAGATTAGTCATATGTATTTAACAAGCTCCCAGTTATGAGACGCTGGTGGTCATCAGGTCATACTTGGGAGGATTTGGGGTACCCAGGACATGGAAGGGGTGGGATTTTTCACTAGTTCACTCATTTGATCCCATGCACCTCACCCACCAGTGTTCACTGAGCCCCTTGCCTGTGCCAGGGCTGAGGCTGGGCCACTGGGACCATCACGATCAACAAAACACAGCCCCTGCTTCCTGGAGCTTAGACCAGTCCAGGGGTTCCTTCACTGTAGGGCTCTTAGTGCAGAAGGAAAACTGTCTTCATCTGGGTCTGGGGAAGAGGTATAAATCAGGAAAAGAACTGACTCCTCTGCAGTGGGCCTCAGCCCTGGAGGCTTAAAGCCCCTGGAGGGATTGTTTAAATCTCTGTGCTCAGACTGCACCCCAAGCTGGTTAAATTGGAACCTCTGAGGGTGGCACTTGGGCGTGAGTACTTGGAAAGCTCCCCAGTTGATTCAGACGCACAGCCAGGGCTGAGAACCACTGATCTGAAGGTTGGAGGAAGAAAATCCCCTCTCACCCGCCTCCCTCCCCACTACGGAGGCTGAGGGGCCCCCTCTGGCTGGGTTTGGAGTTCCTACTGGGAACTGCAGGAATTCCTGGTGAGTCAGGCCCCACTGGAAGGTTGCGCTGGGCTCAAAGTATCCATGTGGGAGAGAGGAGGAAACAGCAGCCCGGCACATTAACTGGGTCTGTCTGAGCTGTGTACACATTGCTTTGTCTCTCATCTCCATTGGCAGAAACCTGGGCAGAGCCTGTGAAGGGGCCCTCTGGTCAGGCCCCTGGTCTCTAGCCAGAGCTCAGGGCCGCTGGGAGGCACCCAGGGGAGTTGTTTAAGGAGACATGAGCTCCAGCTTGGGTTGGGCTGGGGATGTCATAGCAGGCAGAGGTGGGCATGTCTAGCTGTGGTGTGTGCCGTCTACCAGGCCAGAGACCAACTCTACCCGAAGGTGGAGAGGTCCTCGGGATGCTCCCAAGGGCATCTGGGGTTTGCCTTGATACGTTCCATCCTCCCAACAGGAGGGTTCATAGCCTCGTTTCACAGATGGAGAAACTGAGGCTGGCGAGAGGAAGCGACATTCACAAAGCATCTCACAGAAAGGCACCATGATGGGGGCTCCTGACTGTCCAACCACAGCTCATCCCAGAGGACTTGCTCTCTGTGTCTCCCCGCTTCCAGCTCTCCGGGCTGAGGGCTCTGCAGATACGGAAAGAAGAAGGAGGACCAAGGAGTGTCGTGGTGGGATTGAGCTCTGCATTTAGAAATAGTTCGCTAATGACACAGACGTCGCTTAGTCCAAAATCCTGTTGAGTCCTCATGGGGAGATTTCTGCCAGGTTTCTGACCAGTGCTCCACTTGGACATTTGATGACATGGGAGTTGTGTGGGTCTGCCGTGCCTTTAGGCCCTGGAAAGAGGGGATCTCCCACCTGTGTGCGTGCGCGCGCGCGTGTGTGTGGTGATGTATGCATGAGAAGTGTATGGGTCACATGTGTGTAACACTGAGCGGACTTTTGGTCTTTCGGCAATATACTCCAAAATAAAAATGTACTTTTCACATCCCTTAAAATAAACAAGAATTTTAAATATGTGGGGTCTGAGGATTTTTGGAAACAGAGGCTTTGCTGGTGGGGAGTCACTGCTCCAGCGTCAGCCTCCGTTGTTAGCTTTGCCCCGGAACCCACATGCAGATCTCAGGAGTTTAGCCCTTTGCTTTCTGACCAGTGAACATAGCCTTATTACACCATCAGACAGTAAGGGTCATGCAGGTGTTTTGTAAGGTATGAAGGCAATATAGAAAATAGGTAACTCCTCCATTGATTTTTTCTTTTCTATTTAGTGTCCTTGACTTTCCTCGTTGCAAATATACTGACCAAAATGGGCTTCTGAAACATAGGCTAGCACCTCTCTTTCCTCAACAGATGTGAGGACTTCTTTTCATACTGTTTCTGACCAGGGTTCTTGGCCTCTTTAACCAACAGAAATTGATCAGAGGCCAGACCAAAAATTCAAGCAAGGCTTTATTGGAGTCCCTGCTGCAGTGGGAGGGAGCAGGGAGGGAGAACAAAGAACAGGTTCCCTTGCTTGCTTCCGGGCATGGGCTAGGGGTCAAGCTGGTTCCTTACAGGGAGTGAGGGTCAGGGTGTGTCCAGGGGTCGTGCTGGAGGGGTGGCTTAGGTGCCTACCCCGCAGGTGGTGCTGTGTGCAGGGGGCATGTGCTGTACTCTGCCTTTGCTCCAGGCACTTCAGAAGTGGCAGCTGGGTTTTTCTGCTCTTTGTATCCTTTGGTCCAGAATTTGCCCCAACCATGATGCACACAGTTATTTTTCGTGCCAAAGAGTTTCTTTGTGTCTTGTTACTGGAGGAGAGGCGTGCCCCGGTGCAGGCACGGGTCCCAGGTTTGTCCCCGTCGTACTACAGATTTAACCAACGAATTCTTTATGACTGGGCATTTGGGTTGTCTTCAAGGCATAGCTTTTGGAGTAATGCTGCGATTAATATCTGTGTATATGCATTTCCCTCCATTAAGCTAAAACTGGAATTTCTGGGTTAATAAAACATCCATTTGAAACACTCGAACCTATTCATAGATTTCCAAAGAGAGCTTTTATTCACTACATGGCTGTCCATAGAGATGAGAGCATCCGTTTCTCCATCTGTCAGTCCTGGATATTGATATTAACCATCAGTTATTATACATGTTGCAAATGATCTCCACAGTTTGTTGCTTGTCTTTAATTATCCTATTTATCTATATATTCTGGAGGTTTCCCCAGTGGCTCAGTGGTAAAGAATCTGCCTGCAATGCAGGAGACATGGGTTTAATCCCTGGCTGTGGAAGATCCCGTGGAGGAGGGCGTGGGAACCCACTCTAGTACTCCTGCCTGAAAATTCCATGCGCAGAGGAGCCCGGCGGTCTACCCATCCATGGGGTCCCAAAGAGTCCGACACAATTGAAGTGACTGAGCACATATGAATGTCTATATGTTTTACATGTCTTTATATGGGTTGTAAGAAACTTTAAAATGTGGGTGCAGACAAGCGTATCTTTTTCTTTATGATTTCTAAGTTTAGATCCCCTACCCTCTGGTGCTAGTTCCTTCAAGATTGAAACCTGTTTGCCCACACTTTCTTCTTCATTTTTATAGTTCTATTTTTTCCATTTATGCTTTTAATTTATGTGGTGTTTAAGAGTGAGGCTGGGATCTGGCTTGTTATTAATTTTCCCCAAGTCGTTGGCGAGTTGTCCCAATGCCCTTGTTTGAAGAATCCAAACTCCACTTCTGATGGGAAGTAGCGTCTTTATCAGGGACCAAATTCTTGTCCCTACCTGGGGCTATTTCAAGATGCTGCCTTTTGTGCTGTGGTTCTGTCTGGCCTGTTTGTTTTTTTTTTAAACTGGAGTATAATTGCTTTACAATATTGTGTTGATTTCTGCTGTACAGCACAGTGAATCAGCTGTGTGTATACCTATGTCCCAGTTTGTCCCGTCGTACTACATTTCCGAATTCTTTATGACTGGGCATTTGGGTTGTCTTCAAGGCATAGCTTTTGGAGTAATGCTGCGATTAATATCTGTGTATATGCATTTCCTCCATTAAGCTAAAACTGGAATTTCTGGGTTAATAAAACATCCATTTGAAACACTCGAACCTATTCATAGATTTCCAAAGAGAGCTTTTATTCACTACATGGCTGTCCATAGAGATGAGAGCATCCGTTTCTCCATCTGTCAGTCCTGGATATTGATATTAACCATCAGTTATTATACATGTTGCAAATGATCTCCACAGTTTGTTGCTTGTCTTTAATTATCCTATTTATCTATATATTCTGGAGGTTTCCCCAGTGGCTCAGTGGTAAAGAATCTGCCTGCAATGCAGGAGACATGGGTTTAATCCCTGGCTGTGGAAGATCCCGTGGAGGAGGGCGTGGGAACCCACTCTAGTACTCCTGCCTGAAAATTCCATGCGCAGAGGAGCCCGGCGGTCTACCCATCCATGGGGTCCCAAAGAGTCCGACACAATTGAAGTGACTGAGCACATATGAATGTCTATATGTTTTACATGTCTTTATATGGGTTGTAAGAAACTTTAAAATGTGGGTGCAGACAAGCGTATCTTTTCTTTATGATTTCTAAGTTTAGATCCCCTACCCTCTGGTGCTAGTTCCTTCAAGATTGAAACCTGTTTGCCCACACTTTCTTCTTCATTTTTATAGTTCTATTTTTTCCATTTATGCTTTTAATTTATGTGGTGTTTAAGAGTGAGGCTGGGATCTGGCTTGTTATTAATTTTCCCCAAGTCGTTGGCGAGTTGTCCCAATGCCCTTGTTTGAAGAATCCAAACTCCACTTCTGATGGGAAGTAGCGTCTTTATCAGGGACCAAATTCTTGTCCCTACCTGGGGCTATTTCAAGATGCTGCCTTTTGTGCTGTGGTTCTGTCTGGCCTGTTTGTTTTTTTTTTAAACTGGAGTATAATTGCTTTACAATATTGTGTTGATTTCTGCTGTACAGCACAGTGAATCAGCTGTGTGTATACCTATGTCCCCTTCCTTTTGAACATCCTTCCCTTGCCTCCCCTCCCACCCTCCAGGCCCTCACAGAGCACCGAGCTGAGCTCCCTGTGCTGTTGGGCAGCTTCCCACCGGCTAGCTGTTTTTCTCGTGGGAGACTGCGTGCATCAGTGGTGCTCTCTCTCAGTTCGTTCCACCTTCTCCCTTCGGTGCTGATACTAGGGATTTGTATTTCATACTGCTTTACCAACTGTTTTGAAATCTGGCCATAGAGAAACACCGTCATCATCATGGCCTGCATGTGGTCAGTTCAGTGTCTGTTCTGTGGCCTCCGGGAAAGAAGGTACATACTCTGATCACAGGGTATGGAGTTTGACAGATAGCTAGCATCTTAATTCAATAAATATTGTGACGTACGGAGGGTGAGGATTGACTGATAGCTACAGAGGAACAGGAAAGCATGAAAGTGTTGGTCACTCGGTTGTGTCCCACTCTTTGAGACCCCATGGACTGTGGTGCACCTAGCTTCTCTGTCCATGGATTTCTCCAGGCAAGAATACTGGAGTGGGTAGCCATTCCCTTCTCCAGGGGACCTTCCAAGGATGGAACCTGAGTCTCCTGCATTGCAAGCAGATTGTTTACCGTCTGAGCCGCCAGGTTGGGAATGGCTGCCCCCTCCAGCATTCTTGCCAGAGAATTCCATGGACAGAGGAGGAACAGGAACAGTAAGTCAAACATCTCCCATCACCTTCATTGGCATGGGGCCCAAACCTGTTTGCCCACACTTTCTTCTTCATTTTTATAGTTCTATTTTTTCCATTTATGCTTTTAATTTATGTGGTGTTTAAGAGTGAGGCTGGGATCTGGCTTGTTATTAATTTTCCCCAAGTCGTTGGCGAGTTGTCCCAATGCCCTTGTTTGAAGAATCCAAACTCCACTTCTGATGGGAAGTAGCGTCTTTATCAGGGACCAAATTCTTGTCCCTACCTGGGGCTATTTCAAGATGCTGCCTTTTGTGCTGTGGTTCTGTCTGGCCTGTTTGTTTTTTTTTTAAACTGGAGTATAATTGCTTTACAATATTGTGTTGATTTCTGCTGTACAGCACAGTGAATCAGCTGTGTGTATACCTATGTCCCCTTCCTTTTGAACATCCTTCCCTTGCCTCCCCTCCCACCCTCCAGGCCCTCACAGAGCACCGAGCTGAGCTCCCTGTGCTGTTGGGCAGCTTCCCACCGGCTAGCTGTTTTTCTCGTGGGAGACTGCGTGCATCAGTGGTGCTCTCTCTCAGTTCGTTCCACCTTCTCCCTTCGGTGCTGATACTAGGGATTTGTATTTCATACTGCTTTACCAACTGTTTTGAAATCTGGCCATAGAGAAACACCGTCATCATCATGGCCTGCATGTGGTCAGTTCAGTGTCTGTTCTGTGGCCTCCGGGAAAGAAGGTACATACTCTGATCACAGGGTATGGAGTTTGACAGATAGCTAGCATCTTAATTCAATAAATATTGTGACGTACGGAGGGTGAGGATTGACTGATAGCTACAGAGGAACAGGAAAGCATGAAAGTGTTGGTCACTCGGTTGTGTCCCACTCTTTGAGACCCCATGGACTGTGGTGCACCTAGCTTCTCTGTCCATGGATTTCTCCAGGCAAGAATACTGGAGTGGGTAGCCATTCCCTTCTCCAGGGGACCTTCCAAGGATGGAACCTGAGTCTCCTGCATTGCAAGCAGATTGTTTACCGTCTGAGCCGCCAGGTTGGGAATGGCTGCCCCCTCCAGCATTCTTGCCAGAGAATTCCATGGACAGAGGAGGAACAGGAACAGTAAGTCAAACATCTCCCATCCCCTTCATTGGCATGGGGCCCAGATAATCTGATTTTTTAAATCATTTTAGGGGAGGGGGAGGGGAGGAGGCACGTGTGCTCTGCTTCTCACTTGGATTCCACTTTCTTTCCAGATTATTTTATCTGAATTTTCTACCTTTTTGTATGTTTGTTTGTTTGTTTTCTACTTTTTTTTTTTTTAAATTTTTGTAATAGAAAGTTACTATAGTGAAGACATAAGACAGGGACATGCAAAGAGCTTTGAGAGATAGCTTCGGTCAAAAACTTGTGGTGCTTCAAAGAGAAGACAAGTCTTCTGCTATGTAGAGAACTTATTGATTCATGTGGCACAGTTCTAGAATGTTCTGGAGGAGAGATTTTACTGAGTAATTCATGAAGAATTGTTGTTCCAAATTTCCATGTAGATTTTGGGGGGCCACTTTGTTGTACAGAGTCCAAAGTAGGAGAGGATTTTAGGAAATGGATTTCAGAGGGATTTGAAAATCAATCTAGTATCATCAGACTTTTCAGTATTTTAAGACAGAAAAACCAAAGAGAGAGTTGCTTATGATAATTGAGGTGACCAAACAGGGTAATCATTTGATAACATTTTAGAATGTCTCCACCCTTCCAAATTTTACACTTAAAAATTTTTTTTTAATTAATTTTTATTGAAACATAATTGCTTTACAATGTTGTGTTAGTTTGTGCTGTATAGCAAAGTGAATCAGCTACACGGATACATATATCCTCTCTTTGGGGGATTCCCTTCCCATGTAGGTCACCACAGAGCACTGAGTGCAGCATTGAGCATTCCCGTGCTCTTTAGTAGGTTCTCGTTAATTATGCATTCTTAGAAAATATTTTATTTATTTATTTTGGCTCTGTTGGGTCCTAGTTGTGGCATGCAGGATCTTTTAGCTGCAGAGTGTGGGATCCAGTTCCTTGACCAGGGATTGAACCCTGGGCCCCAGCATTGGCAACATGGAGTCTGAGCCACAGGACCACCAGGGAAGACCCCACTTATCAGTTTTCTACATAGTAATGTGTATATCGAACCTTACACTTTGTACAATGGCTGAAATACATGGGCAAGGAGGAGGAGCCTTTTCCTATGGCCCACGGGCACTGAAGATGAAACCCCAGGTCAGCTTCAGAATCGGCTCTGCTTTTAGCTCAGTGTACTGATTCAAATGCTAATCTCGTCCAAAAACACCCTCACAGACACACCCAGAAACAATGTTCCTCGACCAATGGGGCATCCCTTGGCCCAGTCAAGCCAACAGATCACACTTAGGCATGTATGTATGTGTTTATATATATATATACACCTCTGTGCTCAGTCATGTTCGACTCTTTGTGACCCTTTGGACTGTAGCCTGCCAGGCTCCTCTGTCCATGGGATTTTCCAGGTGAGAAGACTGGAGTGGATGGCCAGTTTCTCCAGGGGATTTTCCCAACCCAGGGGTCCAACCTAGGCCTCTTGCACTGTAGGCAGATTCTTTACCTTCTGAGCCACCAGGAGCCCAGGGTGTCATAAAGCACCACCAATGTGTTCCTTTACAAAACTCTGCCATGTTCAAAGCCCCCCTCCGTCCCCTGCCCCTCTGTTCTGACCTCAGCACGGTGAAGGGACCCCACCCCTGCGGTGCGGACTCCCCTGGGGCCCAGGCTCTGCCCCTCCTCGCCCTCTACTGCAGCTCTGCCCTGACCTCTCCGCTTCTGTGGCTCTTTATGTAACCCAAGTACTAAATGTTCCATCTGGGAGGCTGGCTCCAAGGAATTTCTCATTTTCAGATATTTATGCCTTAAACTGAAGACCAAATACTGCCGGTTCCTGTCTCCTGTCTCTCCGCGGCATCATTAGTCGTTTTCAAGAGCCGCATTCTGTAAGTGAGTCTGCCAGCTTGTCACTGGTGAGTCCTCAGTTACCAATGACACTTGAGGAAATGCCCAGAATAACATCAGCCAGCAATGCAGAGCCAGGGAGACAGAAGCTCAGATGCACCAGTTTATGCAGGATCTTTTAGCTGCAGAGTGTGGGATCCAGTTCCTTGACCAGGGATTGAACCCTGGGCCCCAGCATTGGCAACATGGAGTCTGAGCCACAGGACCACCAGGGAAGACCCCACTTATCAGTTTTCTACATAGTAATGTGTATATCGAACCTTACACTTTGTACAATGGCTGAAATACATGGGCAAGGAGGAGGAGCCTTTTCCTATGGCCCACGGGCACTGAAGATGAAACCCCAGGTCAGCTTCAGAATCGGCTCTGCTTTTAGCTCAGTGTACTGATTCAAATGCTAATCTCGTCCAAAAACACCCTCACAGACACACCCAGAAACAATGTTCCTCGACCAATGGGGCATCCCTTGGCCCAGTCAAGCCAACAGATCACACTTAGGCATGTATGTATGTGTTTATATATATATATACACCTCTGTGCTCAGTCATGTTCGACTCTTTGTGACCCTTTGGACTGTAGCCTGCCAGGCTCCTCTGTCCATGGGATTTTCCAGGTGAGAAGACTGGAGTGGATGGCCAGTTTCTCCAGGGGATTTTCCCAACCCAGGGGTCCAACCTAGGCCTCTTGCACTGTAGGCAGATTCTTTACCTTCTGAGCCACCAGGGAGCCCCGCGGTGTCATAAAGCACCACCAATGTGTTCCTTTACAAAACTCTGCCATGTTCAAAGCCCCCCTCCGTCCCCTGCCCCTCTGTTCTGACCTCAGCACGGTGAAGGGACCCCACCCCTGCGGTGCGGACTCCCCTGGGGCCCAGGCTCTGCCCCTCCTCGCCCTCTACTGCAGCTCTGCCCTGACCTCTCCGCTTCTGTGGCTCTTTATGTAACCCAAGTACTAAATGTTCCATCTGGGAGGCTGGCTCCAAGGAATTTCTCATTTTCAGATATTTATGCCTTAAACTGAAGACCAAATACTGCCGGTTCCTGTCTCCTGTCTCTCCGCGGCATCATTAGTCGTTTTCAAGAGCCGCATTCTGTAAGTGAGTCTGCCAGCTTGTCACTGGTGAGTCCTCAGTTACCAATGACACTTGAGGAAATGCCCAGAATAACATCAGCCAGCAATGCAGAGCCAGGGAGACAGAAGCTCAGATGCACCAGTTTATGGAGAACAGTGGGGATCTCACCTATAAAACCCCTGTAATAGCTTGGGTCCTTCTCCAAGGAGACGAGAACACCACTGTGGCTTCCCGCCACCTGCTCAGCACCCCCGCGAGGAGGAGGACAAGTGGAAGTCAGTGCTTTCATGTGGCATGGGGACCCCGGAATGGAGGACATTATGAAAACTCAGAATAAAAATATGGGCAAGAGTCACTTCAGTGAGTATTTTAAAAAGGAAGGAATGAAGGGGGGAGAGTGAATCATTTATTTCTCCACTCGTTTTTTGTTTGTTTCTTTCGTTTCTTCTTCCATGAGCCCCTGGGTGCTGGGCTTTTTCCCAAAATAGGGACAGATGCAAAGGTTAATGAAACAGAACTGCAGCTCTTAAGCCTGCATTCTGGTAGAAGCAGCAGACACATGAGTCCACAATTTCAGTGTTCTATGGGCAGTTGCTCAGGTGCTTGCACAAACATGCCCAGCTGAAGGGGCAAGCAGGACCTGAAATCTGGGCCTTTGCCCTGCGAGAAGCTGGGCCTGCCTGAAGAAGGGGTACCTCTTTCTAGTGGTGAAAAACCTATCTAGGGGAGCCCTGGTCTGGCCACAGGATCCCAGCCCCGCATTCTTAGAGCATTATCTTCTGTAAATCATTCCAGATGCTTATCACAGACAGATGTCCTGATCATCAATAGCCGCCACCTGATCTGAGTTCTAGAGTTTACTCAGGGAGGCCCTGTGCTTCTCCCCGTCTCTGGGCCTCAGTCTCCCCTCTGCAGCGTCGGGGTAGGCGAGACGGGCGTAAAGACCATTCTCCCATCAACAATCTAGGCGAGTACCATGTCTTACAGAGCATCCGTAGGTGATGTTTCCTATCTTTACACCTGAGGGTGGATATAGGCGGAGAAAGACCAGCAAAGGTGGGCATTCTCCAGGGGGACCCCTGCTTACTTGAGTCCAGGGCCTTTACACAAGGCGGAAGGGCTGCCTGAGCTCCAGTGTCCAATTGGTGGAGCAGGCCACGCCTGACCGCTGGAGCCCCTCCTGGTGAGAGGGCGAGAGGAAGCAAAGGCCAGTTCGAAGGTCACCCGGAGGGTGGGGGCGTGCCTGGCTGATGGAGTTCAGCAGGTGGCCTCGGGCAGACTCTGGCTTGTGGGTCCCAGACTCTTCTGATTTTTTTCAGCTGGGCAAAGGTCAGATTAAGAAAGAGGCATCCAGGCAGGGGCCCAGGGGCCCCCGGACACTCGGCGCATGGCTTCCTGAGTCTGCTTAACAGCGACAGGTCTTAAAGGGGTCAGGTACCAGCTGGGCCTGCCAGGACCCGAGGAGGCCAGGGAGAGGAGGCAGGGGTGGGAACGGCCTATGGCTAAAGGGGAGAGAGTATGATGTTGTGAGCAGAGCTTGGGTGGGCACAGCTGGATAGCTGAGCTCAACTCAAGCCCCAGCGCTGTGCAGGGCTGGGTGATTTCGGACAAGTTATTAACCCTCTCTGAAGCTTCAGTTTCCTCCTCCATAAGAGGGATGTGGCAGTCTTGGCTTTTCAGAATTGCAATGCCCGGGAGAGCACATGTTTGCTATGGGCAGTTGCTCAGGTGCTTGCACAAACATGCCCAGCTGAAGGGGCAAGCAGGACCTGAAATCTGGGCCTTTGCCCTGCGAGAAGCTGGGCCTGCCTGAAGAAGGGTACCTCTTTCTAGTGGTGAAAAACCTATCTAGGGGAGCCCTGGTCTGGCCACAGGATCCCAGCCCCGCATTCTTAGAGCATTATCTTCTGTAAATCATTCCAGATGCTTATCACAGACAGATGTCCTGATCATCAATAGCCGCCACCTGATCTGAGTTCTAGAGTTTACTCAGGGAGGCCCTGTGCTTCTCCCCGTCTCTGGGCCTCAGTCTCCCTCTGCAGCGTGGGGGTAGGCGAGACGGGCGTAAAGACCATTCTCCCATCAACAATCTAGGCGAGTACCATGTCTTACAGAGCATCCGTAGGTGATGTTTCCTATCTTTACACCTGAGGGTGGATATAGGCGGAGAAAGACCAGCAAAGGTGGGCATTCTCCAGGGGGACCCCTGCTTACTTGAGTCCAGGGCCTTTACACAAGGCGGAAGGGCTGCCTGAGCTCCAGTGTCCAATTGGTGGAGCAGGCCACGCCTGACCGCTGGAGCCCCTCCTGGTGAGAGGGCGAGAGGAAGCAAAGGCCAGTTCGAAGGTCACCCGGAGGGTGGGGGCGTGCCTGGCTGATGGAGTTCAGCAGGTGGCCTCGGGCAGACTCTGGCTTGTGGGTCCCAGACTCTTCTGATTTTTTTCAGCTGGGCAAAGGTCAGATTAAGAAAGAGGCATCCAGGCAGGGGCCCAGGGGCCCCCGGACACTCGGCGCATGGCTTCCTGAGTCTGCTTAACAGCGACAGGTCTTAAAGGGGTCAGGTACCAGCTGGGCCTGCCAGGACCCGAGGAGGCCAGGGAGAGGAGGCAGGGGTGGGAACGGCCTATGGCTAAAGGGGAGAGAGTATGATGTTGTGAGCAGAGCTTGGGTGGGCACAGCTGGATAGCTGAGCTCAACTCAAGCCCCAGCGCTGTGCAGGGCTGGGTGATTTCGGACAAGTTATTAACCCTCTCTGAAGCTTCAGTTTCCTCCTCCATAAGAGGGATGTGGCAGTCTTGGCTTTTCAGAATGGCTGCAAGCCCTGCAGTGTTGGACGTGGCGTCCTAGCATTTTTTAAAAAAAATATTTATTTATTTGGCTGCGTTGGGCCCTCGTTAAAGCATGCAGGGTCTTTGTTGTGGTGCTTCTAGAACATGCAGGCTCAGTGGTCGCAGCGTGGACTTAGTTGCCCTGCCACGTGTGGGATCTTACTTCCCTGATCAGGGATGGAACCCGGGTCCATCTACAGGGAAAGGTGACTTCTTAGCCACTGGACTATCAAAAGAAGTACCTGAGTAGATTCTTCTTAAATGATACCTTCTATTAATTTGAGCAAAGTAGGCTAGAGCGAGGAACAGGCACCGCTAACGAACAGCTTTTGCATGGCTCAAGGGGAAGCTCCAGCCGCTGCCTGTCTGTATCATCACACCTCCCCCACTGCACATCTGGATGAAGGGGTGTGGCATCTAGCTTCTGCAACTCCTTCCTTTACTAGAAAGAACCGAAGCCAGCCCATCACCACGTGTGTCTTCTAAAGACAGTGACAAGCTGTATCCAGGCTAGCTGGATTGGGGTTTCTATTTTGGTTGTTGACAGGATCAGACAGATAACTCGCAGCAGGCTGTCAGATGGGAATTGGACAGACAGGAAGGGGGAGTCAAGCAGGGGTCTCATGGCATTTGGGGGGGGGCACATTTGAAGCATGGTGTGCACCAATGAAACCAACAGGTTCTGGGACATCCAGAAAGACAGGAACTGTAATGATGAGAGAGGACCCATAGCTGTCACGGTGAGAGGAACCATGGAAGGAATAGAGCAAAGTCTCCTGCCTTGGACTGTGTAAGAAGCCTCTCTCATTTGACTTGCCTACCAACCCAGTGGGGGATGTATTGCTCCCATTTCATAGACAGACAAACTGAGGCTCAGAGAGGATGATAATAAACAAGTCAGGGCCATACAGTGAGGAAGAGGTGAGCCAGACCTGAACCCACACCTGTTCAGCGGTGGGTATTCAATCTGGCAGGCAGAGAGACTGCAGTAGGACACCCAGAGGCCCTCTGACCATCTAGATTTACACAGGTGGCCCCTGGAGGTGGGAGAAGCCCAGGGCTGATACACTAGGATGTCTTTGACTAGAGATCACAAACAACACAGGCTTGTATTATCTCACTTAATAAAATGTCCAAAAGAGAGCTCTCAGGATAATATTTTTCAGTTGCTCAGTTGTGTCCAACGCTGTGACCTCATGGACTGCAGCACACCAGGCTTCCCTGTCCTTCACCATCTCCGGGAGTTTGCTCACACTCATGTCCATTGTGTCGATGATGCCATCCAACCATCTCATCCTCTATTGTTCCCTTCTCCTCCTGCCCTCGATCTTTCCCAGCATCAGGGTCTTTCCCAGTGAGCTGGCTTGTTGCATCAGGTGGCCAAAGTATTGGAGCTTGAGCTACAGCATCAGTCCTTCCAGTGAATATTCAGGATTGATTTCCTTTAGGATTGACTGATTTGATTCCCTTGCAGTCCAAGGGACTCTCAAGAGTCTTCTCCAGCACCACAGTTCAGAGGTATCAATTCTTTGGCACTCAGCCTTCTTTATGGTCCAGCTCTTATATCCACACATGACTACTGGAAAAACCATAGCTTTGACTATATAGACCTTTGTCGGTAAAGTGATGTCTCTGCTTTTTGCTATGCTGTCTAGATTTGTCATAGCTTTTCTTCCAAGGAGTAAGTGTATTTTAATTTCATGGCTGTAGTCACTGTCCACAGTGATTTAGGAGCCCAAGAAAATAAAATCTGTCACTGTTCCCATCTATTTGCCATGAGGTGATGGGACCATATGCCATGAGCTTAGTTTTTTGAATGCTGAGTTGTTAGCCAGCTTTTTTTTTTTTTTTTTAAGATTTATTTATTTATTTATTTTGGGTGGGGGTCGGGTTGGGGAGGGAGGGAACGGGCGGGCCACTTCTATTGGTCTTCCATTTCTCTATTTTTCATCTGTCTTTGTTCTTTGGCTCCTGTGGGCCTCCCATCGCGGTGGCGTCTGTTGTCACAGAGCGCCAGCTCTGGGCACACGCGCTCCAGAGCTCCGGCTCGGCGATTGGACACATCAGTCCAGCCGCTCCGCGGCACGTGGGATCTTCCCAGGCCAGGGATTGAACCGGCGCCCCCTGCACTGCAAGGCGGTGTCCTTATCCACTGGACCACCAGGGGAAGCCCGTTAGCCAGCTTTTTTACTCTCCTCTTTCACTTTCATCAAGAGGCTCTTTAGTGCCTCTTCACTTTCTGCCATTAAAGCAGTACCATCTCCATATCTTAGGTAGTTGATATTTCTCCAGCAGTCTTGTGATTCATCCAGCCTGGCATCTCCCACGAGGTACTCTGCATATAAGTTAAATAAACAGGGTGACAATATACAGCCTTGACATACTCCTTTCCCAGTTTGGAACCAGTCTATTGTTCCGTGTCTGGTTCTAACTATTGCTTCCTGACCTGCATGCAGGTGTCTCAGCTGACAGGTAAGGTCTTTCAGGTTGACAGGACTCAATTATATAATCATATTATTGAGGTTCCTCTCATCTCTCTGCCTCAGCCTCCTCTAATCATTGTTGACCCTCATGATTTCAAGATGCCGGCAGCTGCTCCAGGAATGACCCAGTTCCATTAGCATTCATTGGTAGGGGAGAGCCCAGGCATCTAGTGTCTCCTTTCCAGGAGCAAAGAATCCTTTCCCAGAACCCCCTGAGCTGACGGGCTCGCATTTCATTGGCCAAACTTGGGTCGCAAGCTCACTCCTACAACCAATCACTAGTAAGTGTATTTTAATTTCATGGCTGTAGTCACTGTCCACAGTGATTTAGGAGCCCAAGAAAATAAAATCTGTCACTGTTCCCATCTATTTGCCATGAGGTGATGGGACCATATGCCATGAGCTTAGTTTTTTGAATGCTGAGTTGTTAGCCAGCTTTTTTTTTTTTTTTTTAAGATTTATTTATTTATTTATTTTGGGTGGGGGTCGGGTTGGGGAGGGAGGGAACGGGCGGGCCACTTCTATTGGTCTTCCATTTCTCTATTTTTCATCTGTCTTTGTTCTTTGGCTCCTGTGGGCCTCCCATCGCGGTGGCGTCTGTTGTCACAGAGCGCCAGCTCTGGGCACACGCGCTCCAGAGCTCCGGCTCGGCGATTGGACACATCAGTCCAGCCGCTCCGCGGCACGTGGGATCTTCCCAGGCCAGGGATTGAACCGGCGCCCCCTGCACTGCAAGGCGGTGTCCTTATCCACTGGACCACCAGGGGAAGCCCGTTAGCCAGCTTTTTTACTCTCCTCTTTCACTTTCATCAAGAGGCTCTTTAGTGCCTCTTCACTTTCTGCCATTAAAGCAGTACCATCTCCATATCTTAGGTAGTTGATATTTCTCCAGCAGTCTTGTGATTCATCCAGCCTGGCATCTCCCACGAGGTACTCTGCATATAAGTTAAATAAACAGGGTGACAATATACAGCCTTGACATACTCCTTTCCCAGTTTGGAACCAGTCTATTGTTCCGTGTCTGGTTCTAACTATTGCTTCCTGACCTGCATGCAGGTGTCTCAGCTGACAGGTAAGGTCTTTCAGGTTGACAGGACTCAATTATATAATCATATTATTGAGGTTCCTCTCATCTCTCTGCCTCAGCCTCCTCTAATCATTGTTGACCCTCATGATTTCAAGATGCCGGCAGCTGCTCCAGGAATGACCCAGTTCCATTAGCATTCATTGGTAGGGGAGAGCCCAGGCATCTAGTGTCTCCTTTCCAGGAGCAAAGAATCCTTTCCCAGAACCCCCTGAGCTGACGTGCTCTCGCATTTCATTGGCCAAACTTGGGTCGCAAGCTCACTCCTACAACCAATCACTAGCAAGAGACCCGGAGCTCTGTGATTGGCTTAGACTCACTACTCTGGGTTTCTTGTCCTGTAGTGGTAGTGTGGTGGAGTGGAAGATGCTGAGCCACAGGGGACAGTGACCCAAGCTCCAGGCCTTGAGGTGGGGTGTGTGTGTGCAAGGTTGAGCAGGGACCTCTCCAGAGGGCTCAGGGAAGGGCATCTTCCTGGAGAGCCGTGGTGGGTTACAGTAGAGGCTAGCACTTCCTGCACTGGACTCGAGCGTTACATTAGCTGCTGGTAGAGGGGAATCCTGGCCCTTCCAGGGGCTTGATGAGTTAGCAGTCCGGGCTTTGCGGGGGCAGGTGGAGCTGAGGCCTGGTCTGTAGGAGGGAGGCTGTGAGGGCACGGGAAACCGCACAGCCTGTTTGAAACACTCAGCCCACGCACCTCACAGTTGTGTACGCGCACACTCACACGGGCTTGTCGTTTACAATCGTAAGCCCGTCCGATGGCACAACGCAACCCTTTGCCGAAGCAAAGTGCCAGTAAAGGCCCCGATTTCTTCTTCAGAGAGACACAGAAGAGTTACCTGGCTTTTACTTCTCTTTGACACCTGCAACTGGACATCTCGAAAGCCCCCAGTGCCCACCCCCCAGAACAGCTGAGGACTGGCTGGGCCCGTCTTCCTCAATGCTGGTTTTCCCAACAGAGCAGCAGATCTTTTTACGTGGTGGCTGGCTTCCAAGAGGTCACAGGAGTAGAAGCTACAAACGTTTTAATCGGAACTAAGAGGTCCTAGAATATCACTTTTTCGCTCTTCCTCAAAACAAGGCATAGGGCCAGCCTAGAATCAAGGAGAGGAAGACTTCATCTCGGGGGTGACTAAGAGGTTCCTCTCATCTCTCTGCCTCAGCCTCCTCTAATCATTGTTGACCCTCATGATTTCAAGATGCCGGCAGCTGCTCCAGGAATGACCCAGTTCCATTAGCATTCATTGGTAGGGGAGAGCCCAGGCATCTAGTGTCTCCTTTCCAGGAGCAAAGAATCCTTTCCCAGAACCCCCTGAGCTGACGTGCTCTCGCATTTCATTGGCCAAACTTGGGTCGCAAGCTCACTCCTACAACCAATCACTAGCAAGAGACCCGGAGCTCTGTGATTGGCTTAGACTCACTACTCTGGGTTTCTTGTCCTGTAGTGGTAGTGTGGTGGAGTGGAAGATGCTGAGCCACAGGGGACAGTGACCCAAGCTCCAGGCCTTGAGGTGGGGTGTGTGTGTGTGCAAGGTTGAGCAGGGACCTCTCCAGAGGGCTCAGGGAAGGGCATCTTCCTGGAGAGCCGTGGTGGGTTACAGTAGAGGCTAGCACTTCCTGCACTGGACTCGAGCGTTACATTAGCTGCTGGTAGAGGGGAATCCTGGCCCTTCCAGGGGCTTGATGAGTTAGCAGTCCGGGCTTTGCGGGGGCAGGTGGAGCTGAGGCCTGGTCTGTAGGAGGGAGGCTGTGAGGGCACGGGAAACCGCACAGCCTGTTTGAAACACTCAGCCCACGCACCTCACAGTTGTGTACGCGCACACTCACACGGGCTTGTCGTTTACAATCGTAAGCCCGTCCGATGGCACAACGCAACCCTTTGCCGAAGCAAAGTGCCAGTAAAGGCCCCGATTTCTTCTTCAGAGAGACACAGAAGAGTTACCTGGCTTTTACTTCTCTTTGACACCTGCAACTGGACATCTCGAAAGCCCCCAGTGCCCACCCCCCAGAACAGCTGAGGACTGGCTGGGCCCGTCTTCCTCAATGCTGGTTTTCCCAACAGAGCAGCAGATCTTTTTACGTGGTGGCTGGCTTCCAAGAGGTCACAGGAGTAGAAGCTACAAACGTTTTAAGATCGGAACTAAGAGGTCCTAGAATATCACTTTTTTTTCGCTCTTCCTCAAAACAAGGCATAGGGCCAGCCTAGAATCAAGGAGAGGAGAGACTTCATCTCTTGATGTGGGGTATGGTGTGCACACTCAGGAGTGAGAAGGTGTGTTCGTGGCCACCTTGGAAAACAAACCCTCTCTCTAGGGAACTGGTGGGCAGGGGCGCGGGAGCTCTCGCCAGTGCCTGGCTCATACCAGGGCCACACCTCCACATCACTGATCAGATCATGGGCTTTTGCGGCTGGGGAAGATGACTTGAGATCATGCAGTGGTCCAACCCTCAGTGTCTTAACCTGGGGCTCCCCAGAAGAAGGTCTTGAGGCTCAATGTGAGTATCCGTGGCTTATTTGGGAGGAAGCCCTGATAGATAAGTGGAGAAGTAAAACAGGGAAGCGATGAGAATTATTAAACAAACAGATGACAGGGTGACCACCCAAGCTCACTCTTGCCAGGGACTTCTGGGAGTTGGCTGGAGCTCTCCCTACTGGGCCAGGAAGTTGGATTCTGGGGTGGGGTGGAGTGGGGCTGGAGCTCTCCCTACTCGGCCAGGAAGCTGGATTCTGGGGTGGGGTGGGATGGGGCTGGAGCTCTCCCTACTGGGCCAGGAAGTTGGAGTGCCCCATTTCCTATTCCCCTGCCTAAATCCCATCCCAGACTCATGGGATGGTGCTCCAGGTCCATGCTCTGGACACTTTCGCTCATTCCCAGCTCTAGAAGCTTCTTCACGGGCTAGAGAGGCTGCCCTGCAGATTCCCCCAGAGCAACATGCCACAACCTGACTGAGCTCTTCAGCAGCTGGAAAAACTCCAGACTTTTCTAGGACAACAAGTAGTTCTCTCTGTATTCTTGGGCTGTCCTGCCTGGCCGGAAGAGCTGTCCTGAGAACTTATGGGAGACAGGTGTTTTGGTGACTGCCAGAGAAGTGTGCCTCCTGGTAGAGTAAGTCCCCTGAATACGAAAGTGTTCCATTCCAAGAGCAAGCTCACAAGTCTGATTTGTTCCTAAGTCCAACAAAGTTAGCCTAGGTACCAGCTAACACAATCAGATATAGAGTACTATGCTGCCATAGGCTTATAATATATTTCACATGTTATTGTTCAGTCATTAAGTTATATCAAATTCTTTGCAACCCCATGGACTGCAGCACTCCAGGCTCCTCTGCCATCCACCATCTCTTGGAGTTTGCTCCAATTCGTGTCCATTGAGTTGGTGATGCTATCTAAACAACTTATCTCTGTTGCTCCCTTCTCCTTTTGCCTTCAGTCTTTCCCAAGGCCATCAAAAGACTTTTTCCAGTGATGGAAGGGGGCCCTGATAGACTTAAGCTCTGCCAGTGCCTGGCTCATACCAGGGCCACACCTCACATCACTGATCAGATCATGGGCTTTTGCGGCTGGGGAAGATGACTTGAGATCATGCAGTGGTCCAACCCTCAGTGTCTTAACCTGGGGCTCCAGAAGAAGGTCTTGAGGCTCAATGTGAGTATCCGTGGCTTATTTGGGAGGAAGCCCTGATAGATAAGTGGAGAAGTAAAACAGGGAAGCGATGAGAATTATTAAACAAACAGATGACAGGGTGACCACCCAAGCTCACTCTTGCCAGGGACTTCTGGGAGTTGGCTGGAGCTCTCCCTACTGGGCCAGGAAGTTGGATTCTGGGGTGGGGTGGAGTGGGGCTGGAGCTCTCCCTACTCGGCCAGGAAGCTGGATTCTGGGGTGGGGTGGGATGGGGCTGGAGCTCTCCCTACTGGGCCAGGAAGTTGGAGTGCCCCATTTCCTATTCCCCTGCCTAAATCCCATCCCAGACTCATGGGATGGTGCTCCAGGTCCATGCTCTGGACACTTTCGCTCATTCCCAGCTCTAGAAGCTTCTTACGGGCTAGAGAGGCTGCCCTGCAGATTCCCCCAGAGCAACATGCCACAACCTGACTGAGCTCTTCAGCAGCTGGAAAAACTCCAGACTTTTCTAGGACAACAAGTAGTTCTCTCTGTATTCTTGGGCTGTCCTGCCTGGCCGGAAGAGCTGTCCTGAGAACTTATGGGAGACAGGTGTTTTGGTGACTGCCAGAGAAGTGTGCCTCCTGGTAGAGTAAGTCCCCTGAATACGAAAGTGTTCCATTCCAAGAGCAAGCTCACAAGTCTGATTTGTTCCTAAGTCCAACAAAGTTAGCCTAGGTACCAGCTAACACAATCAGATATAGAGTACTATGCTGCCATAGGCTTATAATATATTTCACATGTTATTGTTCAGTCATTAAGTTATATCAAATTCTTTGCAACCCCATGGACTGCAGCACTCCAGGCTCCTCTGCCATCCACCATCTCTTGGAGTTTGCTCCAATTCGTGTCCATTGAGTTGGTGATGCTATCTAAACAACTTATCTCTGTTGCTCCCTTCTCCTTTTGCCTTCAGTCTTTCCCAGCATCAAGACTTTTTCCAATGAGCTGGCTCTTCAGATGGTCAAAGTATTGGAGTTTCAGCTTCAACATCAATCTTTCCAGTGAATACTTAGGGTAGATTTCCTTTAGGATTGACTGGTTTGATCCCCTTGCGTTTTTCACATCAGTAGTACAGGAAAAATCAAACACACAAGAAAAACAAAACATTTTTAATCTTATGGGACAGTACTTTGAAAAGTAAAGTATTGTGAAATAACAGCCGGCACACAGGGTCTGGCGTCGAGTGAGCAGGCAAGAAGAGTTACTGACTGGAGGGGGGCGGGGTGGGTAGAGCTGCAGGGTCGTCAGCAACAGGAGACGGAAGGCCAGCGCGGTGTCACTCATGCTGATGATACTTTGGTGGATTCAGTTCTATCTCCCTCTTGAAAAAATGACGCAGTGACGTCTGGGTAGGATCTCTTTTTCCTCTTGCAGTAGGTGACATGGTGGCATTGGACTGCATTCTGAACAGCCGTAGCAACCTTCGTGTGCCATCCTGGGTTCAGATCCTGTGCCCTAAAAACTAAGAGTGCTCCTCAAATGAAGAGAATCCCCTGGAAACGTCCCACATCATGAATCTCTTCTTCAGGTACTCTTCCTCCTCTCGTCTCTCTCTGTCCTTTCCCTGGCTGCATTTGGCTCTTGGAAAGCCTGCATCTTGAAGGTTCCCGTGTAGGGGATGCACTGTCCTCACATGCTGGTGTGGTCCCCTCCCACGTTGGTGCTGAGCTTGGTTCTGTGGCCTGCCTTAGCCAATGGGCCACCAGCAAGCAGCAGGCAAACAGAGACTTGATAAATAAGTGATTTTCCTTCTGCTTTTTTTCATCCAGCTGCAGTGCCATAAGGAAGTCGGGCCGTCCTACTGGAGAGAGAGGTCAGATGAAGAAACCAGAACATGGAGAGAGAGAGAGAGAGAGAGAGAGAGACAAGCTCCCTGGAGGCATGCCAGGCCATTGAATGGATGAGTGAGACCTTTTTGTACCTTCCTGCTCAGCCCAGGCACCTACGTAAGGATCGTACCTGAGCATTAGAACCACCCAATCTATGTTCTGTCTGAATTCCTGACCCTCTGAGTCTCAAGAAAACAAAAATGGTTATTGTCTGAAGGCACTAAATTTTGGGGAGTTGCACCTCAGGAGATCACTGAAGTAGCCCTTCGGACCTTGCACAGTCATGCTCCTGAAACATCCTGCCTCTCTGAGTCAAGGGGGTGCTTACCTGGAGACACTCACAGCCAGCTGGAGGAAGTGGGGCACTAGGGCCACCACTGCCGCCTGTCTGGGAAGTAGCTGCCTCCCCTCTGGAAGGTCGCTGTCCTGCTGAAAGGGCCCTGGGCCTTCTCTCAGCATGTCTGGTGGTGCACCTCTGCAGTGCTGCCCGCAGGTGCTGCCGAATGTCTCAGAAAGCCCTGTGCTGGTTACCCACCAGGGTGCTCGGCCTTCCCCAGCCACAGACATTGTCTGGCTTTACTGGGGTCCCCACTGCAGCGACATGAGCGAGAACAAACAGATGCCTTTGCTTGCTCCCTGGCGGGGAGCAGCTTGTTCCTTACATGGGGTGAGGGTTGCGGTGGATCCAGAGGTCGGGTTGGAGGAGTGGCTTAGGTCTGCCTACCCCCTAGGTGGTGATGTGTGCACAGGGGGCATGCCCAGAACCCTGCTTTTGCTCTGGGCTCTCCAGATGGAACAGTTGGGGTTTGGATTTCTTTGTATCTTCTGGTGCAGAATTTGCCCCAACTGCACTTGCACACATTCTTCTTAGTCTCACCCAGTTTCTGTTTTGTTGCTGGAGGAGAGGTGTGTCCAGGTGCAAGCACAGCAGCAAAGGGTCTCAGGTCCCCTCTTGTCTCATGGTGGGTTCCATGCATGACTCTGGACTACTGACCTCTCACCTCAGAGCAAGAATGCATTTCCCAGCTTGGGGGGCCCAGCCTAGGTGGCCACAGGGAGCCTTGAGTCATAGGTCAGCCCAAGGTCTCTCCCCAGACCTGTCTGAGCTGCAGACCCCACCTCTTCCGGACACTCACCAGGACCCAGGTCTGCTCACAATCTTGTCTTAGAACCTTTTGTACCTTCCTGCTCAGCCCAGGCACCTACGTAAGGATCGTACCTGAGCATTAGAACCACCCAATCTATGTTCTGTCTGAATTCCTGACCCTCTGAGTCTCAAGAAAACAAAAATGGTTATTGTCTGAAGGCACTAAATTTTGGGGAGTTGCACCTCAGGAGATCACTGAAGTAGCCCTTCGGACCTTGCACAGTCATGCTCCTGAAACATCCTGCCTCTCTGAGTCAAGGGGGTGCTTACCTGGAGACACTCACAGCCAGCTGGAGGAAGTGGGGCACTAGGGCCACCACTGCCGCCTGTCTGGGAAGTAGCTGCCTCCCCTCTGGAAGGTCGCTGTCCTGCTGAAAGGGCCCTGGGCCTTCTCTCAGCATGTCTGGTGGTGCACCTCTGCAGTGCTGCCCGCAGGTGCTGCCGAATGTCTCAGAAAGCCCTGTGCTGGTTACCCACCAGGGTGCTCGGCCTTCCCCAGCCACAGACATTGTCTGGCTTTACTGGGGTCCCCACTGCAGCGACATGAGCGAGAACAAACAGATGCCTTTGCTTGCTCCCTGGCGGGGAGCAGCTTGTTCCTACATGGGGTGAGGGTTGCGGTGGATCCAGAGGTCGGGTTGGAGGAGTGGCTTAGGTCTGCCTACCCCCTAGGTGGTGATGTGTGCACAGGGGGCATGCCCAGAACCCTGCTTTTGCTCTGGGCTCTCCAGATGGAACAGTTGGGGTTTGGATTTCTTTGTATCTTCTGGTGCAGAATTTGCCCCAACTGCACTTGCACACATTCTTCTTAGTCTCACCCAGTTTCTGTTTTGTTGCTGGAGGAGAGGTGTGTCCAGGTGCAAGCACAGCAGCAAAGGGTCTCAGGTCCCCTCTTGTCTCATGGTGGGTTCCATGCATGACTCTGGACTACTGACCTCTCACCTCAGAGCAAGAATGCATTTCCCAGCTTGGGGGGCCCAGCCTAGGTGGCCACAGGGAGCCTTGAGTCATAGGTCAGCCCAAGGTCTCTCCCCAGACCTGTCTGAGCTGCAGACCCCACCTCTTCCGGACACTCACCAGGACCCAGGTCTGCTCACAATCTTGTCTTAGAACCAGCTTGAAGTAGACCAGGAAGCCCCAGAAGTCACAGGGCAGACCACAAGAGAAGCAGAAAGCAGAACTGGAGACTCCTCCTCCTGCAGGATTGCTCCGTGATGCCATTGCTGTGTGGTGTCCTTCTCTCTGTTGTGTCTGACTCTTTGTGACCCTGTGGACTGTAGCCCTTCGGGTTCCACTGTCCATGGGATTCTCCAGGCAAGAACACTGGAGCGGGTTGCCCTTCCCTTCTCCAAGAGATCTTTCAGACCCAGGGATCGAACCGAGTCTCCTGCGTTGCAGGTGGATTATTTGCCATCCGAGCCACCGGGGAAGCCTGAGTTCCTTTGCTATTGGCATGCAGAAATCACCATCAAATGGAAATGGCATGTCAGAGCGACAGGTTTTGCATCCAGTGGTGAAGGCTTACCCACAGCACAAGGGGAAAAATCTTAATTCCCATCGAAATGAGCAAAGTTACGAATGAAAATCTCTCCCTATCCAAATTAAGATCATCAACTAAATAAATCCCCCCAACTGGTGAATGTACCCAGTTCAGATTTTATTAATAAAACCTGACTTGTTTTTCCAAATTGTATGGATTAAATTCCCCAGTTATTTATTCCACCACCTTTTCTTCTTGAATCACAAAATAAATGTCAATTTCAAAAGTTAGATGGTGAATATTCATCTCTCTCCCTAGAATACTGTGGGTGGGAAGCTTTTTTTCCTGATTTAGAAGGGGGAAAAACACAATTTAAATATGAAGTACACATGAAGGAAAAAGAAATGGGAAAATTATTATAAAATAGTCTTTTTTCCTTTTACTCCCTTTTTATCCTCATTCTCCTCTCTACCTTCTTCCCCATAGGAGACCATTCTAATGTATTTAATGTGTATTGCTTTGTATGTATGCATTCCTGTAAATGTGCACTGTTTGGTAGATATGTTTTTTTAAAAAACAGATACAGGGCTTCCCTGGTTGCTCAGTGTGAAGATTCCTGCAATGCACAGGTTCTCCCTCCCAGACCTGTCTGAGCTGCAGACCCACCTCTTCCGGACACTCACCAGGACCCAGGTCTGCTCACAATCTTGTCTTAGAACCAGCTTGAAGTAGACCAGGAAGCCCCAGAAGTCACAGGGCAGACCACAAGAGAAGCAGAAAGCAGAACTGGAGACTCCTCCTCCTGCAGGATTGCTCCGTGATGCCATTGCTGTGTGGTGTCCTTCTCTCTGTTGTGTCTGACTCTTTGTGACCCTGTGGACTGTAGCCCTTCGGGTTCCACTGTCCATGGGATTCTCCAGGCAAGAACACTGGAGCGGGTTGCCCTTCCCTTCTCCAAGAGATCTTTCAGACCCAGGGATCGAACCGAGTCTCCTGCGTTGCAGGTGGATTATTTGCCATCCGAGCCACCGGGGAAGCCTGAGTTCCTTTGCTATTGGCATGCAGAAATCACCATCAAATGGAAATGGCATGTCAGAGCGACAGGTTTTGCATCCAGTGGTGAAGGCTTACCCACAGCACAAGGGGAAAAATCTTAATTCCCATCGAAATGAGCAAAGTTACGAATGAAAATCTCTCCCTATCCAAATTAAGATCATCAACTAAATAAATCCCCCCAACTGGTGAATGTACCCAGTTCAGATTTTATTAATAAAACCTGACTTGTTTTTCCAAATTGTATGGATTAAATTCCCCAGTTATTTATTCCACCACCTTTTCTTCTTGAATCACAAAATAAATGTCAATTTCAAAAGTTAGATGGTGAATATTCATCTCTCTCCCTAGAATACTGTGGGTGGGAAGCTTTTTTTCCTGATTTAGAAGGGGGAAAAACACAATTTAAATATGAAGTACACATGAAGGAAAAAGAAATGGGAAAATTATTATAAAATAGTCTTTTTTCCTTTTACTCCCTTTTTATCCTCATTCTCCTCTCTACCTTCTTCCCCATAGGAGACCATTCTAATGTATTTAATGTGTATTGCTTTGTATGTATGCATTCCTGTAAATGTGCACTGTTTGGTAGATATGTTTTTTTAAAAAACAGATACAGGGCTTCCCTGGTTGCTCAGTGTGAAGAGTTTGCCTGCCAATGCAGGAGACATGGGTTCGATCCCTGATCCGAGAAGATCCCACATGCTGTGGAGCAACTAAGCCCATGGGCTGCAACTATGGAGCCTGTGCTCTAGAGCCTTGGAACTGCAACCACTGAAGCCCATGTGCTGTAGAGCCCAAGTTCTACACCAAGAGAAGTCACCTCTACTAGAGAGTAGCCCCCACTCCCTGCAACTAGAGAAGAGCCTGTGTCAGCACTGAAAACCCAGAATAGCCAAAATAAATAAATAAAATTAAAAAGGAAAGACAGATAAAGGATAGTTTTGTTTTGTTTTTTTTTAAAATACTAATTTACTTGGCTGGGTTGGGTCTTAGTTGCAACGTGAGGGATCTTCCTTGTGGCTTAAAGCTTTCTCTAGTTGCCCCTCGGCACGTGTGCTCTTAGTTCCCCAACCAGGGATGGAACCTTTGTCCTCTGCATTGGAAGGTGGATTCTTAACCATTGGACCACCAAGGAAGCCCTGGTAGCTATGTACTTAAGTGTTGTTATTGGTGTTACCATTATCTCTTGCTTATTTTCACTTGACAGTGTGTTTCTAAGATCTATCTCTGTAGTTATATGAACCACTGATCTTTTGATTATAACTGCTAAAGAACATTTCATGATGTTCATCTGCCCCTTCCACCTTTTAATTCTGACAGAGATGGACACTTTGATGGCCTCCAGCCCTGGTCACTTGACCCACCACTGTACTAAACATCGTTGTTCATGTTCCCTTAAAGACTTGATAGAACAAATGTCCATGCATTTTATTCACAAACTGCAGTATGCGTCCACATGCCTTTAATTTAGATACAAAAAAGAATCTAGTAAACACACACATTTATAAAGCTAAACTTAGATTTCTTAGAATCTTTATTTTTTAATGATTATGTTCAAATAGCTGTTAACATTCGTGACTACGGAAAAACAAAGTGGGAAAATTATTATAAAATAGTCTTTTTTCCTTTTACTCCCTTTTTATCCTCATTCTCCTCTCTACCTTCTTCCCCATAGGAGACCATTCTAATGTATTTAATGTGTATTGCTTTGTATGTATGCATTCCTGTAAATGTGCACTGTTTGGTAGATATGTTTTTTTAAAAAACAGATACAGGGCTTCCCTGGTTGCTCAGTGTGAAGAGTTTGCCTGCCAATGCAGGAGACATGGGTTCGATCCCTGATCCGAGAAGATCCCACATGCTGTGGAGCAACTAAGCCCATGGGCTGCAACTATGGAGCCTGTGCTCTAGAGCCTTGGAACTGCAACCACTGAAGCCCATGTGCTGTAGAGCCCAAGTTCTACACCAAGAGAAGTCACCTCTACTAGAGAGTAGCCCCCACTCCCTGCAACTAGAGAAGAGCCTGTGTCAGCACTGAAAACCCAGAATAGCCAAAATAAATAAATAAAATTAAAAAGGAAAGACAGATAAAGGATAGTTTTGTTTTGTTTTTTTTTAAAATACTAATTTACTTGGCTGGGTTGGGTCTTAGTTGCAACGTGAGGGATCTTCCTTGTGGCTTAAAGCTTTCTCTAGTTGCCCCTCGGCACGTGTGCTCTTAGTTCCCCAACCAGGGATGGAACCTTTGTCCTCTGCATTGGAAGGTGGATTCTTAACCATTGGACCACCAAGGAAGCCCTGGTAGCTATGTACTTAAGTGTTGTTATTGGTGTTACCATTATCTCTTGCTTATTTTCACTTGACAGTGTGTTTCTAAGATCTATCTCTGTAGTTATATGAACCACTGATCTTTTGATTATAACTGCTAAAGAACATTTCATGATGTTCATCTGCCCCTTCCACCTTTTAATTCTGACAGAGATGGACACTTTGATGGCCTCCAGCCCTGGTCACTTGACCCACCACTGTACTAAACATCGTTGTTCATGTTCCCTTAAAGACTTGATAGAACAAATGTCCATGCATTTTATTCACAAACTGCAGTATGCGTCCACATGCCTTTAATTTAGATACAAAAAAGAATCTAGTAAACACACACATTTATAAAGCTAAACTTAGATTTCTTAGAATCTTTATTTTTTAATGATTATGTTCAAATAGCTGTTAACATTCGTGACTACGGAAAAACAAAGAATCTATATTTATTTTTAAAATTTGTGCCATGTCACCCAACTTGTGGGATCTTAGCTCATCCTTTGCCCCAGCAGTGAAAGCGTTGAGTCCTGACCTCTGGACTACCAGGGAACTCCCACAGATAATCACTTTAGAAATAAATTATTTCCTAATCAGTAATACCCTGTCAGGTCTTCCCTGGTAGCTCAGATGGTAAAGAATCTGCCAGTAGTGCAGGAGGTCTGGGTCGGGAAGATCCCCTGGAAAAGGGAATGGCTACCCCTCCAGTATTCTTGCCTGGAGAAATCCATGGACAGAGGAGCCTGCCGGGCTCCATAGAGGTCCACAGGGGTCTCAAAGACTCAGACACGACTGATCAACTAAGCCAAATAGTATGCTCTGAAGAAAAAGAGAAAAAAATACATAAGTCAAATCTGTTGTGTTCATTTAAAGCAAGTGCCCACTCGCTGTAACACCTTACGAGTTACCCTGTTACCTACTGCAGTTCCCAGATGCTGGCAGAAGACACAAGTCTCCTGGGTCCGAGCCCAGGACCTAGGCACTCACAGGAGTAGCAATGGCCAGAGAGACAGCGGGGGCTTTTGTTTGTTTGGGTTGGGTTTTTTTTGGCTTCCACAGGATAATGTAAAAAGTTCTAGGGGACAGAAAGTGGCCCTGTGTTTGAGGACAGGAGCCCCAAACTTGGGAAACTCAAGCATCTTTTAATGGGCAGTAAACATGCCTGCCCTTTGCTCCAGAGGGAAACAGTCATTGTCTGCCGAGGCCGCTCACTTTGTGGGCATCCTAGAGACAACCTCCTGGGACAAACAGAGAGCCTCCGCTTGTATGACAGGCAGAAACGTCAAAGGCCCACAGGTCCTTAACTATCTGCTAAGGACACACTAGCACTTTGATGGCCTCCAGCCCTGGTCACTTGACCCACCACTGTACTAAACATCGTTGTTCATGTTCCCTTAAAGACTTGATAGAACAAATGTCCATGCATTTTATTCACAAACTGCAGTATGCGTCCACATGCCTTTAATTTAGATACAAAAAAGAATCTAGTAAACACACACATTTATAAAGCTAAACTTAGATTTCTTAGAATCTTTATTTTTTAATGATTATGTTCAAATAGCTGTTAACATTCGTGACTACGGAAAAACAAAGAATCTATATTTATTTTTAAAATTTGTGCCATGTCACCCAACTTGTGGGATCTTAGCTCATCCTTTGCCCCAGCAGTGAAAGCGTTGAGTCCTGACCTCTGGACTACCAGGGAACTCCCACAGATAATCACTTTAGAAATAAATTATTTCCTAATCAGTAATACCCTGTCAGGTCTTCCCTGGTAGCTCAGATGGTAAAGAATCTGCCAGTAGTGCAGGAGGTCTGGGTCGGGAAGATCCCCTGGAAAAGGGAATGGCTACCCCTCCAGTATTCTTGCCTGGAGAAATCCATGGACAGAGGAGCCTGCCGGGCTCCATAGAGGTCCACAGGGGTCTCAAAGACTCAGACACGACTGATCAACTAAGCCAAATAGTATGCTCTGAAGAAAAGAAAAAAATACATAAGTCAAATCTGTTGTGTTCATTTAAAGCAAGTGCCCACTCGCTGTAACACCTTACGAGTTACCCTGTTACCTACTGCAGTTCCCAGATGCTGGCAGAAGACACAAGTCTCCTGGGTCCGAGCCCAGGACCTAGGCACTCACAGGAGTAGCAATGGCCAGAGAGACAGCGGGGGCTTTTGTTTGTTTGGGTTGGGTTTTTTTTGGCTTCCACAGGATAATGTAAAAAGTTCTAGGGGACAGAAAGTGGCCCTGTGTTTGAGGACAGGAGCCCCAAACTTGGGAAACTCAAGCATCTTTTAATGGGCAGTAAACATGCCTGCCCTTTGCTCCAGAGGGAAACAGTCATTGTCTGCCGAGGCCGCTCACTTTGTGGGCATCCTAGAGAGACAACCTCCTGGGACAAACAGAGAGCCTCCGCTTGTATGACAGGCAGAAACGTCAAAGGCCCACAGGTCCTTAACTATCTGCTAAGGACACACTAGCACTGCTTTCCCTGGCTGGAGGATCACGGCTCTATGGAATGATCTTGAGAACATCTGTGTGCAGAAGAAGGTTAGGGTGAACAACGACAGAGCTGCATGGGGGACAGCAGCACCTTGCCCCAGGGCTGGGAGGAGTTTGGGAAGATACTGTTTTTAAAAATTAATTAACTAATTAATTTGGCTGTGCCAGGTGTTAGTTGCGGCACACAGGAACTTTCAGTTGCAGGATGTGAACTCTTAGCTGCAACATATGGGGTCTAGTTCCCTGACCAGGGATCAGACCTGGTCCCCTGCATTGGGAGCATAGAGTCTTAGCCACTGGACCACCTGGGAGGTCCCAAGCTATTGAGCTTCGATGTAATCATTCATCCATCAGATTCCTATGAATAAAAGGGAGGAACACAGAAGGAGCTTATGATGTAAGCTTCATCTCATAAATGCATGATACTTTACCTATCTTAGCCTGGATTCCCCCCAAAGCTTGCATGAAGATCCTTTATTTGATAAATCTTAGGCAGTCCTTCACAACTCTTGAGAAGTACCGTTTTAGTCATTACTGAGACCCTAAATCCACCTGTTAACCCCCCACTTTGTTTTTCTCTCAGTCTTTGGTTGTTGCAAGAATTCCTTTTTCAAGGACTTTTTTTTTCAACCGCTTTTTATTGAGGATTTTCTGTGAGCCCAGCCCTCCTCTAAGGCCAGCAGTCAATGAAACAGACCTCACCCCGTTTGATGTCTCACACCCTAATGACGCTCCCTCCTGTGCCATCGGTGGTCGCCCTTTGTTTCATCCATCTCTATCTCCAGGCAGATGAACCTAAATTCATCAGTGATACTGATTCTATTCTCTCTCCTGACTTGGAGATCAACCACTCCCTTCTCCAAGGGAAACAAGTTTCTTTTCTGAACTTCCTCTCACATCAATGTGCCAGCTCCTCCCACTTTGAGAGCGAGAGCCTAGACTCTGTTCCTAACTCAGCGACCAAACCCGTGACCCTGGACCTGTCATTTCATCTTCATGAACCCTCACGTCCTCAGGGGAAATGGGCACAATGCTGAGTCATTGGAGGAATGGGAGGAGGCCCCATGTGTACAGTTGTTGCCAGAAGGGGGACCCTTTCCAGGACTCGAGAGTGAGCTCTTGTCTTTCGCTTGGAAATGACTTCTCTGAGGGACACACATGCTGCCAATCTAGAGACTTTACGGGAAGGGTGCCCAGCAGAGAGCCACAGGGTAAGGGTAATTTGGCTGTGCCAGGGAACCCAGGAGAACTGCTCTGCCGTGTGGCTTGCAGTCTTAGATTTTTATGGTGATGGGATGAGTTTCCCGGTTGTCTCTCTGGCTGGTCCCTCTGACTCAGGGCCCTTCCTGGTGGCGCATATATCACTCAGCCAAGATGGAGTCTGGCAAGGAGGATTCTGGGAGGTACGACGAATGAGCAGGTGTCTCCTCTCTCCCTTTGACCTTTCCTGAGTTATTCTGGTTGGTGGTAGCTTGTCAGTTCCACCCTTCTTACCAGGAGCTCCTGTTTAAGACAGCTCGTGCAGGGGTGGCTGGGGCAGGGGTATAAATGCATGATACTTTACCTATCTTAGCCTGGATTCCCAAAGCTTGCATGAAGATCCTTTATTTGATAAATCTTAGGCAGTCCTTCACAACTCTTGAGAAGTACCGTTTTAGTCATTACTGAGACCCTAAATCCACCTGTTAACCCCCCACTTTGTTTTTCTCTCAGTCTTTGGTTGTTGCAAGAATTCCTTTTCAAGGACTTTTTTTTTCAACCGCTTTTTATTGAGGATTTTCTGTGAGCCCAGCCCTCCTCTAAGGCCAGCAGTCAATGAAACAGACCTCACCCCGTTTGATGTCTCACACCCTAATGACGCTCCCTCCTGTGCCATCGGTGGTCGCCCTTTGTTTCATCCATCTCTATCTCCAGGCAGATGAACCTAAATTCATCAGTGATACTGATTCTATTCTCTCTCCTGACTTGGAGATCAACCACTCCCTTCTCCAAGGGAAACAAGTTTCTTTTCTGAACTTCCTCTCACATCAATGTGCCAGCTCCTCCCACTTTGAGAGCGAGAGCCTAGACTCTGTTCCTAACTCAGCGACCAAACCCGTGACCCTGGACCTGTCATTTCATCTTCATGAACCCTCACGTCCTCAGGGGAAATGGGCACAATGCTGAGTCATTGGAGGAATGGGAGGAGGCCCCATGTGTACAGTTGTTGCCAGAAGGGGGACCCTTTCCAGGACTCGAGAGTGAGCTCTTGTCTTTCGCTTGGAAATGAATTGTCTGAGGGGACACACATGCTGCCAATCTAGAGACTTTACGGGGAAGGGGTGCCCAGCAGAGAGCCACAGGGTAAGGGTAATTTGGCTGTGCCAGGGAACCCAGGAGAACTGCTCTGCCGTGTGGCTTGCAGTCTTAGATTTTTATGGTGATGGGATGAGTTTCCCGGTTGTCTCTCTGGCTGGTCCCTCTGACTCAGGGCCCTTCCTGGTGGCGCATATATCACTCAGCCAAGATGGAGTCTGGCAAGGAGGATTCTGGGAGGTACGACGAATGAGCAGGTGTCTCCTCTCTCCCTTTGACCTTTCCTGAGTTATTCTGGTTGGTGGTAGCTTGTCAGTTCCACCCTTCTTACCAGGAGCTCCTGTTTAAGACAGCTCGTGCAGGGGTGGCTGGGGCACCTGACCCGGGTGGGCCATTGCCATCAGTGGTTCCCCTAACACAGTCACCACGTTTCAGTGTGGCTCACACTCTCCAATCCGGACCCGAGTCCAGTCCTCAGTAAACTGATTGGAGAAATGAACCCAAATCCTTCTAGTTGCCAAGCCTTCTCTCATTTCTGACTCAGGGTTGCTCTGCTCTCCTGTTGTGTGTGTCCCAGTTTCCACCCTGACTTCCACACCTTCCACTCAGCCTGTTCCTGCCCATCATGTGGTGTCGAAACCAACAGCCCCCAACACAGAACATGGCTTCCTGCGCCGAGCAGCAGCTTCAGACGATTCATCACCGAGTGGATGAGATGAACACTAACTTTTGCTGCCATGGCAACAGCTGTGGTGCCATCGCTGACTTTCAGAGTTGCTTAAAAATACGCAAACTGTTTTGCATAAAGTGACTTTACACCATCAAGAGTCGTGGCTTTCCTTTCCCCTTGAGAGTCTTCTTTCAGACATTCAAAACTTCCCCCCTTAGAAATATTTTACCATTTAGTTGTTTTTTTTTTTTAATTTTTAAAATTTACTTATTTTTGGCTATTCTGGGTTTTCACTGCTGCCACTGGCTCTTCTCTAGTTGCAGGGAGTGGGGGCTTCTCTTTAGTGGAGGTGAGCAGGCTTCTTGCTGCCGTGTTCTCTTGTTGTGGAACTCAGGCTCTAGGGCACTCAGGCTTCAGTAGTTGTGGTGCACGGGCTCAACAGCTGTGGCTCCGAGGCTCTAGAGCACATGCTCCATAGTTGTGGCTCACGGGCTTAGTTGCCCCACAGCATGTGGGATCTTCCCAGATCAGGGATCGAACTCATGTCTCCTGCATTGGCAGGCAAACTCTTTATCACTGAGCTACCAGGGAAGCCCCATCATTTAGTTTTAAAAGAATCATTTAAAAAATGTTATTGGGGTATAATTGATTTGTAATGTTATATTAGTTTCAGCTGTACAGTGAAGTGGGTCAGTTATACACAGACGTATATTCACTCTTAGATTCTTTTTCTGTATAACCATTACAAAGTATTTTTTTAATCTTTTTAAGAATCTGTTTTAAAAGTCTTTTTTTGAATTTGTTGCAATATTGCTTCTGTTTTATGTTTCGATTTTTCGGCTGTGAGGCATGTGGGATCTTAGCTCCCTGACCAGGGATCAAACCCACACCCTACATCAGAAGGTGAACTCAACCGCTGTTCCTCCAGGGAAGCCCCGTTGCAGAGTATTGGGTAGAGTTCCCTGTGCTTACAGTGGGTGTTCAGTCACTCAGTCATGTCTGACTCTGTGTGACCCACGGACTATAGCACACCAGGCTTCCCTGTCCTTCACCATCTCCTGGAGTTTGCTCAGATTCATGTCCTTTGAGTCAGTGATGCCATCCAACCATCTCATCCTCTGTCACCCCCTTCTCCTCCTGCCCTCAGTCTCTCCCAGCATCCAGGTCTTTTCCAAGGAGTTGGCTCTTCCCATCAGGTGGCCAAAGGATTGGAGCTTGAGCTTCAGCATCAGTGCTCGCAGGGAATATTCAGGGCTGCTTTCCTTTAGCAGGATGGACTGGCGTGACCTCCTGCGACACAGTGGGTCCTCTTGGTCACCTGCTTTATGCGTGGTCGTGTGTGTACCTCAGTCCTGTCTTCGTGTTTATCCTCCCTCCCTGACTGCCCCCTTCAGAACCATCCGCTTATTTTTTACATCTATAACTATTTCTGTTTGGTACATACATTCATTTGTAGCCGTTTTTTAGATTCCACATATAGAGACATAAAAGAACCATTTTAAACCAAAGCTTTGCCAACTGCTTCCTCCTGTGCTTATAAAGGCAACTACAAATGAAAATTAAGAGGCTGACTCCTTCCTATTGAAAACAAGAGGAGACTTCCCCTTTTTCTTTTCTTAGGGCGCTGACTGTGTAATTGTCAGTTGCTTCTCTGTCTCTTTGAAATGTATGCGAATCTTTGTAAAAGCTAAATCGGCCTCTGTCAACTTCATGACCAGGAGTGTCTCTCTTAAGGACCCCAAACCGTCTCTTTGAAGCATCAACCTTGAGGAAGAAGGAACCTCTCTTTGCCTGTTTCTCTCGGAAGACAGAAGCCTCCAAGCTGCAAAACTAGTTCCTGTCCTAAAGGTACAAGAGGTGGATTTTTTCCTCTGGATAAAGCCAGTTAGCCAACATAGGTAGTTATCCCAACTCCCGGGCGCATGCGTCTCAAATTAAGATGAATTATGTGTGACCAGCGGTGCTGCCAATTCTTTTTGCTTGTGGGCCAGCTATGGTTTATCTTGAGGCCTGGTGTGTAATTGGTTGTATCTGCTCGGCCGTATAAAAGCCTGAGATTTTTTCCCCTTGTCTAGTTTTGCTTCATGTCTGACTCTGTGACCCACGGACTGTAGCACACCAGGCTTCCCTGTCCTTCACCATCTCCTGGAGTTTGCTCAGATTCATGTCCTTTGAGTCAGTGATGCCATCCAACCATCTCATCCTCTGTCACCCCCTTCTCCTCCTGCCCTCAGTCTCTCCCAGCATCCAGGTCTTTTCCAAGGAGTTGGCTCTTCCCATCAGGTGGCCAAAGGATTGGAGCTTGAGCTTCAGCATCAGTGCTCGCAGGGAATATTCAGGGCTGCTTTCCTTTAGCAGGATGGACTGGCGTGACCTCCTGCGACACAGTGGGTCCTCTTGGTCACCTGCTTTATGCGTGGTCGTGTGTGTACCTCAGTCCTGTCTTCGTGTTTATCCTCCCTCCCTGACTGCCCCCTTCAGAACCATCCGCTTATTTTTTACATCTATAACTATTTCTGTTTGGTACATACATTCATTTGTAGCCGTTTTTTAGATTCCACATATAGAGACATAAAAGAACCATTTTAAACCAAAGCTTTGCCAACTGCTTCCTCCTGTGCTTATAAAGGCAACTACAAATGAAAATTAAGAGGCTGACTCCTTCCTATTGAAAACAAGAGGAGACTTCCCCTTTTTCTTTTCTTGGGGCGCTGACTGTGTAATTGTCAGTTGCTTCTCTGTCTCTTTGAAATGTATGCGAATCTTTGTAAAAGCTAAATCGGCCTCTGTCAACTTCATGACCAGGAGTGTCTCTCTTAAGGACCCCAAACCGTCTCTTTGAAGCATCAACCTTGAGGAAGAAGGAACCTCTCTTTGCCTGTTTCTCTCGGAAGACAGAAGCCTCCAAGCTGCAAAACTAGTTCCTGTCCTAAAGGTACAAGAGGTGGATTTTTTCCTCTGGATAAAGCCAGTTAGCCAACATAGGTAGTTATCCCAACTCCCGGGCGCATGCGTCTCAAATTAAGATGAATTATGTGTGACCAGCGGTGCTGCCAATTCTTTTTGCTTGTGGGCCAGCTATGGTTTATCTTGAGGCCTGGTGTGTAATTGGTTGTATCTGCTCGGCCGTATAAAAGCCTGAGATGCCTTTCAGTCTTTGTCATCTCCTAGCAGATTGTCTGAGAGGCGCCTCACATTCTGGCTTCATGCTTTATTCAATAATAAAATTGTTTCCTTTCTTTGCTACCTTGGTGGATAGGTTTTCTGGGTTTGGAGGAGATTTGTTTTTAGTTGTATTTCCCCAACGCCCACCAGAACCAAACAGTTTAAAACCGCACTCATGGAGGATATCATTATATGAGGTTTTGTTAAAAGGTCTGGAGGAAGGTGCTGGAGATTGAGAGAAGAAGGAGGAAACCGTATCCAGCTTTCCCTTCATTTACTCAGCCCCAAGGAAGGTAAGGCTTCTGCACAGAGTCGGCCCTGAGTGTGGTCCTGTGACCTCCGCCTGGGGAGGGGCTGGCGTTCTAGACCAGATAATAGTGGAGGGTGTTTTCCTTTGCCATTTTTAAAGTCATACAGACTTTTTATTTATTTTGATTGCATTGGTACTTTGTGGCAGTGCGCAGGCTTCTCTGGCTGCAGAGCCACGGGCTCTGGAACACATGGGTTCAGTAGTTGCCTCGGTGTGCAGGCTTAATTACCCTGAGGCATATGGGAAGTCAGTTTGCGGACCAGGGATTCAGCCTGCATACCTTGTGTTGGAACGCAGAGTGTTAACTTTTGGCCTCAATGGAAGTCCCTCTTTTATCTTTCTTAGGAAAACAAAGAACCCACTGGTATTTCCAGGTCCACCTGAGATGATAATCTGGAAACACACCACCTGACTTAGGGAACATTCAGTACCTGTCTCAGCTCCAAGGGGTGCCATAAACACTGTCGCCCGTGTGGAGGACACCTTGGAGTCCCACGGCACCAACGTGCTGTCTGTGTTGTGGCCAAGTCTCTTACAGAGGTTGCTTCAGAAAACCTGTGTTCACATTTTCTACCTGCTGCCTGAGACAGGTTCAGGGACAGCAAGAAAGCTCTGGAACCTCCCAAGAATCAATTCTGCTTCTTTGATTACCAGCTGACATTTTCCTTTTTTCCCTCCTTTCCGTTCCTAACGTCTCTCTCCTGGATGCACGATTTTTAAGAGCAGCAGCTTCATGTTCCTGTTTGCTCCTGGAACCCCAGCAGGGCTTGGGACATGGTAGACTCTTCACAAGGGAGACCAGCACATGCATTTGCTTGTCTCCTTGGTTGCCCTGTAGCACCATCTTCTCAAAGTTTTCAAAGCATGTGTCACGCTCAGTCCCTCAGTTGTGTCTGACCCTTTGCAGCCCCATGGACTGCAGCCCGCCAGGCTCCTCTATCCGTGGAATTCTCCAGGCAAGAATACTGGAGTTGGGTAGCTATTCCCTTCTCCAGGGGATCTTCCCCACCCAGGGATCAAACCCAACACTCATGCAGGACAGGCAGATTCTTTACTGCCCCAGCCACCAGGAGCTGCCCTGAGCTGTTGGCATTTAGACAAGAAGCAAAGGAGGAATAGCAGAGGGACTCCAGAAAATGGGATATGCATCCGGGCTGATGTCACATCCTGGCCCAGACCCCATGTCACAGGCTTGCCCAGAGACCGGAGACAGCGGGTTGAGATGTTCTGAACAGAAAGGACTGAACCCGGAGTATCAAGCATGGGTGACCGGTTCAGTAGTTGCCTCGGTGTGCAGGCTTAATTACCCTGAGGCATATGGGAAGTCAGTTTGCGGACCAGGGATTCAGCCTGCATACCTTGTGTTGGAACGCAGAGTGTTAACTTTTGGCCTCAATGGAAGTCCCTCTTTATCTTTCTTAGGAAAACAAAGAACCCACTGGTATTTCCAGGTCCACCTGAGATGATAATCTGGAAACACACCACCTGACTTAGGGAACATTCAGTACCTGTCTCAGCTCCAAGGGGTGCCATAAACACTGTCG
This sequence comes from Tragulus kanchil, assembly GCA_022376925.1. Lineage (NCBI taxonomy): Eukaryota > Metazoa > Chordata > Mammalia > Artiodactyla > Tragulidae > Tragulus > Tragulus kanchil. Next base: position 25,233,851 of record JAIOJX010000032.1, read on the forward strand.
CCCGTGTGGAGGACACCTTGGAGTCCCACGGCACCAACGTGCTGTCTGTGTTGTGGCCAAGTCTCTTACAGAGGTTGCTTCAGAAAACCTGTGTTCACATTTTCTACCTGCTGCCTGAGACAGGTTCAGGGACAGCAAGAAAGCTCTGGAACCTCCCAAGAATCAATTCTGCTTCTTTGATTACCAGCTGACATTTTCCTTTTTTCCCTCCTTTCCGTTCCTAACGTCTCTCTCCTGGATGCACGATTTTTAAGAGCAGCAGCTTCATGTTCCTGTTTGCTCCTGGAACCCCAGCAGGGCTTGGGACATGGTAGACTCTTCACAAGGGAGACCAGCACATGCATTTGCTTGTCTCCTTGGTTGCCCTGTAGCACCATCTTCTCAAAGTTTTCAAAGCATGTGTCACGCTCAGTCCCTCAGTTGTGTCTGACCCTTTGCAGCCCCATGGACTGCAGCCCGCCAGGCTCCTCTATCCGTGGAATTCTCCAGGCAAGAATACTGGAGTTGGGTAGCTATTCCCTTCTCCAGGGGATCTTCCCCACCCAGGGATCAAACCCAACACTCATGCAGGACAGGCAGATTCTTTACTGCCCCAGCCACCAGGAGCTGCCCTGAGCTGTTGGCATTTAGACAAGAAGCAAAGGAGGAATAGCAGAGGGACTCCAGAAAATGGGATATGCATCCGGGCTGATGTCACATCCTGGCCCAGACCCCATGTCACAGGCTTGCCCAGAGACCGGAGACAGCGGGGTTGAGATGTTCTGAACAGAAAGGACTGCGTTCCAAATCTGTCCTCAAGCAGAAGTAAGTTGCCAGAAGCGCATATGAAGAAGCAAAAGAACTTCAAAGAGCTGTAATACTGTGGGGGAATTTTAAACACTCACATCTCCTGAGCTAGTCTTTCTTCAAAGAAGCAACTTGTCTTTGGGAACCATATGGCAGGAGCACACTGGATGTTTAAGAAAGCCCTTGGTTTGGGTAATTATGAGGAAGCTGTTGCTGCGTTCCATGATGCCACCTGATGGATCGTGAACACACAAGTGCCACACTCGGCACGGCTGGGGTTTATTATTTTTAACAGTCTCTGAAGGCCCGAGAAGAAATGAAGCAACTGCCAACGGTTGCTCTTGGCCAGCTTGTGGCTTGGAGAAGAAAGGGAATGAGGAGGAGGACCAGGATAAAGAGAAGAAAATGAGACGGAGAGGGGGCAGCATCGGATCTATTTTTTTCTTCTGATGAAAGTCATTATACAATCAACAGAAGCTACTTTCAGAAGAGAATGGATTTTTCATGGAGCAGAGGCAATCCGCGTAAAGGGACAGACGTCTGTTCAGAGTGTCGCCTCCTGGTAGTGTGTCCTTGAGGAGCTGAAGCGTCAACACTGAGCTCACGGGGAGCCGAGGAGGGGTGGGGCAGGGACTTCAGACCATGGGCAGTGTTGAAGAGGAGAAAAGACCATTTCCAGAACACACCTCTTGGGGCAACACCCTTCAGACTGTATACACACATCCAGGAGTCTGTCCTTTGGGGAAAAAACAGACACAGGAGGGGCAAGCCTTGCAGTGTATTTGATAAATTTCACTTTCTACCCTCACTTCTGACTCGGTAAATTTCTTTTACCACCAGCGTTGTTAGCCCTGATGCACCAACCTCTCCTGCTATGTCGAACAAGTCACCACAAATTGAACTTCATTCCATCAAGCTATAAATGGTGACAAGACCGGATCCCGTCCTCTAGAATCAGCACACTCTCGACCAGGCCTCCTAAATTCTGTTCACACATATTCCTGTAGCCCCATGGCTGATCAGTAAAGCCGATCAGAAAGCCGGGACCTATGCCACCCCTTCTCAGCAGAGAGTAGCCCAAGGTGATGTCATTGACCAATTGTCAGTAATTTGACTTTGCTGATCTGTCAGGGGAGAAGAATGGAGAATAACAATAGCACAGTCATCTTGGGCTGCGGAGATCCTTTGAAGATAAGAGGATCATTGCCTCTCCTAAACCAGCCGTCAGAAGCTGTCAGGGTTTCAGGAAGATTGAACAGTAATGCACCCAGCCCTGTCCACCATATGGGCGGAACGTTAACCCAGGCATGGCCAGAGTGGACCATCAAAGAAGCCCTGTTTCTCTGTCCTGGGTGCTGAGGTCTCTTGGTCTCACCCACTGTTGTCTTGCAGTGTACTCAATAAAGCTCGCTTTCTACTCTCAAAAAAAAAAAAAAAAAAAAAAAGACAAAACCCCACAACACTGCACAGCTCTCTCTATAGAAATTGAGTGGCCCTGAGCCAAGAACATCCCATCTGATATGTAGGAGTCACCCTTGCAGATTGCCAGCTGTCTCCCCACTTGTTCCCCTAAGTTAACAAGGCCATCAGGAGGCATAGAACTCTCTCTCTGCTTTCTTATTGCTTCATCTTGGCATATGAAAGGAAAATAAGGACCTTCTTGCCTTTGAAGAAATCTTCCAGCATGAAAGAGATAGACCAAATAGAAAAAAAATGACCCTGGAAAAAATAGATTAATTTAGAGGAGCAAAAAGGGAACGTTAAAAAACCACACACACCTTAAATTAGTATCTGTAGAGACCCTCGGGGATATATTCATTAACCAAGAACAGGATTCTATGAAAAAGTAATGGTTAGGGGGAGAAAAAGCACTTAGAAATGAAGAATGGTATTGCCAAAAGAGAGTATACACACATCCAGGAGTCTGTCCTTTGGGGAAAAAACAGACACAGGAGGGGCAAGCCTTGCAGTGTATTTGATAAATTTCACTTTCTACCCTCACTTCTGACTCGGTAAATTTCTTTTACCACCAGCGTTGTTAGCCCTGATGCACCAACCTCTCCTGCTATGTCGAACAAGTCACCACAAATTGAACTTCATTCCATCAAGCTATAAATGGTGACAAGACCGGATCCCGTCCTCTAGAATCAGCACACTCTCGACCAGGCCTCCTAAATTCTGTTCACACATATTCCTGTAGCCCCATGGCTGATCAGTAAAGCCGATCAGAAAGCCGGGACCTATGCCACCCCTTCTCAGCAGAGAGTAGCCCAAGGTGATGTCATTGACCAATTGTCAGTAATTTGACTTTGCTGATCTGTCAGGGGAGAAGAATGGAGAATAACAATAGCACAGTCATCTTGGGCTGCGGAGATCCTTTGAAGATAAGAGGATCATTGCCTCTCCTAAACCAGCCGTCAGAAGCTGTCAGGGTTTCAGGAAGATTGAACAGTAATGCACCCAGCCCTGTCCACCATATGGGCGGAACGTTAACCCAGGCATGGCCAGAGTGGACCATCAAAGAAGCCCTGTTTCTCTGTCCTGGGTGCTGAGGTCTCTTGGTCTCACCCACTGTTGTCTTGCAGTGTACTCAATAAAGCTCGCTTTCTACTCTCAAAAAAAAAAAAAAAAAAAAAAGACAAAACCCCACAACACTGCACAGCTCTCTCTATAGAAATTGAGTGGCCCTGAGCCAAGAACATCCCATCTGATATGTAGGAGTCACCCTTGCAGATTGCCAGCTGTCTCCCCACTTGTTCCCCTAAGTTAACAAGGCCATCAGGAGGCATAGAACTCTCTCTCTGCTTTCTTATTGCTTCATCTTGGCATATGAAAGGAAAATAAGGACCTTCTTGCCTTTGAAGAAATCTTCCAGCATGAAAGAGATAGACCAAATAGAAAAAAAATGACCCTGGAAAAAATAGATTAATTTAGAGGAGCAAAAAGGGAACGTTAAAAAACCACACACACCTTAAATTAGTATCTGTAGAGACCCTCGGGGATATATTCATTAACCAAGAACAGGATTCTATGAAAAAGTAATGGTTAGGGGGAGAAAAAGCACTTAGAAATGAAGAATGGTATTGCCAAAAGAGAGTTCCAAAGAAGAGATGTGAGATAAAAATGAAGGAATACTTTAAGAAGTTGAATAAAAAGGCTAATAGAAGGAGAAGATGAGAGAATCAATTGAGGAGGGTGACTATCTGAATAACTGGAATTCTGGGAAGCTAGAAGAGAGAAAAGAGAGGGACGGAAATAATTTTAATGCAGGATTATTTCCCTGAGCTGAAAGCACAGATACTTCAGTTAGGAGGGCAGACCCAGTGCTAAGAACAAGGAAGGAAGGCCACTAGCTAGTCACACTATTGTGACACATCAGGCCACTAAGAAGAGTTGAAAAGGCCCCAGAATAATGCATGGCATCTCAACAAGAACAAGAGTGAGAGTCACAGTGACTTCCTCACTGGCAGCACTGGATTCCCAACAAAAAGAGCAATGCCCTCCCAGGTTTGAAGGGAAATTAGTGTTAAAATTTTTCAATGTATTAATCCATTTAAGGATAAAAGATGTGGTATATATACATATAATGGAATATATATATATATATGTTTATATATATCATGGAATGTTACTCAACCATAAAAAGGAACAAAATTGGGTCATTTGTAGAGATGTGGATGAACCTAGAGTTTGTCATATAGAGTGAAGTAAGTCAGAAAGAGAAAATCAGATCTCATGTGTTAACTCCTGTAGATGGAAGCTAGAAAAATGGGGCCAATGGACCTATGTGCAGAGCGGGAACAGAGATGAGCATAGAGAAAGGACTTGTGGGCCCAGGAGGGGAAGGAGCAGGTGGGATGAATTGTGGTTGCATTGACACAGACACCACCGTGTGTAAAGTAGACAGCTAGCGGAAGTGCTGTGGAGCACTGGAGGCTCGGCTCAGTGCTCTCTGGTGACCTAGAGGGCAGGATGGGTGGAGTGGGAAGAAGGCTCAAGAAGGAGGGAATCTATGTATATATATATATGTATATATATTCATATATGCATGTATATACATATATATATATATATATATATATATAGCTGATCCACTTTGTTGTACATCAGAAGCTAACACAACATTATAAAGCAATTATAGGGGCTTTCTTGGTGGTCCAGTGGGTAAAGAGTCCGCCTTGCAGTACAGGGGGCGCCGGTTTGATCCCTGGCCCAGAAAGATCCCATGTGCCGCGGAGCGGCTGGGCCGGTGTGTCTAGTTACGAGCCAGAGCTCTGGAGAGCATGTGCCCAGAGCCAGTGCTCTGCAACAAGAGAGACCACTGTGATGGGAGGCCCACACAGCCTAATAATAAAGATGGATGAAAAATAAACAATGACTTAGAGGCCAAAAAAAAAATTAAAAAGCAATTATAGGGCTTCCCTGGTGGTCCAGTGGGTAAGGACACCGCCTTGCAGTCCAAGGGGCGCCGGTTCAATCCCTGGCCTGGGAAGATCCCACGTGCCGTGGAGTGGCTGGACTGATGTGTCCAATTACCGAGCTGGAGCTCTGGAGCGCATGCACCCAGAGCAGGTGCTCTGCGACAACAGAGGCCACTGGATGAGAGGCCCACAGGAGCCAAAGAACAAAGATGGATGAAACTAGACAAACGAAAGACCAGTGGAAGTGGCCCGCCCACCTCCTCCCTCCCCACCCCCGCCAAAATAAATAAATAAATACATGTTGAAAAAAAATGCAATTATACACCAAAAAGCATTAATCCATTTAAAATAATAAACCCATTATGTGTTAACATAAATAACATTTTCTTAAAAAATAACATTTTGAGAAATCTTTCTGACTGATTTGGTAAGATAGGAATAAATACATTTTTTTGGGAAAAAAAAGCTGAACTGAAATTAGGAGGTAGAGAAAGGATTTGGGGCTGGGCCCAGGAGGGAGAAGGAGGGCCGGGGGGCAGGTGGGATGAATTGTGGTTGCATTGACACAGACACCACCGTGTGTAAAGTAGACAGCTAGCGGAAGTGCTGTGGAGCACTGGAGGCTCGGCTCAGTGCTCTCTGGTGACCTAGAGGGCAGGATGGGTGGAGTGGGAAGAAGGCTCAAGAAGGAGGGAATCTATGTATATATATATATGTATATATATTCATATATGCATGTATATACATATATATATATATATATATATATATATAGCTGATCCACTTTGTTGTACATCAGAAGCTAACACAACATTATAAAGCAATTATAGGGGCTTTCTTGGTGGTCCAGTGGGTAAAGAGTCCGCCTTGCAGTACAGGGGGCGCCGGTTTGATCCCTGGCCCAGAAAGATCCCATGTGCCGCGGAGCGGCTGGGCCGGTGTGTCTAGTTACGAGCCAGAGCTCGGGAGAGCATGTGCCCAGAGCCAGTGCTCTGCAACAAGAGAGACCACTGTGATGGGAGGCCCACACAGCCTAATAATAAAGATGGATGAAAAATAAACAATGACTTAGAGGCCAAAAAAAAAATTAAAAAGCAATTATAGGGCTTCCCTGGTGGTCCAGTGGGTAAGGACACCGCCTTGCAGTCCAAGGGGCGCCGGTTCAATCCCTGGCCTGGGAAGATCCCACGTGCCGTGGAGTGGCTGGACTGATGTGTCCAATTACCGAGCTGGAGCTCTGGAGCGCATGCACCCAGAGCAGGTGCTCTGCGACAACAGAGGCCACTGGATGAGAGGCCCACAGGAGCCAAAGAACAAAGATGGATGAAACTAGACAAACGAAAGACCAGTGGAAGTGGCCCGCCCACCTCCTCCCTCCCCACCCCCGCCAAAATAAATAAATAAATACATGTTGAAAAAAAATGCAATTATACACCAAAAAGCATTAATCCATTTAAAATAATAAACCCATTATGTGTTAACATAAATAACATTTTCTTAAAAAATAACATTTTGAGAAATCTTTCTGACTGATTTGGTAGAAGATAGCTGGAGTCTCATATGAGCTTCTGCATTCAGCCTGTGTAATTTCTTGTTTTGGCTGAGGGAAAAAAGTTTAACCTAGAATTGTATAGCCAGCTGAACTGAAATTAGGAGGTAGGATTAAGATATTTTCAGACAATCAGGGACCCTGAAGTGTTATCTCCTACGCCACGTTTTTGGGAGGAAACTGTTTGAAAATGTGCTGCAGCAAAGCCAAGGAGTAAGCCAAAGAAAGCAAATGCCTGAGGTTCTGGAAACTTGGGAGATCGACCCAGAAAAGCAGTGAAGATAAAGCCAGGGGGAGGCTGTGCAGACGGCTCTATGAATGAGTTCCTTGGGGAAAGGGCGGCTTGATGTGATGGGTGATATACTATGGAGTTGATGGGGAAAGTGGAAATACAGATAATATAGAATAGAGCATAATACAGATTTGTAAGCTCCAGGAGAAGCAAACAGGAGTGGAAGTGTGGGTGGTCGTCCTCCCTCAGTAGTGAAAGACTGGCCCAGGACCACAGCATGTACACATTGCTACTGGACTTCAGCTTTTAGTTGTATCCTACAGACAGAGCAAGGACAACTTGATTTTTGTTTCAGAATGGCCTGCTCCCGGAAACAGTGTTAAAAGGAACATAGAAATGTAGAGGGAAGGGGAGAGAGCTGAAGGCAAGCAAGGGCTACTGTGTGTCTCCTCTTGAAAAGGGAAAAGGACTCCACGGAATAGGAAATACAGCGCTAGTTTGTTGTTCACATTTACAAAAGTAACTACGAGAGGAGCCCTAGCTAGTGCTATTGGAGGAGGGCATGGCAACCCACGCCAGTGTCCTTGCCAGGAGAATCTTGTGGATAGAGGAGCCTGGCGGGCTCCAGTCCGTGGGGTCCCAAAGAGTTGGGCAAGACTGAGTATGCATGCCTGCAGCTAGCGCTCTGTCTCAGGGTGGTGGGGAGGGGAAGGGTTCAGACGCCACATCCTCATCTAATAAAGATTCAACCATGCAATAAACTGATCGATCAAGAAACAGTGGTGAAGGCCTATTATGTCATGATACGGAGGTGAATGGCAGATCAGCTGAAAAGATGGAGATGGAGAGAGGAGAGGCGAGAGGTTGCTGCCTTGATTTACTCTGTGATTTAAAATGAATTTCAGAGTGGATGAATTAAGAGATTGGGATTGACATCTATACACTATGGATACTGTATAGAACATAGATAACAGGGCTTTCCTGGTGGTCCAGTGGGTAGGGACACTGCCTTGCAGTGAAAGGGGCACAGGTTCGATCCCTGGCCCAGGAGGATTCCATGTGCCGTGGAGTGGCTGGACTAGTGTGTCCAATTACGAGCCAGCGCTGTGGAGCGAGAGAGGCCACTGCGATGCAAGGCCCATGCAGGCCAGAGAATAAAGATGGAAGAAAAATAAATAAATAAAAAATCAATAAAAAGAGGCCAAAATTAAAAAAATATATAGTTCTAAAAAAATAAATAACTAATGAGAGCCTACCATACAGCACAGGGAACTTGACTCAGTGCTCTGTGGTGACCTGAAGGCAGGGGAAATCCATAAGAGAGAGGCTGTATGCACACGTAGGGCTGATTCACTTCCAGCACAGCAGAACCTAACACAACATTGTAAAGCAACTGTACTCCAATAAGAATTAATTCTTTGGTCTTAAAGACCAAAGAAAAACGAATAAGTAGATCTGTGTGGTCCAGGCCGCCAATCTCTGTGATCAGATCGACTTCATCCTTGCCTTGTGTTTGTGATGTGGAGGTGGGGGGAGGTTGGTCTGTTCTGACTCAACCTACTCATCAATTCGGATCCGAATGCTCCAGAAGAACCTTCAGGGCTCATGCTATGTAAATGAAGGCCCACTGTTTTTCAAATCATGTCGTTCTTTCCTATTGAATCTCATCTCTGTAGGAGGATTGACAGATGTTCTCTGTTCTTAACCATCACTTAATCAACTTTCAAGGGAGGGTGGTGGAGGGCCGGTGGTCAGGACTGGGATGGGGCAGAAGACTGTTCCCTCGCAGGGTGGCTGCTACGGCAACTCCCAAGGAGAGAAGCCTTGCTTGGTCACCTGCCACCATCCTGGTGAGTGCACTGGGAGACCAGTCTGGATGTTGAAGAAAAACCCGTTCATCCAGTGAAGCACTGGAATCAGAAGTGAGATTTAACCGTGCTCCTGATAGTCCTGAGGCAGGGGAGGCACATAGAGAACAGCCTTTAGGGACCCCCTCTAACCAGAAGAGGGCCATCCTAAGTCAGGCAACCAACCACATTAAGAATAACTAACCTGGACTTCCCTGGTGGTCCAGTGGTTAAAAATCTGCCTTGCAATACGGAGGATATGGATTCCATCCCTGGTCAGTGGAATAAAATCCTACATGCTGCAGGGCAGCTAAACCCTCCTGCCGGAACTACAGAGCCCCTGCACCACAACTAGAGAACCTATGAAGAGTCCGCCTGTCATGGCAAGACCCGATGGAGCCAAATTCATTCATTCATTCATTCATTCATTAAAAAACATAACCAACCTGGTGTACCAAGTGTAAATGGAGGCCTAGATGCTGAGAAACTCTTGAATTCTCTGCGTGAAAGAGATATCTCATCACCTTGTAAAGAGCAGAGACTTCTTCTAAACAAAACCTGTTTATTGTGGAATTCATTCAGTAGTCGTTTATTTGGAGCCAGAAGAATAAGATTTGGAGGAAGAAAGAAGAGAGATGTCTTCATCTCAGTTGCTTTTGTCCATGAGAGTCTGTAGGCTTCTTGGAGTTGATCTTTATAACTCTTAAAGATATAGAATTTTGGAAGTTATCCGATTAAATTCCCAGATGCCTATTTCTTCGCTAAAAAGGCAGTTGGCTGGTCATAGTAGGCACTGACCACATTCTATGCAAGCTTACAGCCTTCTGAGCCATGCTACAGTCAGAGAATTTCCAGGCTTACAGGTCTCCTCTTCTTCCATAAAGGAGAACCTTGAGAACTTATTTCCCCAGCTTTCTTACACACACAAATTAATCAGGCTCATCTACTTGAGGCTTTAATTTGGAAGAGAGGAAGGAGAGGAGGAGGCTCTGGGTGGAGGCTGTTTTGCCAGTGCAGGAGCTGCTGAGATGTCTGACTGATTTCAGGGGTGGGGAGACTGCAAAGTGGAGCATCCACCAAGGGACAGTGGAGGTGGCCACAGTGAGGGAGGCTTCATCCATGGGACAGTTGCATGGTGCAGTTTCAGTCACTGACCTAGAATTCTTTGACTCAGGGCTCAGCTTTCCCAACAGTGTGCAGACAGCCATGCGCTGCCCTTTGATGAACTCCTTTGCTGTTTAATCAGCTACAGAAAATCTCTGTGCTTGCATCAGGAACACTGATCAATATGGTTGTCTGTGCTGATCAAAAGAACCAGATAACCGCCAGATTTCCTGTCAAATGAGAGCATCCATTTGAACAGAAATAAAGTTAATGTATGTACTTATGAACATATATGTTTTATGCCTACATGCTCAGTCACTCAGCTGGGTCTGACTCTTTGTGACCCCATGGACTGTAGCCCGCCAGGCTCCTTTGTCCATGGGAATTCCCAGGCAAGAATGCTGCAGTGGGTTGCCATTTCCTCCTCCAAGAGATCTTCCCAACCCAAGGACCAAACCCATGTTTCCCGCATTTTCTGTACTGGCAGGTGGATTCTTTACCACTGAGCCATCTGGGAAACCTTATTTGTTTTATACAGGCAGCCATTTGTGATTAAAGATGGGTGGAGGGGCTTCCCTGGTGGTCCAGTGGGTAAGGACACCGCCTTGCAGTGCGAAGGGCGTCGGTTCAATCCCTGGCCTGGGAAGATCCCATGTGCAGCGGAGCGGCTGGACCGATGTGTCCAACTACCGACCTGGAGCTCTGGAGCGCATGCGCCCAGAGTTGGTGCTCTGCAGTGACAGAGGCCACTGCAATGGGAGGCCCACACAGGCCAAAGAACAAAGATGGATGTAAATAGATAAATGAAAGACAAATAGAAGTGCCCCCACCCCCAAAAAAAGATGAGTGGGGAAGGGGTTTCCCTGGTGATCCAGTGGGTGAAGAATCTGCCTTGCAGTGCAAGGGGCACCTGTTCGATCCCTGGTCTGGGAAGATCCCACATGCCGCGGAGCGGTTGGACCAATGTGTCCAGTTAAGAGCTAGTGCTCTGGAGTGCACGCATCCAGAGCCAGTGCTCTGCAAAGAGAGAGGCCCTGCAATGGGAGGCCCACATAGGCCAAAGAATAAAGATGGATAAAAATAAATAAATAAATAAACCAATAAAAGAGGCCAAAACTTTAAAAAAAAAAAGATGAGTGGAAAAACTGGTCTCTCATAGACATGAATGAAGTTTGAAACTCCGGTTTTAAAAGCTGTGCCCCCGAATTTAATACACCGGCATTTTATTTAGTTTTCAAACAGAGTGCCAGCTAACTTTGACTCTGAATTATTATGGCAGGAATGGCTGACAGTATAATTATGGTGTGCCTCTAAGTCATCTTATATTGTACAGAAAGTAGATCTTTACTCCCATTGAACTTCTGGAGAGGGGGGTAGACTGTGCTTTGGATCTTAGAAAATGTTTTCATTGCGTTATTTTCAAATGAGAGCATCCATTTGAACAGAAATAAAGGTTAAATGTATGTACTTATGAACATATATGTTTTATGCCTACATGCTCAGTCACTCAGCTGGGTCTGACTCTTTGTGACCCCATGGACTGTAGCCCGCCAGGCTCCTTTGTCCATGGGAATTCCCAGGCAAGAATGCTGCAGTGGGTTGCCATTTCCTCCTCCAAGAGATCTTCCCAACCCAAGGACCAAACCCATGTTTCCCGCATTTTCTGTACTGGCAGGTGGATTCTTTACCACTGAGCCATCTGGGAAACCTTATTTGTTTTATACAGGCAGCCATTTGTGATTAAAGATGGGTGGAGGGGCTTCCCTGGTGGTCCAGTGGGTAAGGACACCGCCTTGCAGTGCGAAGGGCGTCGGTTCAATCCCTGGCCTGGGAAGATCCCATGTGCAGCGGAGCGGCTGGACCGATGTGTCCAACTACCGACCTGGAGCTCTGGAGCGCATGCGCCCAGAGTTGGTGCTCTGCAGTGACAGAGGCCACTGCAATGGGAGGCCCACACAGGCCAAAGAACAAAGATGGATGTAAATAGATAAATGAAAGACAAAGAAGTGCCCCACCCCAAAAAGATGAGTGGGGAAGGGGTTTCCCTGGTGATCCAGTGGGTGAAGAATCTGCCTTGCAGTGCAAGGGGCACCTGTTCGATCCCTGGTCTGGGAAGATCCCACATGCCGCGGAGCGGTTGGACCAATGTGTCCAGTTAAGAGCTAGTGCTCTGGAGTGCACGCATCCAGAGCCAGTGCTCTGCAAAGAGAGAGGCCCTGCAATGGGAGGCCCACATAGGCCAAAGAATAAAGATGGATAAAAATAAATAAATAAATAAACCAATAAAAGAGGCCAAAACTTTAAAAAAAAAAAGATGAGTGGAAAAACTGGTCTCTCATAGACATGAATGAAGTTTGAAACTCCGGTTTTAAAAGCTGTGCCCCCGAATTTAATACACCGGCATTTTATTTAGTTTTCAAACAGAGTGCCAGCTAACTTTGACTCTGAATTATTATGGCAGGAATGGCTGACAGTATAATTATGGTGTGCCTCTAAGTCATCTTATATTGTACAGAAAGTAGATCTTTACTCCCCATTGAACTTCTGGAGAGTGGGTGGGTTTTTCTGCTTCCATGTGACTGTGCAGGAATTAAGGTTTGGATCTTAGAAAATGTTTTCATTGCGTTATTTTCAAGTGTGTTTAAATCAAGTTGTTTTCTGAAAAAATTCCAAAAGACATTCAGATTCAACATGAGAAGGCAGCAAGTCTATTTTTTACCAAAAGTCAGTTTGGTCCAGATTTTCTGGGAGGGTTATTTTTTCAGCAACAGACATGACAAGAGTTCAAAGACCACAATTTGGCAGAATTTCTAGTCTGGGAACTCCAGCTCTTCTGTTTCTTTCTGGCAGAAGATCAGAATTTTAAAGACGTTTGTGTGATTTAATACCCCTAAACTGGCAGAGAGGGTCTGTCGTGGCTTAAACTCAAAGGAAACTCCCTGGGCTCCTTAGTCCTCCAGCAGGAAATAGGCTTCAAGGGCGGTGCATCCCACAGAAGGGAAGTCGCTCCCCTGTCCCTGATGTCATGGAGAATAATAATAGACCAGAGATGTTTTCTCCGTGTGGGAAATTTGGGGGCATCTACAGTGAGAGACCGAGAAGCTCACCCCATGGCCGGACACTGGAGCCCTTGTAATCCTCACATAGAGCCTGGACTGATACTGTGGATTGGAGATTGAGCTGCTTCTTTGTAATTCATTAGCTTTGGCTCTGCTTGGTCTTTGTTACTGTCTTGGGCTTTCCTGGTGGGGCGAGCGGAGGCTACTCTTTGCTGCAGTGCACAAGCTTCTTGTCTCAGTGGCTTCTTTTGTTGCAGAGCACAGACTGTAGGTGCATGGGCTTCAGTAGTTGCAGCACACGGGCTCAGTAATTGTGGCTCCCAGGCTCTAGGGTAGCTATGGCACGCAGGCTTATTTGCCCTGGGGCATGAGGAATCTTCCTGGGCCAGGAGTCAGACCCGTGTCCCCTGAAAACTGGCTCTCATAGAATTATTAATGGCCCAAAACCGGCATTTTATTTAGTTTTCAAACAGAGTGCCAGCTAACTTTGACTCTGAATTATTATGGCAGGAATGGCTGACAGTATAATTATGGTGTGCCTCTAAGTCATCTTATATTGTACAGAAAGTAGATCTTTACTCCCCATTGAACTTCTGGAGAGTGGGTGGGTTTTTCTGCTTCCATGTGACTGTGCAGGAATTAAGGTTTGGATCTTAGAAAATGTTTTCATTGCGTTATTTTCAAGTGTGTTTAAATCAAGTTGTTTTCTGAAAAAATTCCAAAAGACATTCAGATTCAACATGAGAAGGCAGCAAGTCTATTTTTTACCAAAAGTCAGTTTGGTCCAGATTTTCTGGGAGGGTTATTTTTTCAGCAACAGACATGACAAGAGTTCAAAGACCACAATTTGGCAGAATTTCTAGTCTGGGAACTCCAGCTCTTCTGTTTCTTTCTGGCAGAAGATCAGAATTTTAAAGACGTTTGTGTGATTTAATACCCCTAAACTGGCAGAGAGGGTCTGTCGTGGCTTAAACTCAAAGGAAACTCCCTGGGCTCCTTAGTCCTCCAGCAGGAAATAGGCTTCAAGGGCGGTGCATCCCACAGAAGGGAAGTCGCTCCCCTGTCCCTGATGTCATGGAGAATAATAATAGACCAGAGATGTTTTCTCCGTGTGGGAAATTTGGGGGCATCTACAGTGAGAGACCGAGAAGCTCACCCCATGGCCGGACACTGGAGCCCTTGTAATCCTCACATAGAGCCTGGACTGATACTGTGGATTGGAGATTGAGCTGCTTCTTTGTAATTCATTAGCTTTGGCTCTGCTTGGTCTTTGTTACTGTCTTGGGCTTTCCTGGTGGGGCGAGCGGAGGCTACTCTTTGCTGCAGTGCACAAGCTTCTTGTCTCAGTGGCTTCTTTTGTTGCAGAGCACAGACTGTAGGTGCATGGGCTTCAGTAGTTGCAGCACACGGGCTCAGTAATTGTGGCTCCCAGGCTCTAGGGTAGCTATGGCACGCAGGCTTATTTGCCCTGGGGCATGAGGAATCTTCCTGGGCCAGGAGTCAGACCCGTGTCCCCTGCATTAGGAGGCGGATTCTTTACCACTGGGCCACCAGAGACTGTGCTTCTTGTTTTCCCCTTTTCCTTTTCTCAACAGATGTGTGTGTGTGTGTGTCTGTGTGTGTATTCATGTACCGCTCTTCCTCCACCATTATCTCCTGTGTTTAGGGTGTTTCCGTGTTTGATCCTAGGTGGTGTGACCCTCAGGAGCCCCATCTATGTGTGGCTGAGAGCCATGCACACATGTTTATATGACTCGGTGTATGTAGGATCACTGCCTTGTGTTGGGGGCATTTACATGCCTGGGAAGACGTGTGTGCACATGTGTACTGATGTGTGTGTGTGCGTGTGCTGGGCATTCAAGGGGTGGAATGTAAGATTGTCTGCTTGAGTTTCTGACGACTCAGCACAGTTCTCCATGTCCTTTCTCTGATTAAACTAACCCACTTTATCTTTGGAAGACTATCGCTGCCTCGAGCTGTACTTTTTTTTTTTTTTTAGTGGGATTTGTTTTTGTTTGTTTTTGTCTGAGCCACTCGGCTTGTGGGATCTTAGTTCCCTGACTAGGGTTGGAATCTGGGCTGTGGCCGTCAACATGTGGAGTCCTAACCACTAGACCACCAGGGAATAAATCCCTGATGGGATTGTTTTGTTTTGTTTTAAATTTTATTTTAGTCTCCAGAAGGGAAGTCGTTGCGATGCAGTTGCAACCTTGGAATTTGGGGCATCTACAGTGAGAGACCGAGAAGCTCACCCCATGGCCGGACACTGGAGCCCTTGTAATCCTCACATAGAGCCTGGACTGATACTGTGGATTGGAGATTGAGCTGCTTCTTTGTAATTCATTAGCTTTGGCTCTGCTTGGTCTTTGTTACTGTCTTGGGCTTTCCTGGTGGGGCGAGCGGAGGCTACTCTTTGCTGCAGTGCACAAGCTTCTTGTCTCAGTGGCTTCTTTTGTTGCAGAGCACAGACTGTAGGTGCATGGGCTTCAGTAGTTGCAGCACACGGGCTCAGTAATTGTGGCTCCCAGGCTCTAGGGTAGCTATGGCACGCAGGCTTATTTGCCCTGGGGCATGAGGAATCTTCCTGGGCCAGGAGTCAGACCCGTGTCCCCTGCATTAGGAGGCGGATTCTTTACCACTGGGCCACCAGAGACTGTGCTTCTTGTTTTCCCCTTTTCCTTTTCTCAACAGATGTGTGTGTGTGTGTGTCTGTGTGTGTATTCATGTACCGCTCTTCCTCCACCATTATCTCCTGTGTTTAGGGTGTTTCCGTGTTTGATCCTAGGTGGTGTGACCCTCAGGAGCCCCATCTATGTGTGGCTGAGAGCCATGCACACATGTTTATATGACTCGGTGTATGTAGGATCACTGCCTTGTGTTGGGGGCATTTACATGCCTGGGAAGACGTGTGTGCACATGTGTACTGATGTGTGTGTGTGCGTGTGCTGGGCATTCAAGGGGTGGAATGTAAGATTGTCTGCTTGAGTTTCTGACGACTCAGCACAGTTCTCCATGTCCTTTCTCTGATTAAACTAACCCACTTTATCTTTGGAAGACTATCGCTGCCTCGAGCTGTACTTTTTTTTTTTTTTTAGTGGGATTTGTTTTTGTTTGTTTTTGTCTGAGCCACTCGGCTTGTGGGATCTTAGTTCCCTGACTAGGGTTGGAATCTGGGCTGTGGCCGTCAACATGTGGAGTCCTAACCACTAGACCACCAGGGAAATAAATCCCTGATGGGATTGTTTTGTTTTGTTTTTAAATTTTATTTTAGTTTTTACTTTTACAGAGTTTTGTTGTTTACAGATACGTATGATCCCAGATTAGTCACATGTATATCCCCTCCATCCCACCCCTCCAGGCCGTTGCACAGCACCCCTGCAGGATCCCCTTTTCTCACAGCGCAATGACAAAAGCTATTTTTTCACATATGATATAGGTTTTCATGATACTTCCTTTACGCCTCCCACCCACTGTTTATTCCCCACAATGTTCATATGTCTACTGTCCATGTTTGTTCCTGATGGGATTGTTAATCGTGGTAACTAGTATTATTTTGGCTGCAGAATTAGAGCACCTGACCCAGGCCCGTACAATCGAGAGCAACCATGCTCTGGACCACAACGACTGTTTTAAAGGCCGGCATTTAACCCAGATTGGGCCTGCAGAGCCCCAGCTGAGATTTTGCGGTTAATGGAGAAGGCTGCCTCTTTTCTACCAGGCTTGGATGATGCAGGCCTGCAGCTGCCAGTGGCCAAGCCGCCTGGCACGTGGACAGAAGACAGTTCATTCCCACAACAGCTGGTATTTGGTGAACACTTACTAAGGTACTGGGCTGAGTGCCAGAGATCATTTAATCAAGCTATGAACTAGAGTTGATCATGTCCTCAGGTAAGTAATGTATCCTTTACATTCACGGTGGAACAAGGGTTTGTGTGCAGGCAGTCTGACACTGGAGCTTGAGCTCTTAGCTGCTCCACTGTGAATACATTGTTGTGCTGTCTCTGCCTCATGGCTAAGGTGAGCAAAGAAAAGCCAGAGAGAAAGAGAACTGGGAGACGGACTGAGGGCAGAAGAACCCTGATGATGTTATTTGAGGACGCCAGGTCAAATGGAACCAGAAGATGGAGAGAAATGAAGCAGTAGACTCCGCTGGGTTGAAGCCAACTGTGCGTCAGGGCGATGCAGGTCAACTGTGCGTCAGGGCGATGCAGGTCCTGAGCTCAGGTTTTCTCCTTAGGGCTTTCATTGAGTGTGAATTGGGTTTTTGTCATTTGTAACTGAGGTATTTGAACCTGTCAACAATATATTACATTCTATAGCCTCAATGTGTCCTAGAAGGAACTGTTATATTTCTGGGAGGTCTGATACATGAGCCGCTAGCCACATGTGGCTGCTGAACCATTAAAATGCGCCTCATGTCCTGAAGAACATGAAGTTTCATTTCATCTTAACAAGTTACAGTTTAAGTAGCTATTAGGTACTCTATTGGGTGACATCATCGATTCAATGGATGTGAGTGTGAGCAAACTCCAGGAGACAGTGAAGGCAGGAAAGCTTGGTGTGCTGCTGTCCATGGGTTGCCAAGAGTTGGACATGACTGAGCGACTGAGCAACAACAACTGTATTGGAGAGCACAGATCTGGAGGCTGCAGCCACAGCTGTTCTCAGGGTCCTTCATACCTAAACATGAAGGGGTGAGAATTAGTTATTAGTTAACCCAACAAGTTAGAGGAACAATGGAAAAACAAATGTATGGGAGAGAGAGGAAAGATTTAGAAAATGAAAAAGAAATACTGGCTCAGAAAATAGTACACGAGAACATAAATCCAAGAGCTTGGAAAACTGAACTATAAAAATATGCACGTCATGAAATGAGTAAATCGCTAGCTAACCTACACAAGACATAAAAGGCGAAAGCACAAATATATAAATTTAGAAATAAGGATGGAAAAATAATCATAGATATGGAGGAAATAAGTTTTAAGAAAATGCTTTACTTATCTTTAGGTAAACAAATGTGAAGAAATGGAATTATTTTCTAGGAAAGTGAAAATTTCCAAAATTGAGTATAGTGGCTTGGCCAGAAAGCTCATCGGATAAACTGTTATGGCCACCCCTGAACGAACTTTTTGGCCAAGCCGTTTTTCTAAATGGAGCTGAAGCCAGCCAATGGATTGCCAGGGAACCAAATGGGAAATGTGCCAAAGAGCAACCCCTCCCCAGTCTGCCCAACGGAGACAGCTAAGCAGCCTCATAGCATTCTCAACAAAGAAATGTAATCATTCTCCATGGCTGGACCTTTATGACTTGTGAAACAAGTCTTTTTTTAAACCAAGTTTGAGGACTACAAAAGAAACAGTCCAGATCTTACTTTACACCAGCGTGATTCGGGTTTCAAATCCCAAGAAGCATTAGAAACAACAATAGAGATGAATTTAGCTTTGAAGAGCAGCACAAAATATTAATGAAATAAGAGCCAATGGAAACAACGAGAAGAAAGGCATTTCCTTGAATAGCCCATTAAAGACAGACAGCACCATAGCCAAGTGGGGCTCCCTCCAGGAGTTAAAGGTAATTCAGCTTCTCAATGTTTTCTTGTGCTCCATTTATTATCATTCTTGATTTTTAAACAAGATTTAATGAAATAGGAATTGGGGAAACTCTTGAAAATACAGATATATCCTTAATAAAACAGAGGTATGTCTCATGACAAAGTCAGCATTATTCTTAATGATGGAAACCCTTCTTTTTTTTTCTTAATTTGGCCACACTGCACGGCATACAGGATCTTTGTTCCCCAGCCAGAGATCAAACCTGAGCCCTGGCAGTGAAAGCAGAGTCCTAACTACTGGAGCACCAGGAATTCCCTGACGGAAACTCATTAACCCAAGTAAAGTCAGGAAAGAGATGAGGCTGCCCACTCTCACTGTTGTTATCTGGTAGTTTCTCCAGAGTATGAACCAATAAGGGGAAAAATAATCTATAGATAAATGGAGTTGCACGTCATGAAATAAAGTTTAAAAAAAGAAAGCACAAATATATAAATTTAGAAATAAGGATGGAAAAATAATCATAGATATGGAGGAAATAAGTTTTAAGAAAATGCTTTACTTATCTTTAGGTAAACAAATGTGAAGAAATGGAATTATTTTCTAGGAAAGTGAAAATTTCCAAAATTGAGTATAGTGGCTTGGCCAGAAAGCTCATCGGATAAACTGTTATGGCCACCCCTGAACGAACTTTTTGGCCAAGCCGTTTTTCTAAATGGAGCTGAAGCCAGCCAATGGATTGCCAGGGAACCAAATGGGAAATGTGCCAAAGAGCAACCCCTCCCCAGTCTGCCCAACGGAGACAGCTAAGCAGCCTCATAGCATTCTCAACAAAGAAATGTAATCATTCTCCATGGCTGGACCTTTATGACTTGTGAAACAAGTCTTTTTTTAAACCAAGTTTGAGGACTACAAAAGAAACAGTCCAGATCTTACTTTACACCAGCGTGATTCGGGTTTCAAATCCCAAGAAGCATTAGAAACAACAATAGAGATGAATTTAGCTTTGAAGAGCAGCACAAAATATTAATGAAATAAGAGCCAATGGAAACAACGAGAAGAAAGGCATTTCCTTGAATAGCCCATTAAAGACAGACAGCACCATAGCCAAGTGGGGCTCCCTCCAGGAGTTAAAGGTAATTCAGCTTCTCAATGTTTTCTTGTGCTCCATTTATTATCATTCTTGATTTTTAAACAAGATTTAATGAAATAGGAATTGGGGAAACTCTTGAAAATACAGATATATCCTTAATAAAACAGAGGTATGTCTCATGACAAAGTCAGCATTATTCTTAATGATGGAAACCCTTCTCTTTTTTTTTTCTTAATTTGGCCACACTGCACGGCATACAGGATCTTTGTTCCCCAGCCAGAGATCAAACCTGAGCCCTGGCAGTGAAAGCAGAGTCCTAACTACTGGAGCACCAGGGAATTCCCTGACGGAAACTCATTAACCCAAGTAAAGTCAGGAAAGAGATGAGGCTGCCCACTCTCACTGTTGTTATCTGGTAGTTTCTCCAGAGTATGAACCA
Organism: Tragulus kanchil; assembly: GCA_022376925.1. Lineage (NCBI taxonomy): Eukaryota > Metazoa > Chordata > Mammalia > Artiodactyla > Tragulidae > Tragulus > Tragulus kanchil. The sequence continues at coordinate 25,253,930 of JAIOJX010000032.1, forward strand.
ATAAGGGAAGAGAGAAGAGGAGAAAAACTGGAAAGGAAGAGAGAAAATTATTATTTCTGAATGCTGTGGTCCTGTCACTGGAAATCCCAAGGAATCAACTGAAAAAAGCTAGATGCAGTAAGAGAATTCAGTGAGACTGCTGATTCCCAAATCAATATATAATAATCGATAACTTTCCTAAATAACACTTTACTAGTTAATATAATGGGATAGGAAAATATGAAAATATGCACCACCTTATTCCTATTTTTTTAACTTTTTACTTTATATTGGATATAGCTGATTAATAATGTTGTAATAGTTTCGGGTGAACAGTGAAGGGCCTCAGCCACACATATCCATGGATCCATTCTCCCCAAATTCCCCTCCTATCCAGGCTGCCGCACGGCACTGAGCAGAGTCCCATGTGCTCAAATCAGGTGAAAACAAGGACTTTTGCCATTTATCAGATTGATAAGGTTATTAATAAAAATGTTTAGTATTTAAAAGTGTAAAAAATCATCAGTCATTCTCATAGAATGTTGGCGAGAGTGTAGTATCAGTGTAGCCTCTTAGTTAGGTAGTTAAACTTTACCCAGCATCGTAAACACATGCACACCCTCTGGCCCACCTACTCCCCCTCTAGGAAAGTCTCCAACAGGCACCATTCATATACACATAGGCACAGATACATGTACAAGGGTGTCTACTGTAGCATGGTTTGAGATGTCCGAAGATTTGTAAGGTAAGACATTTCCAGCAACGGCGGCAGTGGTGGAATATATTTAGAATAGAACACTAAAAGGATGTTTAAAAGAATAAAGCAGGTATATAGGTAAAGATATGAAACAGTCTCCAATATGTATTTTAAGAGAAGAAACCCATGAGAGATTGAGTGACGCCCGTAGTGGGCTCCCACTTGTATCAAGAAAAATTATTAATGGTAATTTCTGGGAGGATAAAATAAAATATGCAAAATGCTATTGAAAGGCCACCAGAAGTTCAAACACAAATGTTTTTCGTAATGCATTGCTCTTTCATAATCTTTGATGTTTTGCCATGTGTGTATGAATGTGGTTTTTTTTTTTGACTAATTAAAAATTTTTTTTATTAAACTTTTATTTTGTGTATTTGTCAAGATTTTGGATGTATTTCTCTCTCTCTTTTTTTGGTCACTTCTATTGGTCTTTCATTTATTTATTTATTTTTTCTTTATTTTAAAGATTTTACAGAGTTTTGTTGTTCACCGACATGTATGTTCCCAGATCATTCATATGCATATCCCTGGACCCCCCCCCCACCCAGTTCCCCCGCTCCCACCCCTCTGGACTATCGCCCCATGCCATTGTGAGCACTCCTATTCCCTTAGCACAATGACAATAGCTATCTTTTCCACACGTGCCAGTATAGGTTTCCATGTTACTCCCTCCATGCCTCCTCCTCCCTGTTTCTTCCCCTCAATGTCCATATGTCTATGCTCTGCCTGTTTTTCCATGAGTTCACTGCGTGTGTTATCAAGACCGTCCTACTAGATTCCATATATGTGAGTTAGTATAGTGTACTTGTCTTTCTCTTTTTGACTTACTTCACTTTTTATGATAGGTTCTAGAGCTAGCCACCTCATTAGGACTGAGTCTTCTGCATTTCTTTTAACAGCTGAGTAGTATTCCACTGTATATATGTACCAGAGCTTCTGGATCCATTCATTCGTCGATGGATATCTAGGTTGCTTCCATGTTCTGGCTATTGTATAGAGAGTTGCAATGAACATTGGGGTACAGGTGCTTCTTTCAGCTTTGATTTCATCAGGATATAAGCCTAAGAGTGGGATTGCTGGGTCATAAGGTGCTTCTATTTTTAGTTTTTAAAGAAATCTCCAGACTGTCTTCCATAGAGGCTGTATCAGTTTACATTCCCACTAGCAATGCAAGAGGGTTCCCTTTCCTCCGCACCCTCTCCAGCATTTATTGTCTCCAGATTTTTTGATGATGGCCATTCTGACGGGTGTGAAGTGGTATCTCATTGTGGTTTTGATTTTCATTTCTCTAATAATAAGCGAGGTTGAGCATCGTTTCATGTGGTTTTGGGCCATCTGTATGTCCTCTTTGGAGAGGTGTCTCTTTAGATCTTTTTCCCATTTTTTGACTGGGTTGTTCGTTTTTCCAGTGCTGAGTTGTCTGAGTTGCTTGTAGATTTTGGAGATGGATTCTTTGTCTGTTGTTTCATTTGCTATGATTTTCTCCCACTCTGTGGGGTGTCTGTTCAGTTTTTTTGTAATTTCTTTTGCTGTACAAAAGCTTTTAAGTTTCATGAGGTCCCACGTGTTCACTTTTCTTTTCAGTTCCACTATTCTAGTAGGTGGGTCAGAGAAGATCTTGCTTTGATTGATGTCCTTGAGGGTTTTGCCTATATTATCCTCTAAGAGTTTGTTGGTTTCTGGTCTTACATTTAGGCCTTTAATCCATTTTGAGTTGATCTTTGTGTATGGTGTCAGGGAATGTTCCAATTTCATTTTTTTGCATGTAGCTGTCCAATTTTCCCAGCACCACTTGTTGAAGAGGCTGTCTTTGTCTCATTTTATAGTTTCGCTTCCTTTGTCAAAAATAAGGTACCCATAGGTACGTGGGTTTATCTCTGGGTTCTCAATCTTGTTCCATTGGTCTATAGTTCTGTTTCTGTGCCAGTACCATACTGTCTTGATGACTGTTGCTTTGTAGTAGAGTCTGAAGTTAGGGAGGCTGATCCCTCCAACTCCGTTTTTCTTTCTCAGGATTGCTTTGGCTATTCGAGGCCTTTTGTGTTTCCATATGAACTGTGTTATTGTTTGGTCTAGTTCTGTGAAAAATGTCAATGATAGTTGGATAGGTATTACATTGAATCTGTAGATGACATTTGGTAGTATGGTCATTTTCACAAGATTGATTCTTCCAATCCAGGAACATGGAATATCTCTCCATCTGTTTAAGTCTTCTTTAATTTCTCTCATGAGTGTCTTGTAATTTTCTGTGTACAGTTCTTTTGTTTCTTTGGGTAGGTTTATTCCTAGATATTTGATTCTTTTGGTTATAATGATGAAGGGGATTGTCTCTTTGATTTCGTTTTCTGATTTTTCATTGTTTGTGTATAGGAATGCCAGTGATTTCTGTGTGTTGACTTTGTATCCTGCAACTTTGCTGAATTCGTTGATTAGCTCTAGTAGCTTTGTAATAGTGTCTTTGGGGTTTTCTATGTATAATATCATGTCGTCTGCAGAAAGAGAGAGCTTGACTTCTTCCTTTCCAATCTGGATTCCTTTTATTTCTTTCTCTTCTTCCTTCCTTTATTCTGTGTCTGAGTTGCTTGTAGATTTTGGAGATGGATTCTTTGTCTGTTGTTTCATTTGCTATGATTTTCTCCCACTCTGTGGGGTGTCTGTTCAGTTTTTTTGTAATTTCTTTTGCTGTACAAAAGCTTTTAAGTTTCATGAGGTCCCACGTGTTCACTTTTCTTTTCAGTTCCACTATTCTAGTAGGTGGGTCAGAGAAGATCTTGCTTTGATTGATGTCCTTGAGGGTTTTGCCTATATTATCCTCTAAGAGTTTGTTGGTTTCTGGTCTTACATTTAGGCCTTTAATCCATTTTGAGTTGATCTTTGTGTATGGTGTCAGGGAATGTTCCAATTTCATTTTTTTGCATGTAGCTGTCCAATTTTCCCAGCACCACTTGTTGAAGAGGCTGTCTTTGTCTCATTTTATAGTTTCGCTTCCTTTGTCAAAAATAAGGTACCCATAGGTACGTGGGTTTATCTCTGGGTTCTCAATCTTGTTCCATTGGTCTATAGTTCTGTTTCTGTGCCAGTACCATACTGTCTTGATGACTGTTGCTTTGTAGTAGAGTCTGAAGTTAGGGAGGCTGATCCCTCCAACTCCGTTTTTGTTTCTCAGGATTGCTTTGGCTATTCGAGGCCTTTTGTGTTTCCATATGAACTGTGTTATTGTTTGGTCTAGTTCTGTGAAAAATGTCAATGATAGTTGGATAGGTATTACATTGAATCTGTAGATGACATTTGGTAGTATGGTCATTTTCACAAGATTGATTCTTCCAATCCAGGAACATGGAATATCTCTCCATCTGTTTAAGTCTTCTTTAATTTCTCTCATGAGTGTCTTGTAATTTTCTGTGTACAGTTCTTTTGTTTCTTTGGGTAGGTTTATTCCTAGATATTTGATTCTTTTGGTTATAATGATGAAGGGGATTGTCTCTTTGATTTCGTTTTCTGATTTTTCATTGTTTGTGTATAGGAATGCCAGTGATTTCTGTGTGTTGACTTTGTATCCTGCAACTTTGCTGAATTCGTTGATTAGCTCTAGTAGCTTTGTAATAGTGTCTTTGGGGTTTTCTATGTATAATATCATGTCGTCTGCAGAAAGAGAGAGCTTGACTTCTTCCTTTCCAATCTGGATTCCTTTTATTTCTTTCTCTTCTCTTATTGCTGTTGCTAGCACTTCCAGGACTATGTTGAACAAGAGTGGTGAAAGTGGACACCCTTGTCTTGTTCCTGATCTTAGAGGGAATGCTTTCAGTTTTTCACCGTTGAGGATAATGTTTGCTGTGGGCTTCTCATATATGGCTTTTATTATGTTGAGATAGGTTCCTTCTATACCCATTTTCTGAAGAGTTTTTATCATAAATGGATGCTGTACTTTGTCGAAGGCTTTTTCTGCATCTATTGAGATGATCATGTGGTTTTTGTCTCTCAATTTGTTGATATGGTGTATCACATTGATTGATTTGCAGATATTAAAGAATCCTTGCACACCTGGGATGAACCCTACTTGATTGTGATGTATGAGTTTTTTGATGTGTCGTTGAATTCTGTTTGCTAGGATTTTGTTGAGGATCTTGGCATCTAAGTTCATCAGTGAAATTGGCCTATAGTTTTCCTTTTTTGTCTTGTCTTTGCCTGGTTTTGGTATCAGGGTAATGGTGGCCTTGTAGAATGTGTTTGGAAGTTTTCCTTCCTGTGCAATTTTTGGGAAGAGTTTTAGAAGGACAGGCACTAACTCTTCTTTAAATGTTTGGTAGAATTCGGCTGTGAAGCCATCTGACCCTGGGCTTTTATTTTTGGGTAGATTTTTTTATCACAAATTCGATTTCTGAGCTTGTGATTGGGTTGTTCAAAGTTTCTGTTTATTCCTGGCTCAGTCTTGGGAGATTAATCTTCCCCAAGAAACTGTCCATTTCTTCCAGGTTGTCCAGTTTGTTGCCATAGAGTTGTTCATAATAGTCTCTTAGAATCCTTTGGATTTCTGCATTATCTGTTGTAATCTCTCCTTTTTCATTTTTGATTTCATTGATCTGGTTCTTCTCTCTCTTTTTCTTAATGAGTCTGGCCAGTGGCTTGTGTGTTGACTTTGTATCCTGCAACTTTGCTGAATTCGTTGATTAGCTCTAGTAGCTTTGTAATAGTGTCTTTGGGGTTTTCTATGTATAATATCATGTCGTCTGCAGAAAGAGAGAGCTTGACTTCTTCCTTTCCAATCTGGATTCCTTTTATTTCTTTCTCTTCTCTTATTGCTGTTGCTAGCACTTCCAGGACTATGTTGAACAAGAGTGGTGAAAGTGGACACCCTTGTCTTGTTCCTGATCTTAGAGGGAATGCTTTCAGTTTTTCACCGTTGAGGATAATGTTTGCTGTGGGCTTCTCATATATGGCTTTTATTATGTTGAGATAGGTTCCTTCTATACCCATTTTCTGAAGAGTTTTTATCATAAATGGATGCTGTACTTTGTCGAAGGCTTTTTCTGCATCTATTGAGATGATCATGTGGTTTTTGTCTCTCAATTTGTTGATATGGTGTATCACATTGATTGATTTGCAGATATTAAAGAATCCTTGCACACCTGGGATGAACCCTACTTGATTGTGATGTATGAGTTTTTTGATGTGTCGTTGAATTCTGTTTGCTAGGATTTTGTTGAGGATCTTGGCATCTAAGTTCATCAGTGAAATTGGCCTATAGTTTTCCTTTTTTGTCTTGTCTTTGCCTGGTTTTGGTATCAGGGTAATGGTGGCCTTGTAGAATGTGTTTGGAAGTTTTCCTTCCTGTGCAATTTTTGGGAAGAGTTTTAGAAGGACAGGCACTAACTCTTCTTTAAATGTTTGGTAGAATTCGGCTGTGAAGCCATCTGACCCTGGGCTTTTATTTTTGGGTAGATTTTTTTATCACAAATTCGATTTCTGAGCTTGTGATTGGGTTGTTCAAAGTTTCTGTTTATTCCTGGCTCAGTCTTGGGAGATTAATCTTCCCCAAGAAACTGTCCATTTCTTCCAGGTTGTCCAGTTTGTTGCCATAGAGTTGTTCATAATAGTCTCTTAGAATCCTTTGGATTTCTGCATTATCTGTTGTAATCTCTCCTTTTTCATTTTTGATTTCATTGATCTGGTTCTTCTCTCTCTTTTTCTTAATGAGTCTGGCCAGTGGCTTGTCAGTTTTGTTTACCTTTTCGAAGAACCAGCTTTTTGTTTTATTTATCTTTACTATTGTTTCTTTCATTTCTTTCTCATTTATTTCTGCTCTGATCCTTATGATTTCTCTTCTGCTGGCTTTGGGGTGTTTTTGTTCTTCTTTCTCCAGTTGTTTTAAGCGTAAGATAAGGTCGTCTGTTTGAGATTTTCCTAGTTTCTTGAGGTGGGATTGTATTGCTATAAATTTCCCTCTTAGAACTGCTTTTGCAGTACCCCATAGATTTTGCACTGTCGTGTGTTCATTGTCATTTTCTTCTAGGAATTTTTAAATTTCTCCTTTGATCTCCTCAATGATCAGTTGGTTTTTTAGGTAGGTATTGTTTAATCTCCATGTGTTTGTATTTTTAGCGGTTTTTTTTCCTGTAGTTGATCTCTAGTCTCATTGCATTGTGGTCTGAGAAGATGGTTGATATAATTTCGGTTTTCTTGAACTGACTGAGGTTTGATTTGTGACCCAAGATGTGGTCTATCCTGGAGAATGTTCCGTGAGCACTTGAGAAGAAAGTGTATTCTTCTGCTTTTGGGTGGAACATCCTAAAGATATCGATGAGGTCCATCTTTTCTAGTGTGGCATTTAAGGCTTATGTTTCTTTATTAATTCTCTGTTTGGATGATCTGTCCATTGGAGTGAGAGGAGTGTTAAAGTCTCCAACTATTACTGTGTTAGTGTTGATTTCTTCTTTTATGTCCAAAAGTACCTGTCTTATGTATTGAGGTGCCCCTGTGTTGGATGCGTAGATATTCAGGACTGTTATGTCTTCTTCTTGGATGGATCCCTTAATTATGATGTAGTGACCTGCCTTGTCTCTTAGAATCTTCTTTACTTTAAAGTCTATTTTGTCTGATATGAGGATTGCTACTCCAGCTTTCTTTTGATTTCCATTTGCATGGACTATCTTTTTCCAGCCTTTCACTTTCAGTCTATGAGTGTCTCTAGGTCTGAAGTGGGTCTCTTGTAAACAACATATATATGGGTCTTGCTTCTGGATCCATTCAGCCAGCCTGTGTCGTTTGGTTGGAGCATTTAGTCCATTTATGTTCAAAGTAATTATTGATACGAATGTTCCTATTGTCATCTTCTTAGAAATTTGGGCTTTGATTTGTAAGGCTTCTTTTACTCTATTTCTTGGCTATATCAGGCCCTTTAACACTTGTTGTAGGGCTGGTTTTGTGGTACAGAATTCTTTTAGTTTTTGCTTGTCTGTGAAGCTTTTGACTTCACCATCAATTCTGAATGAGATTCTTGCTGAGTAGAGAATTCTTGGTTGGAGGTTATTCTCTTTTAGCCGTTTAAATGTGTCCTGCCATTCTCTTCTGGCCTGCAGGGTTTCTGTTGAAAGATCCACAGTTAAACGTATGGGGTTTCCTTTATATGTTATTTGTTGTTTGCTCCTAGCTGCTTTTAGTAATCTGTCTTTATATTTAGTCTGTGTTAGTTTGATTAGAATGTGTCTTGGTGTGTTTCTTCTGGGGTTTCTCCTGTATGGAACTCTTTGTGCTTCTTGGACTTGGTTGACTATTTCCTTTCCCATGTTGGGGAAGTTTTCAACTATAACCTCTTCAAGAATTTTTTCATAGCCTTTCTTCCCCTCTTCTTCTTCTGGAACTCCTATAATTCTAATGTTGGTGCATTTGATATTGTCCCATAGGTCTCTCATGCTATTCTCAGTTCTTTCAATTCTTTCAGTTTTGTTGTATTCTTCAGCACTTATTTTCACCATTCTGTCTTCCAGTTCACTTATCTGTTCTTCAGCCTCTGATACTCTACTGTTGAGACCTTCTATAGTATTTTTGAGTTCAGCAATTGAGTTGGTGGTCTCTGTTTGCTTATTTTTCATTTCCTGCATGTCTCTTCTCAATGCACTAATTTCCTCTAATATTTTGTTTTCGGTGTTTTGCATCCTCATTAGTATAGCTTTGCTGAATTCTCTTTCAGATAGTTTGTCTATCTCCTCCTCTGTCATTTGAAGTTGTGTTTCTCTAGCTTGGTCCTTCGTTTGTGCAGTGTTTCTCTGTCGCTTCATTGGTCTATGAGTGTCTCTAGGTCTGAAGTGGGTCTCTTGTAAACAACATATATATGGGTCTTGCTTCTGGATCCATTCAGCCAGCCTGTGTCGTTTGGTTGGAGCATTTAGTCCATTTATGTTCAAAGTAATTATTGATACGAATGTTCCTATTGTCATCTTCTTAGAAATTTGGGCTTTGATTTGTAAGGCTTCTTTTACTCTATTTCTTGGCTATATCAGGCCCTTTAACACTTGTTGTAGGGCTGGTTTTGTGGTACAGAATTCTTTTAGTTTTTGCTTGTCTGTGAAGCTTTTGACTTCACCATCGATTTTGAATGAGATTCTTGCTGAGTAGAGAATTCTTGGTTGGAGGTTATTCTCTTTTAGCCGTTTAAATGTGTCCTGCCATTCTCTTCTGGCCTGCAGGGTTTCTGTTGAAAGATCCACAGTTAAACGTATGGGGTTTCCTTTATATGTTATTTGTTGTTTGCTCCTAGCTGCTTTTAGTAATCTGTCTTTATATTTAGTCTGTGTTAGTTTGATTAGAATGTGTCTTGGTGTGTTTCTTCTGGGGTTTCTCCTGTATGGAACTCTTTGTGCTTCTTGGACTTGGTTGACTATTTCCTTTCCCATGTTGGGGAAGTTTTCAACTATAACCTCTTCAAGAATTTTTTCATAGCCTTTCTTCCCCTCTTCTTCTTCTGGAACTCCTATAATTCTAATGTTGGTGCATTTGATATTGTCCCATAGGTCTCTCATGCTATTCTCAGTTCTTTCAATTCTTTCAGTTTTGTTGTATTCTTCAGCACTTATTTTCACCATTCTGTCTTCCAGTTCACTTATCTGTTCTTCAGCCTCTGATACTCTACTGTTGAGACCTTCTATAGTATTTTTGAGTTCAGCAATTGAGTTGGTGGTCTCTGTTTGCTTATTTTTCATTTCCTGCATGTCTCTTCTCAATGCACTAATTTCCTCTAATATTTTGTTTTCGGTGTTTTGCATCCTCATTAGTATAGCTTTGCTGAATTCTCTTTCAGATAGTTTGTCTATCTCCTCCTCTGTCATTTGAAGTTGTGTTTCTCTAGCTTGGTCCTTCGTTTGTGCAGTGTTTCTCTGTCGCTTCATTATTAGGTTAATTTTTGTTTCTTTGTGTATGTCTGTGTGTGTGGAGTTCTTTTTCCCCCACCAGTCTTTTTGGTTGAATTCTCCCTTCCTTTGGGTTTCTGTCCTTGTAGAAGGGTTCAGTGGTTTGTGACTTGGATGGTGTTAGGTCTTGTTTACAGATGAATAATCTCTAGTGTTGTATGTTCTTTGAATATCAGGGCTTCTGCTCTGAGGATCCTTGGTTTGATGATTGGTCAGGGGGTGTAGGCTGTATGTCTGGTTTGCTATGGTGTTCCATGTTTTTAAGTTTTTATTGAGTTTGTTACAATATTGCTTCTGTTTTATGTTGTGGGAGTTTTTTTTTTTTTTTTTTTTTTCACTGAGAGGTATATGAGATCTTAGCTCCCTGACCAGGGATGGAAAGCAAACCACCTGCCTTGGAAGGTGGTGTCTTAACCACTGAACCACCAGGGAAGTCCCTTACATTTCAACTAAGACAGTCAGTAGCAAAATGTGAATGAGTTCAGTATTCACCTCTTCATCGATCCATTTGTTCACAGAGCATGTGTTGAGCCTCCTGACCTTCCCCTCCTCACTTGGCACCAGGTACCATGCTAGATCTCGAGGGAGAAGACAGCAGGGAACAAGACATGCGTGTCCTGGTTTCCTCCTTTATGGGTGTTTAATTGTCTCAACCGGGGTTTTTCTACTCAAAGAGTGGTCCACAGACCAGGAGCATCGGCATCTTCTGGGAGCTAGTCAGAAAGGCAGCATCCTGGACCTCGTCCCTGGTCCGCCTCGCAGTCAGAGTCCACATGCTGACACAGTCCCAAAGGGATGCTCAGTGCGGTCTGACAATGCCGCTCTGGGGGTCGTCCCCAAATCCTGCAGCCAATCCTGCTCGTTCGGATGTGGTTTCTGGCCTAGAAGAGAGAGGGCGTAGTGACTGCGCCTGGGAACATGCGGACTGACTCACACGAGTGTAGGGGGAGAGGTTAAACACCCCCAGTCCGAATTGTACTATAACTTTACATTAATTTCAGTCCTGCCTTTTCTCTCAGGAGTTAACAGCCAAATAGCTTTGCTGTGCTGTTGGTATGGCAACGGAGTCTCATAGCGCTGTTATGGGATAGCCTCCTGGCTCATTTCTTTGCCTCCAGCCAAGCCTGTTTCCTGTTAATCAAAGTTGAAATCAAGCACGTGGCAACGGTGACAATCACAAACCCTGCATGGTATGGCAGGTGCAGTAACTGCCTGCCTCTATCTGCATTAATTCAGACCCTCTCAGGATCCTGCTCCGTTGGTTCCAGAATTCAGAGCCTAGTCAGCCCTTTCCACAAAGAGAAAAAAAGTTTCTTTGCTGACTGTATACTTTCGATTTCTAATTTTCTATAGTATTTTTTTTCCATAGATAGTAAAAAATTAGAAAAGACAAACGGATAAAGAAATCACGCAGTCTCTCCCAATTCACACACATAGCTCATTGTTGGCGATGGTGTGCCACCCCCCTGGGGGGTAGAATGAGATGGTGCGTGTGAAGCACTCGGTGCCCAGCCTGCCCAAACCAGGGTGAGCCTGTGTGATTGTGGGCATCTTCCCCCTTTCTCCTCCTGAGCGAGGAGGCCGGCCCAGGGCACACCGCTTCCCTGCAGTCCTAACACCTTCCCTCCGCTGCCAGCATTACAGCCTTTCCACAGGGCTTTCCTAGGCATTCCTGGTGTAGACACTGACTCGCCATTGTCCTCGTCTGATGGACAGTGCCTGAGAAGGCCAGCACTCCAGGAAGGGAGCACCGGCCCTGCAGACTGGAGCGCACCTTAGTCCTTACAAACGGCTCCTCTGGGGCTGCCTCTTCCTTCCTGTCTTATTTGAAACAAAGATCTAGAGAACCAGCAACAATGTGGCCGAGTGGATCCGTGCCCTCTAGCAAGGTTAACCCTCTTCATGGATGTGGTACCTGTGACTGAAGAGCTTACCTGAGGTCCTCCGCTCAGCTCTTGGCGGATAGGCACTCGATGGTCTCTCCAGTTCTTCCGTCTCAATAGAGAAGCTCCAGTGTTTTATCCGATGGTCACAGACTGCAGTTGAGCATTGGTGTCTCCCATGCACAGCTCCGTGACGTTCTCCCATGTGACCACCACCTCCATCGTGACATAGAACATGGTGCCCAGGAGGCGCTCTCGGGCCCCCTCCCAGTGAACACCCAGAGAGAACAGCTGTCACCCCAGATGAGGTTTACTACCACTTGTGGTTCTGAGGGTCAGAGGAGCAGGGGTGCCCACCCCCACTTTATGCCCCAGAATGCTGGGACCCACCTTAAGTAACAGCAGTGTCTGATAGGTATTGATGGCTTCCTCTGTGGCAGGCGCTGGGCATGCTCTCTCTCATTCACTGCCCACACCTGTGGGACCAACAGTTACTACCGGGCAGCTGTAGAGCTGAGATGCAAGCAGGTGGACGTCCCAGCCTCCACGGAGCCAGCGGAGACGAGGCTCAGCTCAGGCCCTGGGGTGGGGGCATCCAGGGACTGCTGGGGTCAAGACAGCAGTGGGACTCCAGCTAGGGGCACCTGTCGGGCCTTGGGCTCTGAGCTCCTGATGGATCTTTCCTGCTCCCACCTCCACCCCCTGGCAGAACAGCAGGCTTTCAGAAGGCGGACTCTGAGGCACCTGCTGCCCCACTGGCTGCCTGGGTGAGTCCTAGGTCTCAGGACAGCCCGGGAGGAGGGAGAGAACCAGCGCAGCACCCTTCCCACTCCCCAGGCCTCAGGCAGCTGGGCCAGCTCACCAGATACCCAGAGTCTGTTGCTCAATTTATAACCCAACTTCTTACTGGGCTCAGTCTTTGTTTAGTCAGAGGCAAAATCCGGGCTGATGAAACTCACCTGCCTGTCACTGTCCGGCTGGCAGGTGCCACCACCCAGAAGGAGGAAAAGGACACTGACCACGCCTCTCGTCGCTGGCCCTGGCCTGGCCACCTCCTCTCTGTTCCCAGGTCTCTGACCCTGCCCATGGGACCTGGAGCCTGGCACAGTGCCTTGGGGCCCCTGATGGTGCCCTCCAGGGTAGGGGCAAGTCCAGCTTTCCATCCAGGAGCTTCTGCTGCCTTTTGGGTTTAGCACCAGGAGGGTTGGAGTCAGCACTGGGGCTGTCGGGTCCCAGGGACCCTACCTGCTGGTTTTAGGGATCAGTTTTCTCCCGAGGCCAGTGCAGAGCACTAACCCAGGGGACAAACTGGGAACTGATGGCATGCCTACTTCCCAGGTGGCTCAGTGATAAAGAACCCGCCTGCCATGCCAGAGACGTGGGTTCTGTCCCTGGGCTGGGAAGATCCTCTGGAGAAGGAAGTGGCAATCCACTCCAATATCCTTGCCTGGAAAATCCCTAGACAGAGGAGCCTGGCGGTCGACAGTCCATGGGGTCACAGAGAGTCAGGCAAGACTAAGTGACTAAACCCACATGAATGCAGAGCTGAGGCATGCTCAGAGCACCGCATGAGGCGGTCGGTCAGGAGGTGGTAGGAGCAGCTACGTGCAGTGTTACAAGGGCCGAGAGGGATTGGAGAGGAGGGAGGAGATGACTCCTTCTCATCTCTTCACAGATGAGTTGCTAACAGAGCTGCACTGAGAAGGTGAGTAAGAGCCTGGGAAGGACAGGGCAGGGAAGGGCAGCCTGGGAGAGGCCCGCTATCTCTCACGAAGGGGCACTGAAGCATCGCTCCTGGGAGCAGCGAGGAGTTGCAGGAGCTGCTGCTGGGCTATGGCAGGAGACAAGCCTGGATGGTGCTGCAGGGCCTTTGAGCGGGAAGGTCCCAGAATTATGGTCTGGGGAGGTTGAGTACCTTCCTGAGAGCGCAGGGACTCACCTGGAGGAGGGATATGTGCAGGTTGACCTGAGGCTTAGCTTCTCCTTGCTCAATGCTTTTTTCCTATGATTAGTTTTTTAAAAATCTCTCTTCTTGCACTGTTCTGGTGGCCCAGTGGCTAAGAATTCACCTGACACTGCCAGGCACGCAGGTTCAATCCCTAATCTGGGAAGATCCCACAGGCCGTCTGTGTTCACGTGTACGGAGCCTGGGCCCTAGAGCCTGTGCTCTGCAACAAGAGAGGCCACTGCCGTGAGAAGCCCAAGCGCCACCAGTAGAGAAGGCTTGTGAGGCAACAAAGACCCAGTGCAGCCACTAAATAAAAAATAAAATTATATAAAAATCTCTCTTCTAGAGCCTTAGTGTGGCTTCAGGCCAACAGCCAGCAAAGACTCAGGGCACCCAGTCATACAGCTGCTGAGAAGTGACTTCTGCCAGCAACCAGCATGAACGTGGAATTATTCTTCGCTAGTCTGTCCTCCAGACTAGAAGGCAGCCCAGACGACACCTTGACTGCAGCCTCGTGAGACCGTGAACCAAAGACCCATTTAAGCCCTACCTGGACTCCTGACCCGCAGAACGATGAGTGGCAGAAGAGTAGTTTAAGCTGTGAAATTGGTGGTCGTTGTTCACACAGCACAGAAAACTGGTACTACATTCATTCCCACTATTCTAAACCATGTCACGCTAATGGAAGTTTTCGCTGGACTTTTTCATTCCAATTTTGTTTTTAATTTTATCTTAAAAATACTTATTTTTACAATTTTTGGCCCTGCTGGGTCATGTTTGCTGTGCCTGCTTTTCTTTAATTGTGGTGAGCAGGGGCTCCTCTCTAGTTGTGGGGCACAGGCTTCTTGTTGCAGTGGCTTTTCTTGTTGCAGAGCACAGGCTCTGGGCTACACAGGTTTCAGTAGGTCATGGTGCACAGGCTTAGTTGCTCCAACGCCTGTGGGATCTTCCTAGAGGATTTTCCCATGTCTCCTGCATTGGCAGATGGATTCTTTACCTCTGAATCACCAGGGTTTTTTTATGGTTTGGCGAGTACCTTCCTGAGAGCGCAGGGACTCACCTGGAGGAGGGATATGTGCAGGTTGACCTGAGGCTTAGCTTCTCCTTGCTCAATGCTTTTTTCCTATGATTAGTTTTTTAAAAATCTCTCTTCTTGCACTGTTCTGGTGGCCCAGTGGCTAAGAATTCACCTGACACTGCCAGGCACGCAGGTTCAATCCCTAATCTGGGAAGATCCCACAGGCCGTCTGTGTTCACGTGCGGAGCCTGGGCCCTAGAGCCTCTGCTCTGAAACAAGAGAAGCCACTGCCGTGAGAAGCCCAAGCGCCACCAGTAGAGAAGGCTTGTGAGGCAACAAAGACCCAGTGCAGCCACTAAATAAAAAATAAAATTATATAAAAATCTCTCTTCTAGAGCCTTAGTGTGGCTTCAGGCCAACAGCCAGCAAAGACTCAGGGCACCCAGTCATACAGCTGCTGAGAAGTGACTTCTGCCAGCAACCAGCATGAACGTGGAATTATTCTTCGCTAGTCTGTCCTCCAGACTAGAAGGCAGCCCAGACGACACCTTGACTGCAGCCTCGTGAGACCGTGAACCAAAGACCCATTTAAGCCCTACCTGGACTCCTGACCCGCAGAACGATGAGTGGCAGAAGAGTAGTTTAAGCTGTGAAATTGGTGGTCGTTGTTCACACAGCACAGAAAACTGGTACTACATTCATTCCCACTATTCTAAACCATGTCACGCTAATGGAAGTTTTCGCTGGACTTTTTCATTCCAATTTTGTTTTTAATTTTATCTTAAAAATACTTATTTTTACAATTTTTGGCCCTGCTGGGTCATGTTTGCTGTGCCTGCTTTTCTTTAATTGTGGTGAGCAGGGGCTCCTCTCTAGTTGTGGGGCACAGGCTTCTTGTTGCAGTGGCTTTTCTTGTTGCAGAGCACAGGCTCTGGGCTACACAGGTTTCAGTAGGTCATGGTGCACAGGCTTAGTTGCTCCAACGCCTGTGGGATCTTCCTAGAGGATTTTCCCATGTCTCCTGCATTGGCAGATGGATTCTTTACCTCTGAATCACCAGGGAAGTCCACAATTTCATTTTATATCCAGTATATTAATAGATAGTAAATCAACATGGTCGATTGTAAAGCTGTAAAAGAGTTTACAGTACTAGGTCTTCTCTTGCCTCCCTGTTCCCAGTTACTCTGTGTCCTTCCCCAGGGACAACCTGTGTTACCAGATTCTTGTTTATCCTTCAAGGGAAGCTCAACACATCCATGTGCAAATACCACTCTGTACATGTTTGTGCTTTATGTGAATGACAATCTACCATATGGCATTTGTACCTTGCTTTTCAGTTAATGTGTCTTAGAGATTATTGTGTATCAGCACAATCAAAGTTCTTTAGTTTTAGATAGATGTATCATCACTTAGTCATGTATGGATATGAGAGATGGACCATAAAGAAGGTTGAGTGACGAAGAATCCATGCCTTTGAACCGTGGTGTTGGAGAAAGTTCTTGAGCATCCCTTGGACAGCAAGGAGATCAAACCAGTTAATCCTAAAGGAAATCAACCCTGAATATTCACTGGAAGGACTGATGCTAAAGCTGAAGCTCCAATCCTCTGGCCACCTGATGTGAAGAGATGACTCATTGGAGAAAAGTCAGATTCTGGGAGAGATTGAAGGCAGGAGAAGAAGGGGGTGACAGAGGGTGAGATGGTTGGATGGCATCACCAGCTCAATGGACATGAGTTTGAACAAACTCCGGTAGATGATGAAGGACAGGGAAGGCTGGTGTGCTGCAGTCCATGAGGTCCCAAAGAGTCAGACATGACTGAGTGACTGAACAGCAAATCATCACTTAATAATTTATTTATGAAACAGAAATAGAATCACAGATGTAGGAAATAGACTTGTGTTTACTTGGGTGTGACAGGAGAGGAGATGGAGGGATATACTGGAAGACTGGAGTTGATGTATACATACCCGTATACACACCAACCCGTATACACACCAACCCATATACACACCCCTACACACACCCATATACACACCAGTATACATAAAACAGATAACTGATGAGAACCTGCTGGAGTTCTGCGCAGTACTCTGGAATGGCCTATATGGGAAAGGAATCTGACACAGACTGGACACATGTGGATGTGTAACTGACTCACTGCGCAACGCCCCTGAAAACAGTGCACCGTTGTAAATCAGCTAGGCTCCAATAAAAATGTTTAAAAAGCTGGTCTCTAACGGATGAACTCCTAGGGAGCATTACATCTTATTGTTCTTACAAGTAATGCTGTACCGTGACTGTGTACATTTGTAACTTGGCATATCTGCAAGTATTTCTGCGGGAAGAATTCCTAGAATGGAACTTCAAGGTGAGGGTGTGCCCAGCTTTGGACCAGTGATGAATACCACTTCTCTTCCAGCTTCGTTCCAGTCCATTGTTGTGTTGACAGGCTGTTCCTCTTACCCTCACCAGGACAGTGTCAGTCATCTTGCTTCTTGTCAGGCCAGCTCCCCGGTTTAATAAAACATTTATCATGCACATTTAATTTAAGGTTAAGTATATCTATATAAGTTCAAGAAACATTTCTGTTTTCGTTTCTGAGATCTGTTTGTATCCTTTGTCCACTCTCTTCTTTGTCCTCTGGTCTTGTTTTAAACCCAGACTGATTTGTAGACCTCTTTACCCATTAGGATAATTAGCCCTTTGTCTGTCATATGAATGGCAAATGCTGTGTTTTCTCTAGGTTGCATTTCGATGTTGCTTATGGTGGGTTTTGCAATGATTACTTCTACAGAGCCCAATTTATTAGACTTTTCCTCCCTGGCTTTCCCTTCCATCTCTCTCTGGCTCCTTCCCAACTTCTGAGTTTGTTATACTTAGAAAGTTCCTTGTGGAGGGAGGGGGCATCACCAGCTCAATGGACATGAGTTTGAACAAACTCCCAAGGGGGAGTCAGACATGACTGAGTGACTGAACAGCAAATCATCACTTAATAATTTATTTATGAAACAGAAATAGAATCACAGATGTAGGAAATAGACTTGTGTTTACTTGGGTGTGACAGGAGAGGAGATGGAGGGATATACTGGAAGACTGGAGTTGATGTATACATACCCGTATACACACCAACCCGTATACACACCAACCCATATACACACCCCTACACACACCCATATACACCCCAGTATACATAAAACAGATAACTGATGAGAACCTTCTGGAGTTCTGCGAGTACTCTGGAATGGCCTATATGGGAAAGGAATCTGACACAGACTGGACACATGTGGATGTGTAACTGACTCACTGCGCTGCGCCCTGAAAACAGTGCACCGTTGTAAATCAGCTAGGCTCCAATAAAAATGTTTAAAAAGCTGGTCTCTAACGGATGAACTCCTAGGGAGCATTACATCTTATTGTTCTTACAAGTAATGCTGTACCGTGACTGTGTACATTTGTAACTTGGCATATCTGCAAGTATTTCTGCGGGAAGAATTCCTAGAATGGAACTTCAAGGTGAGGGTGTGCCCAGCTTTGGACCAGTGATGAATACCACTTCTCTTCCAGCTTCGTTCCAGTCCATTGTTGTGTTGACAGGCTGTTCCTCTTACCCTCACCAGGACAGTGTCAGTCATCTTGCTTCTTGTCAGGCCAGCTCCCCGGTTTAATAAAACATTTATCATGCACATTTAATTTAAGGTTAAGTATATCTATATAAGTTCAAGAAACATTTCTGTTTTCGTTTCTGAGATCTGTTTGTATCCTTTGTCCACTCTCTTCTTTGTCCTCTGGTCTTGTTTTAAACCCAGACTGATTTGTAGACCTCTTTACCCATTAGGATAATTAGCCCTTTGTCTGTCATATGAATGGCAAATGCTGTGTTTTCTCTAGGTTGCATTTCGATGTTGCTTATGGTGGGTTTTGCAATGATTACTTCTACAGAGCCCAATTTATTAGACTTTTCCTCCCTGGCTTTCCCTTCCATCTCTCTCTGGCTCCTTCCCAACTTCTGAGTTTGTTATACTTAGAAAGTCCTTCCCATTCTGAGATAATACCAAGAAGTCCGCATTGTTGTATTTCAGAAGTCACAGGTTAATATGGCACAAGGAAGTTGGTTTTGTTGAAACTGGCCAATAAAAGGACCTCTGATATGAATGACAAGAGAAATTTTGACCTTTAAAGCCGGAACGTGGAGGCAGGAGCAGTCTGGGCAAGACTGAATGCATCAGTCCAGGAGATCCCAGCTTGGGAACTAAGATCCCACATACATGCCTCCAGGTGCGGCCAAAACATTATTTTTTATCAATAAAAATGTCCAGTCCTTTGTGCAGGCTCACTGCCCTCCTTAGTTATCCGGGACAAGTACGTCCAGCCGAATCAGCAGCCATGGCTCCACCGTCCTCAGAAGCACCCTGGCTAGAAAGCCCCAGGTCATCCTGTCTTCCTTCCCCCCGCCCCCCGCATTCTCTTTGTCCAAGGAGCTGCCCATACTGAATGATTCTCATGCGAGGTTTCCTCTTGCCAGCGTCTTCTCTTGTCTGTCTCAAACATCACCGCTGCTGTTCTGCTCTCCTCGTTTCTTGGTTCAGCCACTGCAGTAATGTTCTCAGTGTCTGCTTGTCCCTCGTCCTTCCCCACCCCAACCTCACCCCAGTCTTCTGCTCCCAGACCTGGGCCCCAGCTTGTTCTTGGAGGGGCACTGGCCCCACTTGGTTGGAGCCAGTTAAGTATGAATTCGGAGGCAGACCAGGGGACTCCGTTCCTGGCGGCCGCTCCCCATCCCCCTACCTATAGACGTCTGTTTAGTGCAGTAGCAGGTGAATGGGCCCTGCTGTACCTCCGGGGCAGGACTCTCTACTATCTTCAGCAAATCCTGGTGATCGTGATTCCACAGCCCTCGTCAGTCCTTGACTTAGGAAGGCGCAGGAGACCCAGTTCTGGCCAATGAGACGTGATTGGAGAACTGGCAGGGGAATCCTGGGAACAGCTTCCCTGCTCTGAAAAGGTGAGGGCTGAGAAGGCCTGTGCCGCTGCTTGCTGATGGTTGCAGGAGCTGAGACAGATGTTAGGAGGCCTGGGCGGGAGGGAGACGAGCCACCTCCAGCTGTCAACGGCAGAAAGGAAAAAGGGGGAGATCCTGGGGGCCACCGGGTGTTGAACTGCTGAAGTCCTCGCCGTTCCGTCCCCCGCCTCCAGGCTGCTTCTTTGAGGCAGCGACCACGTGGGTTGCTCCACACTGGGCTTGCGTGACTTGCAGCCATGAGCCCTGTCACTGTGGGAAACCACGTCGATGATGTCCACAGCTGCAACAGGTGGCCTGGCGGGCAGAGCTGCCAGGTGGCTGCCCCGACATGGGGATCCCACATACATGCCTCCAGGTGCGGCCAAAACATTATTTTTTATCAATAAAAATGTCCAGTCCTTTGTGCAGGCTCACTGCCCTCCTTAGTTATCCGGGACAAGTACGTCCAGCCGAATCAGCAGCCATGGCTCCACCGTCCTCAGAAGCACCCTGGCTAGAAAGCCCCAGGTCATCCTGTCTTCCTTCCCCCCGCCCCCCGCATTCTCTTTGTCCAAGGAGCTGCCCATACTGAATGATTCTCATGCGAGGTTTCCTCTTGCCAGCGTCTTCTCTTGTCTGTCTCAAACATCACCGCTGCTGTTCTGCTCTCCTCGTTTCTTGGTTCAGCCACTGCAGTAATGTTCTCAGTGTCTGCTTGTCCCTCGTCCTTCCCCACCCCAACCTCACCCCAGTCTTCTGCTCCCAGACCTGGGCCCCAGCTTGTTCTTGGAGGGGCACTGGCCCCACTTGGTTGGAGCCAGTTAAGTATGAATTCGGAGGCAGACCAGGGGACTCCGTTCCTGGCGGCCGCCTCCCATCCCCTACCTATAGACGTCTGTTTAGTGCAGTAGCAGGTGAATGGGCCCTGCTGTACCCCCGGGGGCAGGACTCTCTACTATCTTCAGCAAATCCCGGTGATCGTGATTCCACAGCCCTCGTCAGTCCTTGACTTAGGAAGGCGCAGGAGACCCAGTTCTGGCCAATGAGACGTGATTGGAGAACTGGCAGGGGAATCCTGGGAACAGCTTCCCTGCTCTGAAAAGGTGAGGGCTGAGAAGGCCTGTGCCGCTGCTTGCTGATGGTTGCAGGAGCTGAGACAGATGTTAGGAGGCCTGGGCGGGAGGGAGACGAGCCACCTCCAGCTGTCAACGGCAGAAAGGAAAAAGGGGGAGATCCTGGGGGCCACCGGGTGTTGAACTGCTGAAGTCCTCGCCGTTCCGTCCCCCGCCTCCAGGCTGCTTCTTTGAGGCAGCGACCACGTGGGTTGCTCCACACTGGGCTTGCGTGACTTGCAGCCATGAGCCCTGTCACTGTGGGAAACCACGTCGATGATGTCCACAGCTGCAACAGGTGGCCTGGCCGGGGCAGAGCTGCCAGGTGGCTGCCCCCGACATGGGGACACGTTGTCCCCCAGGGGTCTGCTGGCTGGTGTTTGTCTCCGTGGGCTTGTTGGTTAGGGGAGGAGGTGAGATTGGGGTACAACCCGTGGTGGTAGAGGTGGGAAGGTGAGGAGAGTGGGGGCCCCTCTTTCTCCTCCCACCACTGCTTCCCCTTGGACTGCTCCAGAAATCAGCTGTGTGCCTTGTTGGAGAGAGTGTAGGGCCAGGACCTGGATGCTCAGGAAGGGTGTTGGGAGACCCTGAGCCCAAGCGGCCTCAGGGCCCCGCGGGCAGGGATGAGTGGTCGCTGGGGCTGGGTTAGGAGGCTCTGCAGGAGTTCAGATGGGGCACAGAAAGAGGCCTGGCCTAGGAGGTGGGCTGGGGGCAAGGAGGGGCTGGGTAACTCTCGCCTGGGAAGGGAGGAGGAGGGAAGAGCCCACCCAGGGCCTCAGCGGTGAGTGACGGCAGAACCTGGATCCCGTGCCCGGCAAGCTGCAAGTGACCCATCCTGACAAGCCCTTTGGCCCTTTGGCTCCCTGAAGATGACACGATGCTGGGGCCAGAGGGATCACAGGAGATGCCACAGAGGCCAGCAGATGGGGGAGCAGGACAGAGCCCCAACTCCCTCTCTTGGTTTGGAGGTAGATCTGGGAACAAGTCACAGATCTGGGCAATGGTCTACAGCAGGTGGTGAGCATCTGGTGGGGGCGGGGGTGGGGTCAGGTGGTGGGTGGAGCCTGAGGAAGTGTCTTGCCTGCCTTTTTAAAAACTTTTTATTTTGTACTGGAACATATCCAATTATTATTAACAATGTTGTAATAGTTTCAGGTGAACACTCGAGGCAATCAGCCATAAATATGCATATATCCATTCTCCTGCTGGCTCAGTTGATAAAGAATCTATCTGCAATGCAGGAGATGCAGGTTCAGTCCCTGGGTTGGGAAGACCCCCTGGTGAAGGGCATGACCACCCCCTCCGATATTCTTGCCTGGAAAATCCCTGGCCAACTGCAGCCCATGAGGTCACAAAGAGTCGGACATGACAGACTGACTAACACACTGTTCATTCATTCCCCTCCAAACACCCCTCCCTTCCAAGCCACCACAGGACACAGAGCAGAGGTTCCCATGCTGTGCGGGAGGTCCCTGTTGGTTGCCCGTGTTAAATACAGCCAGGTGGGCCTGCATCTTGAACCCACCGGTGCACACTGGCACGGGAGTCAGGGTATGTCCTGCGTTCACAGCAGCCCTGCCCCCAGAGAGGGCAGCCCTGTGGCGGTGTGCACACACGCAGGGGCCTGCACGTCCATGGGCAAGTCCACAGATCAGCAGCCTGACCTCCACCAGGAAGTTCCTGGGGCCTTTCCACGTTTGCTCCCTCCTTCCCCACTCTGACAGGCATGCTCAGATGCAGTGCAAGTCTGGGCCTCGTGATGGTGACAGGTGGGCACCTGTAGCTGGATTCTGTTGCCATAGTGACCAAGTAGAGAAAACTGCCCCAGACCCCAGAGGCTGATGAGAGCCCAGAGCCAGCCCACTTTCCTCCATCATGGCGTCTTGCCAGGCACGGCTGCGTGCACATTTCCAGGGTGAGGCGGGGATCTTCTGAGAGGAGATTTACATGGATGCGGTATTAGAGGTTTGACCAAAAAATACCATCTCCCTTCCCTCCCTCATGCACAGCTGCCAGGAGCAGTCACAGGACACAACTTCCTGTCTCCTCGTCAGCTGGCAGCCGGCAGCAGACAGGCACCCCCACTTCCTGTTGACACACAGGGTTACGGAGGACAAAGGATCTGGAGCATCATGCCGAGTCAAATTGACCAGTGCTCCCGCACATGACCTGGCCCTGGGCTTGGGAGTGTCTTCTTTATCTCAGGCTGTCATAATCACATACAGCCCCAAAGACAGAGTGGCTTGAAAAATAAACCTTTCCTTCTCTGGAGACAGGGAAGTCCAAGTTCATGGTGATTTGGTGTCTCGTGAGGACTCTGTTTCTGGCTTGCCGATGACCACCTTTTGGTGGTGTGCACACCTGGCCTTTCTGGTATGCACGCCTGGTCTTTCCTGGTGTGTGCGCGGAGAGCTGATGAGCAAGCTGGTGGGTGTCTCTCCTGAGGGCACTAGTCAGTCCCGTGACGAGGGTTCACCATCCTGACCTCAACTAACTCTAGTGACCTCCCAGCGGCCACAGCTCTAAATACGTGATACTATTGCATTTGGGTTTGGAGCTACGACCAATGATTTATGCGTGGATAAACATTCAGTCCATTATGCTTACACAAATTGAAAGTGACCCTTCCAAACCTAGAGGACTTCCTCTGTGGTGCAGTGGATAAAATTCTGCCTGCCAGTACACGGAACACAGGTTCAATCCCTGATCAGGAAAGATTCCTCCTGCCGTGGAGCAACTAAGCCCATGCACCACAGCTACTGAGCCCATGAGCAACAACTACTGCGACCGTGTATCCTAACTACTGAAGCCCACGTGCCCTACAGCCTGTGCTCCCCAGTGAGAAGCCCGTGCACAACTACAGAGGAGCCCCCTCCTCACTGCCACTAGAAAAAAGTCCAGGTAGCAACAAAGTCCAGCTCAGCCAAAAATAAATAAGTAAAAAACCTATCAGGAAATGTTTCCATTCATTCATCTGTTCATTCAGCCAGTCATTTTCTTGAAGGCCAGACACTATTCAATGTCCCAGGAATATAGCAGTGAACCAAACAAGGAAAAATTCCCATGCCATGAAACTTACCTTTTAGTGGCAAAAGATGCGAGAATAAATAAGGAAGCAAATAATTATATAATCAGTGGGTGAAGAGTACAATCAAAAGGCCTAAGGTCGGGGAGAATGGCAGGGATGGTAGAGGGAGACTTGCTCTGGAGCGATCAGGAAGGCCTGGTGGAAAAAGACATTGAAACAGGTTTAACGGCAGCTGTCTTGCAGATTTTCTCCTTCAAAGAGCATCCCTGACAGAGGGCCACAGGTAACTAAGCTTCGAAACCCACCACTGCATTTGTGTGGCGCTTACATCCCCCACGGCTGCTTCCTGCGATGACTGATCTCTCCTGGGAGCCTGGGACCCTTTGTCAACAAACTCTGGCTCAGACTCGTGTCACCATCAGACCACAGCTGGCTCCATCCTTATTTCCCATCATAAAGGCATGTCCCTCCATAAAAACCTTACATGATTAACCCCTTCTCAGCATTTGCTTCTTAGAGGACCAGGAGTCGCAGGGGCCTGAAGGGAGTTAGAGAGTAAACCATGTGACGGCTAAGGCAACAGCGTCCCAGCTGAAGGAACAGAGGCTGCAGTGGCCCTGAGGCAAGAGCTTGCTTGGGCTGTGTTAGATCTGGGATTTGACTGGACACCATGCACAGGGTCGTGAGTCCGTGGTAAAGAACTCATCTGCCAATGCAGGAGACACGAGAGATGCAGGCTTGATTCCTGGGGCATGATGATCTCCAGGAGAAGGAAATGGTAACCCACTCCAATATCGTTGCCTGAAGAATCTCATGGGCAGAGGAGCCTGGAGAGCTATCGTCCATGGGGTCTCAAAAGAGTCAGACACAACTGAGTGTGCTCATAAAATGATGCTGGCAGAAGACATGAGATGCCTGGGTCAGAGACAAAGAACTTTGTCCTCGTGAACCAGCCACACCTCCCACTGGTTGAGACCAGTCAATAGGACATTCAAGACTCAGGGGGACGGAACAGGGACTCCTCCTCCTGGTGTGCCTGCGTGCATGCTCATCACTTCAGTCTTGACCCACTCTTTGTGACCCCATGGACTGGAGCCTGCCAAGCTCCTCTGTTCATGGGATCCCTGGGCAAGAATACTGGAGTGGATCGCCTTGCCCTCCTCCAGGGGCTTTTTCTGACCTAGGGATCAAACCCACGTCTCTTATGTCTCCTGCTTTGGCAGGTGGGTTCTGTACCACTGAGCCACCTAAGAAGCTCCCTGCTGGTGGGAGGAGCTACAAAGTCAGTTGAAAGAGGCCTGGGTACCAGGAGGGAAATAGTTGCAGTCAGTTTTGCAAACAGCTTGGCCCCAGTGATGACAGGAAACAGGTGACTCAGGAGCACACAGAGAAGATTCCCTAAGGGATCGATCCAGGCCTCTGGGGAGCCTTCAACTTTGCCTACTCCTCACTCAGACCTGACGGCCCCCCCTGCAGAGGGCCAGCTGCTGCCCCCCTGTGGGTCTTGAAGAGAACACAGTCTCCACCTTCCAGCTGGCCTGGGATGTGTGTCTGTGTGTGTGTGCGTGTGCGTGTACGTGTGTGTGTGTGTGTGTGCTCATTCGTGTCCCACTCTTTGTGAGCCTGTAGACTACAGCCTGCCAGGCTCCTCTGCCATGGGATTTTCCAGGCAAGCATCCTGGAGTGGGTTGTCACGCCCTCCTCCCGGGGGCCTTCTGGACCCAAGGGAAAGCAGAGCTGAAACAGATCGTCTGAGCCTGTGGGCTCTCACATGCTGCTCGGGTGACGGAGGGGGGCGGGGACAGCTAGGAATAACACGTCCCGCCCTCTCTCATCCCCACAGTGACTACTCGCCTGCTGGCTCCCAGCCCTCGCCCTGCCGCCCGGCCCAGCTCGCCGCTGAATTAGGAAAGCAATTTGTTCGTGTGGAATGTGCCGCTGTAGGAAGTTCCTCATCATTAACTAATTTGCCGTGCTTCTCCTTAGCCCTTGTTATCCATAACCATGGCAACAAGCATAGAGATGTACACGCATTTATTTTGGACTCTGGGAGTCCAAGCATAGTTTATTTCTGGCTCCTGGTTTCCGAGAGACTAGGTGGGTTCTTGAGGCCTGGGGCCGGGTCGGGGGTCCCACCCTCGGTCCTGTGCCCATCCCTGTGTGACCTCTAGACCAAACTCCCCCTCTGGGGCTTCAGCTTCTCCATCTGTGAATTTGAGGGGGTCTGGTCGAGGGCCTCTGAGCATCCTGTGTGCATTTGGGTCTAAAGGGAGGGTTCCCCGGCCCACCCCTGGGGCTGTGAGCTTGCTACAAATGTGGGGATGCAGGCAGTGACGTGTGGCCAAGCAGCTGACTGTCCCTTCTCTGCTAGTTTTGTGTCCTCACTGTGTAATCATCCTGTGAAATTCCCTGACTGAAGACAACTTTTTAAAATATCCTTCCCCGACTCCCACCGTTCACTGCCCAGACTCGTGAATGGGGAATGTGGGTGTTCAGAGGTTTCGGCGGAAAAACGAGGGATGTTATGCAACCTGCCCGTACTTCTCTGAATCTCCCAGCACCACCCCAATGCTGGGGTTCAGGAGGGAGGAACGGGGCTTTTCAGGGTCAGAAGGTGTGGGTCTTGACCTTGCTGGGCCTCAGCTTTCTCATCTCTCTAGTGGGGAAGAAAGCATCTTGCTGTTGGGTGCTATGAAAAGACAGCCCACTGCGCCTTCTCACAGAAACTGTGATGGGAACGTGGGGACCTGAGGCCCCTCGGGGCAGTGCTTGCCCCTGGACACAACTCTCCTCCAGAAACAAGACAGAAGGAAACAATGCAGGACTAAAAGTAACTGCCTGCTTGTGCAGCTGGGGCAAATCCCAGACGGAAAGATGCAAAGAAACGAAGAAACTCAACGGCCACTTCCGGAGAGCCTGGAGCAAAGGCGAGCACTGAGCACACCCCCTGCAGGCTGCACCATGTACGGGGTGGGCAGAGCCCCTAAGACACCCTGCAGTCTGACTCCTGCACAAACCCTGACTCTCACCCCTTATAAGGAACCCACCAGCTCTGGGGAGGGAACATGGGAACCTGTTACTTGCTTGGGCTCCTTCCTATAGATAGAGGAGTCCCCAGCAGCCTTGCCTGAGTTTCTGGTCTGGCCCCTAGTCAACTTCTATTGATTAAGGCAGCCAAGAACCCTGGGCTGGGACACCTGCTCATTTGGCCTTAGGCTGCTGCCCTCACTCCCCTGAGTGCGATCATAGACACCATACAGGGTGGGGGTTGTGAGGTGTAAAATCAACCCTGCACCTAAAGGCCAGGTGTGGATGGAGCCGGTGCTCAGTGAGTGGTATTTACGGTGACTGTCAGCATAGGTAAGAGGTCCTGTTAAGCCCTGCGGGAACCTGGTTGTGTCTTCCGCTCCTGGGATGTGCGCGGGGTTGCCAGCCCGGAAGATGCGGCCGTAGCCGGCCCCTAATGGGCCTGTCAGCTCGATTCAGAGCACATGGTGGAGCTCCCCGGAGGCGGGTGCTGGTGCCATATCAATGAGCCACGTTCCGCTGATGCGCTCCTGACATTTCCTGCCTGCCTGCCTGCCCTGGCTCGCCTGGGTCAGTGGTCAGACTGAGTCATTACTGCTCCCGGCGGGTCCTGACTGACTGCCCACTGCCCCAGGGCAGGAGGAAGCTGGACAGAGTTGATCTGCTGATAGGTAGCTCTTTCTCTATATTTACAGTCTCTCTCTCTCTTTTTTTTTTTGGCCACTTCTAGTGGTCTTTCATTTATTTCCATCTTTGTTCTTTGACCCGTGTGGGCCTCCCATCACAGTGGCCTCTGTTGTCGCAGAGCACCGGCTCTGGGCGCATGCGCTCCAGAGCTCTGACTCCATAATTGGACACGTCGGTCCAGCTGCTCCGTGGCACATGGGATCTTCCCAGGCCAGGGATCGAACCAGCCCCCCTTGCACTGCAATGCGGTGTCCTTACCCACTGGACCCCCAGGGAAGCCCTACAGTCTGTTTTTTATTCAAATATAATTGCTTTACAGTGTTGTGTTTCTGCTGTACGATAAAGTGAATCAACTATATGTATACATATATGTCCTCTCTCCTGAGCCGCCCTTCATCCAAACCCTTTAGGTCATCACAGAGCACTGAGCTGAGCTCCCTGTTACACAACAGCTTCCCCCAGCTATCTGTTTCACATGTGGCCGTGTACATGGGGCTTTCCACCAGTCGGGTTTGATCCCTGGGTTGGGAAGATCCCCTGGAGAAGGAAATGGCAACCCACTCCAGTATTCTTGGCTGGAGAATCCCATGGACAGAGAGAGGAGCCTGGCGGGCTGCAGTCTTTGGAGTCATAAAGAGTCGGACAGCACTGAGTGAGTGACTAAGCACACACAGAGGCAATGCATATATGTCGCCGCTACTCTCCCAATTTGTGTCCCGCCTCCCTTCCCCCCAGTTATATTTATGTTCTGAAGCTTTAGAATTTGTTTCTTATTTAGCATATTTGTTGTTCTAAGAGAAAGCAGATACTTAGAACACTTTGGCCAAGACTGATCTACTGCATATCTAAGTGCTGATTTAAACACAGAAGGAGGTCTGGAAAGAAGCCGCAGGAGTGTAAGCCTTGTCACCTCTGGGGCAGCGACTGGGGGTGGCCGGGGACCCTCTGATTCACAGACAGAAGGAAGGGTGGGCTAAGCAGAGGGTGCACTAACATGGCTTGAGCAAGTGTTCTTCGGTATATTTTATATTCGAAATCTCTAATTTTTAGCATTGAAAATGTAAGATGATATGGAGAACTTTGTATCAAAGCTTGAAAACTTAGATAGAAAGGAAACATTCCCAGAAAAATACAATTTACCAAAACTTGTTTAAGATGAACTAAAAGTATGACCCTAGACCCATTAAAAAAAAAAATCTTCCCACACAAATAAAGCAGGCTGGAAAACGTTTCCAAGCATTAAAAGAAAAACTAATTAGAAACATATACAGGGCTTCCCTGGTGGTTCAGTGGGTAAGGACATCGCCTTGCAGTGCAAGGGGCGCCAGTTCGATCCCTGGCCTGGGAAGATCCCATGTGCCGCGGAGCAGCTGGACTGATGTGTCCAACTACCGAGCCACAGCTCTGGAGCGCATGCGCCCAGAGCCGATGCTCTGCGACGAGAGGGGCCACTGCGATGGGAGGCCCACCCAGGCCAAAGAACAAAGATGGAAATAAATGAAAGACCAATAGAAGTGGCCAAAAAAGAAAAAAGAAGCATATGCAAACTCGTAGAGTGTGCAGAAAAGAGGGACATTTTCTAAATTGATTTATTGGGCTAGCACTGTCTAGATAGTTCAACTTAACAATGACAATATGAAGAAAAAAAAAACATAAAACACCATTCTCCTTCGTGTAATTAGTTCCAAGAAATCATAAATAAAACACTGGCATAGCTTCTGAAGCAGCTCAGTGGTAAAAAGTCCACCTGCCAATGCAGGGGTCACAGGTTTGAGCTCTGGTCTGGGAAGATCCCATGTGCTGCAGAACAGCGTGCCGTCTGGGCCCCACAACTACTGAGCCTGTGCTCTAGAGCCCAGGAACTGCAGTTTCTGAGCCCACACACCGCAACTATGGGAGCTCAAACTCCCTAGAGTCCATGCTCCATAACAAGAGAAGCCACCGTAATGAGAAGCCCACACACTGCAACCAGAGGGCAACTCCTGGTTTGCTGCCAATTCTTTTTTCACCAAAACATTCTTATTGGGGTATAACCAATGAACAGTTTTGTAGGGTGGGCAAGCAGGGAGCGACTGGGGTGGCCGGACCTTTAACAAAATGGCTAGAGGGTGCACTAACATGGCTTGAGCAAGTGTTCTTCGGTATATTTTATATTCGAAATCTCTAATTTTTAGCATTGAAAATGTAAGATGATATGGAGAACTTTGTATCAAAGCTTGAAAACTTAGATAGAAAGGAAACATTCCCAGAAAAATACAATTTACCAAAACTTGTTTAAGATGAACTAAAAGTATGACCCTAGACCCATTAAAAAAAAAAAATCTTCCCACACAAATAAAGCAGGCTGGAAAACGTTTCCAAGCATTAAAAGAAAAACTAATTAGAAACATATACAGGGCTTCCCTGGTGGTTCAGTGGGTAAGGACATCGCCTTGCAGTGCAAGGGGCGCCGGTTTGATCCCCGGCCTGGGGAGATCCCATGTGCCGCGGAGCAGCTGGACCGATGTGTCCAACTACCAAGCTGGAGCTCTGGAGCGCATGCGCCCAGAGCTGGTGCTCTGCGACGAGAGGGGCCACTGCGATGGGAGGCCCACCCAGGCCAAAGAACAAAGATGGAAATAAATGAAAGACCAATAGAAGTGGCCAAAAAAGAAAAAAGAAGCATATGCAAACTCGTAGAGTGTGCAGAAAAGAGGGACATTTTCTAAATTGATTTATTGGGCTAGCACTGTCTAGATAGTTCAACTTAACAATGACAATATGAAGAAAAAAAAAACATAAAACACCATTCTCCTTCGTGTAATTAGTTCCAAGAAATCATAAATAAAACACTGGCATAGCTTCTGAAGCAGCTCAGTGGTAAAAAGTCCACCTGCCAATGCAGGGGTCACAGGTTTGAGCTCTGGTCTGGGAAGATCCCATGTGCTGCAGAACAGCGTGCCGTCTGGGCCCCACAACTACTGAGCCTGTGCTCTAGAGCCCAGGAACTGCAGTTTCTGAGCCCACACACCGCAACTATGGGAGCTCAAACTCCCTAGAGTCCATGCTCCATAACAAGAGAAGCCACCGTAATGAGAAGCCCACACACTGCAACCAGAGGGCAACTCCTGGTTTGCTGCCAATTCTTTTTTTTTTTCACCAAAAACATTCTTATTGGGGTATAACCAATGAACAGTTTTGTGTTTCAGGTGAACAGTGAAGGTGCTCAGCCGTACATAAACATGCATCCATTCTTCCCCAAACTCCCTTCCCATCCAGGCTGTTACAGAACATTAAACACAGTTCCATGTGCTAGACAACAGATTTTTGTTGGTTATCCATTTCAGACATGGCAGTGAGTACATGATGTTCCCAAATCCCCTCCCCCCTGCAACCATAAGTTCCTTTTCTGAGTTTGTGAGTATATTTCTGTTTTGTAAATAAGTTTATTTGTATCGTTTCTTTTTAGAATCTACATAATAGGGATGTCATATGATATTTCTCCTTCTCTGTCTGACTGACTTCACTCAGTATGACACTCTCTGGGTCCATCCGTATTGCTGCTGATGGCCTGATTTTCTTCTTTTTAATTTGCTTCGGATTCTTAACCCCTGAGCCACCAAGGAAGGCCCACTGTCCGTTTCTTTGAGGCTGATAACTTATTCTTTGTGTGATCACAGTGATTTCTAGACTCCTCCTAAGTGTAGCAGGGAGCCAGAGGTCAAGGTATTCTTGTCATCAGAGACTGTACACTGTTCTGAAAGGCCTTGTGGCCTGAAGGTGGAGAGCCCTGGAGGGTGTGAGAGAGGGTGGGAAGGACCTGGCTGACCGGGGCCCTGGGAGGGTGGGTGGTGCCCATCACCCCCTATGGCACTCTGAAGGCAGGGGTCCCTGATGACTGATAGGACCGTCCAGACAGCTAGGCCTGGCGCCTATCACCTGGGAGGATGAGTCACGGCGTCTGGGCCTTGTGAACCTGTGTACATGAGTCATCGGAGCCCCTGCAGGCCTAGGATCCCTCAACTATAAAATAGGAAGGATGCTAGCCACGTGGCTGCCTCCCAGGGAGGTGAGGGCTGAATCCGAGAGCCAAAGGTGGCCAAGGGTCTGCTGGACCGTGAAGCGCCCGCTTGGGGTACCTCGGGGTCGTTTGGTCCACTGCCTCCTGCTGCATGAGCCACGGCTCTTGAGAAGGGTACTGCCCACGAGGGGGTCGCTCCCACGGCCCAAACGGGAAACCACTGGGAACATGTCTACAGTCCTGCTGTCTAAAAGAGTGCCTCTATGGGGATGTCCCTGGTGGTCCAGTGAGGCTCAAGACTCCATGTTTTCAAAGCAGAAACTGCAAGTTTTGTCCCTGCTCAAGGAACGAAGAGCTGGTATGCTGCTCAGCATCACCATACAATTAACAAAAGAGGAAAAAGAGCAGTTATCTTCAAGTTCTCATGTCCGTGGCCTTGGAGGAGCCCCCTGAATCATCCCCATCGTGTGGCTTCACCCAGCCCTGCACGCTAGGGTCAGGACCCCGAGGGCACTGGCACTGTGGCTGGGGGATATCCCTGGAAGCCCCCTACACCAAGAGAGCTCACAGTGACTTTACATCAGATTGACCATGAATCTCATGAGCTCAAACTAAATATATCCCCAACTCAAGCTCTCCTTGGTCGGAATCCTAAAATGTGTGCTTCAGTCCTTGCAAGGAGGCTCGGCGGGTTCTGTGGAATCTAACAATATGTTTTTTACGATTTGGAAGAAGAACTCAAACGCTGAGACGAGATGGACGCTTATTGAAAAAGTTAAGAAAGCTCAAACACACACCATTCTAACTGCACTTTGAAAAGACATTTTGGACTGTTTCTCTAACACAAATGAGAAATCCCAGATCCCAATTTGGCCATATAGGAAGGGGTCCTTCTTTTGACGTTGTTTAGTTAGTTAATTAAAGAACTGAAAGAATATTTGAATAAAAATAAATGGAACATGGGAAAAAAGCTTTAAAGATGAGCAACAAAATTAACAGAAATTGTTCTGCGAACACTGACTCAGTGGACATGAGTTTGAGCAAACTCCAGGAGGCGGTGAAGCCTGATGTGCTACAGTTCATGGGGTCGGCAGGGAGTCAGACATGACTTAACAATTAATAACAACAACATTATGGCCTTGAGCAGTGAATTAAAGCATGTAATTCATTACAAGCAAGAGGTACATTTTCAACATAGACAATCAACTTGTTTTTGGATGGTTTGATCATCCAATGAAGAGAAGCAATCATAAGAACATATTTAGAAAAGAAAATTTGCTGATTTGGATTAAAAACTGGCACTGATAAAGATAACGTGAACCTTATGCTGCTGCCAATATCTATCGGTAACAAAATGGCCACTGGAAAGTGGGGCCCTACATGAAAGAGGGCCTTTGCAAGCATAAGGAAGCTTAAGCACATGTTTGTGGTTTGGAGCTAAGATGGCGCCTACAGGAAGAGACGAGGGCGTGATCTAAGTTGTTTGTCAAAACTTTTGATTGGTCCCCCTGGTTTCCGCGCTCGTGGACAATGCATGCTCACCATAGATTCCTATTGCGATGTAGATGCATGATTGCTTGACCTTTAGCTTGATTGGTGTAACTATGGGAAGTCCCTTAGGAAACCCTCTTCACTTGCCTATATAAGCTGTAAGTCTGCACTAATAAACGGAACTGCTTTGACGGAACCCCTGTCGGGTCTGATTGTCTCTTGCTCGCCGGGGGGCTGGGCTGGCGGACAGCAGGCTCACCCCTCTCTGATTGGCCACGGGGCAATCCCGCCGCTGTTTCTCCTCTGCGGGGCGGCCCCGCACTGGAAGCCATCCATTTAAAGAGAATTTACGGTATCGCCAAAAAAAAAAATAATAAGAGAGAATTTATGATAAACCTTTGCAAAAGAAAACTGAGATGCCTTGAAATCTTATAATTTATATGTGTACTATCCTTGATAGACATTTTCCCAAATAGGTAACAATCCTAAAAATTTATTTGACTTTGCAAACAAAAACTTGTGACATTATTAAAACAATACATTTTTTTTTTCTTCTGATCCCCATGCTGGAGGAAAGGCTGATTCATCTTTATTTTCTCTCTACCAAAAACAATTGATCTCACCAACTTACTGTCACATGCAGAGGTTATCAGAGCTTATGCTGACCAAAGTATTTTAGACATGTCAGGCATTCTATTGATAAAAATATTATGTTCTGTTCATTTACAAAAGAGAAGCAGACTCAGACTTTGAGAATGACTTACGTTACTGAAGCATTTCATGTATCAAAGAATACATTTTCAACATAGACAATCAACTTGTTTTTGGATGGTTTGATCATCCAATGAAGAGAAGCAATCATAAGAACATATTTAGAAAAGAAAATTTGCTGATTTGGATTAAAAACTGGCACTGATAAAGATAACGTGAACCTTATGCTGCTGCCAATATCTATCGGTAACAAAATGGCCACTGGAAAGTGGGGCCCTACATGAAAGAGGGCCTTTGCAAGCATAAGGAAGCTTAAGCACATGTTTGTGGTTTGGAGCTAAGATGGCGCCTACAGGAAGAGACGAGGGCGTGATCTAAGTTGTTTGTCAAAACTTTTGATTGGTCCCCCTGGTTTCCGCGCTCGTGGACAATGCATGCTCACCATAGATTCCTATTGCGATGTAGATGCATGATTGCTTGACCTTTAGCTTGATTGGTGTAACTATGGGAAGTCCCTTAGGAAACCCTCTTCACTTGCCTATATAAGCTGTAAGTCTGCACTAATAAACGGAACTGCTTTGACGGAACCCCTGTCGGGTCTGATTGTCTCTTGCTCGCCGGGGGGCTGGGCTGGCGGACAGCAGGCTCACCCCTCTCTGATTGGCCACGGGGCAATCCCGCCGCTGTTTCTCCTCTGCGGGGCGGCCCCGCACTGGAAGCCATCCATTTAAAGAGAATTTACGGTATCGCCAAAAAAAAAATAATAAGAGAGAATTTATGATAAACCTTTGCAAAAGAAAACTGAGATGCCTTGAAATCTTATAATTTATATGTGTACTATCCTTGATAGACATTTTCCCAAATAGGTAACAATCCTAAAAATTTATTTGACTTTGCAAACAAAAACTTGTGACATTATTAAAACAATACATTTTTTTTTTCTTCTGATCCCCATGCTGGAGGAAAGGCTGATTCATCTTTATTTTCTCTCTACCAAAAACAATTGATCTCACCAACTTACTGTCACATGCAGAGGTTATCAGAGCTTATGCTGACCAAAGTATTTTAGACATGTCAGGCATTCTATTGATAAAAATATTATGTTCTGTTCATTTACAAAAGAGAAGCAGACTCAGACTTTGAGAATGACTTACAGTTATCAAAGGGGAATGATAGTGGGAGGGATCGTTAGGGCGTTTGGGATGGACATGCGCACCCCACTGTATTTAAAGTGGATCACAAACAAGGGCCTGCTGGACAGCACAGGGCACTCTGCTCCATGTTACATGGCAGCCTGGATGGAGAGACATTTGGGGGAGAATGGATCCATGGATATGTATGACTGAGTTCCTTGCTGTTCACCTGAAACTATCACAACATTATTAATAAGCTATGTCCCAATATAAAATAAAAGGTAAAAAAGAATCAAAAAATAGGGGCTTCCCTGGTAGTTCGGTGGTAAAGAGTTCACCTGCCAATGCAGGAGACACGGGTTTGATCCCTGATCTGGGAAGATCCCACATGCTGTGGAGCAGCTGAACCCGTGAGCCACAACTGTTGAGCCTGTGCTCTAGAGCCTCGGAGCCGCAGCTATGGATCCCACGTGCCACGACTGAAGCCCGTGTGCCCTAGAGCCCAAGCTTCACAACAAGGTAAGTCACCGCAACAAGAAGCCTGCCCGCCTCCACTAGAGAGTAGCACCCCGCCACTCCCTGCAAGTAGAGAAGAGCCTGTGGCAGCAGTGAAAACCCAGAATAGCTGAAAATAAATCAAAAATTAAACAAGAATCAAAAATAACTGCAAGAAATTACAAAAGCAATGTAACGTAACACTTCACTAAAAAGATAGAATGTAGTAAAATATTTTATGTTATACTTAACCCTCTAGTTATTATATAGTATTATATATATATATACATAATATGGTATAATAACTAAAGGATTAAATTGGGTTTTTAGTGGTGAAGATCTACAAAAAATCATTTTATGATTTTTGTGAAGCTGGTAAGATTTTCCAGCTTTGAAGAAAACCCCATACTTTATTGATTTCTTTTCTCATGTTAGATTTCGTACTCAAATTTGGTTTTGTATTCGACTTAAGAGGCTTCCCACCACCCGCCTCAACCCCCAGCACACACACACACACACACACTCCACAACTGTGTGATGTTCAGGTCCCAGGAAAGCCAGAAGCACCTGCTCCTCAGGAGGGGAGATGCTCTCTGCTCTGGGTCCCCATGGGACCACAGAGACCCCTCCGTCCCCGCCTCTCGCCTGGTGCAGTATTTCCTTGCTCCTGCCTCCCCCAAGGGCAGCAGGGGCATCTTAGAGGTGTTTCTAGCTGAACCCAGCGCAGGGCCTGGCCTCAGCAGAGCGTCTGTACTCAGCTCCTTCAGCAGGGACCCCTCTGGCCTTCCAGGAACGATACTGTTTTTCTCTTCTCGTTCTCTGGAAAGGTTGGTTTCTCATTCACTCTGGGATTCTGATACCCGACAGATGTCCCTCTTTAGATGAAAACACGTGCCTTTCCAGAGATGTCAGCTCCAGGAATGGATGCTGTGAGTGGGGACCTGGCAGGCGTGGTGAGCTGGAGAGGGGCGTGGGGCCTGGGTGACTTTCTGCCCGATTCAGGCATCAAGCTTTGGGGGTCTGTGTGTGTTGGTGGTTGACTGAGGTCAAGAGGAACAGGGCTGGGAGGGGGTGGAGGAGGGAGGGGCCAGGGATATACATAGGACTAATCTGGGATTATACATATCTGTAAACAACAAAACTCTGTAAAAGTAAAAAGTAAACTAAAAACAATTATTATTAATAATAAAAAGAGCACGACTGTGGATGGTCAGGTGGGCAGAGGGAAGGAAAAACTGAGCCCATGTGGAGGGGTGGCACAGGAAGATGTCCCCCGGAGCAGGGCAGTGACTGCACCCCAGGTCTAAGCCTGGGGGTGAGGGTGCTCTGGGACTACCTGCCTTGCTTTTGCCTTTCATCTCCTGAATTTCTCCGGAGAAACTGGGAGTCCAAAATAATTCCATCCTGAGTATATCCGCCTTTTTTTCCCCCTCTTCAACAAATGGAGCCTCAGTTTCCCCATCTGTGAAATGGGGAGGTAACTCTTACAGTGATGAACCCTGGGAGAAAGGGAGTGAACAATAGACATGACCTGGCTGAGTGAGCACAGGGACAAGCCCTGGGGTGAAGCAGGTGCTCACTTCAGGTGCGTTGCTGAGGCTGTTGGCCCAGCCCTGACCTGAGGTCAGGACACCGGCCTGGTTTGAGTCCCGGTTCTGGCCCTGTTATCTGGGGGCCGCTTCAGAGTTTCTCTGGGTTATCAGAGGGCCACGTGCCTTTGCCAGTTTGGAAAGTATGGCGAGTCTGACACCACACAGATTCTGTTTTTATATATTGTTTATTTGTGGTTGCTCTGGGTCCTCGCTGCTGTTTGTGGGCTTTCTCTTGTTGCCAGGCCCAGGCTCTGGGCTCTCGGGCTGCAGTGGCTGCAGCCCACGGGCTCTGTAGCTGTGGCTCACCAGTTGTAGTTGCTCCTCAGCACACGGGATCTTTCCAGACCAAGGATGGAACCATGCACCCTGCACTGGCAGGGGATTCCTGCCCACTGTGCCAGCTGGCAAGTCCCACGTGGATTCTTGTGGAACTCCTGGGCCATAGCCATCCTCAGCATCCCCTGAAGCCAAGGGGTCTGCGAGCTGTGTTTAGCCACAGAACCATTGGCTCCAGTGCGGTTTGATCTGTAGCCCAGTATGTAAAGCAGGAGAAGGAAGGTGGTCTAGTGGCAGCACACAGGGAGGGGCTCAGAGGCCTGTGTCCTGCTCTCTGGAGGCCTGGGAACAGACAGCCTTGCTCCCCAGTCCTGTTCTCCATGGAGCTTCCATGAAACCTGAGGTTACATTGTGGAAACTGATTCTAGTCTAAATGCCTTTTGGAAGGGGGAGTGAGCAAGCTCAGTCCTTAGGCGGTGGCTGTGATCGCAACCCTGCATATTGTTGTTTAGTTGCTCAGTCCTATTGGATTGTCTGATCCCACGGACTGTAGCCTGCCAGGCTCCTCAGTCCATAGGGTTTCGCAGGCAAGAATACTGGAGTGGATTTCCATTTCCTTCTCCAGGGGATCTTCCCCACCCGGGAATGGGACCTGTATCTCCTGCATTGGCAGGCGAGTTGGTTCTTTACCACTGAGCCACCTGGGAAGCCCAGAAGAGGGAGGCTGTATACAATAAAGGAGGAGGATAATTTTCCAGAGTAACTCAAAGAGTCTTTTGCTTTCTCTTGCCGCAGTTTATCCATTTGTAATGAGGAGGGGATGGTCGTTGGAGCACCTCTAATTATCGGGGGTGTTTGTAGCTTCAGCCTAAGACATGGCGCCGGCGCCACCTAGTGGTGGAAATGGGCTATGGCCGTTGGAGAGATGCCCAGCTATTAGTATTTCCCCAGACGTAGGAGGCAAAGGTGAGGCTGTGCAGGGGACCTCATCTTTTGCACGGGATGACGTCTCTCTGAATACAGGTATTAAGAGGCATGGGGAGGAATATGCCTCTTGCTTCTGCCAGTATGTGCTGTGTGACATTGGCCCAATCCTTTTCCCTATCTGGGTCTCAGCTCCCTCATCTGCAACCTGAGAGGTTGAATGAAGGTAGGTCTATGAAATCTCAAGAAAAGTTTGTAAGTGTGCATGAGTGAGGGTCTAGTTCTTTCATTGCTTTTTTTGAAAAAAATTTTTGGCCACGCAGCATGGCATATGGGATCTTAGGCCCCAACCAGGGACTGAACCCACACTCCCTGCGTTGGAAACAGAGTCTTAACCCACTGGACAGCCAGGGAAGTCCTTTTACTGCTTTCATAAGGAGTCTCTTAGGAGTCCTGGGTCTAGATGAACTCCAAGGGCACCCAGGGTTTAGGAATTCCAGGAGCGTCCCCTTCGGAATGTGCACACGTTCGAACTCAGATGGTTCGCATTTGGTCAATGCATCCAGTTTACGTGGAGAAATCCTAAGGAAGCCAAAGATAAATGGACAGCACAGCCCCATGGGTAAGCGCCAGCCGCCAAGGACACACAGCTCTGTCCCCAGCGGCCCGAGGTTGGGAGCTGAGCTGTGGAGACCTTCTAGCCAAAGCCACTGTCTGGGCTTCCCTGCCCCGGTGGGACCTCCGTGGTCCCTGGGCAACTCCAAAGACAGGGCCTGTCAGCTGGAAGCACCAGAGGCTGCAGACCTCACGGTCCTGCTCCTCTGGGCTGGTGATGGCCCTCGGCTCCCGGCTCCCGTGTCACTCGACTCCTCACCCATAAAGCCCAATTGTTTTTTTTTCACCCGGCAAGGAGCTTTATTATCCTTTGTCTCGAACTTTATTCCCAGGCTTCTTCAGGTGGATTAGCAGTGAAGAATGGGTATAAGCAAAAGACTGCCTGAGGAGTGAACCGCTCCGGCTCCTTCTGCCAAATACAGAGCAGGAGGTGGAGGAGGAGGAGGAAGGCATTAGCTGTGGAGTCGGCTCTGTGCTGAGCCACTGACCACCGTGACTTCATCTGGTCCTCACAGCAGTCCTGGGAAGCAGGATGTTCCTGTTAGATAGCTGAGGACTCTGAGGTTCAGAAATATTAAGTGACTCGTCCCAAATCTAAAACTAGTAGAGAGGCTGGTATATATATATTTTAAAGTCTTATTGAATTTGTTACAAGATTGCTTCTGTTTTATGTTTTGGCTTTTTGACTTCAAGGCCTGTGGGACCTTAGTTCTCCGATCAGGGATAGAATCCGCATTCCCTGGATGGGAAGGGAAAATCTTAACCACTGGACCACCAGGAGGTCCCCAGTGGGTTCTTTTTAATCAACTGCCTCAGAAGGCATGCCTTTATTTTATTTATTTATTTATTTTGACCACCCAGCACAGCAGGTGGAGTCTTCTCTCCTTCGTGTCTGTAGCAGAAGCTTGACTTCCTCCCCACAGACCACCAGGGAAGTCCTGGGCTGGGGTCTTCATCATGTCTTGCAGCCAGCACACGCTAGACCTTTAGGACTGACAGGGCAGGAGTTCCCAAGATGGCTCAGGCCTCGCTCAGAGCCAGGATGCTCAGAGGCCGTGAGATTCAGGCCCTGGCCCAGCTCCCAGGCCGCCCTTCCTGCGAACTCATCAGCCTAATTCTGCTGGAATGGGCCATTTCCTGGGGTGGGGATGGGAACCGAGGTTCTGACCTAGACATCCCCTGGACCACACCCAGCTCTGCTGGGTTGCTGGGCTGGAGTCCACCCGCACGGAAGGCCACGCCTCCTCTCTGGTCCTCCAGGGCCTCAGGCGGCCCCAGCCTGCACCATGCCACACCCACCGCTGCCTGCCCTCCCTGTGGGAGCCGCCAACCCTCAACCTGGCTCCTTCTCCTAAGCCTGGCTTCCGCACCTGTGGGATTCCTGGACAATACAGAAAACCATCGGACTTCCAGGAGTCGTGCTTCTCTTTAGAGATGAAACCGCATGTGGACACCCTGCTCTCCTGTCTAGAACAGGGCCTCCCTACTGGCTTCCCACTGCTTCAACAGAAACTGCCTGCCCCGTCCTCCTCTCTCCCTCCCCTGATTCACTGATTGAGTGAGAAAGATACTTATGTAGGGATGATTGGAGTCCAAGCAATTTGCCAGCCAAGACTAGCCGGTCAGTGGTGGAGCCGGGAGTTGATCCCAGGGAGACGGGGTCCAGGAGCCTCTGTGCTCAGTCATGGGGAGGCTGGGTTCGAGATTATTCACGTGTGTTGGCTGTGGGGGCGTGTGGAGGTGAGGCTTGTGATGGGTGTGTCAAGGGCTACAAAAGGCACAGGATAGACGCGATGCAGTCCTAAAGCATCGGTATAAGTTGAAGATTTGAGAAAATATTTTATACCCAAATAAAGGTGTACTCTGTGTGTTTATGTGTGTGCTCAGTTGCGTCTGATGCTTTGCGACCCCATGGACTGCAGCCCCCAGGCTCCCCTGTCCACAGGACTCTCCAGGCAGGAACACTGGAGCGGGCTGCTCTACTCTTCTCCAGGGGATCTTCCTGACCCTGGGGTCAAACCCGAGTCTCCTGCATTTTAGGCAGATTCTCTACCCTCTGAGCCACCAGGGAAGCCCTGACTAGGTATAGTAACCCCTGAAGTTAGTCTGTTAGACTTTCCAGTTTCTTATTTTGAAACTTCACACGACTCTATTAGCATTTCTCCTTGTGAATAGAAACATATACTCTATAAGTTTATAACCACAGTTAAATCATTCTGGGAGAAAAGACAAATTTAAGCATGTTTTGTCTTTACTTGCAGTCAACATACATTTTCTGCAAAGGGCTGGATGGTAAATATTTTAGGCTCTGTGCGGGGGGGTTTTTTTTTTAGGGCTCTAGTGGCGGTCCACCCCCCCTCCTCTGGTCCTCCAGGGCCTAAGGCGGCCCCAGCCTGCACCATGCCACACCCACCGCTGCCTGCCCTCCCTGTGGGAGCCGCCAACCCTCAACCTGGCTCCTTCTCCTAAGCCTGGCTTCCGCACCTGTGGGATTCCTGGACAATACAGAAAACCATCGGACTTCCAGGAGTCGTGCTTCTCTTTAGAGATGAAACCGCATGTGGACACCCTGCTCTCCTGTCTAGAACAGGGCCTCCCTACTGGCTTCCCACTGCTTCAACAGAAACTGCCTGCCCCGTCCTGCTCTCGCCCGCCCCTGATTCACTGATTGAGTGAGAAAGATACTTATGTAGGGATGATTGGAGTCCAAGCAATTTGCCAGCCAAGACTAGCCGGTCAGTGGTGGAGCCGGGAGTTGATCCCAGGGAGACGGGGTCCAGGAGCCTCTGTGCTCAGTCATGGGGAGGCTGGGTTCGAGATTATTCACGTGTGTTGGCTGTGGCGGCGTGTGGAGGTGAGGCTTGTGATGGGTGTGTCAAGGGCTACAAAAGGCACAGGATAGACGCGATGCAGTCCTAAAGCATCGGTATAAGTTGAAGATTTGAGAAAATATTTTATACCCAAATAAAGGTGTACTCTGTGTGTTTATGTGTGTGCTCAGTTGCGTCTGATGCTTTGCGACCCCATGGACTGCAGCCCCCAGGCTCCCCTGTCCACAGGACTCTCCAGGCAGGAACACTGGAGCGGGCTGCTCTACTCTTCTCCAGGGGATCTTCCTGACCCTGGGGTCAAACCCGAGTCTCCTGCATTTTAGGCAGATTCTCTACCCTCTGAGCCACCAGGGAAGCCCTGACTAGGTATAGTAACCCCTGAAGTTAGTCTGTTAGACTTTCCAGTTTCTTATTTTGAAACTTCACACGACTCTATTAGCATTTCTCCTTGTGAATAGAAACATATACTCTATAAGTTTATAACCACAGTTAAATCATTCTGGGAGAAAAGACAAATTTAAGCATGTTTTGTCTTTACTTGCAGTCAACATACATTTTCTGCAAAGGGCTGGATGGTAAATATTTTAGGCTCTGTGCGTTGTAGGATCTCCGTGGCCACTGTGAACTCCGCCTCAGCAGTGTGATATTGGCCCTGATTGGTCCTGTTGCGTCTAGCTGGCACCACCACGTTCTTGGGATCACAGCACCTGTAGGGTGGCCGTTACCAACCATGACCAGCAGGTGGCCGCCGCCTGGATTCCTGTGATAAGAGGGTCAAGGCCTCCGGCAGGCTGGAGGGCAAAGGCCCCCGGGGCCTGGGTAGGGATCTCCTGTGGGACGGGGAGTCACAGGTGCAGGCTAGGTGTCTGCAGATCCATGAGGCGGCTCTGGCTTCGGAAGACTGGGAGGGATTGTGAAGAACCAGGCTTCAGGACTGTGAATGTGGGGAGCAGAAGAGAAGGCTTGTTTA
This sequence comes from Tragulus kanchil, assembly GCA_022376925.1. Taxonomy (NCBI): domain Eukaryota; kingdom Metazoa; phylum Chordata; class Mammalia; order Artiodactyla; family Tragulidae; genus Tragulus; species Tragulus kanchil. The sequence goes on from JAIOJX010000032.1 coordinate 25,296,311, forward strand.
TGATAATAAGGACCCCTAATCTCCCAGGTGGATGCACCTTCCCATAAGACTTTACAAAACCCTTGGGATAAAGTTACACTCACAGAGACTTGATAGACCGGCCCCCCGCTCCCTGCCCACCTCTGAGCCTGCCTCATGCAGTGGGGCCCCCTTGGGTCGTGAGCCTGCCCACAGGCTGGTCCTAGGCTGACAACAGCAGAAATGCTCACACCTGGGGCAGGTCACGTGGGATGAACTGGGAGATTGGTGACATGTGGTGAAGAATCGGACTGCTGTGCAGGGGACGCGGGTTCAATCCCTGGAGGTTGGGACGATCCCCTTGAGAAGGAAATGGCAGCTCATTCCAGTGTTCTTGCCTGAGAAGTCCCATGGAGAGAGGAGCCTGGCAGGCTACAGACCATGGGGTTGCGGAGAGTCGGACATGACTCAGGGACTTAACAACAACAAAATGTATAAAATATTAGACATATACCTTCTGCCCTGGAATTTTAGGCAGATTCTCTACCCTCTGAGCCACCAGGGAAGCCCTGACTAGGTATAGTAACCCCTGAAGTTAGTCTGTTAGACTTTCCAGTTTCTTATTTTGAAACTTCACACGACTCTATTAGCATTTCTCCTTGTGAATAGAAACATATACTCTATAAGTTTATAACCACAGTTAAATCATTCTGGGAGAAAAGACAAATTTAAGCATGTTTTGTCTTTACTTGCAGTCAACATACATTTTCTGCAAAGGGCTGGATGGTAAATATTTTAGGCTCTGTGCGTTGTAGGATCTCCGTGGCCACTGTGAACTCCGCCTCAGCAGTGTGATATTGGCCCTGATTGGTCCTGTTGCGTCTAGTTTGGCACCACCACGTTCTTGGGATCACAGCACCTGTAGGGTGGCCGTTACCAACCATGACCAGCAGGTGGCCGCCGCCTGGATTCCTGTGATAAGAGGGTCAAGGCCTCCGGCAGGCTGGAGGGCAAAGGCCCCCGGGGCCTGGGTAGGGATCTCCTGTGGGACGGGGAGTCACAGGTGCAGGCTAGGTGTCTGCAGATCCATGAGGCGGCTCTGGCTTCGGAAGACTGGGAGGGATTGTGAAGAACCAGGCTTCAGGACTGTGAATGTGGGGAGCAGAAGAGAAGGCTTGTTTATGATAATAAGGACCCCTAATCTCCCAGGTGGATGCACCTTCCCATAAGACTTTACAAAACCCTTGGGATAAAGTTACACTCACAGAGACTTGATAGACCGGCCCCCCGCTCCCTGCCCACCTCTGAGCCTGCCTCATGCAGTGGGGCCCCCTTGGGTCGTGAGCCTGCCCACAGGCTGGTCCTAGGCTGACAACAGCAGAAATGCTCACACCTGGGGCAGGTCACGTGGGATGAACTGGGAGATTGGTGACATGTGGTGAAGAATCGGACTGCTGTGCAGGGGACGCGGGTTCAATCCCTGGAGGTTGGGACGATCCCCTTGAGAAGGAAATGGCAGCTCATTCCAGTGTTCTTGCCTGAGAAGTCCCATGGAGAGAGGAGCCTGGCAGGCTACAGACCATGGGGTTGCGGAGAGTCGGACATGACTCAGGGACTTAACAACAACAAAATGTATAAAATATTAGACATATACCCTGATGAATCAAAATTGAAAGAGACACCCGTACCCCAATGTTCACTGCAGCTCTCTATACAATAGCTGGAACATGGAAGCAACCTAGGTGTCCATCAACGAATGAATGGATAAAGAAGCTCTGGTACATATATACAATGGAATGCTTCTCAGTCGCAAAAAGAAATGCAGAAGATTCAGTCCTAATGAGATGGATGAATCTAGAACCTATTATACAAAGTGAAGTAAGTCAAAAAGAGGACAAGTACAGTATACTAACACATATATATGGAATCTGGTAAGATCGTACTGATAAATACACACGCAGAGCATTGATGGAAAAACAGACCTAGAGGACAGACTTATGGACATTGGGGAGAGGGAAGAGTGGGTGAGAGATATGGAAAGAGTAACATGGAGCCCTATACTAGCATATGTAAAAGAGATTACTATTGCCAATGCGCTGTGGGTTAAGGGATCTTACACGGGGGCTAAGCAATGGCTTGGAGGGGTGGGATGGGGGAGATGGGATATACATATGACTAATCTGAGATTATACATATCTGTAAACAACAAAACTTTGCAAAAGCAAAAAAGCAAAATTAAAAAAATGGCAAAAAAGAAGCTTTGGCACATATATACAATGTAATATTTCTCAGTCGTAAAAAGAAATGCAGAAGAATCAGCCCTAATGAGGTGGATGAATCTACCTATTATACGAAGTGAAGTAAGTCAAAAAGTGAAAGACAAATACAATATACTAACACATATATAATGGACTCTAGTAAGATAGTACTGATAAATACACATGCAGAACAGCAATGGAGAAACAGACAGAGAACAGACCTATGGTCATCGGGGGGGAGGGAAGATCGGACGAGAGGTATGGAAAGAGCAACAAGGAAACCTGCACTATTATAGGTACTAGAGATGGCCACTGTGGTTAAGCTGTAAGACTAAGGGAGGGCTTCCCTGGTGGTCCAGTGGGTAAGGACACCGCCTTGCAGTGCAAGGGGAGCCGGTTCGATCCCTGGCCTGGGAAGATCCCACGTGCCGCGGAGCAGCTGGACCAATGTGTCCAATTACCGAGCCGGAGCTCTGGGGCGCATGTGCCCAGAGCTAGTGCTCTGGGACAACAGAGGCCACCGCGATGGGAGGCCCACACGGGCCAAAGAACAAAGATGGATGAAACTAGACAAATGAAAGACCGATAGGAGTGGCCCGTCCCCCCCCCCCACAACCCACCAAAATAAACAAATAAATAAATGTTTAAAAGACTAAGGGAACCTACATGGGGACTAAGCATCAACCTGGGAAGCTGGGAAGGGCGGAGAAGGGAGGGAGGGCTCAGATGGGAGGGGTCAGGGATGTACCTATGACTGTTTGGGGATTATGTATACCTGTGAACAAGAAAACGCTGTAAAAATATATAAAAATAACTTTGCTGTACACTTGAAGCTAATGCAACATTGTAAAACAAATATACCACAATAAAAAATGTATAAAATAGATAACTAATGAGAATTCACTGTACAGCATAGGGAACCCTACTCAGTGCTCTGTGGTGACCTAAATAGGAAGAAAATCCAAAAAAGAGAGCATATGAATACACACACACACACACACATATATCTGACTCACTTTGCTGTGTAGCAGAAGCTAACACAACATGGTAAAGCAACTATATTCCCATAAAAATTAATTTAAAAAAAGAAAGGAAAAAAGAACCAAAAATTTTGTCATCTAGGGATATCTGCTATCATTAGGTAGGCATGTTTCTTTTCCTCTTTCTGTATTACATAAAAAATTCAGTCCCAATTATATACCCAGTTTTTATTTTGGGGGGCCTAACTTAAGCATCTTCTGTAAGCTAAAAGTTTGCTGTGAACAGCATTTTTCCAGAAGAAAATAAAAGTATATGGAGATACAGAATAAAAAAAGAAAGAAAACTTCACTCCTGCGTCAGAACGGCGCCGCTCCCCTGCAGTCCCCGCCTCTCTCGGCTCCCCGCCTGACCCCAAACGACAAAGGACCTCAGAACGCAGCAACACGGGTCCCCATGTTTCCAGACCCAGCGAGGGTCTCGGTTCTGGATAGTTTTCTGTGCAGAACGCTCAGCAGAACGCTCCAGGTGGAGTTTCCCTACACCCGGCCCCACTTGCCTATTTATGGAGGTGCCTCTAACGCGGGGCGCAGCTGCTGTCCTCCCCTGCGTCTCAGCCTCAGAACGCCCAGTACCAGATCCTCACAGGCGCACACGCAGCTTCTTAACAATCACAAAGTGCACGCAAGTTCAGAGCAGTGGAGAAACCACGGTGGAGAACAGGCTCGCGGCGAGAACCACGTGTGCAGACCAGATGCGGACCCGGCTGTGCACCACCTGTGACCCTCTCTCCCAGAGCGCTCAGTGGCTTAACTGGAAGCGCTGGTTTTCCCCTGTGGCTGCACTGGGCACTCGCCTGGAGAAACTCTGGTTGCCAGCGAGCCACTCTCTAGAGAGGGGCTCCGGAGCTCGGGTTTCCCCAGGGTCCCAGGCGATTTTTTTTTTCTTTGATGTGGACCATTTTTAAAGTCTTTATTGAATTTGTTGCAAGATTGCTTCTGTTTTTGGTTTGGTTTGGTTTTTTATTTTTATATTTTGCTTAAGGCATGTGGGATCCTAGCTCCCTGACCAGGAACTAAACCCGCACCCCCCTGCACTAGCCCGTAAAGTTTTAACCACTAGCCCACCGGGGAAGTCCCCTCAGCTTATTCTAATGTGCAGCTAGAGATGAGAACCACTGCTTTGAAATGCTGACATCAAGGTGACTGGCCTTTCCCCTCATGAGAGACTGGGTCATCCTACAGTGAATCCCAGTATTTCAGTGCCTTATGGTGACAAAGTTTGGTTTTTCAGTCACGCTGCATGTCCAGTGAGGGTCAGTGGCAGACTCCGCCTCCATGCAGAGGGATGAGCTGATGGAGGCACTCTGATGTGAAAGAACTCCATCTTAAATAGGTGTTTTTCTTGGTTGCCATGACAGCAGGAAGGTCACGGCTGGGGTAGGGCGGCGGTGGCGGTAGTAGCCTTCTCTGTTTGGGGCTGGAAATAACATAACATTTCCTCTGAAAGCTCATTGGCCAGAGCTGGTCACATGGCCCCCCAGCAGCAGGGACCTGGGGAGAGGGGCCAAGGGGTTAGGGGATGTTTGATGAGCAGCTTGTTTGTTTTCTTTCACAGTCCACCCCCAGCACTGACTTGGTTCTTGCCTTGCTGAGGGATCCTCAGGAAGTTGCACCCGAAGGAGACAGACACGCAGCCCTAAACGAGTAATCCAGGGCAAGCCTCCATCACTCAGAGGCACAAAGCCATCCACCATTTAAGGAATTTTCTGGCTTCCACAAATCCCACGGAAGTTTAACAGGAACTCGTAATTCTGCTCTGCTCACCTGTATGTACAGTCAGTCATTCCACGACTCTCCATGGCTGTGTCTCTTCTTGGGGCTGTGGCACACTCTATCACATATCGTAGTCTTGCAGGGAAGACGGACGTTTTGCAGCACTGATTCTTTCCCCTGCTTTTCTTTTTTCAGAATTATCTCATTTTTCTCCATGTGCTTATTATTTCAGAAAGCTTAATAAAAATCTATTATACAATTTGGTTATGATTTTTATTGGGACTAAACATCTTTATAATGTTATCTCTGCTTCCCAGGTGGGTGAGCAGTTAAGAACCCGCCTGTCTATGTAGGAGATGCAGGTTCCATCCCTGGGTTGAGAAGATCCCTTGGAGAAGGAAATGACAACCTCCTCCAGTCTTCTTGCCTGGAGAATCCATGGACAGAGGGGCCTGGTGGGAGACAGTCCACGGGGTCACAAGACACAACTGAGCATGCATGCACCCACTGCCTCAGGAAAATGCTCTGTAAATCTTCTATATGTTTCTCAATGAATGTTAGCATTTTCTTCTCACAGGTCTTTGTATTTCTTATTAAGTTTATTTTCAAATATACATACATGTTCATGCATATATGTGTATATATTATATACATCAACATATTTGAAATATGTAGAGGGTCTTTTTCCCATCATATTTTTTAACTGCAGTATTTCTCTCCTAGGGTTCATATTGATTGGTATTTTGGGGCAGATATTTTACTATATTAAGAAAGTATTCCAGGTGGTCCAGTGGCTAAAATTCCATGCTCCCAATGCCAGGGAATATGGAGGCCAGGGTTTGATCCCTGGTCAAAGAACTAGATCCCACATGCTGCAACTAGGAGTTTGCATGATGTAGCTAAAGATCCTACATGCCAAAACTAAGACCCAGAGCAGCTAAATAAAGAAGCAATATTGGGGCTTCCCTGGTGGTCCAGTGGGTAAAGAGTCTGCCTTGCAGTGCAGGAGGCACCAGTTAGATCCCTGGCCTGGGAAGATCCCTCGTGGGGTGGAGCAGCTGGACCGTGTGTCCAATTATGAGCCAGCGCCATGGAGAAAGCCATCCACCATTTAAGGAATTTTCTGGCTTCCACAAATCCCACGGAAGTTTAACAGGAACTCGTAATTCTGCTCTGCTCACCTGTATGTACAGTCAGTCATTCCACGACTCTCCATGGCTGTGTCTCTTCTTGGGGCTGTGGCACACTCTATCACATATCGTAGTCTTGCAGGGAAGACGGACGTTTTGCAGCACTGATTCTTTCCCCTGCTTTTCTTTTTTCAGAATTATCTCATTTTCTCCATGTGCTTATTATTTCAGAAAGCTTAATAAAAATCTATTATACAATTTGGTTATGATTTTTATTGGGACTAAACATCTTTATAATGTTATCTCTGCTTCCCAGGTGGGTGAGCAGTTAAGAACCCGCCTGTCTATGTAGGAGATGCAGGTTCCATCCCTGGGTTGAGAAGATCCCTTGGAGAAGGAAATGACAACCTCCTCCAGTCTTCTTGCCTGGAGAATCCATGGACAGAGGGGCCTGGTGGGAGACAGTCCACGGGGTCACAAGACACAACTGAGCATGCATGCACCCACTGCCTCAGGAAAATGCTCTGTAAATCTTCTATATGTTTCTCAATGAATGTTAGCATTTTCTTCTCACAGGTCTTTGTATTTCTTATTAAGTTTATTTTCAAATATACATACATGTTCATGCATATATGTGTATATATTATATACATCAACATATTTGAAATATGTAGAGGGTCTTTTTCCCATCATATTTTTTAACTGCAGTATTTCTCTCCTAGGGTTCATATTGATTGGTATTTTGGGGCAGATATTTTACTATATTAAGAAAGTATTCCAGGTGGTCCAGTGGCTAAAATTCCATGCTCCCAATGCCAGGGAATATGGAGGCCAGGGTTTGATCCCTGGTCAAAGAACTAGATCCCACATGCTGCAACTAGGAGTTTGCATGATGTAGCTAAAGATCCTACATGCCAAAACTAAGACCCAGAGCAGCTAAATAAAGAAGCAATATTGGGGCTTCCCTGGTGGTCCAGTGGGTAAAGAGTCTGCCTTGCAGTGCAGGAGGCACCAGTTCGATCCATGGCCCAGGAGGATCCCTCGTGCCGTGGAGCAGCTGGACCGGTGTGTCCAATTATGAGCCAGCGCTATGGAGCACATGCGCCCAGATCCGGTGCTCTGCAGTGAGAGAGGCCACTGCAATGGGAGGCCCACACATGCCAAAAGAATAAAAGGATGGATGAAAATAAATATGAATAAAAGAGGCATGATGGAGAAAAGAAAAAAAATTAAAAAAGAAGTAATATGTATAAAAGGGGACAACAGAGGACGAGATGGCTGGATGGCATCACCAACTCGATGGACAGGAGTTTGAGCAAACTCTGGGAGATGGTAAGGGACAGGGAAGCCTGGCGTGCTGCAGTCCGTGGGGTTGCAAAGAGTCGGAAAACAACAACAATATATGTATACATGTATTAGCCGTGAATGCTGAGTGACTGAATGAGTGTCCTGACCTCATCTCTTTTAAACAAGAGGAGCTCTCCTTGCAGAGCACCTCTGTTCTCAGAGCCACGCCCTCTGTGACTCTGCTGGTAGGCACTGGTCCTGCTGCTTGGCTCCTGGCACCTGTAGCCAAGCGCCTGGGAGCAGGGAGGACGGGGCCCTGGAGGGGATCCTGCAGGAAGCCTGCTGCTTCAGGGCTGCTGGGAAACACAGCCTGTGGGCTTGGTTCTTGCCAAAGGCAAGAGGGAAGGTGTGGAATGCTGGCCCTTCCACAGAACAGAAAGGAGAACAGAAAGGACAAGAGGGAGGGCCGGAGGGAGGAGCAGAGGAGGAGGAGGGAGGAGCCAAGCAGCCCTCCTGCCCTCACAGGGCTATTTCAGGGGGTGTTAACTTCTTGGCTATTTGGGGAAGCTTTCCCAACAGATTCACTCTCTCGACAGTCTGGGGCCTCACCAGCCTGTGAGTGCAGAACAAGGTCACATGGCCCTTCACTGTTCTGATTAAAATAGAATAGAGACCTGCTGCCTTTGGTGTCTGGACAACGTCCCCCTCCCCGCCGAGAGAGGCCTGGAGCCCTATTTCTGAGGGCTCCCCTGGCTGTGCAGAGGACAGGGTTGGTCAAGGCCTGGCCCTCTCTTTCCTCTGTTCTTTGCTGCCTCTGATGACCATGACCTTGGGTGGGCTTCCTCAGGGACTCGGCCATTCTCCTGCTCCCAGGGGCCAGGGACTCGACTTCATCTTGGCTCCTCAGGCCCTTCCCGCAATAGTCCATGACACAGTGAACCCTGAGCCCTAGTCTTTAATGAAGCTTTATTGAGAGTGAACAAATGAGAAGCCCAGACTGGAATGATCTTGCAAAATGCCTCTCTTTAGGGTTTCTCCTTTTTTTTTTTTTTAAAGTTTTTTTGATGTGGACCATTTTAAAAGTCTTTATTGAACTTGTGACAATAGTACTTGTGTCTTATGTGTGGGTTTTTTTTTTTTTTGGCCACAAGGCAAATGAGACCTTAGTTCCCCAATCAGGGATCGAACCCATACTCCCAGCATTGTGGAAAACAACAACAATATATGTATACATGTATTAGCCGTGAATGCTGAGTGACTGAATGAGTGTCCTGACCTCATCTCTTTTAAACAAGAGGAGCTCTCCTTGCAGAGCACCTCTGTTCTCAGAGCCACGCCCTCTGTGACTCTGCTGGTAGGCACTGGTCCTGCTGCTTGGCTCCTGGCACCTGTAGCCAAGCGCCTGGGAGCAGGGAGGACGGGGCCCTGGAGGGGATCCTGCAGGAAGCCTGCTGCTTCAGGGCTGCTGGGAAACACAGCCTGTGGGCTTGGTTCTTGCCAAAGGCAAGAGGGAAGGTGTGGAATGCTGGCCCTTCCACAGAACAGAAAGGAGAACAGAAAGGACAAGAGGGAGGGCCGGAGGGAGGAGCAGAGGAGGAGGAGGGAGGAGCCAAGCAGCCCTCCTGCCCTCACAGGGCTATTTCAGGGGGTGTTAACTTCTTGGCTATTTGGGGAAGCTTTCCCAACAGATTCACTCTCTCGACAGTCTGGGGCCTCACCAGCCTGTGAGTGCAGAACAAGGTCACATGGCCCTTCACTGTTCTGATTAAAATAGAATAGAGACCTGCTGCCTTTGGTGTCTGGACAACGTCCCCCTCCCCGCCGAGAGAGGCCTGGAGCCCTATTTCTGAGGGCTCCCCTGGCTGTGCAGAGGACAGGGTTGGTCAAGGCCTGGCCCTCTCTTTCCTCTGTTCTTTGCTGCCTCTGATGACCATGACCTTGGGTGGGCTTCCTCAGGGACTCGGCCATTCTCCTGCTCCCAGGGGCCAGGGACTCGACTTCATCTTGGCTCCTCAGGCCCTTCCCGCAATAGTCCATGACACAGTGAACCCTGAGCCCTAGTCTTTAATGAAGCTTTATTGAGAGTGAACAAATGAGAAGCCCAGACTGGAATGATCTTGCAAAATGCCTCTCTTTAGGGTTTCTCCTTTTTTTTTTTTTTAAAGTTTTTTTGATGTGGACCATTTTAAAAGTCTTTATTGAACTTGTGACAATAGTACTTGTGTCTTATGTGTGGGTTTTTTTTTTTTTTGGCCACAAGGCAAATGAGACCTTAGTTCCCCAATCAGGGATCGAACCCATACTCCCAGCATTGGAAGGCGACGTCTGAACCTTTGGACCACCCGGCACGTCCCTGTGTGGGCTTTTCTCACCCAGCCTAAACTTGTCCATCATTGCTGTAGAATTGATTTCTCTTTGCCATGGAGACATGTGTGCTTGGAAAGGGCTGGGTACTTTCTCCTTTAAGCTTTTGCAGGGTTCGCGAGAGAAGAGATGGTATGTCAGAACTTGTTTTTCTTCTGCCATGAACTTAGCCAGTGACCTTGGGAGGAACTTGCCACTTGGTTAAACCTTTTCACAGCACCAGGGCTTAGAGGACCCAGCCCTAATCTTAAGAGTGGAGAGACCCAAGTCTAGGTTCTGGTTCTGTTCTTAACCTCATGGGTGACCTAGGGCCACGGGTGTCTCTTTGGATGACTCTGCTGCTCCACTTGAGAAGTAGGGAAGTGAGCTTGGCCAGTGCCTCTAGACATCACAGTTCTAAAACTGCCGTCCCTGAGAGTCTTTGGTTCAATTTCTTTATCATTCTCCTGCTGGCTTCCAGACAGAGATGAGGACATGGGTGTGAAGGGGAAGCATTTACTATATTCTTGGCTAAAGGGGCTTAAAGGGAGATGGTCTTAGGTTGGGATCTTCTGAAACACACTCTTAGACAAAGGCTTGAGTGTAAGTGGTTTATTTAGAAGGTTGACTGGGAAGTCATAAGACCAGGAAGAGAAGGAGAGCAATAGAGGGTGTGAGGGCAGGTCGCCACCATGAACAACCCAGGCCCAGTGCTGTTGAAGAGTCCTAGGAGAATGTGTCTCAGAGTGGTCCACCAGAAGGCAGCATCCGTGGGCCGTATTCTCCTCAGAGGTCTTAACTACCCAACATGTCCTGATGGCCCCTGGCACAAGCCAAGAAACAAGCCTCAGACAGAGCATGGCAGATGTTCGAAGCCACAGGCATGGACGGGAAAGAATGCAGAGGTGTGGGCCAGGCTCATCTCCCTACTTGTCAAGAGGGGCATCAGAGGCATTCAAGGAGACACCAGTTGCCCCAAGTCACCCTCCAGGTTAAGGACGGGAGGACACAGGTGGGGTGCTGACCACTCTTGCTCCCTCTGAGGCTGCCTGGAACTTCCTTCTGATTTTTCTTGCGTGTTCATTGTATTCGAACGCCTAGGAAATATGTCTTGTGAGGGATCCCCTATGTACTTACTAAAGTTTTGGAGTTTTTTTCTTTTTTTTGACCATGCAGAATCCTTACTCCTGATCAAGGATGGAACCTGTGTCCCATGCATTGGAAGTGCAGAGTCTTAACCCATGGGCCACCAGGAACGTCCCAGTTTTTGGAGTCTTTTTGATGTTCCATTGTGTTCAGTAGACAGAGATTATATTGGACTAGAAGGAACTGTCTCACTGGACAAGAAGCTGGAGACAGGGGCTTGACCTGGGGGGTTGCGGCTGCATGGAGATCGTGTGGTGCTGGTTGGACTTCAGGCAGGTGGAAGGGGCTCATGGGCAGAGCCACGACTGAGACCAGACGAGGGAGGAGTTCAAGGTGGAACGTGAACTTGGAGCTTCAATGCCCAAGAGTACTGTGTGTTCACCAGCTCCCAGCCGGTGCCAGTTACCTGAAGGTTCAACAAGTCACCTTTCCTCCCTCTTTTGGTCTGTGCCATTGTTGGGGGGAAGGACACTGCAGAAGGTGCAACACCGCCACCCAAGACTGGGAAGTCTTTGTATGAGGAAACACCCTCTTAGACAAAGGCTTGAGTGTAAGTGGTTTATTTAGAAGGTTGACTGGGAAGTCATAAGACCAGGAAGAGAAGGAGAGCAATAGAGGGTGTGAGGGCAGGTCGCCACCATGAACAACCCAGGCCCAGTGCTGTTGAAGAGTCCTAGGAGAATGTGTCTCAGAGTGGTCCACCAGAAGGCAGCATCCGTGGGCCGTATTCTCCTCAGAGGTCTTAACTACCCAACATGTCCTGATGGCCCCTGGCACAAGCCAAGAAACAAGCCTCAGACAGAGCATGGCAGATGTTCGAAGCCACAGGCATGGACGGGAAAGAATGCAGAGGTGTGGGCCAGGCTCATCTCCCTACTTGTCAAGAGGGGCATCAGAGGCATTCAAGGAGACACCAGTTGCCCCAAGTCACCCTCCAGGTTAAGGACGGGAGGACACAGGTGGGGTGCTGACCACTCTTGCTCCCTCTGAGGCTGCCTGGAACTTCCTTCTGATTTTTCTTGCGTGTTCATTGTATTCGAACGCCTAGGAAATATGTCTTGTGAGGGATCCCCTATGTACTTACTAAAGTTTTGGAGTTTTTTTCTTTTTTTTGACCATGCAGAATCCTTACTCCTGATCAAGGATGGAACCTGTGTCCCATGCATTGGAAGTGCAGAGTCTTAACCCATGGGCCACCAGGAACGTCCCAGTTTTTGGAGTCTTTTTGATGTTCCATTGTGTTCAGTAGACAGAGATTATATTGGACTAGAAGGAACTGTCTCACTGGACAAGAAGCTGGAGACAGGGGCTTGACCTGGGGGGTTGCGGCTGCATGGAGATCGTGTGGTGCTGGTTGGACTTCAGGCAGGTGGAAGGGGCTCATGGGCAGAGCCACGACTGAGACCAGACGAGGGAGGAGTTCAAGGTGGAACGTGAACTTGGAGCTTCAATGCCCAAGAGTACTGTGTGTTCACCAGCTCCCAGCCGGTGCCAGTTACCTGAAGGTTCAACAAGTCACCTTTCCTCCCTCTTTTGGTCTGTGCCATTGTTGGGGGGAAGGACACTGCAGAAGGTGCAACACCGCCACCCAAGACTGGGAAGTCTTTGTGAGCGTCCACTCTGGCAGACAGGACACTCAACACTCAGAGCAAATCAAGAGAAGAGACAGTGAAGAGCAGCTGTAGTGGAAGCCAGAGGCAGGAACACGAAGACCAGGAGAGAGGGCTTCCCTGGGGGCCAGCGACCAAGCCTCTGCGCTCCCAAGGCAGGGGGCATGGGTTCAAACCCTGGCCAGGGAAATAGAGCCCACCTGCCAAAACTAAGAGTTCATGTGTTTCAACTAAAGGTCCTGCGTGATGCAGTTAAGACCTGTGCAGCCAAGAAAACAACTATTTTTTAAAAAGCTGACAGTCCAAGTTTTCTGGAACCCTTCCAAAATCAATCTTCTTTCTTGTCTTATATATTTAAGCCCCAAGTTGGAACAAAATTATAAATAGAGCCACAGTTTGATTTGGGAATGTCTGCCCCATTTCCACGCCGGTTTATCTCCGATCACATTCTCTCACCCCCGAGCCTGGGACCTGCGTCCCAGGAACCCCGCTCAGAGCCCAGCACAGAGCCGGCACTCAGACAGCCCTTCTAGGCCAGTGTGCAGACGGCCACGTGGGCTTCAGAGTGAGCATGCTGCCCGGAGCCTGCAGAGCCGAGCAGTATCCAGGGAGGAAAGAAGCCGGGAGCCGAGCTGGAAAGGACTTCATGTGGCTCCCTGGCTCCCAGGTGGGGCTGAGCCGCCTCTGCCGGCCAGGCTGGGTGGATGTTTATTATGCTTCACAACATAACGAATGCAGGTGCCGAGCCCCGTTCTGGGTGTAGGCTGCCTGGTGCTGCTGGATGCGCTATGAAGCCTGGGTCAAGCAAGCCTGCAGGCGGACGGGCAGAGCCTGGGGCACGATGCAGCTCAAAGGGGCCAAAGCAAACAAGGGTGTCTCCACCAAGCACATTCCTGAGCGCATTAAACTGGGTGCAGTGAGCCCAACCGGATGGATGGAGACGGGAGGGGACAGGCGTAGCCAGGTGGGGCAGCCAGCTCTGGAAGGGGTCCGTCTCTCAGCCTTCTCTCCTCCATCTGTCCCTTCCACGGCCTGTTAGATCCCCCACCTCACGCACAGGGCAAACACGTCTGTTCAGGCTTGCAGGGATGGGGCTGGCTGGCCAAGGGCCTCCATCAGCACTGCCCATGAGGAACTTACTGATGGCCGGCCGGGCAGACAGGCTGCAGTGGAGCCAGCCAGCCGGCAGGAAAGGATTATGTGAGATGCAAAGCGAATGTGACAGACCGCCCGGCCGGAGACCTGGGAGATGGGTTCTGGTGCAGTCAACCGAGGCCCAGGGGAGTTTCAGGAAGCATCAGGTGGGATCCGCGGGGGAACGCTTCTGGAAGAGGTGCCTGTGAAAGACGGGCAGGGTGGGGTCCATCCTCTCGGCAATCGTTCCGCTTCATCTCAAGCCTGCCTCCTTGACAGGGACCCCTCCTTCAGCTTCTGGGCTGATGAACCGTCAATTGTTCTGAGAGGCATGCATGACTCTGAATGTTTGTGAGAAGCATTTGACGGTGATGCCCACTCATTTGTTTTGCACTTAGAAAGGGAGCATGATGCAGGGAGCCTGCGGAGACGGAAATCTCCAGGATTTAATTCTGATGCGCTGTGACACCTCAGACGAGTCGCTTCACCTCTCTGAGTCTGTTTTTTTTTTAATTCTACAAAAAGAAAATGGCAACGTGTTGAGTCGAACGAGCCCCTGAGAAAATGTGTTGCGTTGGAAGTGGGAAAAACTCGAGTCAAACACTACGTCCGTAATAGTATATTTTAGAGGGCCTCTCTTTGGAGTGCTCGTGATATGTCTGTAAGTGATTTCAGAATGTTTTGGTTAAAAAAGTCATGAAAACACAACCAAAGGAGGACAGGGAGCCCAGACAGTATTTGGTTCTGGGGCCACTGAGTCAGTGAGCCGGGGGCCAGCCTGTGCCTGACCCCAGGGGGCAGGGGGGTCAGGGGTTATGACCCTGTAAAGGTGGTCCACCAGACTCGCTGGCTAGTGGGTCCCTCCTCAGGTGGATGCATGTTAGTAATGAATACCATGGAGAAGCAAATGACAACCCACTCCAGGATTCTTGCCAGGAAAATCCCATGGACCGAGGAGCCTGGCGGGCTCCAGCTCTGGAAGGGGTCCGTCTCAGCCTTCTCTCCTCCATCTGTCCCTTCCACGGCCTGTTAGATCCCCCACCTCACGCACAGGGCAAACACGTCTGTTCAGGCTTGCAGGGATGGGGCTGGCTGGCCAAGGGCCTCCATCAGCACTGCCCATGAGGAACTTACTGATGGCCGGCCGGGCAGACAGGCTGCAGTGGAGCCAGCCAGCCGGCAGGAAAGGATTATGTGAGATGCAAAGCGAATGTGACAGACCGCCCGGCCGGAGACCTGGGAGATGGGTTCTGGTGCAGTCAACCGAGGCCCAGGGGAGTTTCAGGAAGCATCAGGTGGGATCCGCGGGGGAACGCTTCTGGAAGAGGTGCCTGTGAAAGACGGGCAGGGTGGGGTCCATCCTCTCGGCAATCGTTCCGCTTCATCTCAAGCCTGCCTCCTTGACAGGGACCCCTCCTTCAGCTTCTGGGCTGATGAACCGTCAATTGTTCTGAGAGGCATGCATGACTCTGAATGTTTGTGAGAAGCATTTGACGGTGATGCCCACTCATTTGTTTTGCACTTAGAAAGGGAGCATGATGCAGGGAGCCTGCGGAGACGGAAATCTCCAGGATTTAATTCTGATGCGCTGTGACACCTCAGACGAGTCGCTTCACCTCTCTGAGTCTGTTTTTTTTTTAATTCTACAAAAAGAAAATGGCAACGTGTTGAGTCGAACGAGCCCCTGAGAAAATGTGTTGCGTTGGAAGTGGGAAAAACTCGAGTCAAACACTACGTCCGTAATAGTATATTTTAGAGGGCCTCTCTTTGGAGTGCTCGTGATATGTCTGTAAGTGATTTCAGAATGTTTTGGTTAAAAAAGTCATGAAAACACAACCAAAGGAGGACAGGGAGCCCAGACAGTATTTGGTTCTGGGGCCACTGAGTCAGTGAGCCGGGGGCCAGCCTGTGCCTGACCCCAGGGGGCAGGGGGGTCAGGGGTTATGACCCTGTAAAGGTGGTCCACCAGACTCGCTGGCTAGTGGGTCCCTCCTCAGGTGGATGCATGTTAGTAATGAATACCATGGAGAAGGAAATGACAACCCACTCCAGGATTCTTGCCAGGAAAATCCCATGGACCGAGGAGCCTGGCGGGCTGCGGTCCACGGGGTCTCAGAGAGTCAGGCACGACTGAGCAACTAAGCAGGCCGGCCTGAAGAAAGAGCTGGTTTCTAACGCCCTTCTCTAAAGGACCCGGATGGAACCGAAGCTCACCCCACAGCTTGACGGGCCTGACCCTGGGGACACCATCTGAGTGGCTCAAGCAACGCGTCTTTTGGACGTGAGTTGGAACAGTTGCCACTGGTGGGCACCTCCTGCGTCAAGGTCACGCCCAGTGCTCTGTATCCTGTTAACACTATCAGCTGCACTCTGCTGACTGTGCGTTGGGCTTTTTGTAGCTCACCTCATGCCCCCTTTCCTACAGCCCTGGGGGGCAGGATGGTCAGGTGCTCACAGCCATTCTGCAGATGTGGAAAGTGATGCTCTGAGAGGCTGAGGGCCTTACACAGAGCCAGTAACGGACAAAGTCAGGCTTTAAATCCAGGCCATGTAACTACAAAGGTCATGCTCTTAACCTTGCATCGTATGTCTATTAACCCTCTGAGCCAGCTCTTCGAATCCCCACTCTGCAGAAGAAGCAGCTAAAATTTAGACAGTATAAGAGACCTGCTGAAGGCTGGGTACCCCAGGAAGCACCTGGCATAGGAGCTGAACCTAGGTTTAAGCATTTCCCATCCCTTTTCTTATTGAATTCTCACAGCAACCCTGGGAGTTAGGTGGCACCATCTGCTATCTGCTTTCAAACTGTGGTGCTGGGGCTTCCCTGATGGTCCAGTGGGTAAAGAGTCCGCCTTGCATTGCAAGGGGCGCTGGTTCGATCCCTGATCCAGGAAGATCCCACATGCCGAGGAGTGGCTGAACTGGTGTGTCCGATTATGAGCCAGCGCTCTGGAGCGCATGTGCCGAGAGCTGGTGCTCTACAAGGAGAGAGGCCACTGCAATGGGAGGCCCACACAGGCCAAAGAATAAAGATGGATGAAAAATAAATAAATAAAAAATCAATAAAAGAGGCCAAAAAAACCCCAAAACCAAACAAACTGTGGTTCTGGAGAAGGAAATGACAACCCACTCCAGGATTCTTGCCAGGAAAATCCCATGGACCGAGGAGCCTGGCGGGCTGCGGTCCACGGGGTCTCAGAGAGTCAGGCACGACTGAGCAACTAAGCAGGCCGGCCTGAAGAAAGAGCTGGTTTCTAACGCCCTTCTCTAAAGGACCCGGATGGAACCGAAGCTCACCCCACAGCTTGACGGGCCTGACCCTGGGGACACCATCTGAGTGGCTCAAGCAACGCGTCTTTTGGACGTGAGTTGGAACAGTTGCCACTGGTGGGCACCTCCTGCGTCAAGGTCACGCCCAGTGCTCTGTATCCTGTTAACACTATCAGCTGCACTCTGCTGACTGTGCGTTGGGCTTTTTGTAGCTCACCTCATGCCCCCTTTCCTACAGCCCTGGGGGGCAGGATGGTCAGGTGCTCACAGCCATTCTGCAGATGTGGAAAGTGATGCTCTGAGAGGCTGAGGGCCTTACACAGAGCCAGTAACGGACAAAGTCAGGCTTTAAATCCAGGCCATGTAACTACAAAGGTCATGCTCTTAACCTTGCATCGTATGTCTATTAACCCTCTGAGCCAGCTCTTGAATCCCCACTCTGCAGAAGAAGCAGCTAAAATTTAGACAGTATAAGAGACCTGCTGAAGGCTGGGTACCCCAGGAAGCACCTGGCATAGGAGCTGAACCTAGGTTTAAGCATTTCCCATCCCTTTTCTTATTGAATTCTCACAGCAACCCTGGGAGTTAGGTGGCACCATCTGCTATCTGCTTTCAAACTGTGGTGCTGGGGCTTCCCTGATGGTCCAGTGGGTAAAGAGTCCGCCTTGCATTGCAAGGGGCGCTGGTTCGATCCCTGATCCAGGAAGATCCCACATGCCGAGGAGTGGCTGAACTGGTGTGTCCGATTATGAGCCAGCGCTCTGGAGCGCATGTGCCGAGAGCTGGTGCTCTACAAGGAGAGAGGCCACTGCAATGGGAGGCCCACACAGGCCAAAGAATAAAGATGGATGAAAAATAAATAAATAAAAAATCAATAAAAGAGGCCAAAAAAACCCCAAAACCAAACAAACTGTGGTTCTGGAGAAGACTCTTAAGACAGCAAGGAGGTCAAAGCAGTCCATCCTAAAGGAAATCAACCTAAACTATTTATTGGAAGGATTGATGCTGAACCTGAAGCTCCAATCCTTTGGCCACCTGATGTGAAGAGCCAACTCATTAGAAAACAGCCTGATGCTGGGAAAAACAGAAGGCAGAAGGTAAAGAGGGTGACAGAGGATGAGATGGTTGGATGGCATCCTCGACTCAATGGACATGAATTGGAGCAAACTCCAGAAAAGAGTGAAGGACAGGGAAGTCTGGTGTGCTGAAGTCCACGGGGTCACAAAGAGTTGGGCGTGACTTAGGGACTGAACAGCAACAATAACAACAAATCCGTTTTACAGATCAGGTACCAAAGCTCAGAGACGCACTCTTTTGCTTGAGGTCACACAGCCCGAAGGTGGGTGGCAGGCAGATGGCCCCAGGCTCATGTCTTTCCACTGCATCACATGACGTCACCTGACGCACTACTCTGTAGAAACCCATCCCCGAAGTCTGACTGTTATTCTTGGTTTCCTCCTGACCTAGAGAGACATGTTCATATCTCCACAATTGAAGCCATATGTTGGTTTCCAATGACTGTGTGGATAGATCCGAGCAGGTGGCTGACAGTCGAGAGGGAAGACCCTGACCCAATGGGACAGTGAGCCTGGAAGCAGGGGGACTCCCTGCAGCCCAGTCCCACGAGGCCCACCCGGAACAGTGGACACACACACCCAGCTCCCGCAGGTCTGGAGCTGATGGGTCCTGGCCTGGAGCCAACGCCTCTGGAGGACCAATCCTGGCAGGAGGAGGAGACTCTGGGTAGGGACTTTATGAATGGCATGTGGGTGTGGACTTCACCGCAGAGCCCAGGAGGAGGAGAACATGCGGCTGCCCTGCCTCAGACCTGTGGGAGCTGTTGGGTAAAGACTTGGCTGACTTTGGTTCATTTATTCATCTTAAAATTGAAATGCATTTGAACCTTTAATTAATTTTTTAAAAATGCAAAGAATCCTTGACTTTCTACAGCCATCCAGGGCTGCATGTCTCAATTGTGCATGTAGAGAGGGGAAAGACTTGCCAACTGTCAAGAAGGGAGACGTGGGGGAGGGTCCGGAGCAGAACAGAAGAGCAGGGTGGGGGGTCGGGGGCATCGGGAGGAGTCACAGAGGTCAAGTGGATGCTTTGACCTGGGAATCAAATGTCAGGTTTCCTCTTGTCCCTCAGAACTTCATCAGAACGCCGCTGGCCAGTCACCTCCCCTTATCACTTTTCCAGCCAGCTTGGTGACTCTAGATGCTGGACGGAGAACTGATAAGGGTAGGTGATTGACACTCTCAGCTTCCGGAAGCCCTGGGGGTCTCCTGCTTGGGTGCCCGAGGACGGCAGATGACCAGAGAAGGAGGAACGGGTGGGCATCTGGGGGCCCTGGGCTGTGCCCCCTGCTGAGGACACGGAAACAGTCGTGAGGTTTGTGTTCAGGGAGGTCTTCACTTGACTTATCCAAACAGGCTCCCTGCCAGTGTGTCGAGGGTCTCCCCCATGAGAACGGCAGATGGGGTGCTTCTTCATAATATCTGAGAGGTAATCAAAAGGCTAAACGGCTTTGGAATCTTGGGCAATCTTACTTTTTTTTTTTTTTTTTAAAGCAAGAGCAGGAATTTCCATCTGATTCCTGTGAAAGTCCCATCCCAGACATGTTTTTCAGCCCAGTGACAAATACTCACTAAACTCAATTTATAAGGACCATATGTCAAGACAGGATGTTTCGTGGCACTAATTAAACTTACCTTCTCCTGTTATGAAAGATGATTATTTATTATGTCGTTGAGTCAGAATGATCCTTGAAACTTGGCGGATACTAAAGCAAACAGAAAATTTCTGTCGAATTGGCAAATGATTTAATCCACTGGCATGTGAGGAAGTCCAAGGCACCTACTTGTAAAGACAAAATCAGGGACTGATAAGTCGTCCTGTAACCAGAAACGCTCCTGTTTCCTGGAATGTAAAAAAAGATGCACATGCAGTGAACTGCATCTCAGCTGAACAGGTATGTTTTTTTTGGTTACAATTGAGTGTTATGATTTTCCTTAAAGAGTAAACAGAGTTTTATTAGGCACCTCCACACTGTCTTCCACAGTGGCTGTGTCCGTTTACATTCCTACCAACCGTGCAAGAGGGCGCTTTTTTCTCCACACCCTCTCCAGCGTTTATTGTTTGTAGACTTTGGGATGATGGCCATTCTGACTGGTGTGAGGTGATATCTCATTGTAGGTTTTATTTGCATAAAATGAAGATGGTACATTAAAACATTGGTTCTGAAACTCGCTGCACACTGGCATCACCTGGGAGTCCTGGATGATCCTGAGGTCCTACCAGTTACCCCTTACTTCATCAGAACGCCGCTGGCCAGTCACCTCCCCTTATCACTTTTCCAGCCAGCTTGGTGACTCTAGATGCTGGACGGAGAACTGATAAGGGTAGGTGATTGACACTCTCAGCTTCCGGAAGCCCTGGGGGTCTCCTGCTTGGGTGCCCGAGGACGGCAGATGACCAGAGAAGGAGGAACGGGTGGGCATCTGGGGGCCCTGGGCTGTGCCCCCTGCTGAGGACACGGAAACAGTCGTGAGGTTTGTGTTCAGGGAGGTCTTCACTTGACTTATCCAAACAGGCTCCCTGCCAGTGTGTCGAGGGTCTCCCCCATGAGAACGGCAGATGGGGTGCTTCTTCATAATATCTGAGAGGTAATCAAAAGGCTAAACGGCTTTGGAATCTTGGGCAATCTTACTTTTTTTTTTTTTTTTTAAAGCAAGAGCAGGAATTTCCATCTGATTCCTGTGAAAGTCCCATCCCAGACATGTTTTTCAGCCCAGTGACAAATACTCACTAAACTCAATTTATAAGGACCATATGTCAAGACAGGATGTTTCGTGGCACTAATTAAACTTACCTTCTCCTGTTATGAAAGATGATTATTTATTATGTCGTTGAGTCAGAATGATCCTTGAAACTTGGCGGATACTAAAGCAAACAGAAAATTTCTGTCGAATTGGCAAATGATTTAATCCACTGGCATGTGAGGAAGTCCAAGGCACCTACTTGTAAAGACAAAATCAGGGACTGATAAGTCGTCCTGTAACCAGAAACGCTCCTGTTTCCTGGAATGTAAAAACAGATGCACATGCAGTGAACTGCATCTCAGCTGAACAGGTATGTTTTTTTTGGTTACAATTGAGTGTTATGATTTTCCTTAAAGAGTAAACAGAGTTTTATTAGGCACCTCCACACTGTCTTCCACAGTGGCTGTGTCCGTTTACATTCCTACCAACCGTGCAAGAGGGCGCTTTTTTCTCCACACCCTCTCCAGCGTTTATTGTTTGTAGACTTTGGGATGATGGCCATTCTGACTGGTGTGAGGTGATATCTCATTGTAGGTTTTATTTGCATAAAATGAAGATGGTACATTAAAACATTGGTTCTGAAACTTCGCTGCACACTGGCATCACCTGGGAGTCCTGGATGATCCTGAGGTCCTACCAGTTACATTTGCTGCCCATGGTTTGGGCCTGAGTAGAAGGTGAACCACAGGAATCGGCATTCACGTGGGCGCCTCCCAGCTCGGCTGCCATGATGTATAGCCTCGGATGCCACACACGGATGCCTGGGTCTCACCCTTGGAGATGCCGATGGAATTGGTCTGGACATGGCACTGCCGATGTGCCCAGATGACCCAGTGCAGAGCGGTAACCTGGGCAGCTGACAGCCGGTTTCCTAGCCTGGCGGAGCCCTTGACTCTGGCTATGACTAGATACACCTGTCACCTTCGCTGTGTCTCAGTTTCCTCTTAAGCTCAATAGACCTTGGATCGAGGTCAGAGTGAGGGTCCCCTCCCGACCCTTCCTGCTCTAAGAGGGGGCCGAAGTCCCCTCTTCTTTCAGCACCTGGAGGTCTCTGTGTCCAGGAGGCCAAGGGGTGGATGGCAGAGGCATCTGGGAGGAGCAGAGAGCACAGCTCAGAGGCTCAGCACTTCCTGTGGATGGAAAGAGGCCAGTGAGGGGCTGGCCAGCCAGTGAGGGGGCCGTGTGCAGAGAGGGCTGAGACCTCCCCATCCTCTGCCTGGCATGCGATGCTGGCGGGAAGCACCTGGGGGTCGCCTGGAGAGACTCGCTTGAGCACATGACTACATGAACAGAGCCTCAGCGCTGCTTCCAAGTCTCCAGGGGTCCTGGTCATCTCCACAGCTCCTCCTGAACCTCTGTCTTTGAGCAGTGAGTGTGTTGCCTTTTTTTTTTTGAACCAGAACAAAGACATACATATGGCAAGATAGAAAAATACATCGGGTTTCTTAGCCTTTGGATGATAGGAATATTAAAGATCAAAAGAAGATCTCCCATTTCTGTAGGGCTGACTGGGACCAGTTCTGTGCAAAGCCCTTTACTTTTACATTTTAATAACTTTAAAACGGATTTTTGAATCACACTATTGAGCTACCACAGCCACAGTCTGCTCTGGGCATACTATCAGCCTCTCCAGGTGACCGGGGGAATGCAAGGGTCCCGGAGGCTGAGTACACCGTAGGTGACGGTGCCAGAGTGAGAACCCAGGACTGTCAGGCCCTACGGGGAGCGTGCGTAATCCACTGCACGTTCTGCCCAGAGCGGCCTTGGAAGTCCAGCAGAGTCCGACCTCGGTTTACAGGTGTGGCAACAGGCAGGAGACGGGGAGGGATCCTTCACGTACAGAACCTCTATCGATCTCTCCAAAGAGTTCTGAGAGGCAGCTTTTGGGATCACACACATTTTGCAGATGAGGATACCGCCGTCCAGATAGATCACCTGTCTGAGGACGTGGTGGCATTAAGCGGACGCGGGAGCGGAACTGAGCCCACCTCCTCCAGATCCTGTTCCCCTCTCCGAATCCCAGCACTGGGCTTGGCATGAAACCCGGCACACGGCAAGCTCACGGTAAATCTTTGCTGAGGAAAATCGTCCCCCACCTGCCCTGCGGAGGCGGCTCCACCCACACAGCCCCTGGCCTCCCCCAGACGCAGTCTTCAGCTTGTGCACCACCTCCCCAAGAAGAGGAGCAGAGGGCCTTTGGGAGACATGTCTTCCTTTGGACACACTCTCCAGAGAGTGCGCTCCTTCTGCACCCAGATACTGAGTCAGGGACCACGCGACGCATAGTTCCTGGCAAATACCAAAGGGGAGCGCAGCTATAGAGTGCGTGGTGGTGGTAGTGGGTGCTCCCAGTGATGGCTCAGGAAATCTGTCTGGTTTAAACCCCATCCGTCTGGGGTCCCTTTCCCTTTGTAGATGCAGATGCATTTTCTGCCTGGGTGCCTCCCTCAGGGCTCATCTCCTGGGATCAGGAAGAGGGGAGGCCCCTCACGCACAGGCACCGGCTGCAGAGACCCAGCGGGGCATACCCCCCGCCCCCAACCGCAACCCCCTCCACGCCAGGCTGCTGCCTGATTGCCCATGAAAAGAAGGCTTACTTTTGGCTGGAAAGCCCTGAGGCAGCGGATTTCGGTGTGAGTAAGCGATTCCGGAGGCCTTAACGGGAATGCGGTCCTGTCTGGAGTGCACAAAGCCACTCGGGTTAGATTCAAAAGGAGGAGGAAGCCTGGGCTTTCTCAGAGGCCAGGCATGCAGACTCAAAATTAAATCCCTGCAAAGGAATGTCTTCATCTTTATGGATGCAGGAAGAGTCCCGCGCTTCATAAAAGAACGAGGGACAGCAAAGCTTCAGGAAATTCCGTTCATCCTGGATGCAGATCGAAACAGCTACAATCCCAGGCCCCTCCTGCCTCCAGCCCTCACCCCACTGCAACCTCTAGGTGACCTCGGCTGATTTGAATTTGGGTGAAGGAGCCCCTCCTGTGTCTGCTAAGGGTTGGGAATGAGTAGAGCAGGAAGCCACATCTGTTAGTTACTGCCCACACGTTGCTTGAACGTTATTTTGATTAATTCAGTCTTTAACCCCTTTATAGTTAGTTAGTGTCAGTCACCAGTGGTGTCCAGCTCTTTGTGACTCCATGGACTGTAGCCCACCAGGCTCCTCTGTCCATGGAATTCTCCAGGCAAGAGTACTGGAGTGGGTTGCCATGCCCTCCTCCAGGGGATCTTCCCAACCCAGGGACCAAACCCGTGTCTCCTGTGTCTCCTGCCTTGGCAGGCGAGTTCTTTACCACTGAGTCACCTACACTTCCCTCTCTTGTGTTAGGTGTTTATCTGTCTGCCATACATTGGAGAAAGTGAGCTTCTAGGGGCGGGGCCTCCACCTTGCCTCTGTGTGGACTTAAAAGACAGTCACAATCTAAAATGTGAGAGCACCGAGGTTTTCTTAAATGTATTTTTGGCTATTCTGGGTTTTCACTGCTGCCACAGGCTCTTCTCTAGTTGTAGGGAGTGAGGGCTCCTCTCTAGTTGAGGTGAGCAGGCTTCTTGTTGCAGTGACTTCTCTTGTTGTGGAACTCGGCCTCCAGGGCACACAGGTTTCAGTAGCTGTGGCACATGGGCTCCACAGTTGCAGCTCCGAGGCTCTAGAACACAGGCTCCCTAGTTGCGGCTTATGGGCTCAGTTCCTGCACAGCATGTGGAATCTTCCTGGATCAGGAATCGAACCCGTGTCTCCTGCATTGACAGGCGAACTCTTCACCACGGAGCTACCAGGAAAGCCCAAGAGTTTTATTCCATGGAAATTTTTAGCCCAGGAGACAGCATCTCAAGTGACCCTGAGAGATCTGCTCAGAGGAGGCGAGGGGCGGAGGAGCCAGGTTACTTGGACGTTTCGCTACAAAGGGCAGATGGTCCGAACATCAAAAGATTATTGTTCAAGAAACCAGGCTTCCCAAGTTAAAGTATTTAGTACTTTTCTGTGTATGGGAAGATGCAAGAGTCAGGGCTCAGATCATTCCTTCGATGTGCACCCCCGCTCTCTGGGGCCAGCATGCAGTGTGGTCTCATCCTGAGCGTCCGAGGGCCTCTGTGTGGGGCGTGGCCGTGGGCTGAGTGGGGCTGAACGTCAGGTGTTCTCTCCTTCCTGGGCGTCCCCGGGGCTCATCCGCTCTCACGAGAAGGCTGCAGTCGCGACGGATAGTGACATCGTGTTTACTGACACAGCAGAACGACTCAGCTTCTCTTCCGTGTATTCAGCTTTCAGGACAGCGCCAGCCGCAGGGCAGGCGGAGAGTGGGTGTCACTGAGAGGGTCCTGTGCACTTTCGGGGGCACCGCGAGGTCAGGGGCTCTGATGCCAGAAAGAGAATCACAGTGACAGCAGCCAACGTGTGCCGCTCGCTTGTCAGCAGGCTGGCGCCAGAGGCTCACTGGATTTTTACAGCAACGCCAACGCCCATCCTCACGTCCACTGAGAGGCGGGAAGCTGGAGGTCAGGGAAACCACAGGGCACGTTTAGGCTCCTCAGTGAAATATGGGGCAAACACCGAGGTTTTCTTAAATGTATTTTGGCTATTCTGGGTTTTCACTGCTGCTGCCGGCTCTTCTCTAGTTGTAGGGAGTGGGGGCTCTTCTCTAGTTGAGGTGAGTAGGCTTCTTGTTGCAGTGACTTCTCTTGTTGTGGAACTCGGCCTCCAGGGCACACAGGTTTCAGTAGCTGTGGCACATGGGCTCCACAGTTGCAGCTCCGAGGCTCTAGAACACAGGCTCCCTAGTTGCGGCTTATGGGCTCAGTTCCTGCACAGCATGTGGAATCTTCCTGGATCAGGAATCGAACCCGTGTCTCCTGCATTGACAGGCGAACTCTTCACCACGGAGCTACCAGGAAAGCCCAAGAGTTTTATTCCATGGAAATTTTTAGCCCAGGAGACAGCATCTCAAGTGACCCTGAGAGATCTGCTCAGAGGAGGCGAGGGGCGGAGGAGCCAGGTTACTTGGACGTTTCGCTACAAAGGGCAGATGGTCCGAACATCAAAAGATTATTGTTCAAGAAACCAGGCTTCCCAAGTTAAAGTATTTAGTACTTTTCTGTGTATGGGAAGATGCAAGAGTCAGGGCTCAGATCATTCCTTCGATGTGCACCCCCGCTCTCTGGGGCCAGCATGCCGTGTGGTCTCATCCTGAGCGTCCCCGGGCCTCTGTGTGGGGCGTGGCCGTGGGCTGAGTGGGGCTGAACGTCAGGTGTTCTCTCCTTCCTGGGCGTCCCCGGGGCTCATCCGCTCTCACGAGAAGGCTGCAGTCGCGACGGATAGTGACATCGTGTTTACTGACACAGCAGAACGACTCAGCTTCTCTTCCGTGTATTCAGCTTTCAGGACAGCGCCAGCCGCAGGGCAGGCGGAGAGTGGGTGTCACTGAGAGGGTCCTGTGCACTTTCGGGGGCACCGCGAGGTCAGGGGCTCTGATGCCAGAAAGAGAATCACAGTGACAGCAGCCAACGTGTGCCGCTCGCTTGTCAGCAGGCTGGCGCCAGAGGCTCACTGGATTTTTACAGCAACGCCAACGCCCATCCTCACGTCCACTGAGAGGCGGGAAGCTGGAGGTCAGGGAAACCACAGGGCACGTTTAGGCTCCTCAGTGAAATATGGGGGAGCAAACCTGTCCCTCCCGCCAACTCTTCCAATTCCAAACCCGGGTGGTGGTTTAGTCTCTAAGTCATGGATGGTAGCCCGCCAGGCTCCTCTGTCCATGGGATTGCCCAGGCAAGAATCCTGGAGTGGGTTGCCATGCCTTCTCCAGGAGATCTTCCTGACCCAGGGATCGAACCTGCATTGGCAGGTGGATTCCTTACCACTGAGCCACAGGGAAAGCCCAAGCAATACTGTAACAGATTTAATATAAACCTTTTTAAATGGCCCACATTACAAAAAAAAAAAAAAGAATATATTTTTAAAAAGGCCCCCTCATTTGAGGGCACAGTCTGGGCATTGGGGTGGCTGGAGTGGGTGCCCACCAGCCTCTGCAGTCAGGACTCTGGTGCCAGGAGAATACTGCATGTGAGTGGGGAGGGCGTTGGGGAGGGGGTCCCCAGTTCCCTGTAACCTCAGGAGGAGGGCTGGCTCCACAGCCCGCCCTAAGAAGAGGCCCCACACTTGGTTAAACCCTCTGCATTGCCAACTTGAAATTTTTAATTTTTATTAAGGAGTCCTGCATGGTCATTTTTCGCCAGGCCCCACAAATTACACAGCCAGTCCTTCTTCCAAGGGAAGCCTCATCCCTGGCTTCTGAATCTGACACTGGGGTCCCTGGCTGCAAGCACGCTCACATTTTACACCCAGGCGGGCCACACGTGGTGAAGGCACCCAGAGGGCAGTAGGGGTGAGCACTGGGCCGTGAGGGTGGAAGGTGGGGAGGGAGCTGGGGCCAAGCCTTGCAGGGAACCATGGTGGAAGAGCCGCAGCACACGCGGGCAGCGGATGAGAATGGGGACGTCCTCCAGCCCACAGGTTGGCTGCACTCAATGCCCCTCCCCGCCACAACCTTGTCCCTGGAACTTTGCTCCTGTTACCTGAAGTCGCTGGTTTGCCATTCCCAGGACTCAGTCTCACCATCTGTAAAGGGCCCCGCAGACCTAGATGAAGTGACCACTGAGGGTTCCCTGTCCAACAGTGGGACAGAGCTGTCTAGGGACGAGGACGAAGCCCGGTTCATCAAGGAAAACGGAAACCACCGTCTGATCACACACGCCTTCCACACCTGAGCACTGAGAAAACAATGATACAGATGAACTTACAAGAGACTCACAGACGTACACCTTCCCTCAGTGAAATATGGGGAGCAAACCTGTCCCTCCCCAACTCTTCCAATTCCAAACCCGGGTGGTGGTTTAGTCTCTAAGTCATGGATGGTAGCCCGCCAGGCTCCTCTGTCCATGGGATTGCCCAGGCAAGAATCCTGGAGTGGGTTGCCATGCCTTCTCCAGGAGATCTTCCTGACCCAGGGATCGAACCTGCATTGGCAGGTGGATTCCTTACCACTGAGCCACAGGGAAAGCCCAAGCAATACTGTAACAGATTTAATATAAACCTTTTTAAATGGCCCACATTACAAAAAAAAAAAAAAGAATATATTTTTAAAAAGGCCCCCTCATTTGAGGGCACAGTCTGGGCATTGGGGTGGCTGGAGTGGGTGCCCACCAGCCTCTGCAGTCAGGACTCTGGTGCCAGGAGAATACTGCATGTGAGTGGGGAGGGCGTTGGGGAGGGGGTCCCCAGTTCCCTGTAACCTCAGGAGGAGGGCTGGCTCCACAGCCCGCCCTAAGAAGAGGCCCCACACTTGGTTAAACCCTCTGCATTGCCAACTTGAAATTTTTAATTTTTATTAAGGAGTCCTGCATGGTCATTTTTCGCCAGGCCCCACAAATTACACAGCCAGTCCTTCTTCCAAGGGAAGCCTCATCCCTGGCTTCTGAATCTGACACTGGGGTCCCTGGCTGCAAGCACGCTCACATTTTACACCCAGGCGGGCCACACGTGGTGAAGGCACCCAGAGGGCAGTAGGGGTGAGCACTGGGCCGTGAGGGTGGAAGGTGGGGAGGGAGCTGGGGCCAAGCCTTGCAGGGAACCATGGTGGAAGAGCCGCAGCACACGCGGGCAGCGGATGAGAATGGGGACGTCCTCCAGCCCACAGGTTGGCTGCACTCAATGCCCCTCCCCGCCACAACCTTGTCCCTGGAACTTTGCTCCTGTTACCTGAAGTCGCTGGTTTGCCATTCCCAGGACTCAGTCTCACCATCTGTAAAGGGCCCCGCAGACCTAGATGAAGTGACCACTGAGGGTTCCCTGTCCAACAGTGGGACAGAGCTGTCTAGGGACGAGGACGAAGCCCGGTTCATCAAGGAAAACGGAAACCACCGTCTGATCACACACGCCTTCCACACCTGAGCACTGAGAAAAAACAATGATACAGATGAACTTACAAAAGAGACTCACAGACGTAGAGAATGAACTATGGCTGCTGGAGGGAAGGAATAGTCAGGGAGTTGGGAATGACGCGTGCACACTGCTGTATTTAAAATGGGTCACCAGCGAGGACCTACCAGACAGCACAGGGAACTCTGCCCAGTGTGACGTGGCAGCCTGGATGGGAGGGGAGTTTGGCAGAGAACGGATCCATGGATACGCATAGCCGAGTCCCTTCACTGTTCACCTGAACCTGTCTCAACAGTGTTAACTGGCTATACCCCAACACAAAATTAAAAGTTCAAAAAAAAAAAAAAGAAACACTATTGCCTCATAAGAGAAAGGGTTATTTTACAAATTATGTTGCTCTGTATCTGGAAGAAAATAAAGCCAGACAAATAACCTCACCCTGTATGAAAGTAAATTCTTTTTCTTCCCCCCATCATGCCTCTTTCATTTTTTGTATTTATTTTCATCCATCTTTTATTCTTTGGCCTGTGTGAGCCTCCCATTGCAGTGGCCTCTCTCCCTGCAGAGCACCGGCTCTAGGTGCATGCGCTCCAGAGCGCTGACTCGCAATTGGACATACCCGTCCAGCCGCTCCGCAGCATGTGGGACCTTCCCAGGCCAGGGGTCGAACTGCTGCCCCTTGCACTGCAAGGCAGACTCTCCACCCACTGGACCACCAGGGAAGCCCGAAAGTAAATTCTTTGTGGGCTAAAGATCCAAAGGAGAACAAGTATAAATACATGAGAAGTAAAAAATGGAAGTTAAAAAAGTAACCTTGGGAAAGAACCTTGGTCCTGTTAAGCAAGAAATATATATATTTAGTAGCCATAAAGGAAACATTGCCAGATTTAACTCTATAAAAATGTCACATTCGGTGTGCTCATGTGAGAAGTGAAAGTCGCTCAGTCGAGTTGGACTCTTTGCGACCCGTGGACGAGCTATGGAATTCTCCAGGCAAGAATCCTGGAGTGGGCAGCCTTTCCCTTCTCCAGGGGATCTTTCCCACCCAGGGATGGAACCTATCCGGGTCTCCTGCAAGGCAGGCGGATTCTTTACCATCTGAGCCACCAGGGAAGCCCAAGAACATGGAGTGGGTAACCTATTCCTTCTCCAGGGGAACTTCCTGACCCAGGAATCAAACTGGGGTCTCCTGCATTGCAGGTGAATTCTTTACCTGCTGAGCTACAAAGGAATCCCTCCCTCACCCAACCAAAAAAAAAAAAGAAAGGCAAATTGTAATTGTGGTCCTACCAGCACCGCCCGTAGAGCTTTCTCTGGGGTGGAAGTATTCCATCCCGCACCGTCCAACCCAATAGTCACCCACCACACCTAGCGACAGGGCCTTTGATGAAGCTGGGGCAACTGAGGCAATAAATTAAAACTGGGGCTTTAAGGACTTTCCTGGCGTTCCAGTGGTTGAGACTCCCGACGTCCACTGCAGGGGGCCTGGGTTCCACCCCTAGTCAGGGAATTAAGATCCCACATTGCCATAGCAAAAAAAAAAAAAAAGGTTTAAATATATAAGTATATATAGCCACAGGTGGTTAGTAACTGCCAGTAAAGTCCTGAGAGAAAATGCCTAAAGCTTTTTTATTATCACAAACCCATAAAAACAACCTCCTACAAAATAACAAGAAAAAGATGAATAGTTCAGAAGAGGGGAAAAAAAGCCCTGAAGGACATAGAGAAGACATTCCTAAAAGAAGAAATGTGAATAGAACATATATCTTGGCTCAGGTTCACTAATCATCAGGGAGAGGCAAATTGAAACGCAAGGAAATATCAACATGTGTTGATCACAGCTGTGGCTGGCCAAAATCCTGGCTTTCTCTGCCCACTGAAGCCGAATAAAAAATACAGAGTCTGGAGGAGAAAAGAGAATGGTGGCTTTAATCCTAAACCAGCAGAGAGGGAAATTCCGTAGGCTCCCATCTCAGGAACTGCGCCCCCACTCCCATGAGGCGTCTTCTTGTTGATCAGTCACTAAGTAAAACAAAATTTTGACTACATACTGATCAGGAGAAATATGAAAGTAAGAGGTTGAAGTCAGAAATAGCTACCTCCAAAGTTGGAAGTCCATCTTAAACCTTCCACCCTTTGCGGGGGAAGGAGTTCCACTAACTGACAGCACCTGGGCTGCCATCAAATCTTGAGTTTACTGGGTCCTTCGGTCAACTCTCACACTGTAAACCGAGCCGCCCGGTTTTTGTTAGTGTCTCTGGCTCACTGAGCAGCCACTCATCCAGGTGTGCACAGGACACAAGCTGCTCTCAGGTAACAGCCCTGCCTGTGTCACAGTGAAGGCCTTTCTCTCTGGGTAGCAGCTCGACCAGGGATGGCTCAGCCTAATTCCAGAAAGTTCTGTCACTTGGAATTAGGAAGAACTCAGCTCTGTTCATTTTTAAATGTTGATCTCACGTCTATTTAAAGCTCTGCTCTTCTCTCCCAGAGCAGGTGAGACTCGGAGCCCAAAGGACGTGGGACCAGGGCTGGAAGGCTGGCTTACGGGGCGGGGCAGGCCGCTCCCTCATTGCTGGGCGTGTCCCCCTTTGGGCTGGATCAGGAGGAGAGAGGGAAGACAGGTTTTCTTCACACGCACTGGCAGTTGCCCCCTTGCCTGGCTGGTACCCACAAGTCACCAGCTACAACTAGGCAGAATCCATTTCTGGTCCTCTTGGGGGTCAGAGGGAAGGACCTTGGCCCGCCTTCCTGCCTATGGCCCCCATGACACCCTCTCTCTCCAGAGAGTGCCTCCCCCCGGCTCTAGTCACTTGCGTAGGAGGAAGTCTGGAGATCAAGCAGGAGTCCAGCCAGGAAGTCTAGCAGAGTTCCCTGTGTCAAGTTCAGGAGTTAGTTTTGATGACCCAGGGCTGAGAATCTCAGAGCCTCTCCTGATGATCTGGGAGATCCCAGAAGACAAAGCTTTCTAAACAGAGCTGATAGCCTTTGCTTATTCTTGAATGGCTTGACTACAATCTGCCCCTTTTCCATGAAGCCGAATAAAAATACAGAGTCTGGAGGAGAAAAGAGAATGGTGGCTTTAATCCTAAACCAGCAGAGAGGGAAATTCCGTAGGCTCCCATCTCAGGAACTGCGCCCCACTCCCATGAGGCGTCTTCTTGTTGATCAGTCACTAAGTAAAACAAAATTTTGACTACATACTGATCAGGAGAAATATGAAAGTAAGAGGTTGAAGTCAGAAATAGCTACCTCCAAAGTTGGAAGTCCATCTTAAACCTTCCACCCTTTGCGGGGGAAGGAGTTCCACTAACTGACAGCACCTGGGCTGCCATCAAATCTTGAGTTTACTGGGTCCTTCGGTCAACTCTCACACTGTAAACCGAGCCGCCCGGTTTTTGTTAGTGTCTCTGGCTCACTGAGCAGCCACTCATCCAGGTGTGCACAGGACACAAGCTGCTCTCAGGTAACAGCCCTGCCTGTGTCACAGTGAAGGCCTTTCTCTCTGGGTAGCAGCTCGACCAGGGATGGCTCAGCCTAATTCCAGAAAGTTCTGTCACTTGGAATTAGGAAGAACTCAGCTCTGTTCATTTTTAAATGTTGATCTCACGTCTATTTAAAGCTCTGCTCTTCTCTCCCAGAGCAGGTGAGACTCGGAGCCCAAAGGACGTGGGACCAGGGCTGGAAGGCTGGCTTACGGGGCGGGGCAGGCCGCTCCCTCATTGCTGGGCGTGTCCCCTTGGACTGGATCAGGGAGGAGAGAGGGGAAGACAGGTTTTCTTCACACGCACTGGCAGTTGCCCCCTTGCCTGGCTGGTACCCACAAGTCACCAGCTACAACTAGGCAGAATCCATTTCTGGTCCTCTTGGGGGTCAGAGGGAAGGACCTTGGCCCGCCTTCCTGCCTATGGCCCCCATGACACCCTCTCTCTCCAGAGAGTGCCTCCCCCCGGCTCTAGTCACTTGCGTAGGAGGAAGTCTGGAGATCAAGCAGGAGTCCAGCCAGGGAAGTCTAGCAGAGTTCCCTGTGTCAAGTTCAGGAGTTAGTTTTGATGACCCAGGGCTGAGAATCTCAGAGCCTCTCCTGATGATCTGGGAGATCCCAGAAGACAAAGCTTTCTAAACAGAGCTGATAGCCTTTGCTTATTCTTGAATAAAGAAGGCTGAGCACTGACGAACTGATGCTTTCAAATTGCGGTGCTGGAGAAGACTCTTGAGAGTCCCTTGGGCAGCAAAGAGATCAAACCACGCAATGCTAAAGGAAATCAACCCTGAATATTCATTGGAAGGACTGATGCTGAAGCTCCAATACTTTGGCCGCCAGATGTAAAGAGCTTACTCATTGGAAAAGACCCTGATGCTGGGAAAAATAGAAGGCAGGAGGAGAAGATGGCAACAAAGGATGAGATGGTTGGATGGCATCACCAACTCAATGCACATGAATCTGAGCAAACTCCAGGAGACAGTGAACGACAGGGAAGCCTGGTATGTGCAGGCCATGGGGTCACAAAGAAGCAGACACAACTTAGCTACTGAACGAAAACCTTTCTTAATAAAGTGTTCCACTAACACTCTTGCATTGCTGGTGGGAATGTAAATTGATGCAGCCCCTATGGAAGACAGTATGGAGATTTCTTTAAAAACTAAAAATAGAAGCACCATACAACCCAGCAATCCCACTACTAGGATGAAATCAAAACTGAAAGAAGCACCTGTACCCCAGTGTTCATTGCAGTTCTCTATACAATAGCTAGAACATGGAAGCAGCCTAGATGTCCATTGATGAATGACTGGATACAAAAGCTCTGGTACATATATGCAATGGAATACTACACAGCTGTAAAAAGAAATGCAGAAGAATCAGTCCTAATGAGATGGCTGGATCTAGAACCTCTCATAAAAACTGAAGTAAGTCAAAAAGAGAAGGACAAGTACAATATACTAACACATACATATGGAATCTAGTAGGATGGTAATGATAACACACACAGTGAAGTGATGGAAAAACAGACATGGACAGTAGACATATGGACATTGTGGGGAAGGAACAGTGGGTGGGAGGCATAAAGGAAGTAGCATGAAAACCTGTACTATCATATGTGAAAAAAAGTAGCTATTGTCATTGCACTGTGAGAAAAGGGGATCCTGCAGGGGCGCTGTGCGACAGTCTGGAGGGGTGGGATGGGGGGGGATATACATATGACTAATCTGGGTACATACATATCTGTAAACAACAAAACTCTGTAAAAGTAAGAAGTAAAATAAAAAAAAATAATAAAGTGTTCCACTAATTATTATGGGATATGAGCTGTTACCATGATGAAAATGGGCCTCACCTGGGAAGGATGGTGACCGAGGTTGAAAGACCTTAGGAAAGCTCTGTCTCTGAGCTACATTCAAAGTCTCACTGTGTCTCTGCTTATGACGCCAGGGGCGATTGAAGGTGAGGAAAGTCTGAAGGATATGTGAGCCAGACAGCGTCTGACTTCCCTCCTTTAGCTGGGGCCCGGGCAGAGACGCTGTCCTCACTCACCCTTCCTCGTGTCTAGCCTCCTCTTCTCCACCGCCCCACCCCTGGTCTCCCTTTGTCTGTTCGGTGGTTCTGCTGAGCCCCAGTGTGGGGACCTGCTAAGAGAGTGCTCCATCAGCGACCCACAAAGACTCTTTTCTTTTTTTAAAATAAAGATTTTGTTTATTTATTTTTATTTTATGGCTGCATTGGGTCTCTGCTGCTCTGTGAGGGATTTTCTCTAGTTACGGTGTATACAGGCTGCTTCTTGTGTTGGCTTCTCTTGTTGCCAAATATGGGCTCCAGGGCATGGGCTCAGTAGTTGTGGCTCCTGGGCTTGGTGGCTCTGTGGCCTGTGGAATCTTCCCGGACCAGGAATTGAACCCATGTCCCCTGTATTCGTGGTTGGATTCTTAACTGCTGGACCACCATGGACGCTCAAGGAGCATTTTCTTTTTTTTTGGTGGAGGGGGGTGGGTTGGGGAAGGAGGGGCGCGAGCGGGCCACTTCTATTGGTCTTTCATTTCTCTATTTTTCATCCATCTTTGTTCTTTGGCCCATGTGGGCCTCCCATCACGGTGGCCTCTGTTGTTACAGAGCGCCGGCTCTGGGCGCATGCGCTCCAGAGCTCTGGCTCGGTAATTGGACACATCAGTCCAGCCGCTCCAAGGCACGTGAGATCTTCCCAGGCCAGAGACTGAACCGGTGCCCCTTGCACTGCAAGGCAGTGTCCTTACCCACTGGACCACCAGGGAAGCCCAAGGAGCATTTTCTTGACTCTCGCAAACATTCCTGATCCTGGAGAGGTCACTGACTTCCAGGGAGTTGGCCGCACACATCCGTCACTGCGTCTGTTTCCTGCTAGGGAGCCAGGGCATGTTGGCAGCCTCTGCCTTTCTGACTGGTTTTCTGTCTGCCCCTCATCCCCATCGTCCATAGCCTGTAGTTCTTGCTGGTCCTGGAACCTGCAGGAGTCCTGCCAGCCCTGAGTGCCTCTCCCTAACCACAGGCAGGATCGCCATGGCAATGAGAGACGATTTTAAACCATAAAGGGTGTCTTCCTGCAACTCTTCTTGGAAGCTGTTCGAGAAAGCCTGCAAGCTGCATCTGCAGGCAAGTTCTATAATATCAAAGAGCGTTTCTCGGTGAGACTTCAAATGGAAAGACATCTTCAGAGCTTCTGAGGACAACTATCTGGACAGAAGGTCTGGGTTTTATTCCTTTGAGGGAGGGAAATCTAGAAGCCTTCTGTCTTCCTAGCAGCCATCCAGGCTCCGTCTAAGCTCTGTTTCATGGCTCTGCATACAGAAGGTGCTCAAGCCTGACTCGAGTGGGTCTTGCCCCGTCTGCTACTGACTTTCTCTAGTTACGGTGTATACAGGCTGCTTCTTGTGTTGGCTTCTCTTGTTGCCAAATATGGGCTCCAGGGCATGGGCTCAGTAGTTGTGGCTCCTGGGCTTGGTGGCTCTGTGGCCTGTGGAATCTTCCCGGACCAGGAATTGAACCCATGTCCCCTGTATTCGTGGTTGGATTCTTAACTGCTGGACCACCATGGACGCTCAAGGAGCATTTTCTTTTTTTTTGGTGGAGGGGGGTGGGTTGGGGAAGGAGGGGCGCGAGCGGGCCACTTCTATTGGTCTTTCATTTCTCTATTTTTCATCCATCTTTGTTCTTTGGCCCATGTGGGCCTCCCATCACGGTGGCCTCTGTTGTTACAGAGCGCCGGCTCTGGGCGCATGCGCTCCAGAGCTCTGGCTCGGTAATTGGACACATCAGTCCAGCCGCTCCAAGGCACGTGAGATCTTCCCAGGCCAGAGACTGAACCGGTGCCCCTTGCACTGCAAGGCAGTGTCCTTACCCACTGGACCACCAGGGAAGCCCAAGGAGCATTTTCTTGACTCTCGCAAACATTCCTGATCCTGGAGAGGTCACTGACTTCCAGGGAGTTGGCCGCACACATCCGTCACTGCGTCTGTTTCCTGCTAGGGAGCCAGGGCATGTTGGCAGCCTCTGCCTTTCTGACTGGTTTTCTGTCTGCCCCTCATCCCCATCGTCCATAGCCTGTAGTTCTTGCTGGTCCTGGAACCTGCAGGAGTCCTGCCAGCCCTGAGTGCCTCTCCCTAACCACAGGCAGGATCGCCATGGCAATGAGAGACGATTTTAAACCATAAAGGGTGTCTTCCTGCAACTCTTCTTGGAAGCTGTTCGAGAAAGCCTGCAAGCTGCATCTGCAGGCAAGTTCTATAATATCAAAGAGCGTTTCTCGGTGAGACTTCAAATGGAAAGACATCTTCAGAGCTTCTGAGGACAACTATCTGGACAGAAGGTCTGGGTTTTATTCCTTTGAGGGAGGGAAATCTAGAAGCCTTCTGTCTTCCTAGCAGCCATCCAGGCTCCGTCTAAGCTCTGTTTCATGGCTCTGCATACAGAAGGTGCTCAACTGATGCTGGCTGACTCGAGTGGGCTGGCCTTGAACCCCAGTCTGCTTACTGACTTTCCATAGGTGACTGGGGTTCTCCTTCTGCCCTGGAGTGGCCCCTACCCTGATGACTCAGCCAGCCAGGTGTTGACTGCCCCATGACCAGCAGCAGCAAGGGTGAGGCTCCGGCTCCTTCCTGCCAAAGGCCAGGACAGTGTGAACAGACGCATCTGTCCAGCGGGCAAGTTGAGAAACTCAGCGGGCCGACCCAAGGTGAAGCAGGTGGTGCTAGGCTGCCTGGTCCCAGGGCTCCCGCTGAAATTGCTGTGCAGAGGCTCAGTGGCGGTGGGCGCTGAGGGTCTCGGGGCAGGTGCCTCTGCCTTGTGCTGAGAGGCTGGGAGCTTCGTGGGAAGAGGGCAGTCGCTGTGGAGGAGGGATGGCATTGCAACTGTGGTGATGCCTTCGACTCCTCGAAAATAAATGCCTGTGTGAGAGGGAGGCGCCAGGTCCTCCAGGAGCTTCTGGCTGGAGGCTGGCAGCAGTGCTGGGGACACGAGGCCGGAACCGGCACCCCTGGCCGTTGGTGCAGAGTCTTTCCTGGGATGCTGGGATGGCACTGCCTTCACAGGAAGTACCTGATTTCCATACTGGAAAAGGCAGTGCTCCATCCAGCCTCAGGCACCAGTCCCCTGACACACTACCATTGAGACAGTCTTTGGTATAAAGCTAACATCTCAGGATGGCAAAACCTGGATACCAGTAAGGACCTCTTTCATGCCGTGGACTTCATCAGAATGTTTTCTGAGCATGAGTTTTGGAAAAAGGAGCAAGGAAGAGAGCACATCTAAAGAAGGCTGATGGGGCACGATTTACAAGAGCCAGGGCATGGAAGCCACCCAGATGACCACTGACAGACGAGTGACAAAGATGTGGTGCATGGAATATCACTCAGGCGTAAAAAGGATTGAACTCAGACCATTTGTAGAGATGCAGGTGGACCTGTAGAGACTGCCATAGAGAGTAAAGGAAGTCAGAAAGAGAAGAACAAATGCTGTATATTAACGCATATATATGGGATCTAGAAAGTGGTATGGATGAACCTATCTACAGGGTGGGAAAAGAGATGCAGATGGAGAGAGCAGGCTTGTGGACTCCGCGGGGGAAGCAGACGGGGGACAAATGTATCACCTGTAAGATGATAGCTGGCTGGAAGCTGTAGTACCGAACAGGGAGCTCAGTTCAGGGCTCCATGAGGACCTAGAGGGGTGGGGGGAAGTACACGTATGCTTATGGCTGATTCATGCTGTGGTACAGCAGAAATCAACCCAACATGGTCAAATAATTATCCTCCAATTACAAATAAAAATTGCTAAAAGATAATGCAAGCCAATTAATTGCCCCAGGAGGGGCCCCACAACGTTACCCGCCATCCTTACTATTGTTAATGGGGGCAAGCCCTGAGGGTCTCGGGGCAGGTGCCTCTGCCTTGTGCTGAGAGGCTGGGAGCTTCGTGGGAAGAGGGCAGTCGCTGTGGAGGAGGGATGGCATTGCAACTGTGGTGATGCCTTCGACTCCTCGAAAATAAATGCCTGTGTGAGAGGGAGGCGCCAGGTCCTCCAGGAGCTTCTGGCTGGAGGCTGGCAGCAGTGCTGGGGACACGAGGCCGGAACCGGCACCCCTGGCCGTTGGTGCAGAGTCTTTCCTGGGATGCTGGGATGGCACTGCCTTCACAGGAAGTACCTGATTTCCATACTGGAAAAGGCAGTGCTCCATCCAGCCTCAGGCACCAGTCCCCTGACACACTACCATTGAGACAGTCTTTGGTATAAAGCTAACATCTCAGGATGGCAAAACCTGGATACCAGTAAGGACCTCTTTCATGCCGTGGACTTCATCAGAATGTTTTCTGAGCATGAGTTTTGGAAAAAGGAGCAAGGAAGAGAGCACATCTAAAGAAGGCTGATGGGGCACGATTTACAAGAGCCAGGGCATGGAAGCCACCCAGATGACCACTGACAGACGAGTGACAAAGATGTGGTGCATGGAATATCACTCAGGCGTAAAAAGGATTGAACTCAGACCATTTGTAGAGATGCAGGTGGACCTGTAGAGACTGCCATAGAGAGTAAAGGAAGTCAGAAAGAGAAGAACAAATGCTGTATATTAACGCATATATATGGGATCTAGAAAGTGGTATGGATGAACCTATCTACAGGGTGGGAAAAGAGATGCAGATGGAGAGAGCAGGCTTGTGGACTCCGCGGGGGAAGCAGACGGGGGACAAATGTATCACCTGTAAGATGATAGCTGGCTGGAAGCTGTAGTACCGAACAGGGAGCTCAGTTCAGGGCTCCATGAGGACCTAGAGGGGTGGGGGGAAGTACACGTATGCTTATGGCTGATTCATGCTGTGGTACAGCAGAAATCAACCCAACATGGTCAAATAATTATCCTCCAATTAAAAATAAAAATTGCTAAAAAGATAATGCAAGCCAATTTTTTAGCAGTGTGCCTGGCCCCTAGGAGGGGCCCCCACAACGTTACCCGCCATCCTTACTATTGTTAATGCTGTTGATCACTGAGACCAGTACAGTGATTTCACTTGCAAAGTTTATTTTCAATTCCATTCAAATTCAAAAGTCACTGAATGTCGCTGTCAGGTGGGTAACAGCCTGCAGGAAAAGCTTCCTGTTCTGCAAGATGGCAGCTGGAGCAGAGGCAACCAGAGAAGCAAACGTCTTGACCTCCAGGCAGATGATGGTAAATGTTCAGGAATGGGGGCGCAAGCAGAGATCAAGAGCTCCGGAAGGAAGCCCTGGTCTCATGCGGGGTGGGGCTGACTGAGCCAGGCTACCTGCCTGTCGATTTCTGAGTCTCTGCTGACCCAGCTGACGTGGAGCTGGGCTGCAACTCCCGGTTTGGCTGGGTTATTTTTGGAATGATTCTGTAATCGCCTTGCCTCTGAGAGTGCAGGGAAAGCTTAACAGAATGTCTTTCCTAACCTACAGTAGGCCTCCCGATGTTCCCAGAGGCACTAATTGGATGCGAAGTGCTCGCCTTTCTGCCGAAGGAAATGTCAGGTTCTAATAATATTCCATTATTAGGCCCACATAACTTCCTGCCTGGACAATTCTAACAGCCTCATCCCTGGTCCTCCTGCTTTAAATACTTTCCTTTATGGTCTATCCTCAGCGTTGCTACTTTGAAATTGCCATTTCTCTGCTTGATGTGGGTGAGCCTATCAGTTGTGTCTGATTTTTTTGTGACCCCATGGACTGTAGCCTGCCAGGCTCCTCTGTCCATGGGATTCTTCAGGCAAGAATACTGGAGTGGGTTGCCATGCCCTTCTCCAGGGGATCTTCCCAACCCAGGGATCAAACACACATCTTCTGCACTGGCAGGCAGGTTCTTTACTGCTAAGTCAACAGGGAAAACCTTATATAGCTTATTCAAATCTCTCCATTGATCTAGAAATCCCATAATAAATCTCTCTATTAGGCTCTCAGGTGCATTTATCCGTTTTATCTAAAATGCTAAATACACAAAAGTTCTCTACAAGCCATCAGCTACTGGATGAGTTGAAGGGCTGCTGGCAGGCTCAGGATTAGGGAATGGCCCCTGCTGTTCGGCCCTGGGCTGAGGGCTGCGCCTCCTTCCACAGGGCTGTCTCTGGCTGTCAGGAGACCCGCAGGCTCCTACATTCCTGAGGCAGGAACATTTACGTTCCGTTTCTCTCACTCTCCCCACCCACTCCTTTAAAACCTCTGCTTGGGAACAGCAGACTTCAGCTCCCCCTCCAGACAGGCTTCTGTGCTAATCTTAATTTGGGCACAATCACTACAAATTGGATATGTATTCAGCACCTCCCACACCTCTCTATTAATGCCAGTATATTAACAAAGACCAAAATATTCATATAAAAATATTTCCCCCTTTAGAGAACATTGTTCCTTGTTCCGAGTTCCTCTGTTGAATGCCATCTATCAGAGTTG
This sequence comes from Tragulus kanchil, assembly GCA_022376925.1. Lineage (NCBI taxonomy): Eukaryota > Metazoa > Chordata > Mammalia > Artiodactyla > Tragulidae > Tragulus > Tragulus kanchil. The sequence goes on from JAIOJX010000032.1 coordinate 25,336,868, forward strand.
ACTATGGATTTAATTACCATGTCATTGAAACCTGACCGCTCGCTGTGAGACCTGCCGGAAGAGAGCACGGATCGGGGCTCGAGAGGCGACAACTGTGGAAGGTACCAGAGTGCAGACGAGCACGGCCCTCCTTCCCCAGATGCTTGACAACCAACAGAGAGGAGATGCGGGCAGGGGACCCGGCCCGGGCGACGATGGTGACTGCTCGCCTTTCTGCCAAGGAAATGTCAGGTTCTAATAATATTCCATTATTAGGCCCACATAACTTCCTGGTCACCCTCATCCCTGGTCCTCCTGCTTTAAATACTTTCCTTTATGGTCTATCCTCAGCGTTGCTACTTTGAAATTGCCATTTCTCTGCTTGATGTGGGTGAGCCTATCAGTTGTGTCTGATTTTTTTGTGACCCCATGGACTGTAGCCTGCCAGGCTCCTCTGTCCATGGGATTCTTCAGGCAAGAATACTGGAGTGGGTTGCCATGCCCTTCTCCAGGGGATCTTCCCAACCCAGGGATCAAACACACATCTTCTGCACTGGCAGGCAGGTTCTTTACTGCTAAGTCAACAGGGAAAACCTTATATAGCTTATTCAAATCTCTCCATTGATCTAGAAATCCCATAATAAATCTCTCAGGCTCTCAGGTGCATTTATCCGTTTTATCTAAAATGCTAAATACACAAAAGTTCTCTACAAGCCATCAGCTACTGGATGAGTTGAAGGGCTGCTGGCAGGCTCAGGATTAGGGAATGGCCCCTGCTGTTCGGCCCTGGGCTGAGGGCTGCGCCTCCTTCCACAGGGCTGTCTCTGGCTGTCAGGAGACCCGCAGGCTCCTACATTCCTGAGGCAGGAACATTTACGTTCCGTTTCTCTCACTCTCCCCACCCACTCCTTTAAAACCTCTGCTTGGGAACAGCAGACTTCAGCTCCCCCTCCAGACAGGCTTCTGTGCTAATCTTAATTTGGGCACAATCACTACAAATTGGATATGTATTCAGCACCTCCCACACCTCTCTATTAATGCCAGTATATTAACAAAGACCAAAATATTCATATAAAAATATTTCCCCCTTTAGAGAACATTGTTCCTTGTTCCGAGTTCCTCTGTTGAATGCCATCTATCAGAGTTGACTATAGATTTAATTATCATGTCATTGAAACCTGACAGCTCTCTGTCAGACCTGCCGGGAAGAGAGCACGGATCGGGGGCTCGAGAGGCGACAACTGTGGAAGGTACCAGAGTGCAGACGAGCACGGCCCTCCTTCCCCAGATGCTTGACAACCAACAGAGAGGAGATGCGGGCAGGGGACCCGGGGGCCACGTTCATGCCAAGGAACGACTGAAAAGTCGAACTGCTCGTGAGAAAGGCATCATCAGATGGAAGTTTCTAGATTCAGAAGAGGGCTTTCTCCCCTGCTGAGAAGCTGTGTGTCTGCCGCACAGCTCACTCTGAGACCTCTATTTGGAGGTGACAGGTGGGGACAGGTGGGTGGGAAACACAGGAGAAAGATGTGGAGAGGTTCTTCTCAGTCACTGATTCTAAATGGCGGGAGATTTCATCCTTCAGCCAATGATGGGCAATGTTTGGAGACATTCTTGGTGGTCACAGTCACGGGTGGGGATTGGGGAGAACTATTGGAACCTCGTGGGCAGAAGCCAGGGATGCTGTTCAATATCTTACACTGCACAGGCCACCCACGGCCAGGCGTCATCCAGCCCCAGATAGCGCCAAGGCTGAGACCCTGCTACAGAGGCAAGAGTGCTTGTCTTCTTCCTGGGCATACACTGTATTTCCTGGGAGTGCAGAAACTATCTTGTTTTTCCCTGGCCATATTCTCTGTGCTTACTGGTTACCTGGACAGTATGTATCAGCTCAGTGGAAAGCAGCTATATGCTGTTTCCACAAAAACCCATCTCAAAAAGCAATTTCTATCATAAAATGCAAACACAAGGAAAATGCATACAAATGTATATCAAGAAAATGAGAAAAAAAGCAGACGTTTGTTGTGTGTGTGTGTTCAGACGTTCAGTTGTGTCCGACTCTTTGCGACCTCATGGACGGTAGCCCATCAGGCTCTTCTGTTCATGGGATTCTCCCCTGGAGTGGGTTGCCATGCCCTCCTCCAGGGGGTCTTCCTGACCCAGGGATCAAACCCGCGTCCACTGCATTGGCAGGTGAGTTCTTTAACAATGAACCACCTGGTAAGCCCCAGAAGTATGTTAATATCAATAAAGATTTGAAGACAAACAGAGAAAGATAAAAGGGAAATTTTATAAAAATAAAATTTTCAGTTTCCAATGAAATTTTCGTATCCTAAGCAAAATAACATTGATATGAATTGTTTAGAAGTTGTGGGAAAAATGAGAAATGAATAAATACAAAAAATAAGATACTAAGCTAGTTCCTGGTGGTTTTAGGATAGATAGAGCTTTATATCATTTGGTTCACGGTGGCTCAGATGGTAAAGAATCTGCCTGTAATGCAGGAGATGCAAGTTCGATTCCTGGGTAGGGAAGCACTCCTGGAGAAGGGAATGGCAAGCCATTCCAGTCTTCTTGCCTGGAGAATCCCATGGACAGAGGAGTCTGGCGGGCTACAGTCCACGGGGTTGCAAAGAGTCAGACACGACTTTACTTTCTGACCTTCCCCCACAAAATAGGCATAAACAATGAAGTGAACTCTACACCATGAAAACAACTTGTCTCTTTCGCAAGGAGCTATGAAACTTTTATTTAAAATCATATTGTAAAAATATGATTGATGCTAATATGACATATATTAGCCTGTTTCAAAAGAGAAAAAATATATTTTCCCATTAAAATGGAGTAGACCACGTTCCCTAATCCCAGTTTAATCAAACTGTAAAGACAACATATAAACAAAAAGCCTAACTCTGCTTATGTCTTCATCGCTTCCTTTAAACAACTCGATCAAAAAGGAATCGAAGCTGAGATTCTGAAGCAGGCTGTTCTCTATGGTAAAAGTGGCCCCATGTAGCTATTGAAAACATGGCCTTTCTATCATAAAATGCAAACACAAGGAAAATGCATACAAATGTATATCAAGAAAATGAGAAAAAAGCAGACGTTGTTGTGTGTGTGTGTTCAGACGTTCAGTTGTGTCCGACTCTTTGCGACCTCATGGACGGTAGCCCATCAGGCTCTTCTGTTCATGGGATTCTCCCCTGGAGTGGGTTGCCATGCCCTCCTCCAGGGGGTCTTCCTGACCCAGGGATCAAACCCGCGTCCACTGCATTGGCAGGTGAGTTCTTTAACAATGAACCACCTGGTAAGCCCCAGAAGTATGTTAATATCAATAAAGATTTGAAGACAAACAGAGAAAGATAAAAGGGAAATTTTATAAAAATAAAATTTTCAGTTTCCAATGAAATTTTCGTATCCTAAGCAAAATAACATTGATATGAATTGTTTAGAAGTTGTGGGAAAAATGAGAAATGAATAAATACAAAAAATAAGATACTAAGCTAGTTCCTGGTGGTTTTAGGATAGATAGAGCTTTATATCATTTGGTTCACGGTGGCTCAGATGGTAAAGAATCTGCCTGTAATGCAGGAGATGCAAGTTCGATTCCTGGGTAGGGAAGCACTCCTGGAGAAGGGAATGGCAAGCCATTCCAGTCTTCTTGCCTGGAGAATCCCATGGACAGAGGAGTCTGGCGGGCTACAGTCCACGGGGTTGCAAAGAGTCAGACACGACTTTACTTTCTGACCTTCCCCCACAAAATAGGCATAAACAATGAAGTGAACTCTACACCATGAAAACAACTTGTCTCTTTCGCAAGGAGCTATGAAACTTTTATTTAAAATCATATTGTAAAAATATGATTGATGCTAATATGACATATATTAGCCTGTTTCAAAAGAGAAAAAATATATTTTCCCATTAAAAATGGAGTAGACCACGTTCCCTAATCCCAGTTTAATCAAACTGTAAAGACAACATATAAACAAAAAGCCTAACTCTGCTTATGTCTTCATCGCTTCCTTTAAACAACTCGATCAAAAAGGAATCGAAGCTGAGATTCTGAAGCAGGCTGTTCTCTATGGTAAAAAGTGGCCCCATGTAGCTATTGAAACATGGCACTTGAAACGAGGTTAGTCTGAATGGCTCTGAGTGTGAACACACGGGATTTCCGAGGCTTACCATGAAAAAGAAGGCTGAGCATGGAAGAACTGATGCGTTTGAACTGTGGTGCTGGAGAAGACTCTTGCAAGTCCCTTGGGCAGCAAGGAGACCAAATGAACCAATTATAAAGGAAACCTACCCTGAATATTTTTTTTTTAAAGATTTATTTATTTATTTATTTTTGGGCGGGGGTCGGGTTGGGGAGGGAGGGGAGCAGGCGGGCCACTTCTATTGGTTTTTCATTTCTCTATTTTCATCCGTCTTTGTTCTTTGGCTTCTGTGGGCCTCCCATCGCGGTGGCGTCTGTTGTCACAGAGCGCCGGCTCTGGGCGAATGCGCTCCAGAGCTCCGGCTCGGTAATTGGACACATCCGTCCAGCCGCTCCGCGGCACGTGGGATCTTCCCAGGCCAGGGCTCGAACCGGCGCCCCTTGCACTGCAAGGCGGTGTCCTTACCCACTGGATCACCAGGGTAAGCCCTACCCTGAATATTAACTGCAGTGACTGATGCTGAAGCTCCAGTCCTTTGGCCACCTGATGGGAAGAGCTGACTTGCTGTTAAAGACTCTGATGCTGGGAAAGACTGAGGGCAGGAGGAGAAGAGGGCGACAGAGGATGAGATGGTTAGAAGGTATCATTGACTCAATGGGCATGAGTTTCAGCAAACTCTGGGAGACAGTGCAGGACAGGGAAGCCTGGTGTTCACGGGGTCTCAAAGAGTCGTACAAAACCGAGCTCACACACACTGCACACAACCTTCATTTCCACTTTGCTTTTAATTAATGAAATAAATACTAATATGACATATATTAGCCTGTTTCAAAAGAGAAAAATATATTTTCCCATTAAAATGGAGTAGACCACGTTCCCTAATCCCAGTTTAATCAAACTGTAAAGACAACATATAAACAAAAAGCCTAACTCTGCTTATGTCTTCATCGCTTCCTTTAAACAACTCGATCAAAAAGGAATCGAAGCTGAGATTCTGAAGCAGGCTGTTCTCTATGGTAAAAAGTGGCCCCATGTAGCTATTGAAACATGGCACTTGAAACGAGGTTAGTCTGAATGGCTCTGAGTGTGAACACACGGGATTTCCGAGGCTTACCATGAAAAAGAAGGCTGAGCATGGAAGAACTGATGCGTTTGAACTGTGGTGCTGGAGAAGACTCTTGCAAGTCCCTTGGGCAGCAAGGAGACCAAATGAACCAATTATAAAGGAAACCTACCCTGAATATTTTTTTTTTAAAGATTTATTTATTTATTTATTTTGGGCAGGGGTCGGGTTGGGGAGGGAGGGGAGCGGGCGGGCCACTTCTATTGGTTTTTCTTTTCTCTATTTTCATCCGTCTTTGTTCTTTGGCTTCTGTGGGCCTCCCATCGCGGTGGCGTCTGTTGTCACAGAGCGCCGGCTCTGGGCGAATGCGCTCCAGAGCTCCGGCTCGGTAATTGGACACATCCGTCCAGCCGCTCCGCGGCACGTGGGATCTTCCCAGGCCAGGGCTCGAACCGGCGCCCCTTGCACTGCAAGGCGGTGTCCTTACCCACTGGATCACCAGGGTAAGCCCTACCCTGAATATTAACTGCAGTGACTGATGCTGAAGCTCCAGTCCTTTGGCCACCTGATGGGAAGAGCTGACTTGCTGTTAAAGACTCTGATGCTGGGAAAGACTGAGGGCAGGAGGAGAAGAGGGCGACAGAGGATGAGATGGTTAGAAGGTATCATTGACTCAATGGGCATGAGTTTCAGCAAACTCTGGGAGACAGTGCAGGACAGGGAAGCCTGGTGTTCACGGGGTCTCAAAGAGTCGTACAAAACCGAGCTCACACACACTGCACACAACCTTCATTTCCACTTTGCTTTTAATTAATGAAATAAATACTAATAGATATTTGCTTAAAACTATAAAATATTATAATCCTCCATTCAAAAAGCTAGTGCAGCTTAATGTGAAAAGCCAGAAACATTCTTGATGTCAGAAATAAGAACCCCTGTATATGAGAAAGAGAAAGAGATACAAAGTTTGGAAGAGGGGAAGTGCCCACTTATAAAATTTATGCCCTAGGGCTTCCCTAGTGGTCCAGTGGGTAGAGAGTCTGTCTTGCAGTGCAAGGGGCACTGGTTCAATCCCTGGCCCGGGAAGATCCCACATGCTATGGAGCCGCTGGACCGGCATGTCCAATTATGAGCTGGCACTCTGGAGCGCATGTGCCTAGAGCCGGTGCTCTGCAACGAGAGAGGACACTGCAATGGGAGGCCCACGCAGGCCAAAGAATAAAGATGGATGAAAATAAATAAATAAAAAACCAATAAAAGAGGCCAAATTTTTTTTTTTAAAAAAAGTATTCCCCAAAGCCAACTTTACTCTATTACAAACAATTACCAGTTAGAAAGGGAAGAAAAGATGCCCTTTATAACATGAACATAAAAACGCTTAAGGACAAAGGTACTAAATATTAGTACAGTCTTAGCCTTATATAGGACTATGGAGTCCTAACCCTCCTAACCGTATGTGAAGATTTTAAAATTCCTATCATAAGCTACACAAAGTATTTTAAAAAGTAAAAAAAGGCATTTGTTTTGGAAGACTCTTCAGTAAGAAAGTTTTAATTCCTGAATTTAATATTTCAATTCAGCTGGTTCCCAGTCCAATTACGAATAGAATTTTGTTTGGAATTTGATCATTTAAAGGTCATCTCATAGAATAAATGCACGACTGGAGGCAGAAAATAATGTGGAAAAGAAGAACGAATATGGCTATGATTTTATCAAGGAGATGAAAACATCATTTAAGGTCACAGGTGTTTCACAGTAGGGTTAGACCAAGAGATCAATGTAAGAGATCAGAAAGTTAAAAAGCATTCAAACACATACGGGAATTTAGTATTTGATGAAAATGTTATCTTTAGGGCTTCCCTGGTGGTCCATTGGTTAAGAATCCACCTGCCCATGCAGGGGATGCAGGTTGGACCCCTGGCCCAGGAGGATCCTACGTGCCAAGGAGCAGCCAAGCCTACCGAGCCAGTGCACTTAGAGCCTGGGAGCCACAAGAGAAGCCATGGCAGTCAGAAGCCTGTGCACTGTGCTTACAGAGGAGCCCTGGCCGCCACAACTAAAGAAAACCTTTGCACGGGAGGAAGACCCAACACAGTCAACAATAAAATAATAAATAAATACAAATACAGAACATGACATTTTAAAAAAGAATGTTATAAATGGCATCATTAAATGTATCAGTAAGGGCGAGCTGTTCAATGAACTGTCCTGGGAAAACTGGCTCGTTATCTGAAGGAAAAAAATTGGTGTGTTACCTTATTCTTCCCAAGCAAATACATTCCACATGGATCCAAGAGTTCTGCATCAAAATGGAAACATCAAAGCGAAATTAAAAGCATGAATACAGAGTTTTCTATATCATTCTAGGCAAACAAATTTTAAAACTTGAATGAAAACTAAGGTTCAAAACCCCCTTGAAAATAGAGGTGAATGCACCAGATGCATCCCCAGGCTCCGCTGAGTTCAGGTAGGCGCCAGGTGCGAAGTGCGTTCCAGGACAATTCTGACCCCAAAGGCCCTTCCTTCCACCGCTTTGTGTCCATTCTGTCGGCTGCTTCAGCTGGTTCCTGAATCATTTTTGCCAGAAATGCAAATAATAAACATGAGGCCCAGATTAGGTGGTATCAGCATTCCAATGACACCTTAAAAACCACACACAAACCTGGCGCTGAAAAGGACTACAAAGAAAAAGGTCAGAAAAGTGAGGGCTGATCGTGAGCACTCAGGACACTCGAGGGACACGGGGATCTGCAGTTAGAAAGTCCACAGCAGGGACGTGCCTGGCAGTTCAGGGGTCAGGACCTCATCTTCCAGTGCAGTGGACATGGGTCGAGTTCCTGGTGGGGGAACTGAGATCCTAGACACTGCATGGGCAACCCTGCACCACAGCCACTGAGCCTGCGCACGGCAACAAAGACCCAACACAGCCAAATAAATCAATAAAAGATATTTCTAAAAAATGCTAGACCAGGGACTTCCCTGGTACCTCAGTGGTAAAGAGTCCTCCTGCCAATGCAGGAGACATGGGTTTGATCCCTGATCCACGAAGATCCTGCATGCCATGCAGCAACGAAGCCCGTGAGCCACAACTATTGAGCCTGTGCTCTAGGGTCTCAGAGCCGCAACTATGGAGCCCTCACGCCACAACTACTGAAGCCCTTGTACCCTAAAGCCTATGCTCAGCAAAAGAAGCCACTGCAATGAGAAGTCCACGCACCACATCTAGAGAGTAGCCCCCGTTGGCCGTCCATGCAGCAATGAAGACCCAGTACAGCCAATACATAAATAAATAAATAATTTTTTTAAAAAAGGGCTAGCCCTGACATCATCTGTAGAGCCCAGCATATCCTCAACTGAAAGTTCTGGAATGTCTCTTGAAACCTGACAAAGGAGTCTGGCTGGAAGAATAAATGGCTAAGAAAAATATATAATTCAGGTGGGGTGGGAGAGCAGGAGTGGGAAGATTCATCTGCCTGGTTCTAAAAAACCTATTTTAGGGCAATAGTGATAAAAAAAAAAAAAAAAACCCACTGGAGCACAGATCCACAGAGAAACCTATATATAAATTAGGCAGAAGAGGACCACGCTTGAGACCAAATTATATGAGAGGCTGAATTATGCGATAAGTAAGCGACATGGAAAGGCAAGCATACTTAATAAATCATGTTGAAATACTGAAGATTGAATCTAAAAAGGGAGTTAGATTCATACCTTCTCCTACTCACCAAAATGAAAGTTCAATATTTAAAAATACTAAACCAGAGACGAAAAAGCAGCATTGCCACAATTTACTCTTGGCTGTACTTCGCAAGTGTGGGGAGGGGGAGGTGGAGGAAGCAGTGCCTGCTGAACACCTGTTGCATGCCACGTGTGTGTGCTAAGTCGCTTCCATGTGTCGGACTCCGTGATCCCATGGGCTGTAGCCCATCACGTTCCTCTGTCCATAGGATCCTCCAGGCAAGCATACTGAAGCAAGTTGCTGTTTCTTTCTCCAGGGAATCTTCCCCACCCAGGGATCAAACTGCATCCCTTAGGTATCCTGAACTGGCAGGAGGTTCTTTACCACCAGTGCTAACTGGGAAGCCCCATGCCACATGTGTATCACCTTAGAAAGACCACAACGACCCTGGGAGACAGGCATCACTGTCAGTTTTCAGATAAGGAAACTGAGACATATAGTACACTGTGCTGACTTTTAAAAATGCACATCGTGAGAGCTGAGAGCTAAGTTTTATTGGGAGCAAAATGAGGACTGCAGCCCAAGAGACAGCACCTCAGAGAAAACTGCTACTGCTCCAAAGCGGCAGGGGGAAGGTCTGTGTGGAGGTGACTTTGGTGAAGAGGGAGGACAGGCAATCTGTACATACTTTTTGCAGCCTGTGGCATCTTCCTAAACCAGGGGTCAAACCTGTAACCCCTGCACGGGCAGTTGGATTGCTACCTACTGGACCACCAGGGAAGCCCACTAAATCGATATTTCTTGAATAAGTGAATTTACATATTTGTTCAATGTGTGTATTTATTCATCAGCTCAGAAGAAAACTTCAAATCCAGGAAGAGGAGGTTTACCTAGCTCATTCTGCTGGGAAGACAAGAATCCCACATCTTTCATCAGTTGTAGTCGAAATGTTCTACTTTGGGAAATTGGGTCAAGCCGCATCACCGTGAGTTAATTATAAGGTGTGATTCTAGTGACCTGTGGAAAGACAAGAGAATGTGCTGGCGCCTGCATTCCCCACAGCAACCAACGTGCCGCTGGAGACCCTTCCGTCATCCCCACCGCTTTCCACTGCAGACATCCTGGCGGCTGACAAAGAAGAGGCAGAGAACCTGCCTTCAAGGAAGGTCCTGTTATCATCCCATTTTGTGGATGAGGAAATGTAGGCTTGAGGCGGCGCAGGGACCAGCCCGTGGCTGGAAGCAGAGCAGAGACTGGACTCCCTGGAGGTGCCCCGCTACAGCACCGGCTTGGTTACCTTGGTCACCAGGTCACCTGGATGATGCTACAGCATGTCCTGGCTGCTTCCCAGTCTCCCCTGAGGCCGTCCTCATGTGGATCTGAGGCTCTGGGGTCCCGTCTGCAAGGGCACACTCTGCTCCCTCTAGAGTCAGTGTGGAAGGGGACAGAGGAGTGCCGTCGCCTCAGCCCTGTAGAGGCCATGGCAGCCCTGCATCCCAGCATCTGGAAGCTGGATCTGGACAATGGAGCCGCTGTGAACGAATCACCTGTACGTGACTGGCTCACACATGATCAACAGTTCCCACAGCCTCTCCTGACACCATTCCTATCGGTCTCACGGGACTGACGATGGGACAGTACCTTGGACAGTGACTTGGAACGCTGCCTCTCCACGTTGATGGTGATCTGGGATTCAAACCCAGCCCTGTGGACCACAATTGCACATCTTTCTCATCAAGGCCCCTGTGGCAACATGGACTCTGATATCCTCCTGGCTTTCTGGAGAAAGAAGAGTCAGTCTTTGATTACAACTGCCACTGGGAAGGTAGGAGTTAAACCTAATGTTCTGTGTGGATCCAATAACTGAATTCTACTCAATAGTTATACTTTCCAAATGGCACTACTGGTAAAGAAGCTGCCGGCCAGCGCAGGAGACAGAAGAGATGCGGGTTTGATCCCTGTGTCAGGAAGATGCCTTGGAGAAGGGAATGGCTACCCACTCCAGTATTCTTGCCTGGAGAAACCCATGGACAGAGGAGCCTGGTGGGCTGAGGACCATGGAGTTGCAGAGTTGGACACGACTGAGTCACTAATCCTGAGTCCAATTAAAGCGCCGAGAAACCAGACTGTGGATACACTCAAGGTACTTTGCCCAGTGTGCTTCCTTAGTTACTGATCTGGCTCTATTTAAAAAAAAAATATTTTGGCCGTGCCACTCGACATGTAGATCCTTTGTTCCCCCCTGCTGCCTACATGTGGAACACGGAGTCTTAACCACTGGACCACCAGGGAAGCCCCTGATCTGGCTCTTTGATGACTCCCTTGTCATAGGATCCATGGGGGAAAGGGCTGGATTGATCTTCACCTGCGTAGTTAGTGATGAGCCTTGACATTCTACTGCCAGAAGAGGATGAGGAGGAGAGAAGGAGCCAGGGGTGGCAGGTGGGCAGACATTCCCATCTCACTGCAGTTCCTGTCCTGAGACACGGGCAGCTGCTGCCCTGCTCCCAAACCCCTCGCTGCTTCACCAAACACGTCCTGGAGAGTCTGGTGGTCCGGATCCAAGCTCCATTCATGCACCCTGCTCTCACCCACTTGGTCAGCACTGCCACTACATTGAGAATATCTAGTCAATCCTTGCATCTGTGGCTTGCTCACAAGGCCAAATAATAGAATCTGGAAGGAGCTTACAGGTCACCTTGCTCAGCCCTCCTGGAGAAGGGCCCATCTGAACTTGGCATTCATGTCTTGCTGCTGGGAGCAAACTCTCCTGTAGCTTGGTGTTTCTGTTTCTTCTGAAATGCTATTATTATTTTTATAGACAACAAGAAATCTGCCTTCTGTGCCCCCTACGCACATTCCAGGCAGCCCCCTCTCCCCAGGCACTTCAACCCTCGGATCCCTTGCGCCACAGGAAGTAGATGGTGTTTTATCATCAAGCAGATAGGCTGAGCACTGAAGAATGGATGCTTTCAAACTATGGTGCTAGAGAAGACTCTTGAGCATCCCTTGGACAACAAGGAGATCAAACCAGTCAATCTTCAAAGAAATCAACCCTGACTATTCATTGGAAGGACTGATGCTGAAGCTGAAACTCCAATCCTTTAGCCACCTGATGAGAAAAACTCATTGGAAAAGACTCTGATGCTGGGAAAGACTGAGGGCAGGAGGAGAAGGGGATGACAGAGGATGAGATGGTTGAATGGCATCACCGACTCAATGGACATGAGTTTGAGCAAACTCCAGAAGAGAGTGAAGGACAGAGAAGTCTGGCGTGCAGCAGTCATGAAGCTGCAAAGAGTTGGACATGACTTGGCAACTGAAAAACAACAACATACCATCGAGCAGTCATGAAACAAATGCTGCCTGCTTCCTGGATGCCTTAGAACGCACGGTTTGAAACTCCTTGAGGCTGAGGCGGTGCTCAAGCCTGGCACACAGGAGGTACCCAGGAACATGTGAGCTGTCTGGGCCCAGCAGACATTTCAGAGGAGACCCCTGGGTGGGCCGTGCACACAGTCTCATTTGTTGATCACTCACTGTTTTCAATGGGTCAGCCCAGCCCTGAACGTGCTCACCACCTAAGGGTGGAAATCGGCATGCACAGAGAACCACAAGACAGCAGGATGCTTGCTAGGGAGGAGGCTTATCAGGGACGCTGAAGGCACAGCGGGCAGGCAGTGGTCAGCAGACCAGCCCTGGGATGAGCTGAAACCAGAAGGATGAGCAGGAGTGGCCAGTTGTGCAGGGCAAGCAGGGCCAGCGGCAGGGAGGGAGGGATGGAGCGCTTGTCCCAGAGTGGCCGCATGGCAGGCCTCTGAATCAGAGACGAGGTGCTGAGGCATGGAATACAACTTTATCCAGAAAGCCAACTGGCCAAGAAGATGGCAGACTAGTGTCCCCCCAAAGCCATCTCCTCGAGGTCTGGGGACCAGTTCTATAGAGCACAGAGCTGGGAAGTCTGTGAAGAGGTCAAGTAAAAAGGCTGTACATCTCCTTGGGCCACTTTGCGAGGGATCATTTCTTCTTTCTACAGCACTCATGGAGGGAGCATGTCTCTCAAGAGAAGACTTTTTTTTGGGGGGGCCAATCCCTTGGACTGCAAGGAGATCAAACCAGTCAATCCTAAAGGAAATCAACCCTGAATATTCATTGGAAGGACTGATGTTGAAGCTGAAACTCCAATACTTTGGCCACCTGATGCGAAGAGCTGACTCATTTGAAAAGACCCTGATGCTGGGAAAGATTGAGGGCAGGAGGAGAAGGGGATGACAGAGGATGAGATGGTTGGATGGCATCACCGACTCAATGGACATGAGTTTGAGCAAACTCCAGAAGATAGTGAAGGACAGAGAAGCTGGCGTGCAGCAGTCATGAAGCTGCAAAGAGTTGGACATGACTTGGCAACTGAAAAACAACAACATACCATCGAGCAGTCATGAAACAAATGCTGCCTGCTTCCTGGATGCCTTAGAACGCACGGTTTGAAACTCCTTGAGGCTGAGGCGGTGCTCAAGCCTGGCACACAGGAGGTACCCAGGAACATGTGAGCTGTCTGGGCCCAGCAGACATTTCAGAGGAGACCCCTGGGTGGGCCGTGCACACAGTCTCATTTGTTGATCACTCACTGTTTTCAATGGGTCAGCCCAGCCCTGAACGTGCTCACCACCTAAGGGTGGAAATCGGCATGCACAGAGAACCACAAGACAGCAGGATGCTTGCTAGGGAGGAGGCTTATCAGGGACGCTGAAGGCACAGCGGGCAGGCAGTGGTCAGCAGACCAGCCCTGGGATGAGCTGAAACCAGAAGGATGAGCAGGAGTGGCCAGTTGTGCAGGGCAAGCAGGGCCAGCGGCAGGGAGGGAGGGATGGAGCGCTTGTCCCAGAGTGGCCGCATGGCAGGCCTCTGAATCAGAGACGAGGTGCTGAGGCATGGAATACAACTTTATCCAGAAAGCCAACTGGCCAAGAAGATGGCAGACTAGTGTCCCCCCAAAGCCATCTCCTCGAGGTCTGGGGACCAGTTCTATAGAGCACAGAGCTGGGAAGTCTGTGAAGAGGTCAAGTAAAAAGGCTGTACATCTCCTTGGGCCACTTTGCGGAGGGGATCATTTCTTCTTTTCTACAGCACTCATGAGTGGGCAGGGCTAGCATGTCTCTCTGGACGGAGAAGCCTGGCAGGCCACAGTCCATGGGGGTCACCAAACAGTCAGACCCGACTGACTGACTAAGCCACAACTGGGGGCTAAACAAAGGTAGCTGAGCTTAACAGGCAGGTGGAGGGCAGGGCTCCCCGTGTGTGTGTGTCTGCCGACAGCCACAGACGGTAGCCACGGGAAGCAAAGGTTAAAGTACAAGCAACACGAAGGTTAGAGTACAAGCAACATACCCAACATAGAGTCAGCGTTTGCTCTTTCCCGTTACAGAAGGGCTGATGGTTGACTGGTTTGACCAATGGTTGGTGTCTTCCGCGTGCCTGAGCACGGCTGATCCCTGGGAAGCATCTGGAAAGCCTGTCCTTCTGGTGTGACCCTGTTCTAGACAGGATGACACTAATAATACCATTCAAGACTGGAGGGGTCAGGCACTAACGTAGGCACGCAGCTCATGATGCAAATAACCCGTCCTGTGGCGGCACAGACCAGGCTGGCCGATCCTTCCCTCCTTCCTCCCCTCTCCCAGGATTCTGGAGTGTTCTGCAGCTGCCAACACACAGCCTTGCCTCCTTCCTCCAGGTTCCTGAAAGCGTGTCTGTGAGCTTCTCTTGAAAACAAACAACCGTCTTCTTTGCCAGCACTGTCTGAAAGCACTTCTGGCTCTGAAAATGCTCAAGGTCTATTTCTCCCTAAGAAAAGCTAGACAAGAGAAAGCGTTCCATGTTAGGGGGTCTTCAGGGGGTGGGGGTGGCTCAGGAGATGGATGCTGTCCAGCTAAGGACAGGTTTCTCTCTGCATTTCTATAAACTGTGCATGTTGAGCTGGACAAGCTGTCAAGACCCAGCCCAGACGTGCTGGGCATGTGGCTCAAGGCAATTTAGACCAACCAGGGGCTGCTAGTTCATGAGTAAGAAATATTCAAACATAGCTCAAGGCAAGGAGTTGAAAATGGTCATTTCCAAGGTCTTGTGTGTTTGTTCAATAAACATGTAGGAATATGCACTAGAGGTCAGGTACCATGCTAGCTGCAGGTGGATACTGGGGAGCAAAGGTGCTCCTCGGGTCCCCATAAGAATCTGTTGGGGGCTTCCCTGGTGGTCCAGTGG
Source organism: Tragulus kanchil (assembly GCA_022376925.1). Lineage (NCBI taxonomy): Eukaryota > Metazoa > Chordata > Mammalia > Artiodactyla > Tragulidae > Tragulus > Tragulus kanchil. Next base: position 25,352,004 of record JAIOJX010000032.1, read on the forward strand.
GTAAGGACACTGCCTTGCAGTGCAAGGGGCACCGGTTCGATCCCTGGCCTGGGAAGATCCCACGTGCCGTGGAGTGGCTGGACCGATGTGTCCAATTACCGAGCCGGAGCTCTGGAGCGCGTGCACCCAGGGCCAGTGCTCTGCAACAACAGAGGCCACTGAGATGGGAGACCCACATAGGCCAGAGAACAAAGGTAGATGAAAATAGGTAAGTGAAAGACCAATAGAAGTGGTCCGCCCGCCTCCTCCCTCCCCAACCCGCCCCCCTCCCCCCAAAATAAATAAATAATTTAAAAAAAAAAGAATCTGAGGGAGGTGACTGGGGATGAGGGGTGCGTGGAGGGAAAGGAAGGCAGGGTGGTGGCAGAGGTAGACGGGGGTCGGAGGAGGCTGCCCGGATAGTCCAGGCTCCTTCTATCAGCCGGCTGACAATCTTCCAGCAGGATGCATCCGGCCCACCTCTATCTCCATCAGAAAAACCCCTGCAGCGCCCAGAGGATGCGGCACACCCCCCACTCTATAATGAGCCTCCCATCCGGGCTCCCTCGTTTGTGCCCCAGACCGCTGCTGCCGGGAGCGTTCCCAGTGTCAGCTAGCATCAAAGCTGTGACTTGTGTCTGCACTATTTTTAACTGACGGTCGCCATGGCAGCGCGAGAACCGCTGGGAGAGACAGTGGCCTTTCTGACAGCACTCAAGATGTTCGCTGCCCTCTCCTCTCTCTTAATCCCCCGCGCCCCTGGGCCCACATCATCTACATTAAATCCCCGCCTTCTCCTGGCAGAGCTGGAGCCCAGACACCTCTCTGTGCATCCCCGTCTGCAGCGGAGGGATTTTAATAAAACCAAAACAAATAAAACACCTCCCTTCGTGGGTCTGTGGTGGGAATCAAATTAAGTTGTTAATGTGTGAACACACTCGAGTGCTTGGGCCACATTAGTGTCTGTTGCCCATCTCTCTCTCTTTTTCCTTTATGTTTTATTTTTATTGTCTGAAATTCTCCAATGAGTTCATGTCCCTTTTCTTTTTGGGACCATTTATTTCCATGGTTTAGACAGAGATCAATACTCATAGAAACTGGCACCTTTGGAGAAGAAATATGTGAGACCCCTGTTTATAGATATAGATGGTTAAGAAGACCCTGTTTAGCTTTTTGTTAGCATTTTTTTTGCGACCCCATGGGCTGGACCGATGTGTCCAATTACTGAGCCGGAGCTCTGGGCGTGCACCCAGGGCCAGTGCTCTGCAACAACAGAGGCCACTGAGATGGGAGACCCACATAGGCCAGAGAACAAAGGTAGATGAAAATAGGTAAGTGAAAGACCAATAGAAGTGGTCCGCCCGCCTCCTCCCTCCCCAACCCGCCCCCCTCCCCCCAAAATAAATAAATAATTTAAAAAAAAAAGAATCTGAGGGAGGTGACTGGGGATGAGGGGTGCGTGGAGGGAAAGGAAGGCAGGGTGGTGGCAGAGGTAGACGGGGGTCGGAGGAGGCTGCCCGGATAGTCCAGGCTCCTTCTATCAGCCGGCTGACAATCTTCCAGCAGGATGCATCCGGCCCACCTCTATCTCCATCAGAAAAACCCCTGCAGCGCCCAGAGGATGCGGCACACCCCCCACTCTATAATGAGCCTCCCATCCGGGCTCCCTCGTTTGTGCCCCAGACCGCTGCTGCCGGGAGCGTTCCCAGTGTCAGCTAGCATCAAAGCTGTGACTTGTGTCTGCACTATTTTTAACTGACGGTCGCCATGGCAGCGCGAGAACCGCTGGGAGAGACAGTGGCCTTTCTGACAGCACTCAAGATGTTCGCTGCCCTCTCCTCTCTCTTAATCCCCCGCGCCCCTGGGCCCACATCATCTACATTAAATCCCCGCCTTCTCCTGGCAGAGCTGGAGCCCAGACACCTCTCTGTGCATCCCCGTCTGCAGCGGAGGGATTTTAATAAAACCAAAACAAATAAAACACCTCCCTTCGTGGGTCTGTGGTGGGAATCAAATTAAGTTGTTAATGTGTGAACACACTCGAGTGCTTGGGCCACATTAGTGTCTGTTGCCCATCTCTCTCTCTTTTTCCTTTATGTTTTATTTTTATTGTCTGAAATTCTCCAATGAGTTCATGTCCCTTTTCTTTTTGGGACCATTTATTTCCATGGTTTAGACAGAGATCAATACTCATAGAAACTGGCACCTTTGGAGAAGAAATATGTGAGACCCCTGTTTATAGATATAGATGGTTAAGGAAACGGTATGCTTTTTCAGGACTGTGCTCATCAACAGCTGTTGTTGTTCAGTCACTCTGTTGTGTCTTACTCTTTGCGACCCCATGGGCTGTAGCCCACCAGGCTCCTCTGTCCAGGGGATTCTCCAGGCAAGAATACTGGGGTGGGTTGCCTTTTGTTTCTCTGGGGGATCTTCCCGAACAAGACCTAGAACCGGGGTCTCCTGCACTGGCAGGTGGGTTCTTTGCCACTTAACAACCTGGGAAGCCCTCATCAAGAGTATCCCAAGCATTCTTTCACTCTGCTGCAAAGATTCTGACAGTCTCTTTTAGTGTCTTAACTACCACCAAGTTTTCTTTCCTCTCCTTTCATGTTTGATTTCTGGAGTAACTTTACTTAAAAACCATGAGAAAGAATGAGAAGACAGAAGACATTCTGTCTGTTGCCATGCCTTAATGACGACATTCATTCCCTGCCCCTACCCACTCCTACCCTTCATGTCTGCTTTGTGGATGGATACCTGTTAGCCTTCTACAGGTTTCCATGCAGCAGGAAGTGATGTCTTTCTAGAGAAATGTTGCCACGAAGGGGAAGGAGTGGCTCCTGGGAGCACCAGGATGAGATGGCGTGGGCACCTGCATGGTGTCACAGAGCGCCAGCAGCTCAGGAAGCCTGACCTCCAGGCCCTGATCCTGGGGAGGCTTTTGATCTGGACTTGGTCCTACAAAGAGCCTGAGAAACAGGCCATTGGTCTTAGTTGTTGTACAAGGGATCTCCAATCTCTGTTGCAGCATGTAGGATTGGGCTCCCTGACCCAGGATGGAACCCAGGCCCTCTGCATTGGAAGCACCCCGTCTTTAGCCACTGGACCACCAGGGAAGCCCCTCAAATCCCTACCTCTTAATTTAGGCTGCTCTCTTGAGCTCCTGACCTCCCCAACTGGACATTTCCATCAAGATAGCCCCTAGGGACTTCCCTGGCTGTCCAGTGGTTAAGACTCTTTGCTTCCAACGCAGGGGGGCCTGGGTTCGATTTCTGGTCGAGGAACTAAGATCCCACATGCCCCATGGCTTGCCCTCCCCTCCCAAAAAAGACATCTTCTAGAAGTATAAAATCAATGTGTCTCGGATAAAATTAAACACCTTCCCTGCTGATACAGCCCTCCCCTTTGATTTCTATCTTTGGAAAGGTCAGACTCATCTCCCTATTAAAGTGTTGGTGACTCATCTCAAAAGAAATCAAAGTGGTGTTACATTAGTGGTTGAATTTTTGGAATAATAAGAAGAGGGCAGGGGCATCTGGGCCTTCTGATGTTATGAAAAATTACAGGTGTGGCTATACTTTATATTCTTGTCCTGTGTGAGGCAGACCCCAATACTTGCAAGACCATCAACACTTCCAATTACTAAGTGCACGGAAGCTCATGGAACCAAGAGGAATCACTTTTCACAAAGTGAAAAGCTGGAAGGGAAAGACCATGTGGTCTACCTGCAGCCCAGCCAGGAGTCTGTGGTCCTCAGCATATTTCCAGTGGGGAGGAGATGGCGCCTCAGAGCTCCCCTCTTCCCAGTGCCATCTCCACAAAGGCCTCTAGGCATGGCCATCAAAGATGCCCTGCCATGAGCTGGGAGTCTTGGGCCCAGGTAGGGGCATTTGACCTGACATTGCTTTCCTTCACCTTCCCCATCCTGAGGCATCCTTGGAGAGGAGTTCCATGTTTTTTACAGAGGATGGTCTTACTTCTGGCTGTGGTCCCCCACCCTGAAGACACAGGGAAGCATGGGCACATGCAGATATCCACTTCCCACGCAGGGAAATGCTCTCTTTAAAAACACAATTTATCCAAAGCATACTAAGAGAGAAAATACTGCAAAAGAATCTCCACATCTACCCTAGCTTCAGCTCAATCCTGTCATCAATGCTTCCTTCCTCCCAACACCTTCTTCTTTGTTGGTTTTGGTTTGCTGCAATATCATTTTATTTTATTGTTGTGTTCTTTTTAAAAAATATACATTTTTAATTATTTTTTGGCTGCACTGTTTAGGATCTTTGCTCCCTGACCAAGGATCGAACCCATGCTCCCTGCAGAAGAGGTGTGGAGTGTTAACCACTGGACCACCAGGGAAGTTTGTCATTTAAACAAAAAAAAGCTTTTCATTTTTATTTGTTTATTATTGTTACTTATTGAAGTATAGTTGATTTACCATATATGCTATTTTCAGGGGGTACAGCACAGTGATCAGCTTTATATATAAAACCTTTACAAATTTATTTATTTAGCTGATCCAAGTCTTGGTTGCAGCATGTGGGATCTAGTTCCCTGTCCATGGATTGAACTTGTGCCCTCTGCTTTGGGAGCTCAGAGTCTGGACCACCAGGAAGTTCCTATAGAACTTTTAAGATTCTTTTCCCTTCTAGGTTATTACAGAATATTAAGTATAGTTCCCTATGCTACATCAGGATCACCTGAAAACCACGTTTCTCAACCTTTTTAGTTTCAGGACTCCCTTGCATTTTCAAAAACTACAAAGGATTCCCAACAGTTTGGGTTTATGTGAGTTACATTTCTGATACCTAGATATGAAAACTAAGAAATTTTAAAATATTTACTTATTAATTTAAAAATTATAACATACTTCTCATGAAGTATGACATGCTTTTTAGTGAAAAATAACTATGCATAAACCAGTAAGAAGAGTGACCTTGTTTTACAGTTTTACAAGTCTCTCCATTGTTTCGTACACAGAAGGCAACTGGATTCTCACTAACATAGAGAAGAATTCTTGCATTTGCTTCTGAATTTGATTGCTTATAAGACGCTGTCTGGTTGAAACACAAGAAGATCTGACCTTGCTGTTAGAAAATGAGGGCATATTTTCTAGTCTTTTCAGATATTTGTGGGTGTTCTTTGATATTACACCTGATACATACTGGTTTCTTAAATGTTAGTTCAATCGTGGAATTTGAAATTATATCAGTGAGCTTTTTGTAAGCTGATACATTTTAAATAAATTTAGAATCATTGTTCTCTCTTGCATTTTGACCTTTTCACTCGGAGGTGACTTTTTTTGTCTCATTATGCCTTAGTTATTTGGAAAACATTAGTTGACCAAGTTAAGTAGATTTTCCAAGTGTTTCATGCTATATTTTATTACACAATATGAAAAACTTATATTTGCTAATATTATCACTGATTTCATCCAAATGTCTATATTCTGGCTAGCTGGCAGATACAACTTTACTTACATTCGAATTTTCACTCAGAAGTCGAATTTCATGAATAGGCATCAAATTTCGTCCATTCTTTTAACTTGAAGCGACACCTCACTGTTCACTTTGGGGACAGTATCTGCCAGACAGACACAGAGTTGATTGTAATTCCTCTGTTCCTCAGTTTTGCAAGTAAACGTCATGCTCCCTGGTAGCAGCAGCTGGTTCAGCTCAAAATTCAAATAAAACCTTGAGACAATTCTCATCCTTTGAGTTGCAGCAGAAGTGTCTTACAGATCCTTCACATTTTGCTACAGGAATATTAAAAAGACGTCCCCTAGGGACTACTCTGACAGTGTTTAAGACTCCATGCTTCCAGTGCAGGGGATGTGGGTTCGAACCCTGCTCAAGGAACTAAGATCCCATGTGTCATGTGTGGCTCAGACAAAAAAATATGAACAAAACAACAAAAACATGTACACTAGAAGGTCAAGATTTAAGAGAATCAGCAGCTTTTATTGCTTCATACAGGACATTCTTAAGTGAAATTGGCTTTTTAAGCAATTGTCACTGTGGGGCAGTAAGGAACACAGCGACCAGGCCAGTGGGGGTCTCGCTCTCGGCATGCACTTTAGCAGTTTTACCCACGACTTGTGCATCATCTGTGAAAACGTCAAAGCAATGGAAAAGATAAGTAACATCTTAATATTGTTACATAAAAACAACTTGACTCTGCACACCCCTGAGTGAAAGGTCCCCTTAAGACCTGAAGCCCCTGAAGACCTCCTTAGATATTTGTGGGTGTTCTTTGATATTACACCTGATACATACTGGTTTCTTAAATGTTAGTTCAATCGTGGAATTTGAAATTATATCAGTGAGCTTTTTGTAAGCTGATACATTTTAAATAAATTTAGAATCATTGTTCTCTCTTGCATTTTGACCTTTTCACTCGGAGGTGACTTTTTTTGTCTCATTATGCCTTAGTTATTTGGAAAACATTAGTTGACCAAGTTAAGTAGATTTTCCAAGTGTTTCATGCTATATTTTATTACACAATATGAAAAACTTATATTTGCTAATATTATCACTGATTTCATCCAAATGTCTATATTCTGGCTAGCTGGCAGATACAACTTTACTTACATTCGAATTTTCACTCAGAAGTCGAATTTCATGAATAGGCATCAAATTTCGTCCATTCTTTTAACTTGAAGCGACACCTCACTGTTCACTTTGGGGACAGTATCTGCCAGACAGACACAGAGTTGATTGTAATTCCTCTGTTCCTCAGTTTTGCAAGTAAACGTCATGCTCCCTGGTAGCAGCAGCTGGTTCAGCTCAAAATTCAAATAAAACCTTGAGACAATTCTCATCCTTTGAGTTGCAGCAGAAGTGTCTTACAGATCCTTCACATTTTGCTACAGGAATATTAAAAAGACGTCCCCTAGGGACTACTCTGACAGTGTTTAAGACTCCATGCTTCCAGTGCAGGGGATGTGGGTTCGAACCCTGCTCAAGGAACTAAGATCCCATGTGTCATGTGTGGCTCAGACAAAAAAATATGAACAAAACAACAAAAACATGTACACTAGAAGGTCAAGATTTAAGAGAATCAGCAGCTTTTATTGCTTCATACAGGACATTCTTAAGTGAAATTGGCTTTTTAAGCAATTGTCACTGTGGGGCAGTAAGGAACACAGCGACCAGGCCAGTGGGGGTCTCGCTCTCGGCATGCACTTTAGCAGTTTTACCCACGACTTGTGCATCATCTGTGAAAACGTCAAAGCAATGGAAAAGATAAGTAACATCTTAATATTGTTACATAAAAACAACTTGACTCTGCACACCCCTGAGTGAGTCTCAAGGGTCCCCCTTAAGACCTGAAGCCCCCCTGAAGACCTCCCTTTGAGAACTGTTGTTTTTAAGCACATTCCAGACACTGTAACATTTGTTGTTGCTGTTTAGCTGTTCAGTCATGCCCTGCCATCCTGCGGCTCCACAGATTATAGCCCGCCAGGCTCCTCCGTCTGTAGGGTTTCCCAGGCAAAACTACTGGAGTGGGTTGACATTGCCTCCTCTGGGGCATCTTCCCACCCAGGGATGGAACCTACGTCTCCAGCAATGGCAGGTGGATTCATTACCATTGGTGTGTGTGTGTCAGTCACTCAGTCGTGTCCGACTCTTTGCAACCCCATGGACTATAGCCCACTATGCTCCTCTGTCCATGGGATTCTCTAGGCAAGGATATGGGAGGGCATAGCCATTTCCTTCTCTAGGGGGTCTTCCTGACCCACGGACTGAACCCGGGTCTCCTGCATTGCAGGCAGATTCTTTACCCCCTGAGCCACCAGGGAGGCCCTTTATCATTACCTGTAAATAATTAATATGTATTCCTAACAAACATAGACTTTAAAAAATAACCTCCATACTAATATCACATGTAACACAGTTAATAAGTTCTTAATATCATCTAGTCCAGCTTGTGTCTACATGTTCACTAATGTCTCAAAATATTTCTTTTTTACAGATGCTTTGTCTGAATCAAGATGTAAATCATGCACACACATTGTAGTTGTTGGTACATCTCTAAAAAACCCTAGTTAATGCCCCTTTCTGTTTCCATATTTATTCCACTTTTTTGGTTGGCGAATGGGATCGTGGTGCTGTAAAACGTCTGGTATTCTGGATTTGGCTGATAGCATCCATGGGGGTACCTCGACTTTCAGCAGCTTTTATTGCTTCATACAGGACATTCTTAAGTGAAATTGGCTTTTAAGCAATTGTCACTGTGGGGCAGTAAGGAACACAGCGACCAGGCCAGTGGGGGTCTCGCCTCGGCATGCACTTTAGCAGTTTTACCCACGACTTGTGCATCATCTGTGAAAACGTCAAAGCAATGGAAAAGATAAGTAACATCTTAATATTGTTACATAAAAACAACTTGACTCTGCACACCCCTGAGTGAGTCTCAAGGGTCCCCCTTAAGACCTGAAGCCCCTGAAGACCTCCTTTGAGAACTGTTGTTTTTAAGCACATTCCAGACACTGTAACATTTGTTGTTGCTGTTTAGCTGTTCAGTCATGCCCTGCCATCCTGCGGCTCCACAGATTATAGCCCGCCAGGCTCCTCCGTCTGTAGGGTTTCCCAGGCAAAACTACTGGAGTGGGTTGACATTGCCTCCTCTGGGGCATCTTCCCACCCAGGGATGGAACCTACGTCTCCAGCAATGGCAGGTGGATTCATTACCATTGGTGTGTGTGTGTCAGTCACTCAGTCGTGTCCGACTCTTTGCAACCCCATGGACTATAGCCCACTATGCTCCTCTGTCCATGGGATTCTCTAGGCAAGGATATGGGAGGGCATAGCCATTTCCTTCTCTAGGGGGTCTTCCTGACCCACGGACTGAACCCGGGTCTCCTGCATTGCAGGCAGATTCTTTACCCCCTGAGCCACCAGGGAGGCCCTTTATCATTACCTGTAAATAATTAATATGTATTCCTAACAAACATAGACTTTAAAAAATAACCTCCATACTAATATCACATGTAACACAGTTAATAAGTTCTTAATATCATCTAGTCCAGCTTGTGTCTACATGTTCACTAATGTCTCAAAATATTTCTTTTTTACAGATGCTTTGTCTGAATCAAGATGTAAATCATGCACACACATTGTAGTTGTTGGTACATCTCTAAAAAACCCTAGTTAATGCCCCTTTCTGTTTCCATATTTATTCCACTTTTTTTTTGGTTGGCGTAATGGGATCGTGGTGCTGTAAAACGTCTGGTATTCTGGATTTGGCTGATAGCATCCATGTGGTGTCATTTCCCATGATGTTTGGTTGCCCATCTTTCCTGTAAGCAGTTTAGCTGTGGAGCAGGGTTTCTCAGCCATACACTGCTGGCAGTTTGGACCTGTTCTTTGTTGTAGCTCACTTCCTATGCACGGTGGGATGGATACCGAGCAGCACCTGTGGCCTTTCACCCTGGACACTATTAGCATTTCCCCACACCCAAGTTGTGACCACTAAGGCCATCTCCAGACACTACCAAAAGGTCCCTGGGCAGGGACAAATCACTTCTAGTTGAGACCCACTCATCTAGAGGCACTAGAGGTTTGATTAGATTCTGGTTCAGCTTTCATAATGGCAAGAGGAATCATCAGCAGCTCAGAGTATTATTACATCTTATCATGAGGCACAGAAGGTCTGATTGCCCCACTTGTAATGATGTTAAGACTGATCCATGAGCTCAGGCCTTGTCAGTCTGATCATCGACTTGAAAGGTCTCCTACAACCCTCCTAAAAGGGTACCATCTATCGATGACTACAGCCTTGATCCATTATTTCATTAGAGACTGCAAAGCAGTGATTTTTCCTAATACAGTCAATTGCTTCTATGTTTCCTAGCTGGAATACTTCTTGAAAGATGAATTTTCCCCAATTAACCATTTTGTTGTTGTTTTTTTCAGTCACTGAGTCATGCCTGACTCTTTGTGACCCCACGGACTGCAGCACGCCAGGCTTCCCTGTCCTTCACTGTCTCCTGGAGTTTGCTCAAACTCCTGTCCATTGAGTCGGTGATGCCACCTGACCATCTCATCCTCTGTGGCCCTCTGCTCCTTTTGTCTTCAGTCTTTCCCAGCATCAGGGTCTTCTCCAAATAATCGGCTCCTCATATCAGGTGGCCGGAGTATACTAGAGCTTCAGCTACAGCATCAGTGCTTCCAATGACTATTCAGGATTTCCTTTAGGATGGATTGGTTTGATCTCCTAATATCTAGCTCAATAAAAAAAGCGCCCAACTCAGAGATAATTTCACTCTTAAATATACACTTTACAAATATCATTGCACATGTAAATGAAGTATATAAAAGGTCAGTATGTATTTCAATACAGCTTGTAATATAAAAAGACTGGAACCCCCAAAATTAAATGTCTGTCAAAGCAAGGGATTTATTAGAAATAATATTATGTATGTTACATGGACTCATACAAGGGAAAACTATACAAATTATGCACCTATATGAAGAAAAACAATACTCTTTACTTCTTGATATGGAAACAGTGTAAGACACCTGGTTAAGTGAAAGGGGCAGAGTGGAAAGCTGTCTGCACATCATGCTAAAATCTCATGGGGGAGAAAAAGAAAACATACTTATAGAAATGGAGGGACTTCCCTGGAGTCCAAGGGTTAAGATTTCATTCTTCCACTGCAGGGTCTGGGCTCCATTTCTGGTAGGGAACTGGGATGTCATACACTCATCAGTTAAGCCAGAAAAAATGTGTAGATGGTTCCTGGAAGAATATATGAAAAACTTGTAAACAGAGGATGACTGACCTGGGGAGAAGAAACAGGTGGCTAGGAGGAGAAAAGGGAAATAAACTGAACTCTCATTCCATACTCTCTTGTAATTTCTTTAAATTTCTAATAAAGCATTGCCTCTGTTAAATTTAATTTTCTAACAATACTGAATGACACAGGGAAACATCTTTCTCAACAGCATCCCCAAATGGCTCAGAACAATCAAAAATTCAACACGTCAAAATCTACACTGCAGATTCCACCCAGAATCGGCTCTAGCTGCTGTTTGCCTCGCGTCAGTTGACAGCAACTCTTTTCTTGCTGCTGTTCAGGTTGAAAGTCATGGACTTATCTGTGGTTCCTCTCTCTCACACCCTACATCCCACTCTGGCCACACTCGATGTCTTGTTAGTGCTAGGAAATGCCAAGCGCCATTCAGTCTTTGGGCTGTTGTCCGGCCATGCTGTCCTGCCTGGAGGGTTCCTCCCCAAAACCTGCATGCTTCACCCCATCTCTCTGCTCAAGTCTGTGCCCATAAATCTCCCTGCTAAGAAGCAACCAGACCTTTACCCAGCACTCCTGACCCCCTTTGTTCAAAAAAAACATTACAAGGGGAATTCCGTGGCAGTCTAGTGGTTAGGACTCTATGCCTTTGCTGCCAAGGGCCTAGGTTCTATTCCTGGTCAGGGGACTAAGATCCCACAAGCCAAGTAGTGTTATCAAAAAAAAAAAAAAAAAAGCAGGTTGTAAAAAACAATACAGAGTATCCTTGACTTTTTAGCATAATGTCAAACTTCCTTTTATATTTGTTATCTGTCTCATACTACCTGACTAAGCTTCACAAGGGCATTAACATATAATAAGCCTACAAAACTCTTGTGTTGAATGAATTCATTGATCTAAGTTTATAGAGTACCAAATAAAACTGTACCTACAGTATAATGAGTTTTGTTTTTAAAAAAGTATTTAAAATATTTAGGTTTTTTTAAAAAAGATGTCACATTGTGGGCATTTGCATATGTTGCTATATTTTTTCTTCCTGTTGCCCATAAAAGAATATTCTGTCACTGACTGCTCGGCTTCTTCTCCTCCTCCAACTTCTCCGGGAAAACACATATCTGCTTAGCTCAGATTCTTCCAGGAAGAACTGGAAAAATAGGCAGAAATAACAGATGAGCTACAGGAAGTGAAATAAGTTTAATTAATTTAACATTGTGGGGATTTCCCTAGTGGTTCAAGGGTTAAGACCTCACTTTCTAATGCAGGAGATGTGGGTTCGATCCCTGGTTAGAGAGCTAAGATCTCATATCAGCTCAGTTGCTCAGTCATGTCTGACTCTTGGTGACCCCATGGACTGCAGCACGCCAGGTTTCCCTGTCCTTCGCTATCTCCCAGAGCCTGCTCAAATTCATGTCCATTGACTCAGTGGTGCCATCCAACAAGATCTCATGTGCTGCTGGCCAAAAAAAAAAAAATCGAAACATAAAATAGAAGCTATACTGTAACCAAATCAATAAAGACTTTAAAAATGGTCCACATCCAAAAAATATTTTAAAAATTAAAAAAAAAAGTACTGGGAATGGAGTCAAAGTCTCTGAGAGGACGAGAAACCTGAAAAAAAAGGTGAGGAAGCGAAAGAGGGAAGAGAAACACCTTGACCAGGCTTGATGAGAGATCTCTTGGTGGGAGTTGAGAGCGAGGCTCTGGGGAAGTTGCAGGGTGTGTGGGAGGTGATGAGAGAACAGGAATGGGAAAGCAAATTTAAGAAGCGTTTTTGTCAACTATGAATGAGACTCCCTGTGATTTCTTTTAAGAGTCTCTAGGGAAGATCTCATTGGCTTTTGATCACTTGCTGGGACTGGACCACAGGAATTCTTGGCATTTTTAGGGAGAATGAAATGTATGGCAATGTTACAAATGGCTTGTTCAGGGTGATGGCTTTCTGTGTTATTTTAATTGCCTTCTCTCTCTCTCTCTTTTTCTCTTTTCTTTTTCATTTCATTTTTACTTCTGGCTGCAAGGTGGGGTGTGAAGGATCACAGTTCCCCAAGCAGGGATAGAATCCCTGCACAGGGAATCTTAACCACTGGACAGCCAGGGAGGTCCCAATTGTCTCCTTTAGATGTGTCTGTACTTTTCATTTTTCTCCATTATAAATGCATTCCTTTTATAGGAAGGAGGGACATGCTTTGACATTTTCCTTTACCCTTCATCCTTCAAAGTGTCTCTGTGAAGCAGTCAGGAGCTGCCTGGGGTCTCTGTCCTTTGCCTGACTATTTTTGGCAGCCTCCCGGGCCAGGGAAGTGAGCCTGCCGTGCTGCGGCCAGGGTCTTCTCCTGACCACTGCTTGGGACCTCTTCCCTCTGACACCCATGTGGCTCCCTCTGGCTGGCTCTGTTCTGCACTCATCTCAGCTCCCAGCATCCTCAGCAGCTGGCTGCTAGGGTGGAGACCCTTTACCCTTGTCTCACCTCAGCCCTTTAGACTGGAAACAGAAGCTGATCTACCTTCGTGTGTGTGCTAAGTCACTTCAGTTGTATCCAGCTCTTTGGGACCTCATGGACTGTAGTTTGCCAGGCTCCTCTGTCCATGGGATTTTCCAGGCAAGAATACTAGGGGCCCCATAAAATAGAAGCTATACTGTAACCAAATCAATAAAGACTTTAAAAATGGTCCACATCCAAAAAATATTTTAAAAATTAAAAAAAAAAGTACTGGGAATGGAGTCAAAGTCTCTGAGAGGACGAGAAACCTGAAAAAAAAGGTGAGGAAGCGAAAGAGGGAAGAGAAACACCTTGACCAGGCTTGATGAGAGATCTCTTGGTGGGAGTTGAGAGCGAGGCTCTGGGGAAGTTGCAGGGTGTGTGGGAGGTGATGAGAGAACAGGAATGGGAAAGCAAATTTAAGAAGCGTTTTTGTCAACTATGAATGAGACTCCCTGTGATTTCTTTTAAGAGTCTCTAGGGAAGATCTCATTGGCTTTTGATCACTTGCTGGGACTGGACCACAGGAATTCTTGGCATTTTTAGGGAGAATGAAATGTATGGCAATGTTACAAATGGCTTGTTCAGGGTGATGGCTTTCTGTGTTATTTTAATTGCCTTCTCTCTCTCTCTCTTTTTCTTTTTTTCATTTTCATTTCATTTTTACTTCTGGCTGCAAGGTGGGGTGTGAAGGATCACAGTTCCCCAAGCAGGGATAGAATCCCTGCACAGGGAATCTTAACCACTGGACAGCCAGGGAGGTCCCAATTGTCTCCTTTAGATGTGTCTGTACTTTTCATTTTTCTCCATTATAAATGCATTCCTTTTATAGGAAGGAGGGACATGCTTTGACATTTTCCTTTACCCTTCATCCTTCAAAGTGTCTCTGTGAAGCAGTCAGGAGCTGCCTGGGGTCTCTGTCCTTTGCCTGACTATTTTTGGCAGCCTCCCGGGCCAGGGAAGTGAGCCTGCCGTGCTGCGGCCAGGGTCTTCTCCTGACCACTGCTTGGGACCTCTTCCCTCTGACACCCATGTGGCTCCCTCTGGCTGGCTCTGTTCTGCACTCATCTCAGCTCCCAGCATCCTCAGCAGCTGGCTGCTAGGGTGGAGACCCTTTACCCTTGTCTCACCTCAGCCCTTTAGACTGGAAACAGAAGCTGATCTACCTTCGTGTGTGTGCTAAGTCACTTCAGTTGTGTCCAACTCTTAGCGACCTCATGGACTGTAGTTTGCCAGGCTCCTCTGTCCATGGGATTTTCCAGACAAGAATACTAGAGTGGGTTGCTGTGCCCTCCTCCAGGGGATCTTGCAGACCCAGAGATTGAACCCACGTCTCCTGCATCTCCTGCCCTGGCAGACGGGTTCTTTACCACTAGCCCTACCTGGGAAACCCAATCTACCTTCATCTCCCCCTAAAATGGAGGTCTGATGAGTAGCTGTACCCACCTGACTCCTGTACATGAAATTTTTGATTTTTAATTTTTTCTATGTATGTGTGTTTACTTACTTATGTAGAGTTTTTTCTACAGTAAACAACTACTTAAAAATATTATTCCTTATGGTTACACACCATGTTTCAGATGAAATGGGAAAAAAACCAAGCCTCAGTGTTCTTGGGCATGACTATCATTCTTTCATATCTTTACTCTTGACTTAATGTTAAACAAATCATAACTGATCCCTTTGTGAAAAAAGATCAAATTTTGAAACACTTCAATTATTTAAATTGTGTTGAGAGAATGGTTATTATGGAAATAAATTTTTATTCAGTTGGTTTAAGCTGAAAATTAGTATTTCTGCTGGACAGACAACTGGACCCTGGGTTGACAGCACCCAGAGTGATCACGAATATAACATTTAGAGGAGTCTTGATAACACACTACAAATCAAGACAGTTGGAGTTTTATTTTCTTATTATCCTACGTGTACTTTTATTTACTTGTTTATTTTATTTTATTTTTTAAACATTTTAATTTTTATTAATTTATTCATTTCCATCCATTTTTTCCCTTTTTTTGTGGGGGTGGGTTTGAGAGGGAGGGGGTCGGGCGGGCCACTTCTATTGGTCTTTCATTTATCTATTTTCATCCATTTTTGTCCTTTGGCCCCTGTGGGCCTCCCATCGCAGTGGTCACTATTGTCGCAGAGCACTGGCTCTGGGCTCATGCGCTCCAGAGCTCCGGCTCGGTAATTGGGCACATCTGCCCAGCCGCTCCGCAGCACGTGGGATCCTCCCAGGCCAGGGACTGAACCAGCACCCCTTGCACTGCAAAGCGGTGTCCTTACCCACTGAACCACCAGGGAAGCCCTACTTGTTTATTTTTGAGTATGCTGGGTCTTCACTGCTGCATGCAGGCTTTCTCTCTTTGTGGCGAGTTGGGGGCTACTCCTTAGTTGTGGTGAGAGCTTCTCATTGTGGTGGCTTCTCTTATTTTGGAGGACGAGCTCCGGGTGCTTAACCGGTTGTGACTAAAGGGCTCTAGAACTCATGTTCTAGAACTAGAACTCTAGGGCTCAGTAGTCATGGCGCAGGGGCTTAGTTGACCCGGGGCATGTGGAATCTCCTTGAACAGGGACTGAATCCCTGTCTGGCTGGCAGATTCTTAACCACAGGACTACCAGGGAAGTCCTGTCCTATGTATAATTTTAAATTTTATAAAATTTCGTGGTATAAATTTTATCACCACTCTTGGGTATCATGATGCCCAGCAGGGCTTGCTGTTCCAGCTCCCAAGAGCCATAGCTTTGGGCTGTGTCACCCAGGGTCACCAGTGGTTCCAGTTTGCCCAGGACTGAGAGGGTTCTTGGGACCATGGCCTTTTTAGGACTGAAACGAAAAGTCCCGGGCATGTAGGGGTGAGCCGATCACTGCTGTCAACCCAGGGTCCAGTAGGCTCTATGGCCACTGTCTTAGTCAATTTTGAGGTTAGCCATGAGGACCCCATCCTCCCTCTGACCTAAGTACATTCTATCCACACCAGGGGAGGAACATGCCCACTTCTCTCCTCAATCATGCCAGAAATCAGATCAAAATTTGAGATGCTCTAAAGGGAGTGACAGAGATATCAGAGCAGGAGAAGGGGTCCACACCTGCCCACACCATGAGCAGAGAAACACAGCCCACAGGAAACCCAGTGGAGGGATCCAGAGGGTCTTCTACTCCACACTGTTTCTGGTACAAACCACACAGCGCCACTCTGGGGGTCTGCAAACAAGAGCTCTCTCTCCACAAATGGTCCTGCTCGAGGCTCCCCATTCCTGGAAATTTGCATATCATGAATCTCCTTTGAGAGACCAGAAGGGTTTTTAGACGAAATTATTTTAAAAACGCAAGGCTCTCACAGGACCCAAAAGCACAAGCTCACAGCTTCTAACTAGGTTAGCTAAACAAGGACACTCCTTGGAGGGAAGTGTTAGCACGGACTCTATTTTGGACATTTCAGAGGAACATTGGTGATCATGACTTCTACTGGATCGAGCAGCTATTTAGGGACATTTATTTTTGCTGAAATTTTTGCTTGAGTGTTTTTATAAAGTACTTCAAATCTGAAAAGATAAAAATGTCGGTAGGAGCCTTTAAATGAGCGTGGGAAGGAAGATGGCGATCATGATATTGTAGTGTTTATGATGCCACGATGCTTTCTGATACATTCAGCACTACGCATTTAGAGGAAAATTACAAAGAGCCTGAGCAGAGAAGATGCCATACATTTGCCATGAAATAGACATTGTGAGCTGGCCGCCTCTGCTGCTACAGCTTTCATTTTCCCCAAAGAATGGGAAAAATAGCTAAAGATGCTTCACCAGGGGGCCATGACTATTTCCACTGGGAGAGAAAAGGTGTCTGGGAATGGATGAACTCAGGCTCACAGGCAACTTTCTGGAGGTGGGTTCCAACCATCCAGACCACTGTCTCAGTGCCACCTCCAGGTGCCCCCCTCACTTCTCCCTGCAGACTGCTGTCAACCCAGGGTCCAGTAGGCTCTATGGCCACTGTCTTAGTCAATTTTGAGGTTAGCCATGAGGACCCCATCCTCCCTCTGACCTAAGTACATTCTATCCACACCAGGGAGAACATGCCCACTTCTCTCCTCAATCATGCCAGAAATCAGATCAAAATTTGAGATGCTCTAAAGGGAGTGACAGAGATATCAGAGCAGGAGAAGGGGTCCACACCTGCCCACACCATGAGCAGAGAAACACAGCCCACAGGAAACCCAGTGGAGGGATCCAGAGGGTCTTCTACTCCACACTGTTTCTGGTACAAACCACACAGCGCCACTCTGGGGGTCTGCAAACAAGAGCTCTCTCTCCACAAATGGTCCTGCTCGAGGCTCCCCATTCCTGGAAATTTGCATATCATGAATCTCCTTTGAGAGACCAGAAGGGTTTTTAGACGAAATTATTTTAAAAACGCAAGGCTCTCACAGGACCCAAAAGCACAAGCTCACAGCTTCTAACTAGGTTAGCTAAACAAGGACACTCCTTGGAGGGAAGTGTTAGCACGGACTCTATTTTGGACATTTCAGAGGAACATTGGTGATCATGACTTCTACTGGATCGAGCAGCTATTTAGGGACATTTATTTTTGCTGAAATTTTTGCTTGAGTGTTTTTATAAAGTACTTCAAATCTGAAAAGATAAAAATGTCGGTAGGAGCCTTTAAATGAGCGTGGGAAGGAAGATGGCGATCATGATATTGTAGTGTTTATGATGCCACGATGCTTTCTGATACATTCAGCACTACGCATTTAGAGGAAAATTACAAAGAGCCTGAGCAGAGAAGATGCCATACATTTGCCATGAAATAGACATTGTGAGCTGGCCGCCTCTGCTGCTACAGCTTTCATTTTCCCCAAAGAATGGGAAAAATAGCTAAAGATGCTTCACCAGGGGGCCATGACTATTTCCACTGGGAGAGAAAAGGTGTCTGGGAATGGATGAACTCAGGCTCACAGGCAACTTTCTGGAGGTGGGTTCCAACCATCCAGACCACTGTCTCAGTGCCACCTCCAGGTGCCCTCACTTTCCCCTGCTTCTGGGAAACAGGGGGTCTCAGCAGCACCAGGCGTCTCCAGGGACCTGCAGACTGTGGAGTCTGGGCCAAAATACGGTACCTCCCACAGCCCTTGGCCTTGCTTCCACGTCAGCATCTCTTGGAGATCTTTTCAAATCATCCATGCTGGGGTTCTCCTCCACTCAAGGAGAACCAACCACCATTTTTTTTTTTTAATACTTCAGGCAAATTCTAATGATCAGTCTGCATCAGAAACACTGCTGAAATCCAATGCTATTCACGCTTTAATGAAATAATCACAAGATAGGTAGTGGACAGGCTGATAAATAGATAGGAGATGAAGGAGGGAGAGAATAAATATATAACTCATATGAATAATAGATGAAAAAGACTGATTATCTGTGGATAAGGAAATTAAGAACCATTTTATTTACTTTGCGCCTATTTTTTAATCAACTATGAGTCACCAGTACCAACATAAAAGTGATTGGAAGATAGAATGAGTAGTTTTACAGAAAGATAGGTAATAAACATTTAAAATCACAACCTGACTTTGGGACTTCGCTGGCAGTCCAGTGGTTAAGACTCTGTACTCCCATTGCGCAGGTTCAGCTCCTGGTCAAGGAAGATCCCACATGCCACACGGCGTGGCCAAGAGAAAAGTCAACCTGACTAGTATTACCAAAACAATGATCTGATGATCTGATATATTTTTAAATGATCCTGTTGGCACATTTCTTTAATAATGAGGCCCAGGGTGGTTGAGGATGCATTTTACAATGGGCAGACATGTTTGTCGCTCAATCCTGTCCAACTCTGTGCCACCCCATGGACTGTAGCCTGCCAGGCTCCTCTGTCCAGGGATTCTCCAGGCAAGAACACTGGAGGGAGTGGCCATTCCCTTCTCCAGGGGATCTTCCTGACCCAGGGTTCGAGCCCAGGCTCCCTGAATTGGCAGACAGATTCCCAACCACTGCACCACAGGGTCATCCTGCAAGTGTCTGATTTCTAACAGAAAGTACCGGGGAGAGGTCAGCTATGGGACGGATGAACAGCTGGGGCGGGCATGCTCCTCTGACAAAGGGACCATGCTGGCTCTACCGCACCACCGCTTCCTGTCTGGGACATGCATGGGATGGTGGGAGCTGCCGCAGCCTTCTAACACACTGCTGGTCCTGAAGGGTTTGAGCCTCTGAACCAACTGCCCATCTTCAGACATTTTGTTATGTAAGAAAACAGGTACCTTGGTTGGGATGGTGCTTTCTGTTATAGCAAAAGCATCTCTCTCTGGTTTAAGTGTGCCATAAAAAACACTTGAAACACACTTTAGTTTTTATAATTAAGAGGTGGAAGAAAAGGATGGAGAGAGTGTCTGTATCTTTTCCATATTTTCTAGAATAAACTTGTAACCCATTTGTAATATATTCTATGTGTACATTACATTTGTGCACCTGTGTTACAATTTAATGTAACACAGCCTAGTAAACTATTTAATCTCAATTTAATGGTAACACAGTTATCAAAAAATTGGGCATTTTATTTACTTTGCGCTATTTTTTAATCAACTATGAGTCACCAGTACCAACATAAAAGTGATTGGAAGATAGAATGAGTAGTTTTACAGAAAGATAGGTAATAAACATTTAAAATCACAACCTGACTTTGGGACTTCGCTGGCAGTCCAGTGGTTAAGACTCTGTACTCCCATTGCGCAGGTTCAGCTCCTGGTCAAGGAAGATCCCACATGCCACACGGCGTGGCAAGAGAAAAATCAATCTGACTAGTATTACCAAAACAATGATCTGATGATCTGATATATTTTTAAATGATCCTGTTGGCACATTTCTTTAATAATGAGGCCCAGGGTGGTTGAGGATGCATTTTACAATGGGCAGACATGTTTGTCGCTCAATCCTGTCCAACTCTGTGCCACCCCATGGACTGTAGCCTGCCAGGCTCCTCTGTCCAGGGATTCTCCAGGCAAGAACACTGGAGGGAGTGGCCATTCCCTTCTCCAGGGGATCTTCCTGACCCAGGGTTCGAGCCCAGGCTCCCTGAATTGGCAGACAGATTCCCAACCACTGCACCACAGGGTCATCCTGCAAGTGTCTGATTTCTAACAGAAAGTACCGGGGAGAGGTCAGCTATGGGACGGATGAACAGCTGGGGCGGGCATGCTCCTCTGACAAAAGGGACCATGCTGGCTCTACCGCACCACCGCTTTCCTGTCTGGGACATGCATGGGATGGTGGGAGCTGCCGGCAGCCTTCTAACACACTGCTGGTCCTGAAGGGTTTGAGCCTCTGAACCAACTGCCCATCTTCAGACATTTTGTTATGTAAGAAAACAGGTACCTTGGTTGGGATGGTGCTTTCTGTTATAGCAAAAAGCATCTCTCTCTGGTTTAAGTGTGCCATAAAAAACACTTGAAACACACTTTAGTTTTTATAATTAAGAGGTGGAAGAAAAGGATGGAGAGAGTGTCTGTATCTTTTCCATATTTTCTAGAATAAACTTGTAACCCATTTGTAATATATTCTATGTGTACATTACATTTGTGCACCTGTGTTACAATTTAATGTAACACAGCCTAGTAAAAACTATTTAATCTCTTATAATTGTCTTCAGGGCATCCAGTTCCCCCATGCAGGTCTCCCAAGATCTGGAAATCCCAGTGTTAATTTTCTCTGTGGTTTTGGGAAAGCATCTCATCGTTCTATAACTTGGCCTCCCAAATGGTGTAAGTGCAGGAGATGATTCTTAAGGCTCCTTGCTCACAGCTCCAGCTGGAGAGCTCCATGCTCATCTCCCAGGCTGTCCTCTTCCCTGCAGACATTCACTGACCAAAAAGATACTCTGCAGGGAAAATGCTCACAAATGGGAAATAAACAAGCAGACACACACATCCTTGCCTTAAACTAGAGGGCACACTCATGCACATAGAGACCAGACTCGTGGTTACCAGAGGTGGGGAAGACATGGCCATGGGAGAAATGGGAGAAGGGGGTTAAAACGTTCAAACTCCCCGCAATAAAATAAGGAAGTCCTGAAAATGTCGTGGATAGTGTGGGGACTAGAGCTAATCATATCAGGGATGTCTCTGGTGGTCTGGTGGCAAAGGCTCCTTGCTCCCAATGTGGGGGCGGTGGGGGGGCGATCTGGGTTCGATCCCTGTTCAGGGAACTAGAGCCCACGTGTTGCAACTAAAGACTCTGTGTGCTTCAACTTAAAAAAAAAAGAAAGAAAGGAAAAGATCCCACATGCCAACACAAAGATGCAAGACTCTGAGTGCCGCAACTAAGATCCCGGTCAGCCAAATAGATAATAACTAAATATTGAAAATAATACCAACACCATATTGTATCCTTGAAGGTTGCTAAGAGAATAAATCTTTAGTTGTCACCACATCCATAGAGAATTTTGTAACTAGGTCTGGCGATGATGTTAACCAGCCTTCTAACACACTGCTGGTCCTGAAGGGTTTGAGCCTCTGAACCAACTGCCCATCTTCAGACATTTTGTTATGTAAGAAAACAGGTACCTTGGTTGGGATGGTGCTTTCTGTTATAGCAAAAAGCATCTCTCTCTGGTTTAAGTGTGCCATAAAAAACACTTGAAACACACTTTAGTTTTTATAATTAAGAGGTGGAAGAAAAGGATGGAGAGAGTGTCTGTATCTTTTCCATATTTTCTAGAATAAACTTGTAACCCATTTGTAATATATTCTATGTGTACATTACATTTGTGCACCTGTGTTACAATTTAATGTAACACAGCCTAGTAAAAACTATTTAATCTCTTATAATTGTCTTCAGGGCATCCAGTTCCCCCATGCAGGTCTCCCAAGATCTGGAAATCCCAGTGTTAATTTTCTCTGTGGTTTTGGGAAAGCATCTCATCGTTCTATAACTTGGCCTCCCAAATGGTGTAAGTGCAGGAGATGATTCTTAAGGCTCCTTGCTCACAGCTCCAGCTGGAGAGCTCCATGCTCATCTCCCAGGCTGTCCTCTTCCCTGCAGACATTCACTGACCAAAAAGATACTCTGCAGGGAAAATGCTCACAAATGGGAAATAAACAAGCAGACACACACATCCTTGCCTTAAACTAGAGGGCACACTCATGCACATAGAGACCAGACTCGTGGTTACCAGAGGTGGGGAAGACATGGCCATGGGAGAAATGGGAGAAGGGGGTTAAAACGTTCAAACTCCCCGCAATAAAATAAGGAAGTCCTGAAAATGTCGTGGATAGTGTGGGGACTAGAGCTAATCATATCAGGGATGTCTCTGGTGGTCTGGTGGCAAAGGCCCTTGCTCCCAATGTGGGGGCGGTGGGGGGGCGATCTGGGTTCGATCCCTGTTCAGGGAACTAGAGCCCACGTGTTGCAACTAAAGACTCTGTGTGCTTCAACTTAAAAAAAAAAGAAAGAAAGGAAAAGATCCCACATGCCAACACAAAGATGCAAGACTCTGAGTGCCGCAACTAAGATCCCGGTCAGCCAAATAGATAATAACTAAATATTGAAAATAATACCAACACCATATTGTATCCTTGAAGGTTGCTAAGAGAATAAATCTTTAGTTGTCACCACATCCATAGAGAATTTTGTAACTAGGTCTGGCGATGATGTTAACCAGAGTTCTAGGTTGATTATTTCACAGTCTATACAAAAATTGAATCATTATGTTATAAACTTGAGACTAATATAATCTGTAGGTCAATTATATCTGAATAAACAAGCAAACAACAACAAATGCCAAGGACACAGGGAATCGAGGCACCAAGGATCACTTTATGTTTTCTTTGTGGTGTCAGAATACCATCTAATGTGATTCTCTTAAGAGTGGAGTGAACTCTCCCCAAACCTCCCAACCAATGCTGAAATCCTAGAACACATCCTGTCTAACACTGTCTCCTGAGACGTTCCATGCTTCCCCACCACGGATGTTCCTCCTTGCTGCAAAAGGTAATCAATCCAACCTGTCCAACTACAGGTGTGATCCTGGAGGATTCTGACTCAAGCTCACTGACAATAGTAAGCATTCAAAACCGTTTACTGCTACTATGAGCAATGATTCTTTAAAGAATAATTACGAGTGCTATTAATCCAGTGGCTCTAGCCTAGAAGGTGCCTCTGGGGAAATGGCTGATAGTCTGCCCAGAAGGCAGACTTGGAACAGGTTGCCAAAGGCCTTTGTCTCATGTTCTCTTGTATGAAATGGACAGCTGAGCGCTCACACACACACACACACACACACACACACTGCAGATCTCCATCTTCAGAGCATTCCTCCCCAAAGGGAGAAAGCTTGTCTTTCTTGTTCACAGCTGAATCTCCAGCAACAAAGGGCTGCAGATCACATCACATAGCCCCAACGCAAGAAGTTTTTCCTGACTGAATGAATTTGAGCCTCCTGAGAGACTTTAACAGTTTGATAACATTAATAGATCAGGAACACAAATGTAGTGAAGACATACATACGTCCTCCCTAGAGGGCACTGCACTGAACATTTAACATGTACTGACTCAGCTACCTCTGAGCCCCATCCTATGAAGGAGATCCTAGGATGAGCTTAATTTTATGGAGGTGGAAACTGAAGCACGGGGTGGTATAGTGGCTCACCAGGGATTGCATGGCAGGGAGGTGGCTAAGTTAGGATTTAAATCCAAGTAATCTGACTTCAGAGTCTGTGCTCTTAACCAATATGCATCACTGTTTTGCAGTACAAAATAAAATTATAAAGAGTAATAATGTGCAATTAACGTTACAGGTGGATTTGTGCTGTTTGTATTCAAAAATCAGAAAGTACATTTTTTTCTTCATTGAGGAAAAATGCTCTGAGTTTTTTCAATTGGTCATTTAATAGGCCACAAAGTGGAAATTACTTAGATCCTATAATTTGACCACAGCAAAATAACATTAGCTACAAACACCAGAAATAACAGGGGGAAGCAGGAGTGAAATATGAGGAATGTAAAAGGGGCTACAAGAACAGATCCAGGGAATTCCCTGATGGTCCAGTAGACACGACTTTGTTTTCCAATGCAAGGAGTACAGGTTTGATTCCTGGTTGGGGAGCTAAGATCCCATATGCTTCAAGACCAAAATATTAAAATAAAAATAAAACCCAATCAATATTGCAACAAATTCAATAATGACTTTAAAAATGGTCCACACCAAAAAAACTTTCATTAAAAAATAAATAAATGTCGGGCTTCCCCTGGTGGTCCAGTGGGTAAGGACACCGTCTTGCAGTGCAGGGGGCGCCGGTTCGAGCCCTGGCCTGGGAAGATCCCACGAGCCGCGGAGCGGCTGGACTGATGTGTCCAATTACCGAGCCAGAGCTCTGGAGCGCATGCACCCAGAGCCGGTGCTCTGCAACGACAGACGCCACCGCGATGGGAGGCCCACAGGAGCCAAAGAACAAAGACGGATGAACAGAGAAACGAAAGACCAATAGAAGTGGCCCGCCCGCTCCCCTCCCTCCCTCCCCAACCCGACTCCCGCCCAAAAATAAAATAAATAAATAAATCTTTAAAAAAAGAAGTGGCCCGCCTGCTCCCCTCCCTCCCCACCCCCACCCAAAATAAATAAATAAATAAATCTTTAAAAAATAAATAAATAAAATACACGGGGAAATCTTTCTAAAAAAAATAAATAAATGAGAATACTTTTAAAAAAGAAGAGATTCAGAGATGAAAAATTATAATGGAATATTTGTAAGTTATGTCAATAAATTTGAACATGTAAATGAGATGTACTTCTTTTCTATGCAAATATATACCACCCAAAACTGACTCAAGAAGAATCAGAAAATGAATACTCCATTCCTTACCAATAACTTTGGAAAGAATTAAAGATTGAGGCCTCCAAAATCCATCAAGCCCAACTTGATCTATAGATGCATTCTTAAAACAGCAATGAGCAGATAGATATCTTGATAATTTAAAAATACCAGTGTGTACGAAAAACCAAAAAATTTTAAAAATCATCCTAGAAAGCTAGCATAAGCTTGTGTCAAACCTGAATGAAAATCCTACCATCTCCTAAAAAGGAAAAAAAAAAAATTATTTATCAATGTACTTGGACTCAGTCTCTTCACTCATGTCTGACCCTTTGTGACCCTGTGAACTGTAGCCAGCCAGGCTCTTCTGTTCACAGGGATTCTTCAGGCAAGAATACTGGAGTGGGTTGCCATTCCCTTCTCCAGTTAGACATCCCCACCCCCAAAATTTCAATTCAACAGTGTACTTTTACAAAAGTATGTACATAGACCAAATACATTTGTTGGGGAAATATATGAAAGTGACAGTGTTAGTCGCTCAGTCGTGTCTGACTCTTTGTGACTCCATGGACTGTAGCCCACCAGGCTCCTCTGTCCATGGCATTCTCCAGGCAACGATACTGGTGGCCATGCCCTTCTCCAATAAACACATGATACCATTAAAGGCAGTATTCTGAATCAGTCAGAGAAAGATGTACTAGTTACACTTGATGTTGGGACAACTGACTTTCTACCTCATCAAATCCTCATCCTGCCCTATGTATAGAAACAATTTCCGGATGAAAAGATAATCTAAACGACCTCATTCACAACAACAACAACAACAACAACAACAACAACAAAGTTCTAAGTTCCTAGAACATTTAAGCAACTTCTCTTGTGATTCTAGGTCTCCCTAAGCAAGACTGGAAATCTAGAAGTTATGACAGGTAAGACTTACAGATGTGAGGAAATGTATTTGCAGAGAACTCCGCCAAATATTATTCAGTGCTTAACCAATAATGGGTGCCACATGAAAATATTTCCAAAGGTAATGCTATGAAAACACTAGATCAATAAAATCAATAATGCTCCAGCAAGTCTCATTTTAAAAAATTGAGGCCTCCAAAATCCATCAAGCCCAACTTGATCTATAGATGCATTCTTAAAACAGCAATGAGCAGATAGATATCTTGATAATTTAAAAATACCAGTGTGTACGAAAAACCAAAAAATTTTAAAAATCATCCTAGAAAGCTAGCATAAGCTTGTGTCAAACCTGAATGAAAATCCTACCATCTCCTAAAAAGGAAAAAAAAAAAATTATTTATCAATGTACTTGGACTCAGTCTCTTCACTCATGTCTGACCCTTTGTGACCCTGTGAACTGTAGCCAGCCAGGCTCTTCTGTTCACAGGGATTCTTCAGGCAAGAATACTGGAGTGGGTTGCCATTCCCTTCTCCAGTTAGACATCCCCACCCCCAAAATTTCAATTCAACAGTGTACTTTTACAAAAGTATGTACATAGACCAAATACATTTGTTGGGGAAATATATGAAAGTGACAGTGTTAGTCGCTCAGTCGTGTCTGACTCTTTGTGACTCCATGGACTGTAGCCCACCAGGCTCCTCTGTCCATGGCATTCTCCAGGCAACGATACTGGTGGCCATGCCCTTCTCCAATAAACACATGATACCATTAAAGGCAGTATTCTGAATCAGTCAGAGAAAGATGTACTAGTTACACTTGATGTTGGGACAACTGACTTTCTACCTCATCAAATCCTCATCCTGCCCTATGTATAGAAACAATTTCCGGATGAAAAGATAATCTAAACGACCTCATTCACAACAACAACAACAACAACAACAACAACAACAAAGTTCTAAGTTCCTAGAACATTTAAGCAACTTCTCTTGTGATTCTAGGTCTCCCTAAGCAAGACTGGAAATCTAGAAGTTATGACAGGTAAGACTTACAGATGTGAGGAAATGTATTTGCAGAGAACTCCGCCAAATATTATTCAGTGCTTAACCAATAATGGGTGCCACATGAAAATATTTCCAAAGGTAATGCTATGAAAACACTAGATCAATAAAATCAATAATGCTCCAGCAAGTCTCATTTTTAAAAAAATTGGGCATGGGAGGGAGAAAACACACACAAACAATATTAAGAATGAAAGGGGGGGCTTCCCCTGGTGGTCCAGTGGATAAGGACACCGCCTTGCAGTGCAAGGCGCGCCAGTTCGATCCCTGGCCTGGGAAGATCCCATGTGCCGCGGAGCGGCTGGACTGATGTGTCCAATCGCGGAGCCGGAGCTCTGGAGCGCATGCGCCCACAGCTGGTGCTCTGCGACAACAGAGGCCACCGTGATGGGAGGCCCGCAGGAGCCAAAGAACAAAGACGGATGAAAACAGAGAAATGAAAGACCAATAGAAGTGGCCCGCCCGCTCCCCTCCCTCCCCAACCTGACCCCCACCCAAAATAAATAAATAAATAAATAAATAAATCTTTAAAAAAAAAAAAGAATGAAAGGGGGTATCATTTAAGAGAAAAGAAAACCCTATAAGGTAAAACTAGTTGTAAATTTGTACAAAATTGCAAATGAGATGCACAATTTTGTAGGAAAATGTAAATAACTAAAATTGACTCAAGAAGATCTGGAATTTTTTTTTTTAAGGAAAAATAGAACTGTTTGTACATATTAATAGGTATAGATCCATAAAAGATTGATTATATATAGATATTATGCTTTCTATTTGATATAGATATTTGATAGATATAGATATTATATTGATAGATATAGATATTATATTGATAGATATAGATATTATGGCAGTAATATATATCAGCGTGTTTGTGATTTTAAAGTGCAGGTTATCTCTGGGGAGCAGAACTAATTGCGGCAAGTTGGAAGTGGGCAGTTGCTTTCTAAACACACGCTGTGAGCTTTGAATCCTGTAAAGAGTCACGAATTACTTTCATTATAAATGAAGCAAAATTTGTTGCTGAGTGGCTACCCGGGGGCGCAGGAGGTGGGCTCCAGGATGGAGCTGGGCCGGGATCCAGTGGCTCCTCTGTGATAATCAGATTCCTCCCGGGTCTTATGATCACACCCGCCCCTCGTCTCTCCCTCTCCCCCAACTGCGAGGGCGCTGGTGAAGCCAGGCAGAGCCTCCGGGAGCGCAAAGGAGACAGGAGTTCAACACCCTCCCCTGGCCTGGGGTCCGCAGTGTCAGACTTTGGAAGCTTTGCCTCCTTTCTCCAGAGTTAAGGGTTGCGGCGTCCCATCCGCAACCAGCCCTCTGGGGCTCCTGGAGCCGCCTCGAGCAAAGCTGTTGGGCGAGCCGGATCCTCGGGAGCCGGCGATGAGGGGGCGGGGTGGTCGGCGTCTCCGCCCGCGGCCGCAGGTGGGCGCGCCCCAGCCGCCGCTGCCGGGTCCTTCCCCCTTCCTCCCCAGCACACACGCCCACACTAGCCGCGCGCTCCGCGGCTGTAGAGATGCTCCGAGGCGCCAGCGGGCAGCAGAGTCGAAGAAGGAGCTGAAAGGGCCGGGGCGGCGCAGGAGACCAGCAAGCCCGAACTGGGGACGAGTCTTACCCTTCTCTCATGCTTCTTTTTTTCGCTTTAATACAACAGTCTCCCTTGTTCCCACTACAACCTGGAGGCGCACGGAGCGGCTGGAAGGAACTGACGCAGAAGCTTTATTTATACACCTTAAGGAACTTCTGGGCGAGTCCCTCCCTAGGACCCGCGAGGCCCCAGGTAACCCCAGCTCCCGGCACGGTTCAGCTCGGCAAGGCAGCCCACAGCCTCAGGCAGGGGTGCGGGGCGCCCCCGACTTTGCCTTTGGAGCCATGACACTACCCGTGGCCTGGACCCAGTTGGCCTCGCTTGGTGAGCGTCCCCACCAGGTAAGCACATGCCCCAGGGGTCTCCCCTGGTCACCTGAATGGGACCTTCAGCTCCTGAGAAGTAAGTCCATACAGTTCAGCCACAGGCATCAGTGGGAGGCGGGTAGGAGAGTCTGTTTTTATCACAGGAAATCGTGGGAGATAGGAGTGGAAGATGGTTTTGGTTTTTTAAATTTGTGCATTGACGCGTGGGGATGAGATGCGTAGGGGGATGAATTTTTGTCGGAAATGCTTGTGGATGGGGCTGGAGATAGGCGTCTAAATTCGTGCAGCGACTGAAGGGGGAGCCAAGTCCACATTTTTGAAGAAACCTATGACAAACAGGAGGTGAGAGGTGATGATCCTGAAAATGTGCCAGAAATCGTAAAGAGGATGGATCTAAGCACTTGAGAGACAGGATGGGAGAAGCACTTACCTCCCTGGCTTCTCCTGATCCCCGTACTCGGTCATCTCTACGAAGACGCTCGCAGACACGGGCAACGATCCCCCCGAGCGGGTGGCTTTCAGCACCTCGGACAGAGCCGCGGGCCAGCGCGCCGGGGCTGGAGCCGCCTCGGGTTCCTTCGGGAGCCGGCGATGAGGGCGGTGGTCGGCGTCTCCGCCCGCGGCCGCAGGTGGGCGCGCCAGCCGCCGCTGCCGGGTCCTTCCCCCTTCCTCCCCAGCACACACGCCCACACTAGCCGCGCGCTCCGCGGCTGTAGAGATGCTCCGAGGCGCCAGCGGGCAGCAGAGTCGAAGAAGGAGCTGAAAGGGCCGGGGCGGCGCAGGAGACCAGCAAGCCCGAACTGGGGACGAGTCTTACCCTTCTCTCATGCTTCTTTTTTTCGCTTTAATACAACAGTCTCCCTTGTTCCCACTACAACCTGGAGGCGCACGGAGCGGCTGGAAGGAACTGACGCAGAAGCTTTATTTATACACCTTAAGGAACTTCTGGGCGAGTCCCTCCCTAGGACCCGCGAGGCCCCAGGTAACCCCAGCTCCCGGCACGGTTCAGCTCGGCAAGGCAGCCCACAGCCTCAGGCAGGGGTGCGGGGCGCCCCCGACTTTGCCTTTGGAGCCATGACACTACCCGTGGCCTGGACCCAGTTGGCCTCGCTTGGTGAGCGTCCCCACCAGGTAAGCACATGCCCCAGGGGTCTCCCCTGGTCACCTGAATGGGACCTTCAGCTCCTGAGAAGTAAGTCCATACAGTTCAGCCACAGGCATCAGTGGGAGGCGGGTAGGAGAGTCTGTTTTTATCACAGGAAATCGTGGGAGATAGGAGTGGAAGATGGTTTTGGTTTTTTAAATTTGTGCATTGACGCGTGGGGATGAGATGCGTAGGGGGATGAATTTTTGTCGGAAATGCTTGTGGATGGGGCTGGAGATAGGCGTCTAAATTCGTGCAGCGACTGAAGGGGGAGCCAAGTCCACATTTTTGAAGAAACCTATGACAAACAGGAGGTGAGAGGTGATGATCCTGAAAATGTGCCAGAAATCGTAAAGAGGATGGATCTAAGCACTTGAGAGACAGGATGGGAGAAGCACTTACCTCCCTGGCTTCTCCTGATCCCCGTACTCGGTCATCTCTACGAAGACGCTCGCAGACACGGGCAACGATGGACGCCCGCGCGCCCTGAGCGGGTGGCTTTCAGCACCTCGGACAGAGCCCGCGGGCCAGCGCGCCGGGGGCCGGCCTCCAGTCTCCTTGGCCAGAGGCCACGACGGCCCTTGGCCAAGGGAACCGCAAACCTAACCTGAGGGAGCCGCATACCTAACGCCGCCGCTGGAGCCAGGAGAGAGGATTCTCTCAAAGGCAAATGTGGAAGTCAATTTCTGAGCCGCTTCTGCTTCCCGAGACCGCGGAAGGAAAAGGCGGAGTGTAAAGACGTGCGCCCCAGCGTCTGCAAAGATCACAGCTGGGCGGTGTGGCCTCCTGCGTTTTGAAAGGAGTGCCTAAGTCTTCTCATTTTCACCTTTCCCATGTGCCACGACCCTGTGCTAAGCGCTCTACATGAGCTACTTAATGATTAGAGCACATCAAAATGGGTATGCTACTATCCCCTTTTTACAGATGAGAAGGTTGAGGCAAGAGAAAGGGAGTAATGTGCCCCAGTTTGTACAACCACGAAGTGGCGAGCTGCCTTCTTAAGCTCCACTCTGGGCTGCAAGCAGTCAGGAGAGAGGTCACACAGAATTGTCACTGTCAAAGAGCTCTGAACTTGGGGTCAGAGGAACAGAGTTTGAATCAAAGCTGTACCACTGACAGACATGTGCTCCTGGGCAAGATTACAGAATGTATCTGAAGATCAGGCTCCGTATCTGTAAAATTAGGATCATCAAGCTCCCATGGCAGAAGTGCGAGGGGAAGGTGTGTGAAAGAGATCCTGTGTGCTGAAGGATTCAGATCTTTTTGCATTCCGGTTGGGTGGTGGAGACAGGAAGGAGGGAGCAGAGGATCCACAGAGAGAGAGCTCTGGCAGGGAACCCTGGTGGCGCTCTGCACGGTGCTGGGCTCAACTGAGAGCAGGGCTGCATCCATCTGCAAACGTGCACCTTCGGAAAGCTAAAGCACCAGTCCAGTCCAGCAGAACCAAATGGTGCCCACAGTTAGCCCTCGGCCCAGTGCTGAGCAGCCTGGTCTGCACTAAACAGGCTAAACATCCGGGAAGACCTGGCAGTGAAAGAGCCTAGATTCAGTGAGATTCAAGACTCAATCTGTCTTTAAATTCCCCACTTGTAGGCTGGGAAAGGCTGAACAAGATGGCTCCTTTCAGCTTTGAAAGTCTATCATTTCCATAATTTTGTGGATAATGAAATCATCCAAGGGTTTCTGGGCTTCCCTGGTGGCTCAGATGGTAAAGAATCTGCTTGCAATGCAGAAGACTGGGCTCAATCCCTGAGTCAGGAAAATCCCCTGGAGGAGGGCATAGCAAACTATTCCAGTATTCTTGCTTGGAGAATGCCATGGACAGAGGAGCCTGGTGGGCTACAGTCCACGGCATCGCAAAGAGTCAGAGACAACTGAGCAACTAACACTTTTGGACAAAAAAAAAAAACAAACAATTCCACCCATTCATCTCCTCCATCAAAAATTGTGTGTGTGTGTGTGTTAGTGATGTTTTAGCTTTCAGCATTTTTTTTCCAGTCCATATCATGTGCCTTTGAAATTACACTAGTCACCATTATAGTGGACTTGAGTTAAACAGAAAATAGCCCTGCTTCAAAGAAGGCAGCTGATAAAGGCAGCCTGGGGCAAAAACAAACGTATGAACACTTTACAGTAAGTCACGTTGGGCGCTTTCAAAGATGCGCATGTGTGTTCACCCATCCCATCACACGAGTCAGCTCATGTGTCTGGCGGACACTGTCACATGGGTGGGTGCACCCTCTACAGGCAGTTGTGCTTGTGTGTCCTCCACAGTACTATTTGCTTGTGTGTTTTTATGTATTATTTGTGTGAAAAGTATTATAAACTTATTACAGTATAGTACTATAGAGCAACTGTGTTAGTTGGGTGCCTAGCCAGGCTAACTTTGTGGGACTGAGGAACAAATTGGACTTAGGAAGGCAGTCTTGGAACAGAACTCATCCGTATGCAGGGGACGTACTGTGTTGGGTTATAAAACCTTGGGAGTAGGAATAAGGGAGATGAAACAGAAGGAAAGAGGAAAAGTAGACACAAGGGCTAGCTTATTGAGCTTTTCGCGGCTTGGTGACAAGTGCATTCCTCAGTCTTGTGGAAATTCTGTAATCCCCTGCATCTCACCAGACCTGAACCAGGCTATCAGGAGAAGAAAGGGGGAAAGAGTTTACCCGACAGTTACCGCCCCCTCCCATCAGTTCACAGATGCTCTACAAAAGGCCAATCCCTGTGGCCCTCTTCAGAGCTGAGTAACTTGATCTTTCCAGGCAGCTGATGCCTAAACAGTTTCTCCAACAGCCAGTTTCTCCTGGTCAGCTGCACCCAGGTGTGGGGCCGTCATCCACAGTAGTGACGGCAGCAGAGACCTGACTCTAAGACCAAGGCACAGACCTCGAGAAGGCCTCTCAGGCAGGAGAGCAGGGAGCAGTCAACACCCAGAGTGGGGAGGCGACAGGTACATAATCTGGGACGACACATGAAGCGAGCCGGCGTCATCAGTGAGGCTCTCGTCCACCAGTTGCCTGACCAGCCACCTTCTCAACACACAAGTGTAAGGTGGACACAGCACACCAACAGTTAACACTAAGGCAGTGCTCTCGATCCGGGCCACAGGGATGAGGTAAGGATCTGATTCTGTCCTTGCACAGAGCTCCTGCATGTTCGTCACTGAAGGAATTTCAGTGGGGAGGCCCATGGTGAAAAAAAACTTTGAGACAACCTGAAAATGCACTAGGGACAGAGAAAGTTCTCTCTGTCAACGGGCTAGACAGGCCAGACCTCAGAGAGCAACCGGAGTCATTTGTGGGGGAAAATGGGTGGCACCCTCTACAGGCAGTTGTGCTTGTGTGTCCTCCACAGTACTATTTGCTTGTGTGTTTTATGTATTATTTGTGTGAAAAGTATTATAAACTTATTACAGTATAGTACTATAGAGCAACTGTGTTAGTTGGGTGCCTAGCCAGGCTAACTTTGTGGGACTGAGGAACAAATTGGACTTAGGAAGGCAGTCTTGGAACAGAACTCATCCGTATGCAGGGGACGTACTGTGTTGGGTTATAAAACCTTGGGAGTAGGAATAAGGGAGATGAAACAGAAGGAAAGAGGAAAAGTAGACACAAGGGCTAGCTTATTGAGCTTTTCGCGGCTTGGTGACAAGTGCATTCCTCAGTCTTGTGGAAATTCTGTAATCCCCTGCATCTCACCAGACCTGAACCAGGCTATCAGGAGAAGAAAGGGGGAAAGAGTTTACCCGACAGTTACCGCCCCCTCCCATCAGTTCACAGATGCTCTACAAAAGGCCAATCCCTGTGGCCCTCTTCAGAGCTGAGTAACTTGATCTTTCCAGGCAGCTGATGCCTAAACAGTTTCTCCAACAGCCAGTTTCTCCTGGTCAGCTGCACCCAGGTGTGGGGCCGTCATCCACAGTAGTGACGGCAGCAGAGACCTGACTCTAAGACCAAGGCACAGACCTCGAGAAGGCCTCTCAGGCAGGAGAGCAGGGAGCAGTCAACACCCAGAGTGGGGAGGCGACAGGTACATAATCTGGGACGACACATGAAGCGAGCCGGCGTCATCAGTGAGGCTCTCGTCCACCAGTTGCCTGACCAGCCACCTTCTCAACACACAAGTGTAAGGTGGACACAGCACACCAACAGTTAACACTAAGGCAGTGCTCTCGATCCGGGCCACAGGGATGAGGTAAGGATCTGATTCTGTCCTTGCACAGAGCTCCTGCATGTTCGTCACTGAAGGAATTTCAGTGGGGAGGCCCATGGTGAAAAAAAATCTTTGAGACAACCTGAAAAATAGCTCACTAGGGACAGAGAAAGTTCTCTCTGTCAACGGGCTAGACAGGCCAGACCTCAGAGAGCAACCGGGATGCTAAGCCTCCAGTCTCCTCTCTCCCTTGGGGCCAGGGCACAGCTGATGGGGGCAAGCCTGAGCTCAAGGGAGGAGGTGCATGAATATACTACAATTTCTTTATCTATTTTCTTTCTGAAATTTTTTTAACTTAGTATTTATTTATTTGGCTGTGTGTGTTCTTAATTGTGGCTTGTGAGATCTTTAGTTGTGGCATGTGGGATCTTGTTCCCTGACCAGGAATTGAACCTGGGCCCCCGGCATTGGAAGTGCAGTGTCTTAGCCACTGGACCATCAGAGAATCCCTTCTACTTTCTTTTTGATGGGTTATTTCTGTTTTTTTTTTTCTTTTTCTTTTTTTTTTTTTTTTTATGAGTAGGGCTGGAAGGATCATTTCTGCACGTGTTTTGCTACACACATTTATCAGGACTCTATTTCTAAGAACAAACGATCCCAAAGCAAGTGGCCTAAGTCAAGAGTCACTTGTTTGCTGACAATTGGAATGTCTGCTGCCTCCCCTGGGCTGTTTCACAGTCACCATCGTCTCTGGCATCGGCGCCTCTGAGTCGGCCTCATGGACACTCCCATGCTTGCTGGGGCTGTCAGCTGTTCTTTCTAGTAGGATACCCCAGGCTTCTGTCCACGGCAGTTGGATTCCAAGACAGCAAATCCTGAAGGTGCAAGCTTCCCTGAGGCCTTGCTTTGACGGTCACACAAAGTTATTTCTGCTGCATCTTACTAACCAAAGCAAACCCCATGCCAACTCCTCCTCTCTATGGGAGGAGAGGGAAGGCCTCATTGCAAGCAGTGTGCACCTGGGGAGGGAAGGACGTTGTGGCTGTGCTTTGTGGTCCACCACGTACCTAAACCCAGGCATGGGATTCCTAGGTCGGACTGTTGGCATCAGCTCAGTGGAATCAACTGATGCTCCACCGATGCGTGGCTCCCGCTTCCGTCTTCCTGGATCCCTGGTGCTGTTGGTCTCATCTCGGCCACGCAGGAGGTTCTGTGGGGTCCCTACACAGTGCTGTCATTGGATTTTCCTTGATTACTAACCAGGCTGAGCACCTTCTTCTGCGCTTACTGGCCGTTTGTGTACCCTCTTCTGGAGGGAGTGCTTGGAGGCATCTTCGTATCGTTGGGTGTGAGTCAGTGGTGATTCCAGTTCCCTCTCGCCCTTCCAGCTCAAGTGACGTTTCTCTTGATTAAAAAGGAAGTAACACTGGAGCTGAGGGACGGTGAATAATTCAAGAAGAGCAGGGCAGGCGTCTAGTTAGACACATGAACAGAGCTGGAAGGAAGAAAAGGAAAGGGCAGGGTGCTTGATCAATGCCCTGATCTCAAGAGAGAGGGAGCCTCCGGAGAAGAGGAGGAGCAGCCCGGAGACGATCGGCCCCTTAGACGGAGTGGAAAATACCTTGTTTCATTGTACTCTGCCTTTTCTTTCTTTAGCCCTTGAAAGTTCTGCTTTACATTTCCAGAGTGTGGGGACTACAGCTGATTAACTCAGGAACTGTGATAAAATGATCACATGTAGGACCACTGAAGAGTTAACATGACAGACCCAGAAAAGAAAGAAAGGCTACGTCAGGGGCAGGAGAGTGAGACAAGAAACAATCAGTAGGAAAGGACTTTCCTGGTGGCCTGGTGCTTGGGATCCACCTGCCAGTGCGCCAGACACAGGTTCAATCCCTGGTCCTGGAAGACTCCGTGTGCCTCAGGGCAACTAAACCCATGCTCTAGAGCCCAAGCTCCACAACAAGAGAAGCCACAACCATGAGAAGCCCATGAACCACAGCTAGAGAAAGCCTGCATATCAATGAAGACCCAGCACAGCCAAAAACATAAAATAAATAAACCTACCAACCAAGAAAAGAATCAGCGAGAGATGGAAGAAACACAGAGCTAAAGAGACAGAAACAGAGCCTTCTCATGAATACACTTGATAACATATGGTGTCCTTAGAGGGTCATGATTTTACAGGAAAACCTCATAGGAGCATATAACCACGACAGCAACAAGATCAGCGAGAGATGGAGCTGTCAGAACAATGCATTTGGAAGAAACAGAAACTGATATGAGCCAGAAAAATCCAGGAGCCTGGCAGGCGACAGTCCCATGGGGCTGCAAAGAGCAGGGCATGACTGAGCAACTTAGAATGGACAAGGAGTGTACACAGTTACTTCTGAAGAGAAGAGGGGCTTTGGGGGCTGGGGGTGTAAAGCGTACCTCTTCTTCTTATATACCAAAGTGTGAGTTGGGGTGTTTTTTTTCGCAAAGAAAAGCAAAGATCTATTCATGTATCAAAAGTTTTCAGAGGGGCTTCCCTGGTGGTCCAGTGGGTAAGGACACTGCCTGGCAGTGCAAGGGGCGCCGGTTCGATCCCTGGCCTGGGAAGATCCCACGTGCCGCAGAGTGGCTGGACTGATGTGTCCAATTACCAAGCCGGAACTCTGGAGCACATGTGCCCAGAGCTGGCGCTCTGCAACAACAGATGCCACTGCGATGGGAGGCCCACACAGGCCAAAGAACAAAGATGGATGAAAATAGACAAATGAAAGACCAATAGAAGTGGCCCGCCTGTTCCCCTCCCTCCCCACCCCATCCCCAAATAAATAAATAAATAAATCTTAAAAAAAAAAAGGTTTTCAGAGGGGGTTTCTCTGGTGGTCCAGTAGGTAAGGACATCGCCTTGCAGTGCAAGGGGCGCCAGTTTGATCCCTGGCCTGGGAGGATCCCACGTGTCGTGGAGCGGCTGGACCAATATGTCTAACTACTGAGCCAGAGCTCTGGAGTGCATGCGCCCAGAACCAGTGCTCTGCAATGAGAGAGGCCACTGCAATGGGAGGCGTACACAGGCCAAAGAACGAAGATAAATAAATGAAAGATCAATAGAAGTGGCAAAAAAAAAAAAAAGGTTTCAAAGGCTATGTATCAGCCACTATGGAGAACAGTATTGAGGTTCCTAACAAAAGTCAAAATAGAACTATCATATCACCCAGCAATTCCACTACTGGGCACAGACCCTGAGAAAACCATAACTCAGAAAAACGCATGTACCCCATTTACTATAGCTAGGACATGGACGCAACCTGGATGTCCATCAGCAGATGGATGGGTAAATAAGATGTGGTGTCTATATAGCACATATATATATGTGTGTGTGTGTGTGTGTGTGTGTGTGTGTGTGTGTATACACACATATATACATATTAGAATATTACTCAGCTGGAATAAAGGAACACATGTGAGTCACTTGTAGTGATGTGGATGAACCCAGACCTGTCGCACAGAGGGAAGTAAGTTTGAAAGAAAACAAATGCCTTATATAGGGCTTCCCCTGGTGGTCCAGTGGATAGGGACACCGCCTTGTAGTGCAAGGGGTGCCGGTTCGATCCCTGGCCTGGGAAGATCCCACGTGCCGTGGAGCGACTGGACTGATGTGTCCAATCGCTGAGCCGGAGCTCTGGCGCGCATGCGCCCAGAGCCGGCGCTCTGCGACAACAGACGCCACCACAATGGGAGGCCCATACAGGCCAAGGAACAAAGAAGGATGAAAACAGAGAGATGAAGGACCAATAGGGGTGGCCCGCCCGCTCCCCTCCCTCCCCAACCCGAGCCCCGCCCAAAATAAGTAAATAAATAAATCTTAAAAAAAAAAATGCCTTATATGCACATATATGGAATCTGGAAAAATGGTACCAATGAACCTATTTGCAGGGCAGGAACAGAGACGCACATGTAGAGAATGGACTGGTGGACACAGTGGGGAAGGAGAGGGTGGCACTGACATATACTCACCACCATGTGTGAAACAGCCCGCGGGAAGCTGCCGTACAGCACAAGGCGCTCAGCTGGGTGCTCCATGAGGAGCTCGAAGGGAGCGATGGGGTGGGAGTGAGGTCAGGAAGGAGGCGATATATGTATGCACATGGCCGAGTCATGTTGTTGTACAGCAGAAATCAACACAACATTGTAAAGCAACTCTAGTCCAATAAAAATGATAAAATTAAGAAAATAAAATAACTAATAATAAAAATAGTTATACTTAAAAAAAGGTTATACATCCCTCCTTCGACTTGAGCCAGGGAAAGCTTCTGACTTCCTACATAATAGAGGGCTGGAAACGGACTGAGAACTGCTCCGGGGAGTGGGGCAAGAGGACGGACGGCGTGCGCACCAGAGAAGGCAAGCTCAGGCACTGGGACACCTGCTCCCGAGGGGCACAGAGCCCACGTGGAGGGGCCGTGCGGGCAGAGCGCGGCCCGTGAAGGACCCGGGGCCAGCCGGGCAGCAGTTGGAAGACCTCCCGACCAACACCCACTATGGAGGCTCCAAGTCCAGGAAGAAGGTGATCAACGTGAGGAAACCCAGACTTGACAAACCTTGGCAGGGGTAGCTCCGGTACAAGCTTTCTTTCCTAACATCGGTGAGCAAAAATGCAGTGCCTTGCCCAGCTTCTGCCTCAGGTCTGTTCGACCAGAGCAGAGTGTGGCCGTGCACTGGTCTACCGGTTTAAGAGTCTGGACAAGCATGGGAACTCTGACCCCTGCTGGAGAAGTGGGAACCGCAGCCTGGGAAGGGCCGGTGGGATTAGTCTCTTCTGCAGGATGACTGTGATACAGGGTTGGTCTAGGAAGCACAGCTGAGAAGAGAGTGTGCAAACCACTCACATCCCATCACCACTCAGGCACACTTCCTTTCACACACACCTGGAACAAGCATGCACTAAGCCATTACTGAGGAGCTAACCTGTCTAGAGGGACTCACTATTAAAGGCTGAGGCCACAGCAGTGAGCAAGACAGACCCAGGCCTTTTCTTATGGCAGCCTGGACCTCAGTGATGCCGATAGACAGACGACAACGTTTCTTCACGGCTGCAGTGCGGAAGGCATAGGTAAGGACTTTGGGAAGGTCATGCACACACGGCTACATGTAAAATGGTTAACCAACAAAAATCTATTGTATTGCACATGGAACTCTGCTTGGTGTTAGGTGCCAGCCTGGATGGGGGCAGGGCTCGGGGGAGAATGGACACGTGTGCACGGCTGAGCCCCTCCACTGTTCAACTGAAACTATCACAACGTTGTCAATTAGCAATACTCCCATGCAAAACGTTTTTGGTGTTGAAAAATAAAGAAAAAATTAAAAAACATAACAACAACAACAAAAAGAAAGCAAAGGTTCTTACACCACAGTTGTGAGCATTGTAGAGTAGACGCAGTGAGAGTACACGTTGTTTTGCTTACTCTGGCGCAGGCATCATGTCAGCAGCTTTCCGTCTGGTCACCTGTTTTCGCAATACACACAGGACCTCAGTTAACCAGCACAGTGATTTATGGGGTAGCTTGCCACGATCACCACCCCTCCCCTGCCATGTTACAGCTGAAGAAGCAAACGCAGTTTTCTTGTTAAGTGCCAAGCACAGGACTTCCCCGATGGTTCAGTGGCTAAGACTCCATGCTTCCAACACCAGGGCCCGGGTTCAAGCAATCCAAACCCATGGGGTCTCGTAATCCTGGACCGGGAGCTTCTGCCTCAGGTCTGTTCGACCAGAGCAGAGTGTGGCCGTGCACTGGTCTACCGGTTTAAGAGTCTGGACAAGCATGGGAACTCTGACCCCTGCTGGAGAAGTGGGAACCGCAGCCTGGGAAGGGCCGGTGGGATTAGTCTCTTCTGCAGGATGACTGTGATACAGGGTTGGTCTAGGAAGCACAGCTGAGAAGAGAGTGTGCAAACCACTCACATCCCATCACCACTCAGGCACACTTCCTTTCACACACACCTGGAACAAGCATGCACTAAGCCATTACTGAGGAGCTAACCTGTCTAGAGGGACTCACTATTAAAGGCTGAGGCCACAGCAGTGAGCAAGACAGACCCAGGCCTTTTCTTATGGCAGCCTGGACCTCAGTGATGCCGATAGACAGACGACAACGTTTCTTCACGGCTGCAGTGCGGAAGGCATAGGTAAGGACTTTGGGAAGGTCATGCACACACGGCTACATGTAAAATGGTTAACCAACAAAAATCTATTGTATTGCACATGGAACTCTGCTTGGTGTTAGGTGCCAGCCTGGATGGGGGCAGGGCTCGGGGGAGAATGGACACGTGTGCACGGCTGAGCCCCTCCACTGTTCAACTGAAACTATCACAACGTTGTCAATTAGCAATACTCCCATGCAAAACGTTTTTGGTGTTGAAAAATAAAGAAAAAATTAAAAAACATAACAACAACAACAAAAAGAAAGCAAAGGTTCTTACACCACAGTTGTGAGCATTGTAGAGTAGACGCAGTGAGAGTACACGTTTTTTTTGCTTACTCTGTCGCAGGCATCATGTCAGCAGCTTTCCGTCTGGTCACCTGTTTTCGCAATACACACAGGACCTCAGTTAACCAGCACAGTGATTTATGGGGTAGCTTGCCACGATCACCACCCCTCCCCTGCCATGTTACAGCTGAAGAAGCAAACGCAGTTTTCTTGTTAAGTGCCAAGCACAGGACTTCCCCGATGGTTCAGTGGCTAAGACTCCATGCTTCCAACACCAGGGGCCCGGGTTCAATCCCTGGTCAGGGAACGAAGATCCCACAAGCCACAACTGAATGCTCAGTTGCATGCAGCAACTGAAGATCCCATGTGCCACAACTAAGACCCAGCGCAACCAAATAAGCAAACAAAACAATACCAAGTAAAGTGGCAGCACTTGGGCATCAGGCTGGGACGTGACTGCATCCAGACTTTGTAACAGCTGGACTGCTCGGATCAGCTATACAGGCATGTGTTCATGCTCAGTCACATCTGACTCTTTGGAGACCCCATGGACTACAGCCTGTCAGGCTCCTCTGTCCATGGGCTTTTCCAGTCAAGAACATTAGAGTGGGTTGTCATTTCCTTCTCCAGAGCTATAGAATGCATGACAGTTTGTTCTCTTCTTCCCTTGCTAGGTCTGACTGCCATTGTGGCTCTGAGACCCTAAGCTGTAACCAGGATGATGGACGAGGACACAGAACTGAGAACGGATGGAAACTCCCTTTTAAAGGCCGTGTGGCTGGGCAGGCTCAGGCTGACCAGGCTCCTCCTGGAAGGCGGCGCATACATCAATGAGAGCAATGACAAGGGCGAGACGGCTCTCATGGTGGCATGCATCACCAAGCACATGGACCAGCAAAGCATCAGCAAGCCCAAGATGGTCAAGTACCTGTTGGACAACCGGGCGGACCCCAACATCCAGGATAAGTCCGGCAAGACTGCCCTGATCCACGCGTGCATCCGAAGAGCCGGGGGGGACGTGGTCTCCCTGCTGCTGGAGAA
Organism: Tragulus kanchil; assembly: GCA_022376925.1. Taxonomy (NCBI): domain Eukaryota; kingdom Metazoa; phylum Chordata; class Mammalia; order Artiodactyla; family Tragulidae; genus Tragulus; species Tragulus kanchil. Next base: position 25,393,718 of record JAIOJX010000032.1, read on the forward strand.
CGGGGCAGACCCCAGCCTCGAGGACCGCACGGGGGCTTCAGCTCTGGTGTACGCCATCAATGCAGATGACAGAGATGCACTGAGACATCTCCTGGATGCATGCAAAGCCAAAGGCAAGGAGGTGATTATCATAACGACTGGTACGTCGTCTTCGGGCACCAAGACCACCAAGCAGTATCTGCATGTCCCGCCTACACGCAGTGAGGCAGACCGGCAGTCACCTTCCCTGTGTGCTTCTCCCTCAGATGTTGAACTGAAGGCGCCACACCCGGGCTCTCCCTGCAGCGAGAAGGATGATGACTTCTTTAGCCCCCAGTCAGGGCATCCAAGCAGTGGCAGCACCGCCAAGGCTCTTCATGAACCAGGGTCGCCCACTCGGAAAGTCGGGAACCTCAAAAGGGCCCGTCTGCCCCAGCTGAAGCGGCTCCAGTCTGAGCCCTGGGGTTTGATCGCACCTTCCGTGCTGGCTGCGGCCTCCGTGCATCCGGAGACCCTCGGCGCAGGCCCGGACGGCGAGGTGGTCCAGAGCATCAGTGACGTGTCCCTCCCCAAGAGAGGCCCTCTCTCCAGGACCTGTAGCATTGACGGCAAAGACACTAGCCTCTTCCACACGGTCACAGAACAGGTCCTGAAGATCCCAGCCTCTTCGGCACCGGCCTCGTGGAAGGCCACCTACGAGAAAAGCCAGGCTCTCCACCCACGTCTGGCCAGAAGAGGCACTCTCCCCATTGACCAAGAGAAGGGGGGCATCAGTTCAGCAGGCCCCTCTGTGCTCAAAGATGCCATGACCCTCAAACGGCTGGAGAACGACCTCTATGATTTAGAGTTACAGTCGGGGGCTGACCTGCCCAACCCCATCTCCCTGGAGTCAGGTAAAGGACCCTTGGATCGCAAGAAACTCAACAACTCCCACCTGTCTGTTTTCCAGGCCTCCAGGGAGCCCCTGGACGCTGGCACCAGCACGTCGCCCAGCTCAGCCCGCCGCAGGCCACCCCATCTCCTAGAAAGACGAGGTTCTGGAACTCTGCTCCTGGACCGAATTTCTCAGACCAGGCCTGGCTTCCTTCCACCTTTAAAGGTAAATCTGAACCCACCTATCCCAGATATTAGGTCGAACAGCAAACCTTCCTCCCCACTTGCTGGTGGCTTAAAATCCATGGTTCCTGTCGCTCCAAGTTCCCCCAAGAGAGCAGACATGAGAAGTCAAAAGAAACTCCTCCGGAGGCACTCTATGCAGATTGAGCAGATGAAGCAGCTGTCTGACTTCGAGGAAATCATGACCTAGACTGCGCTTTTAGGGAGATTTTCTTTTGTTTTTTCTTTTTCTTTTTTTTATCTGTGTAGTTTACGAAAAAGACTGTAATCTAGACCAACACAGCCATGCACTTGCTGCACCCTGATCGCTCCTTAAGGCTGGCGTATGGCTGCCTCAGAAGAGATGGAAGCCACTTCCTTTCTGAAAGGACATCGGGGGTTTTATAGGGTGCCTTGGAAGGAGCTCAGGCTAACTGGGTTTTGAAGCTGGAACTGCCAAAAAAACAACACAACAAACCTCCAAAGGAAGAAAACCCTTGGAGTCTGAAAGTCACACAGCAGGTACCATGATCTGAGCTGCTGTTGCCTGTTACTTTCTATCAGACAAACAAGAATTTCAATCACAAGATGGTATTTGGGGGATGTCAAGTGTCATAAATCTATAAAGTGCCTACAAAGAAAAACGAGGGGGTTTACCATGTGTTAGAATGTGCAAAGGCTCAACACCAATCCCCAGGCTACAAAATCTGGGTATGTGTGTTACATCCAGGGGAACAGAAACCTAATTCTCCCATCAAAGAGGTTCTGGCATCCGGGTCCTGCCTTGAACCATGTCAGGAGGCCCTGGCTGGTGCAGCACAGTGGAGCTCTTCCAGAACTCCAGGAACAGACTTTACGTACTAATTCAAGTGTGCTTTGGGTTTCCCTGGTGGCTCAGACAGTAAAGAATCCGTCTTCAATGCAGAAGACCCAGTTCAATCCCTGGGTTGGGAAGAGCCCCTGGAGGAGGGCATGGTAACCCGTTCCAGTGGTCTTGTCTGGAGACTCCCATGGACAGAGGAGTCTGGTGGGCTACAGTCCACGGGGCTGCAAAGAGTTGGACACGACTGAGCGACTTAACACTTTTGTGTCCCCAAATATAAGATATAGGTGCCCCTTAGATTCTGTTGTGTCCTAGTAGCTAGTGCCTCAGAGATGAATCCTGTCCAGAAATGAAACTCACCTCGGCCTCTTGCTCTGACCCAGGCTCTGTGCTGAAATCATGTGGACAAAAAAAAAAAGTCAGGAGCTATTAGCTAATTTGGAGCTGAATATTAACTCATAGAGATTCATAAGAAACTCCTCCGGAGGCACTCTATGCAGATTGAGCAGATGAAGCAGCTGTCTGACTTCGAGGAAATCATGACCTAGACTGCGCTTTTAGGGAGATTTTCTTTTGTTTTTTCTTTTTCTTTTTTTTATCTGTGTAGTTTACGAAAAAGACTGTAATCTAGACCAACACAGCCATGCACTTGCTGCACCCTGATCGCTCCTTAAGGCTGGCGTATGGCTGCCTCAGAAGAGATGGAAGCCACTTCCTTTCTGAAAGGACATCGGGGGTTTTATAGGGTGCCTTGGAAGGAGCTCAGGCTAACTGGGTTTTGAAGCTGGAACTGCCAAAAAAACAACACAACAAACCTCCAAAGGAAGAAAACCCTTGGAGTCTGAAAGTCACACAGCAGGTACCATGATCTGAGCTGCTGTTGCCTGTTACTTTCTATCAGACAAACAAGAATTTCAATCACAAGATGGTATTTGGGGGATGTCAAGTGTCATAAATCTATAAAGTGCCTACAAAGAAAAACGAGGGGGTTTACCATGTGTTAGAATGTGCAAAGGCTCAACACCAATCCCCAGGCTACAAAATCTGGGTATGTGTGTTACATCCAGGGGAACAGAAACCTAATTCTCCCATCAAAGAGGTTCTGGCATCCGGGTCCTGCCTTGAACCATGTCAGGAGGCCCTGGCTGGTGCAGCACAGTGGAGCTCTTCCAGAACTCCAGGAACAGACTTTACGTACTAATTCAAGTGTGCTTTGGGTTTCCCTGGTGGCTCAGACAGTAAAGAATCCGTCTTCAATGCAGAAGACCCAGTTCAATCCCTGGGTTGGGAAGAGCCCCTGGAGGAGGGCATGGTAACCCGTTCCAGTGGTCTTGTCTGGAGACTCCCATGGACAGAGGAGTCTGGTGGGCTACAGTCCACGGGGCTGCAAAGAGTTGGACACGACTGAGCGACTTAACACTTTTGTGTCCCCAAATATAAGATATAGGTGCCCCTTAGATTCTGTTGTGTCCTAGTAGCTAGTGCCTCAGAGATGAATCCTGTCCAGAAATGAAACTCACCTCGGCCTCTTGCTCTGACCCAGGCTCTGTGCTGAAATCATGTGGAAAAAAAAAAAAAGTCAGGAGCTATTAGCTAATTTGGAGCTGAATATTAACTCATAGAGATTCATAAGAAGCATTTCCTGGTCATTCTTTAAAAAAAAAATTTAAAAAAACCAGGGTGAGATTTTGCCAAACTAGAATGATGCATGATGACGGGAGACACACATATTTCACAAGGTAGAGCTGACAGATAAGTGTTCAGGCCGAAGGTGGTATGGAGGGGTACCACTTGGAGCCTGAAAACTTTCAGGGAGGCACACTGTGCTTTCCTCCTCCCTTTTCTGGGAAATTCAAGAACATCTAGTTTTTTCTTCGCCTGCATTATCTGTGGGATGGGAGACAGACAGAAATAACCTGTACAACCTTTTAAAGCCACTCTGTACGAACCCCAGAAGGGAAGCAGGCATTTATCACTTTAGAGATCATGGAGTCACGTTCTAGATGAAGCTATTTCTTGTTATTTTCCCATGTAGTTTTTCTTTCACACTGCTTAGATAGGTCTTCTCTATGGCTAAAAAAAAAATTAGTAGTCCTTGGGGGCAGCAGCCCATACCAGAAAGAGGAAAGGCTTTGACACTGGGTCCGTGTGCCTGGTTCATCATCTTCCGGCTGTGGGACCTTGGGAAAGGAGCTTCAGTCCTCCGAGCCTCCACTCCTCGTCAGTAAAACAAGGTTAGTAAGGCCTCCCTTTGCAAGTCTGGGGTGCGCATCAAGTGAGATACGGCAATCCGGAAGCCCGGTGCAGGGAGAAGCAACTGGAGAAGAGGTAGATGATTTTTTTAAACACTGTTTGGTACTTTATCATGAAGTTAAACCTAAACCACCCAACAACCCCTGGAGGTAGGGCATTGGTAACCCGTTCCCAGTGGTCTTGTCTGGAGACTCCCATGGACAGAGGAGTCTGGTGGGCTACAGTCCACGGGGCTGCAAAGAGTTGGACACGACTGAGCGACTTAACACTTTTGTGTCCCCAAATATAAGATATAGGTGCCCCTTAGATTCTGTTGTGTCCTAGTAGCTAGTGCCTCAGAGATGAATCCTGTCCAGAAATGAAACTCACCTCGGCCTCTTGCTCTGACCCAGGCTCTGTGCTGAAATCATGTGGAAAAAAAAAAAAAGTCAGGAGCTATTAGCTAATTTGGAGCTGAATATTAACTCATAGAGATTCATAAGAAGCATTTCCTGGTCATTCTTTAAAAAAAAAATTTAAAAAAACCAGGGTGAGATTTTGCCAAACTAGAATGATGCATGATGACGGGAGACACACATATTTCACAAGGTAGAGCTGACAGATAAGTGTTCAGGCCGAAGGTGGTATGGAGGGGTACCACTTGGAGCCTGAAAACTTTCAGGGAGGCACACTGTGCTTTCCTCCTCCCTTTTCTGGGAAATTCAAGAACATCTAGTTTTTTCTTCGCCTGCATTATCTGTGGGATGGGAGACAGACAGAAATAACCTGTACAACCTTTTAAAGCCACTCTGTACGAACCCCAGAAGGGAAGCAGGCATTTATCACTTTAGAGATCATGGAGTCACGTTCTAGATGAAGCTATTTCTTGTTATTTTCCCATGTAGTTTTTCTTTCACACTGCTTAGATAGGTCTTCTCTATGGCTAAAAAAAAAATTAGTAGTCCTTGGGGGCAGCAGCCCATACCAGAAAGAGGAAAGGCTTTGACACTGGGTCCGTGTGCCTGGTTCATCATCTTCCGGCTGTGGGACCTTGGGAAAGGAGCTTCAGTCCTCCGAGCCTCCACTCCCTCGTCAGTAAAACAAGGTTAGTAAGGCCTCCCTTTGCAAGTCTGGGGTGCGCATCAAGTGAGATACGGCATGGAAGTGCCTGGAACTGCCTGGTGCAGGGAGAAGCAACTGGAGAAGAGGTAGATGATTTTTTTTAAACACTGTTTGGTACTTTATCATGAAGTTAAACCTAAACCACCCAACAACCGAGTAATTCCACCCTAGGCATTTACCCAAAAGAAATAAAAATTCAAGTTCAGACAGAGACTCTTCTACATATGCATGTAGAAGCTTTTACCACAATAGCAAAAAACAGACGACCCAAATGTGCATCAACAGGAGAATTAGATAAACGATTGTTATGGTTTCACATAGATGGATAACTCTCTAAAACATTATGCTTAATGAAGAAGCCAGACTAAACAGTGTACACCAAAAGATTACATTTATCTGAAGTCCCAAAACAAAACTAATTTGTGGTGGAAAAAAAAATCAGAAAGTGGCCACCTGCGTGATTGGGACTGAACAGGAAGGAATGCAAGGAAACTTTCTGGATGGTGGGAAAATGTTGTATCTTACTCTTCTTGGTACACAAGTGAAATTCCATTGATGTGACTACACTTTAGTTTTTACAAAGCTTAAATACTGTGCTATAAAACCCCAAACTAACTTGCATAACAATGAAAATAAGAGGTAGCTAATTTGAATACTCCTTTAGACCTCTGAAGACTCGAAATCTCAAAGAATACCTAACTCAGTTCAGTTCAGTTCAGTCGCTCAGTTGTGTCCGACTCTTTGCAACCCCATGGATAAAGCACGCCAGGCTCCCCTGTCCTTCACCACCTCCTGGAGCTTACTCAAACTCATGTTCATTGACTCAGTGATGCCATCCAACCATATCGTCCTCTGTGGTCCCCTTCTCCTGCCTTCTATTTCTCCAAACCTCAGGGTCTTCTCCAATGAGTCGTCTCTTCACATCAGGTGGCCAAAATAAAGGAGCTTCAGCTTCAGCACCATTTCTTTCAATGAATATTTAGGGTTGATTTCCTTTAGGACTGATTGGTTTGATCTCCTTGCAATCCAAGGGACTTTCAAGAGCCTTCTCCAACACCACAGTTCAAAGGCATCAATTCTTCGGCACTCAGCCGAAAACCATAGCTTTGACTATACAGACTTCTGTCGGCAAAGTGATGTCTTTGCTTTTGAATACACTGTCTAGGTTTGTCACAGCTTTTCTTCCAAGGAGCAAGCGTACCTAGTACCCTATACAAAGTGAAGCAGAGGCTTGCTGAAATATTCAAAGGGTCCCATGAGATTCTCAGGGGGTCTGTACATACTGAGCCCCAAACTCACTTGTAAAGTGAAAGAAATTCTGCCTCAGAAGCTCTGCATATCTGACCATTTCATAAAGACATTTGCTAGAAATGAATCTGAATATTTCAACCAAAAGTACTAACAGTTATCAATGCTCCAAGAGTTAGGTTTTTAGCAATTCCATTAGGGCAGGCACATACCCAGCCTTGGCACTGCTGACCTTTTGGGCTGGATGACTCTTTGCTGAGGGAGACTGTGCCTTGTACATTGTTGAACAGCATCCCTGGCCTCCACCTGCTGGCTATCAATAGCAACTTCCCCCCATACCGTGCCAACCAAAAATTCTTTCAGCCATGGCCAGACCTTTCCTGGAAGCAATGTCACCTCAGCTGATCCCCACTGCCCCAGGAGAGTGACTGACACGTGGTAGAAGTATGTCAAGAGCAACCCAACTGCATGGAGGTGAGCGGCTGGCTAGGCTGTCCCACGGACATAAAGGCAGTTCAGGTGGTAACTCAGCAAGGTGACTAACACACAACACGGGCCCACAGGGTTCTCGCCAGTGGCCTCTTGTCCTTTGCAGGAAGGAAATAAAATGAGAAGAATCACACATAAGCTAGTGGAAATCTAGGGCTCATGAACTTGGCTGAATGTGAACATGCCATAGGCTTCTCAGAACCATTCAGATGGGACTGTTGCTCAGCTGCTAAGTCATGTCTGACTCTTTGCAACCCCATAGACTTTAGCCCACCAGACCCCTCTGTCCACAGGATTCTCCAGGCAAGAATACTGGAGTGGGTAGCCATTTCCTCCTCCAGGGGATCTTCCTGACCCAGGGATTGAACCCCAGTCTCCTGCATTGCCAGGCAGATTCTTTACCACTGAGCTACCTGGGAAACCCTTAGATGGGAATAGTTCTTACCAAGAGGACAAAGCAAAAACTCTCTGATACATGAAAGAGACAACCACTGATCCTCGCAGTTCTCTAAAGATACACACACACACACACACACACACACGCTAAACACTTTAACTACTTTTCCAACGCTCATTCAGTGTCAGTTAAAACTAATATCTACTAGTAATACCCACCTGTGGGGATAGCAAGACTCTACCTAGAAGAAGTTTTCTAAACGTTTAGCTAAGAACTGAAAGCCTAATTTATCCCTAAAGTAGTAACAGTTATCAATGCTCCAAGAGTTAGGTTTTTAGCAATTCCATTAGGGCAGGCACATACCCAGCCTTGGCACTGCTGACCTTTTGGGCTGGATGACTCTTTGCTGAGGGAGACTGTGCCTTGTACATTGTTGAACAGCATCCCTGGCCTCCACCTGCTGGCTATCAATAGCAACTTCCCCCCATACCGTGCCAACCAAAAATTCTTTCAGCCATGGCCAGACCTTTCCTGGAAGCAATGTCACCTCAGCTGATCCCCACTGCCCCAGGAGAGTGACTGACACGTGGTAGAAGTATGTCAAGAGCAACCCAACTGCATGGAGGTGAGCGGCTGGCTAGGCTGTCCCACGGACATAAAGGCAGTTCAGGTGGTAACTCAGCAAGGTGACTAACACACAACACGGGCCCACAGGGTTCTCGCCAGTGGCCTCTTGTCCTTTGCAGGAAGGAAATAAAATGAGAAGAATCACACATAAGCTAGTGGAAATCTAGGGCTCATGAACTTGGCTGAATGTGAACATGCCATAGGCTTCTCAGAACCATTCAGATGGGACTGTTGCTCAGCTGCTAAGTCATGTCTGACTCTTTGCAACCCCATAGACTTTAGCCCACCAGACCCCTCTGTCCACAGGATTCTCCAGGCAAGAATACTGGAGTGGGTAGCCATTTCCTCCTCCAGGGGATCTTCCTGACCCAGGGATTGAACCCCAGTCTCCTGCATTGCCAGGCAGATTCTTTACCACTGAGCTACCTGGGAAACCCTTAGATGGGAATAGTTCTTACCAAGAGGACAAAGCAAAAACTCTCTGATACATGAAAGAGACAACCACTGATCCTCGCAGTTCTCTAAAGATACACACACACACACACACACACACACGCTAAACACTTTAACTACTTTTCCAACGCTCATTCAGTGTCAGTTAAAACTAATATCTACTAGTAATACCCACCTGTGGGGATAGCAAGACTCTACCTAGAAGAAGTTTTCTAAACGTTTAGCTAAGAACTGAAAGCCTAATTTATCCTAAGTAGTGTCGCACGTGCATAGCAATTAGCTTAGGAGAAACACTACGCACAATGAGCTGCCCATTTGGAATAGCCTGTTCACTGCACAGGTGCACGGCAGCAGGTGCACTCCTCCCCGCACCGCCAGCTGGCACCTTTCCATCGGCCTTTCTGTAGATGGTCATCAGAATCGTACCGTTTCATCACTGTCTGATGACGCATGAGTTGAATTAGACTGTTCCAAACTAGCACACCTGCTGCAGTTCTTAACTGTGGTTAATCACAGGCAACCTTCTTCGTCTTAACAAACCTCACAGGAATGCTTTTTAAGAACATATTTAGATTCAAACATGCTTTCTAGATCAGAGATTTGGGGCACCTAGATCACTAAAGAAGTTAGCTGCAAACTGTAGTTTTAGTGATTCATCTACACAAGCCTCTCTGAAATGTTAATCAAAATATATCATAGAATATGAGCCTAAAGCCTCAAGGATGGGATTTGGGTTTAATTTCTAGACATTCCAAAGCCTTTGCTGGTTCAAGTCCACCATCCATTCGCTTAGCATTCCGTCAAGTACATGCGGGTATTCTCAGACCTTCTTCTTTCATGAGTGTTGGGACTTGAGGTGTATCGTTTGTTTCTTGGATGGGTTCTCCACAATGTCCTGTCCTGTCTCAAGCTGAGGATGTGCTCAAGGATGTAGCAGAATTGATGTAATGGGACTATTTAGATACTTCTGTTATGTCAATAAAAAACGCACTGCAATCCTTCAACGACATTTCCCATTTTTCTCAGTGAGAGTTCCATCATAACTGTTACCTTTTCCTTAAGACAGGCCTGACATGACTGCCTGGTAATACCACACTGAGCAAACACTATTTTATGTACATATGACTTAAAAAATTAATTTTCAAAGATTTTTTTGATGTGGGCCATTTTTAAAGTCTTCATTGAATTTATTGCATTATTGCTTCTGTTGTTTATGTTGTTTTTTTGGCTGGGAGGCATGTGGGACCTCAGCTCCCAACCAGGGATTAAGCCCGTACCCCATGCATTGAAAGGTGAAATCTTCACCTCTTGACCTCCAAAGAAGTAACAAAAAAATTAATTTTTAATTACACAAGTATGATAGTTTCTCTGTGGTTACAAAAGAAGTCTAAGAAGGAGAAGGTGCGTTGGCCTTGAGGTGAGGGGTGGTGGGGAGCGGGGCGTGAGTTCCCGTCTCCTGCTCCCGTGGCTCGGGTCCCTGTCCAGTCCTCCTTGGGCCTGATTTCTAATGCTGACGAACAGTAAGAGAAACTGATTTCTCTTAGCTCTTACTCCAGGGGAGGGTGATAAGCATCATATGAGCCAGCTGGACGGGCTCTCTGATCGCTTACACCCTAGAATTCTGGGATTCAGATGGCATTTAGACTTCCTGATTTCCTGGAGAGTTCCAGATCTTACCCCGAAGTTCTTTCCTAGCTGGCTGAAAGACATCCTAGTGCTTTGTGCCCGTCTCAGCCTACTGACAACCAACGGCCCAACTGGCCCTTGTGGTCCTCACGGTGATTATAAGAACCTCACTGTAGTTACCAGGAAACTTTGAAAACAAACAAGTCCTGGAAATTATGTGGCACACCTGGGGTCATCCAATGAGGCTGTGGGTTGCCAGGGGACTCAGACCTGGGGTCTGCTGTGACTAGGGTCCAAGCTGAGGACCTAGGTTTCATGGGCTCGCGCTTTATTACGGAATTGAAAACAAAAGAACAAGGACTTCCCTAGGGGTCCAGCGGTTTAAGACTCCAAGCTGCCACTGCAGGGGGCACGGGTTCAATCCCTGGTTGGGGAACTAAGATCCTCCATGCTGTGTAGTACAGCCAAAAGAAAGATAAGCAAGCCCACTGCCTTCAAACTTCTCCTCCCAAACCTGCCCCTGCAAAAGCTCATTAGAGTGGGAATTTAAAAGTATGAAAAGAGAAAAAAGGGAGACCCAAATGGTGAGTCAAGAAAAATCTCTAAAACAAAGTTGTGGGGGCATGACCCAGTCCCTTTATTTTGTCCTGTGTGGCTGGCAGTGTATCTGTGCAGAAAGCCCTCTTTGAGATGGAGGCCCCTTTGAAATGGATACCTCAGTTATGGAAACGCAAGTCAAGCACTACAAGCCAGCTGTCCAGCTTACACTACAGTTAACAAAAAAGGAGGGCTTCCCTGGCATTCTGTGGTTAAGACTCTACCTCCCACAGCAGGCAGCATGGCTTCCATTCCTTTTCTGGTAGGGGAGCTAGGATCCCACATGGCTCGCAGTCAAAACACCAAAACACAACAGAGAAACAATACTACAACACATTCAGTGAAGACTTTTAAAAGGGTCTGCATGAAAAAAATCTTAAGAAAAAGCAGGGGGGCAGGAAATCTTTTCATACTTGAAACACATAAATAGGGCTTCCCTGGGGGTCCAGTGGGTAAGGACACCGCCTGGCAGTGCAAGGGGCACCGGTTCAATCCCTGGCCTGGGAAGATCCCATGTGCCACGGAGCAGTGGAACCGGTGTGTTCAATTGCGAGCCAGCACTCTGGAGCACAGGTGCCCAGAGCCAGTGCTCTGCAACCAGACAGGCCACTGCAATGGAAGGCCCACACAGGCCAAAGAACAAAGATGGATGGAAATAAGTAAATGAACGACCAATAAAAAGTGGCCAATTTTTTTTTAAAATGTGGCCCCGCGACAGTGAAGTCCATCCATAATAAATGGATAAATTAAACACACACACACACACACACACATAAACCATTCACCAAGATGTCTGCTCCCTGTGACCAGCAGGGATGTGTACTCGACTGCAGGTACCCCCTTTGCCTTAATTATATATGTGTTGGTTTCTCCCTTACCCTCTTTGAGACACTTCTCAGAACTCTTGAAGATTCTGTCTCCTGAGTTATAACACTCAGATTGGCTCAAGTAAAATTTTCCATTTCTTTCTTACATTGACTATTTTCAAAATAATTTTATTTTTGGCTGTGCTAGGTCTTTGCTGTTGTGTGGGCTTTTCTCTAGTTACGGCAAGAGTAACTACTACTAGTCATGGCGTGAGGGCTCCTCACTGTGGTGGCTTCTCTCACAGGCTCTAGCAGCACACAGGCTTCAGGAGCTGTAGCACATGGGCTCAGTAGCTGTGGCTCTCAGGAGAAAAAGGAGCCCATGGCATTCTGTGGTTAAGACTGGAAATACCTCCCAGTTATGGAAACGCAAGTCAAGCACTACAAGCCAGCTGTCCAGCTTACACTACAGTTAACAAAAGGAGGGCTTCCCTGGCATTCTGTGGTTAAGACTCTACCTCCCACAGCAGGCAGCATGGCTTCCATTCCTTTTCTGGTAGGGGAGCTAGGATCCCACATGGCTCGCAGTCAAAACACCAAAACACAACAGAGAAACAATACTACAACACATTCAGTGAAGACTTTTAAAAGGGTCTGCATGAAAAAAATCTTAAGAAAAAGCAGGGGGGCAGGAAATCTTTTCATACTTGAAACACATAAATAGGGCTTCCCTGGGGGTCCAGTGGGTAAGGACACCGCCTGGCAGTGCAAGGGGCACCGGTTCAATCCCTGGCCTGGGAAGATCCCATGTGCCACGGAGCAGTGGAACCGGTGTGTTCAATTGCGAGCCAGCACTCTGGAGCACAGGTGCCCAGAGCCAGTGCTCTGCAACCAGACAGGCCACTGCAATGGAAGGCCCACACAGGCCAAAGAACAAAGATGGATGGAAATAAGTAAATGAACGACCAATAAAAAGTGGCCAATTTTTTTTTAAAATGTGGCCCCGCGACAGTGAAGTCCATCCATAATAAATGGATAAATTAAACACACACACACACACACACATAAACCATTCACCAAGATGTCTGCTCCCTGTGACCAGCAGGGATGTGTACTCGACTGCAGGTACCCCCTTTGCCTTAATTATATATGTGTTGGTTTCTCCCTTACCCTCTTTGAGACACTTCTCAGAACTCTTGAAGATTCTGTCTCCTGAGTTATAACACTCAGATTGGCTCAAGTAAAATTTTCCATTTCTTTCTTACATTGACTATTTTCAAAATAATTTTATTTTTGGCTGTGCTAGGTCTTTGCTGTTGTGTGGGCTTTTCTCTAGTTACGGCAAGAGTAACTACTACTAGTCATGGCGTGAGGGCTCCTCACTGTGGTGGCTTCTCTCACAGGCTCTAGCAGCACACAGGCTTCAGGAGCTGTAGCACATGGGCTCAGTAGCTGTGGCTCTCAGGCTCTAGAGCACAGGCTCAGTAGTTGTAATGCATGGGCTCAGCTGTTCCTCGGCATGTGGGATCCTCCTGGACCAGGGATCGAACCCATGTCTCCTGCATTGGCAGGTGGATTCTTTACCACTGAGCCACCAGGGAAGCCCTAGATGGACTACAGATTAGTTTTTCATTGACAAGGTCAGGCCAGTGTGCGCGCATGCATGCTAAGTCACTTGACTCGTGCCCGACTCTGCAACCCCATGGACTACAGCCCACCAGTCTCCTCTGTCCACAGGACTTTCCAGGCAAGAATATTAGAGTGGGTAGCCATTCTCTGCTCAAGATCTCTTTGACCCAGGGATTGAATCCACGTCTCCTGCATCAGCAAGTGGATTCTTTACCACTGCTCTGCTTGGGAAGCCTATATATGCTATACATGAAGCATATATATGAGCTCTATCTATCTACCTATCCATCTAAACTTTTAGTTTAAGGAACTGAGTTGTGGAAGCTGGCAAGTCCAAACTCTTCAGGTGGGCTGGCTGGCTGGAGAACCATCAGCAAGGGCTGATACTCCAGCTCACACGTCAAAGCTGTCTGCAGAAAAATGCCTCTCGTTCAGGGGAAGGTCAGCCATTTGGTCTCTTTGGGCCTTTTACTCAATGACCCACTCACCTTCTGGAGGGCCACTGGCTCTATTCCAAACTGTACTGACCTCGGTGTTAATTTCATCCAAACACCTGTTACAGAAACATGCAGAATAACGTCTGGCTGAGACCTGAGTGACCCGTGGCCGAGCCACACTGATGCATCCCAAGAAGGTAGAGGTTCTGTGGGCAGTGTGGGGCCAGGGTCCAAACAGGAAGCTGGCAGACCCTCCTGAGTACACAAACAAACAACCTAAGTGGGAAACGACTGTCAGAGCACACGGGCTCCAAACAGAGACTAGAACTGAGGCGTGGCTTGGGGAGACCCACGGGGAGAGTCAGGGCGATGAGGGGTGGTTGGTGCAGGTCGTGCCTGGCAGGTTCCAAGCTAGAAAGTGATGCCGTGCATCCCCAATCCCTCCACCAGACGCTGTTTTCTGCCCACTCTCCCCAGGAAACTGGAAACATTCAAATTTAAACATTTCAGAACTGGCGACGGCCCTCCTGGGAAAAGCAGTACTGGGGGACGCTTCCCTCTCCAGGGGATTGTTTTCCCTTCCATTTTCCCTTGTGAATTCCTTCCAATATTGTCAGCTCTTGGACTGCTTTCTAAAAAACATTTGAAGTTGTAGTTTTAGTTGTCTTCAGGGGGAACTGAGGTTCAACTTATCTAACCTGCCTTGACCATAAACTGCAAGTCTTTGGTGTGCGTTTTATTATTATTGACTGTAATGCAATAGGTATAAATAGTATTCAGCCATTTCCAGTTCTCCTCTCCTTCTGGACACACAGGAGACTCACGCACCTTGTCAGGGAGCAGGGCCGTGAGATTAAGTGAGGAAAACAGGTTGTGAGTGGGATTAGTGTGTGTCTCTTCTGTACTATAAACACACACACAAATTGAGAAAATCTATTTCAAAGCATCCTCTGGGTCCTATGCTTCCACAATATATGGTTATACAGTGGCCTATTGATAATCGTAGAGAGATGATTTTACTGTAAGCACTGCCTTCAAAAGTACTTCATGGAATTTCCCTTTCCCATTCCTTTTTTTAAAAAGTTGTTTATTTTTTGGCGGCGCTGGGTCTTTGTTGTTGCTTGCAGGCTTTTCTCTAGTCGTGGCGAGCAGGGGCTGCTCTCTAGCGGTGGTGCTTGATGGGGCTTCTCATGGCGGTGGCCTCTCCTGTGGCAAAGCACTGACTCTAGAGCACGCAGGCTTTAGTAGTTGGGCACACGGGCTTAGTTGCTCTGTGGCATGTGGAATCTTCCCAGAGCAGGGATTGAACCCATGTCCCCTGCATTTTCTTTTCTTTTTTTGAGAAACAAAAGCCCAATTTATTCAGCACACATTTTAATGAAGAAATCCTATAAATCAGGACCACCACAATTTCAGACACTCCAGTGCGAAGTGTACATCAACAGCTACATCTGGAGGATGAACAAGCCATTGAATCTTAAAAAAAAAAAAAAAAGAAAAGAGTTTAGCTCCCTTAAAGTTTGGGGGTGGCACCTTATTTAAAGTGCCATCAAGTTTTTTCCTAAGTTTCATAGAGGTAAAGCCAGAAGTTTCTCCTTTTGGAGCATCACATTTAAAAAACAGTTTCGGTCACTCACAAAGAGCTGGTGGCTAGAGGAAACTGAGAGGTGAGGACTCTCAGAGGCTCAGGCCCACAGCTCCAAAGAGGGCCAGACGAGAGCAGACAAACTGCCAGGGTCTCCTCTGTGCAGTGCAGATACCAGAAAGGGTAGAATAAGAAAGTCCAGCCAGGAGGGCCGAGAGACTCAAAAGATTGTTTATGACTGAAGGAGTTCTGGATAGAAGAAAAGCATAGAAAAAACAAATCACTCCCCACACCTATTGTGTCTGCTCCAAGAAGTAGCAAAGCAGACAGGTCTGTCTCTTCTTGGAGTAAGAGAAAGCCGCAGGGGGAGTTAGCTCTCTCAGGAACCCCATAGCCTTCCTCCTACAGCACACCGTGACCTTGAATCACAGGTGACAAGGTCAAGTCATTTAAAAGCATCCTCTGGGTCCTATGCTTCCACAATATATGGTTATACAGTGGCCTATTGATAATCGTAGAGAGATGATTTTACTGTAAGCACTGCCTTCAAAAGTACTTCATGGAATTTCCCTTTCCCATTCCTTTTTTTAAAAAGTTGTTTATTTTTTGGCGGCGCTGGGTCTTTGTTGTTGCTTGCAGGCTTTTCTCTAGTCGTGGCGAGCCGGGGCTGCTCTCTAGCGGTGGTGCTTGATGGGGCTTCTCATGGCGGTGGCCTCTCCTGTGGCAAAGCACTGACTCTAGAGCACGCAGGCTTTAGTAGTTGGGCACACGGGCTTAGTTGCTCTGTGGCATGTGGAATCTTCCCAGAGCAGGGATTGAACCCATGTCCCCTGCATTTTCTTTTCTTTTTTTGAGAAACAAAAGCCCAATTTATTCAGCACACATTTTAATGAAGAAATCCTATAAATCAGGACCACCACAATTTCAGACACTCCAGTGCGAAGTGTACATCAACAGCTACATCTGGAGGATGAACAAGCCATTGAATCTTAAAAAAAAAAAAAAAAGAAAAGAGTTTAGCTCCCTTAAAGTTTGGGGGTGGCACCTTATTTAAAGTGCCATCAAGTTTTTTCCTAAGTTTCATAGAGGTAAAGCCAGAAGTTTCTCCTTTTGGAGCATCACATTTAAAAAACAGTTTCGGTCACTCACAAAGAGCTGGTGGCTAGAGGAAACTGAGAGGTGAGGACTCTCAGAGGCTCAGGCCCACAGCTCCAAAGAGGGCCAGACGAGAGCAGACAAACTGCCAGGGTCTCCTCTGTGCAGTGCAGATACCAGAAAGGGTAGAATAAGAAAGTCCAGCCAGGAGGGCCGAGAGACTCAAAAGATTGTTTATGACTGAAGGAGTTCTGGATAGAAGAAAAGCATAGAAAAAACAAATCACTCCCCACACCTATTGTGTCTGCTCCAAGAAGTAGCAAAGCAGACAGGTCTGTCTCTTCTTGGAGTAAGAGAAAGCCGCAGGGGGAGTTAGCTCTCTCAGGAACCCCATAGCCTTCCTCCTACAGCACACCGTGACCTTGAATCACAGGTGACAAGGTCAAGTCATTTAAAAGTCCACATCCAACTCGACCCACCTTCAAAATTCTCCACCTCCCTAACCCCTACAACGAGTTTCCAACTCCCGCCTCAACCAGTCACTGATGAGGAGGGAGAGAAAGGAGGCTGGCATGCCAACCCACCCACCACCAAGGTCTTTGTTCTTCCCTCTGGAATTTCTTTGCACAGCGTAGCACCATTGTCACTAAGCTCCTCCACCGGAAAGTAAAGAAAAGGTATTTGTGTCATCAGGTTTCAAGTATTGTTATAAAGCCCTCGCGATTCTTGCCCCCTCGGAGCAGTATCTTCAAATAATCCTAGCACATGACATCTCCAAGAGTAAAATCAGGTACAAGTTGATGCAAATAGCTGCCATACTCTCCCAGTTTTGTCCCAGGTCTCTGGGGCCGGGTTAATTCTCACGTGACACGGACGAGCCCTGGCCAGCGCCCATTTCTCTATGCTCAAGTTTTCTCCAACAGCCTCGCCAGGGCTGAAGTCTCTCCGCAAGCGCCTCCTTGCAGTCTAGGCAGTCGCTCCCAGAACAAGAACAGCGACTTCAGCTCAAGGTTGGGGAAGGTAGGACGCCCTTGGGTCCGCGCAGTGGCTTCTTCTACCTTCTCCAGGGGCTCTGGGTCAGTGCAACGCACAGGAGGGCTGAAGGGCAGCAGGATCTGGTGGGTTGCGGCTGCCCTCCCCCACCCCTCCCTGGCCCCGGTCCAGAGGGCCCCGTGGGGCCTGTGGCTGTCACCGCGGCAACGGCTCGCTGGACCCTCCACACGGCCTCCTTGATGAGGTTCCCCGATAGCACCAACTGCTGCAAAAACCAGTGCAGGTCGTCGTCGTTGGCTCTCGCCCCAGCTGTGGGCCAGCGTCGCTGCTGCAGGTGGCGGGGTGGCCGGAGTTAAAAGCCCTGTAGCCATCCTCACCGACATGGCCCGAGTAGCGCGCTGGGGCCTGCAGCGAGCTCAGCCACAAAGTAGGGTGCAGCCCGGCCCCGCACGCGACCGCGGTCCCCGAGGGCGCAGCAAAGGGCCCCCGGGGCTGCCGGTCTCCCAGCCTCGGCCGATACGGGCGGCAGAAGCAACTGCGGCTTGTCCGCTCGCACCGCCGCAGGGGGTCGCGGGGGTCGCGGGGGGCTGCACTGGCGGCCCCGGGGGGCGCGCACGTAGAGGCAGACTGGTCCTGCGCCTCATCCAGCTGCAGCGTCTCGCCGATCTTGGCCAAGAGCTGGTCCGCCTCGACCGAGCAACCCACAGTCACCAACTGTTCCAGCAGGAGGAAGCTGTCCTCCTCTTCCTCCTCCTCCTCTTCCTCTTCCTTCTCCCTCCCGCACATGACCCCCGCGCGGGCACGACGCTGAGGCTGAAGACCGAGGCTGGGGGAGACACAGCTGCAGCCCTGCATTTTTTAAACCACTGGACCACCAGTGAAGTTCCCTTCCCATTCTTTTTTTTTTTTTAAACATTTTTTTATTTATTTTGGCGGGGGTGGGGAGGAAGGGGGGTGGGTGGGTCACTTCCATTGCTCTTTCGTTTGTCCAGTTTCATCCATCTTTGTTCTTTGGTCCCTGTGGGCCTCCCACCGCGGTGGCCTCTGTTATAGCAGAGCACCGGCTCTGGGTGCATGCGCTCCAGAGCTCCGGCTGGGTAATTGGACACATCGGTCCAGCCGCTCAGAGGCGCGTGGGATCTTCCCAGGCCAGGGATCGAACCAGTGCCCCTTGCACTGCAAGGCGGTGTCTTGACCTTTCAGGCAAATCCTATAGCTTTCTAGCCACCTTTGGGTCATGAAAAGTCCAATCCAATTCCACTTCAATTTAAAAAATCTCAAGCTCTATAGAAACAATGAGAAGAATGGAAATTGACTCACAAAAGGAGTAAGACTTCAGAAAGGTTAAGTGGCCGAGTGCCCTGCCAAAATCATGCCACAGGAAGCGTCTGTTCAGGATGACCTTCTGCTCCCTGGCACCTGTTCTCACACCCCGAGGGATGGGTAGAACTCTGTGTGTGGAGGGGGAAGCATGCGGCCTTTAGAATCAGGCAGACCTGGGTCCAATTGCTGGCTCAGCCATGAACAAGCTGAGTGAATGTGGGCACCATGTGTCAAGACCACAGATTCCTGCCAACCCAGTACGCTCCTCCTCTGAATGTGACTCTGCAGCTCCTCCAATCCAGATGGAGTTGAGAAAAGGAACATTTCCTGTCCTATCAGCAAACAAGGATGTCACAGTCCTCGCGACTGCAGCCACCACGGATGGTGAGCTGGTGATCCCTGATGGAACACCAGGAAGGAAAGAACACCTGCTGTCTAGCTGCCTGCAGAGGGCAGCGACACCCCACGGTGAGCCCTGAGGATACTCAGGATGAGAAAACAGGAAACCGGCCCCAGATAGCTGGGGTGTACATCAAAGGAATGATTTCAGTGAACCCAGACTCTTGCATCTTCCCATACACAGAAAAGCACTACATTCCTTAACTTGGGAAATCTGGTCTTTCTTTCCTGTTCTGACTACCAGCCCTTTGCTCTGTATAACCTGGCCCCTCCCTCGCCTCCTGGGAACATTCTCTCAGGACTACTTAAGAGGCTGCCTCTGGGCTTGAAGTCCTAAAAATTCCCACCAAATAAAGCATAACTCACGACTTTTAGGCTGTGAATATTTTTTTAAGTCCACAGAGTCCATTTCTTTACCTTGAATCTGGGTTGGCCTTGGGACTTGCTTTGATCAACATAATCTGGCAAAAGTGATACTGGGCAAATTCTGGAAAGTAGTGGGAAGGATGGGGAGGGCAGGAGAGAAGGGCCAGGCTGTCTCTGCCTTGGTTCTCTTTGGAGGCTGCCCTGAGTGTGCTGTATAACAAAATCATCAAGCTATGGGGAGCTTCTCAGGCAGCTTAGTGTAAAGAACCCATCTACCGATACAGGAGATGCAGGTTCAATCCCTGAGTCGGGAAGATCACCCCTGAAGCAGGAAATGGCAACCTACTCCGGTATTCTTGCCTGGGAAATCCTATGGACAGAGGAGTCTGGTGGGCTACAGTCCATGGGGGTCTCAAAGAGTCAGACATGACTTCACATGCAACACTTACTCACTCACTAGTCTACCACCAGTGAGAGGACGCACGGAGAAGAGAGGTGTCCCAGCTAAAAACCTATAGCCAGCCGCTGGACATGGAGGTAGGACCATCTTGGATTTTCCAGCCCCAATACCCAAGCAAAACCAGCTAAAGAACTGCCCAGCTGACCCACAAAATCAAGAGAAAATACATCATCATTCGTTTGAGCCACTGAGTAGTCACACAGCAAAGGCCAACAGAGACAAATGTTACTGAGACACCCAGAACTTCTGTTTTTTCACTGTTACAAAGGAAAGAACAATACTTCTTTCCATGATGGTTAGTGAGGATTGATGAATGTAAAACACACAGCTGCAGATAAGCAGCCAGCTCTGGGCTGGTACACTGTAACTGCTACATAAGGGTAGCTGTTTCCACTGCTGTTACGCAAATATTTTTTCAATTTCATTTTCTGGCTGTGCCACGCAGTATACTAAAGAAGGAAATGGCAACCTACTCCATTATTTTTGCCTAAGAAATTCCACAGACAGAGGAACCTGGCAGGCTACAGTCCATGTAGTCAAAAAAGAGTCAGACAGGGGCTTCCCTGGTGGTCCAGTGAGTAAAGAGTCCACCTTGCAGTGCAAGGGACATCAGTTCGATCCCTGGCCTGGGAAGATCCCATGTGCCACAAAGCAGCTGGACCGATGTGTCCCACTACCGAGCCAGAGCTCTGGAGCACACGCGCCCAGAGCTGGTTCTCTGAGACGAGAGAGGCCACTGCAATGCGAGGCCCACACAGGCCAAAGAACAAACATAAATAAAGATCAATAGAAGTGGCCAAAAAAGAAAAAAAAAAAAAAGAGTCAGACACGACTTAGCGACCAAACAAGGCAGTGTATAGGATCTTCATTCCTTGACCAAAGGATCAAACCCATGTCCCCTTCAGCATGGAGTCTTAACCACTGGACCGCTGTTACGCAAACTTTTAAAGCTAACACTCTCTTCCTTCTTAGTTTCTACTGGTCTAGGTAAAATCCTGTTTCCTTTGACTTTACCTGTTTGAGAAGGCTTCCTGGCAATTTACTATACTGCTCCCCTTCTAATTTCTTCCTATATCCCCTATGTTATTACTGTCCCTCATGGAACAGAACAACAGATCTGATCTCATCGTTGCCAGCCACACTGCAGGCAGTTCCCTCCAGTAATGGCACCTTCCACACAAAAGATGCTAAAACAATGCTCTTCCTTTACTCACCCAGCCCAGGTTAGGGCCCCGTTTTTTTAGCTTCCCCGCCCCCATTCCCACTATCTTATATTCAGTGAGCTGTTGATTATCAGTCTTTCCATACTCTGACTTGAGCTACATAGCCAAGCCAAGTTTCTCACCCCTGAGACTATGCAGGTGTTTTCTTGGAGCTAATTTAGGATTTAACACTGAACCTGGGGAGATTTCTTTTTGTGGGTCTTGGCTGAGTACTCCAACAGGTCAAGATAATCTTGGTCTTCTATTTGCCATACGTTTCTCCACTTGGAGCATCTAGGTTAGGCAATGACTACATTCATGTTTTCTACCGGTTACTAAAAAACAATGTTCAACAGGACAGAGCCATGGAAAGACCCTCAAAGCACACTATACGCCTTGCCAAGTCTGGTACAGAGCCAGTAATATTATTATTACATTATGCACGCACGTTATATCTCAGCCAACAGACTGCTTCCACATATTGATATATGAGCACCTTAAAAATAGTGCTACTCGCTCACTCGCGTCCCACTCTCTGCGACCCCACTGTACCTGCCAGGCTCCTCTGCCCATGGGACTCTCCAGGCGAGAATACTGGAGCGGGCTGCCATGCCCTTCTCCGGGGGATCTTCCCAAACCAGGCACTGAACCCACATTTCCTGAGGCTGCTGAACTGCAGGTGGGTTCTTTACCATCTGAGCCACCAGGGAAGCCCAAATGTGCCCATGACAGGATATCTCAGTCTTATCTGCCTGAAAACCTATATGGGGAGCAGAAGTCTTTGCTAAAATCAAGATACAGGTCATCTAATGATGTTCTGAAAAGAATCCTTTACTGAATACTTGCTCAGTAGCTTCAACTGTGTCGAACTCTTTGCAACTCTATGGACTGTCGCCTGTTCCTTTGACTTTACCTGTTTGAGAAGGCTTCCTGGCAATTTACTATACTGCTCCTTCTAATTTCTTCCTATATCCCCTATGTTATTACTGTCCCTCATGGAACAGAACAACAGATCTGATCTCATCGTTGCCAGCCACACTGCAGGCAGTTCCCTCCAGTAATGGCACCTTCCACACAAAAGATGCTAAAACAATGCTCTTCCTTTACTCACCCAGCCCAGGTTAGGGCCCCGTTTTTTTAGCTTCCCCGCCCCCATTCCCACTATCTTATATTCAGTGAGCTGTTGATTATCAGTCTTTCCATACTCTGACTTGAGCTACATAGCCAAGCCAAGTTTCTCACCCCTGAGACTATGCAGGTGTTTTCTTGGAGCTAATTTAGGATTTAACACTGAACCTGGGGAGATTTCTTTTTGTGGGTCTTGGCTGAGTACTCCAACAGGTCAAGATAATCTTGGTCTTCTATTTGCCATACGCTTTCTCCACTTGGAGCATCTAGGTTAGGCAATGACTACATTCATGTTTTCTACCGGTTACTAAAAAACAATGTTCAACAGGACAGAGCCATGGAAAGACCCTCAAAGCACACTATACGCCTTGCCAAGTCTGGTACAGAGCCAGTAATATTATTATTACATTATGCACGCACGTTATATCTCAGCCAACAGACTGCTTCCACATATTGATATATGAGCACCTTAAAAATAGTGCTACTCGCTCACTCGCGTCCCACTCTCTGCGACCCCACTGTACCTGCCAGGCTCCTCTGCCCATGGGACTCTCCAGGCGAGAATACTGGAGCGGGCTGCCATGCCCTTCTCCGGGGGATCTTCCCAAACCAGGCACTGAACCCACATTTCCTGAGGCTGCTGAACTGCAGGTGGGTTCTTTACCATCTGAGCCACCAGGGAAGCCCAAATGTGCCCATGACAGGATATCTCAGTCTTATCTGCCTGAAAACCTATATGGGGAGCAGAAGTCTTTGCTAAAATCAAGATACAGGTCATCTAATGATGTTCTGAAAAAGAATCCTTTACTGAATACTTGCTCAGTAGCTTCAACTGTGTCGAACTCTTTGCAACTCTATGGACTGTCGCCTGCCAAGCTCCTCTGTCCATCTGATTCTCCAGGCAAACATGCTGGGGTGAGTTGCCATGCCCTCCTCCAGGGGATCTTCCAGACCCAGGGACTGAACCCGTTTCTCCTTTGAGCCACCTGGGAAGCCCCACTTTACTGAGCAGCAAGACTAGAATCAATGTTTTTTCTCTTTGTCTTACCCAATCATAGGGAATGTATTATAAAACGCTATAGCAATGATTATACAAAATAACTCCTCAGGTCAATGGTAATAGATAAGACAGTAAATTAATTTATCTGCTTTCAGGTCTTTTGAGAAGTCAAAGGGGTTAAAAAATGATTGTTTTGTCCCAAGAGACATCTTTTTCTGACAACCAAACTCTGACAACCCTGAGCGAGAGAACTGTACTCACATCTTCACGAAGTTCCACGGAGCGCGGGGTGTGAGCACGCCGGCTGGTTCTTCCCGGAGCAGATGTACCTGTGGCGTTTCTACTCGCTCTCAGCATACACCCTGCGCCCCGGGGCACACTTTTGCACCTGGCAAAGGGGCTGGGAATGAAAAAGGGGGTGTTAACTGGGTTCTCAGACTCTGCATCTCCTTTCAGCTAGCCTTCCTAACTATTGTGTACTGTAGGTTGGGCACACTCCACCGCTAGACCTGGAGACTTCCTCCAGAGCCAGTCAAAACCAGAGCCTGTACCTCGTAAAACCCCTCGGGCTTCCCGCTGCTGCAGCCAGACAGCAAGGACAGCGTGGACCTGGGCCGACTCCGGGGAACACTCAAGCCTGCGGTTCCCAGAGTGTGCTGGGGAGGCAGGAAGCGCGCTTCGGGGGGGCACCCCGCCTGTCCTCCGCAGAGACGCCCAGCAGGAACGCGCGGGGACGACGAGGGCGCGCGGGAGAGGGGCGTGGCCCCGTCCACGAGTCCGGCCGGCGCGCAGGCGCGGCGCTGCTCCCCGGCCCGGGTCCTGGGTCCGCCCCCGAGCGCGCGGCTGCGCAGCGAGCCGCCTGTCCTCCCGGAAGCGCGGCGCCGGCTCGCGCCACGTTGGTGCTGCAGCGTCCCCGGGTCCCGCAGAGGCCGCCCCGCCCGCGCGGAGCGCACGCCAGAGCCGCGGCTCGCGGGACCGATCGGGACCATCATGGGCGGCGTGGCCCCGCGCTCCGCCTCCGCGCTGTCGCTGCTGTGGCTGCTGCTGCTCCAGGCGGAGCGGCCACGGGCCGCCGAGCTCACCTTCGAGCTGCCGGACAACGCCAAGCAGTGCTTCCACGAGAAGGTGGAGCAGGGCGTGAAGTTCTCCCTGGATTACCAGGTGAGCCCTGGCGCCCGGCAGCGCCTCCTCTCTCTTTCCCCGGTCCAGGTCTCCACTGGCCACTGGTGCACCCCCCGGCAGGATGGCTGGAATTAGCCGGAGACTTCAGGGGGCGGGAATGACCAGAGAGAGCCCACCCGAGACGAGCCGACTAGCCAGGGTGGTAGCGTCGCAGGTGCATGCCCGAGGATGGGATTGCCTGGGGCGGCTCCGCCATCCTGGGGAGTTGGCCTGAATGACCTGCGGGTGCCTGAGGCTCTCTGTTACAAGGTTTTTGGACAGCTTTGCCCCCGCCTGGATTGAAAAATGGCAGCGAGAGGAAGTGGGTTGGTGGTTTTATTTTGCCTCTCCTGCGTTGGAAGTCATAGTTGGGGTGAGCGTGGACGGACGAGAAAGGGCGCAATGGAAAGGAGTCAGCGTAGGCTTTGCGCCTTGGCAGTGTTTCCAGGGAGTGGTGTGGCCCGGATCCTGCGATCTTGGCTGCTTGAGAAATCTCCTGGCTCACTGTGGCGGGGAGGGCTGGGCGGCGTGGGGAGCAAGTCTTGAGTGAGAGCGCTGCAAATCTAAGTGTAGGGGGCCGAATCGCTGTCCTGCCCACAGGCGTCTGACTGGACACACACTGGCAAGTATTACAGAGATGAGAGAAGGGGCAGCCGGTTTGATGGGCCGTCTCTGATCGAAGCCTCTTAAGAGACGTGGTGCTTAGGAACAGCATCGTGGGTGCTGGCCTCTGAGTCACTCCTCTGGCCACTTTCACATCTGTGGACAGGGTGCAAACTGTAGCTGGGTGAACAGGGGTCACCCAAAAATGATCCTTGTGGGACTTCCCTGGTGGTCCAGTGGTTAAGAATCTGCCTTGCAGTGCAGGAGAGGAACATGGGTTCAATTCTTGGTCAGGGAAGTAAGATCCTATGTGCCGCAGAGCACCTGAGCCCGTGTGCGACAACTTAGGGATCTGTGTGCCACAATGAAAGATCCCACAGGATGCCACGAAGACCTGACCCAGCCAAATAAATAAATACACATAGAAATAAATATTTGGAAAAGAAATTAAAGGATTGTTGTGAGGCTGGAGAGGCCTGAGAGATCGTGAGGTCCCTGCTGAGTCAGGAACCCCTGTGACAGTGGGTGAGCGTAAGTCGACACATGTCCAGCATTAGGAAGCTCACTGATCACAAAACAGGTTCTTCCATCAGGAAGGAAATGTTAGCATCTGGAAGAAATGGAGACTGTTGACCGTATTCTTTGATGGACTTTACTTCTAGGCATTGACTGCCTCTATGATTCTACCCTTAAGAGATCTTATCTTTCCTATGTGGACAAAAAGTGTTTGAACTAATGACTTCACTGAGTTGTGAAGGCTTCAACCTATATTCACCTTCCTCCTGCCTTCCACCAGCAGTAATATGAATGGTCACCTTGGAGCCTCAGTTTCCTCTTCTGTAAAATGGAGAAGATTAAGCTCTTTGCACTTTTTTTTTTCCTTAAGATTTTTTTTTGATGTGGATTATTTTAAAAGTCTTCATTAAATTTGTTACAGTATTGCTTCTGTCTTATGTTTTGGTTTTATGGCTGCAAGGCATGTGGGATCTTACCTCCCCTACCATGGATCAAGCCCTCAGCCCCTGCCTTAGAAGGCAAACTCTTATTTATTCATTTATGTATTTATTTATTTTTGGCCACTTTTATTGGTATTTCATTTATTTATCTTTGTTCTTTGGCCTGTGTGGGCCTCCCATCGCAGTGGCCTCTCTTGTTGCAGAGCACCAGCTCTAGACACATGTGCTCCAGAGCGCTGGCTTGGTAGATGGACACATCAGTCTAGCTGCTCCACGGCACGTGGGATCTTCCCAGGCCAGGGATCAAACCAGCGCCCCTTGCATTGCAACGCGGTGTCCTTACCCACTGGACCACCAGGGAAGTCCCTCTTTTTTAAGAAAAACAAAAAACTTTTTATTTGGTATTGGGGAATAGCTGATTAACAATATTGAGATAATATCAGGTGAACAGCAAAGGGGCTCAGCCATATATATATAAATATATATATGTACACACACATATATCCAGGAAGGTGAAGTCTTAACCACTGAACCATCATGAAAATCCCATGGCTCTTTGCACTCTTGCAGAGCAGGCATGGATCCACATCTTGACCTTGTTATTTTTAAGCCCTGTGACCTCGCCAATTCACTTCAACTCTCTCAGCCTCAGACTCATCCTCTGTAAACAGGGAAGTGTTGTAACACCTGCTTCAGAAGGTTGTGAAGATTAAATGAAATAAACGTTGGTGACATCTAGTTGCAGTGCCCAGTCGGCGTTTGGTAAGTGGTGGCCACCCCCCTGGTAACCGTGGGTCTCGTTTGTGGCCATCAGGTCATCACTGGAGGCCACTACGATGTCGACTGCTACATGGAGGACCCGCTGGGGAACACCATCTACCGGGAAACCAAGAAGCAATACGACAGCTTCACGCACCAGGCCACGGTCAGGGGCGTGTATCAGTTCTGCTTCAGTAACGAGTTTTCCACCTTCTCTCACAAGACTGTCTACTTTGACTTTCAAGTGGGCGACGAGCCCCCCATTCTCCCGGACATGGGGAACAGAGTCACGGCTCTCACCCAGGTGAGTGGACAGCAGCAGAGACGGGCCGAGATGAGTCCTCTCCCCATCCCCTGCCCCCAGCCTGCTCCTGCTCTTCTGTCCTGGTTGTGGCCGATGAGCAGTCCCCAGCCTTCCAGCTGCCAGTCTGAAGTCCCAGTATTCGCTCTGCCCCTGGGTTCACATCCAGTCCTAGAAGACCTTATGTCCCCCTCTGGGCTTCTTCTCTGTCTGTAACGGTGTCCCCCCAGTACTTCCCTCGGGAATTCCTACGTTCCCATTTAGTCTGACACAGCGGCACTTTCCAAGTACACGTAGAACAGGCCTCTCTGCTCATAAAATGCATCTGCATCTGAAAGACGAAGTCCAGCTTTGTATGGTGTATCGGTCAAGGCAACGAAAGCTGCTGTATCAAGTAATCCCCAAATATCAGTGGCTTAGCACAGTGGAAGTATTGTGTCTCACTCAAACAGTAATTTAGAGAGTCCTCCATGGAGTTGCTCAGGAAGCCAGACTCCTCCTTTCTGGTCATCTTTCCGCTGTCCATTAGGGCTTCAGAGTCCTCTGGGTCTAGCCACCCAGAGATGGAGAGAATGAGAAAGCTTCAGCTGCTTTGTAAAAGCCCTGGCCCAGAGGTCACACCATCAGCCGTGCTATGAATGTACCTTCTTCTTGTTATTGAGAACAGATCTCAACTGTATCTCACTCGTGTCTCGTTGTTGAGACATAGTCACATGGATCGTCTGGATGGAAAGAAGGCCAGCTGGATGGAAGGAGGTCCTCTGGACCTCTAGCGACAGCGCCACATCCTGGCAGAGAAACAGTGACCCCTCTGGAGGAGAGCGAGTCATCGGTGTCCCCTGGCTCTCATGGTGGGCTGTAATCCGACCCCAGCCTCCTCCCTCAGCCCCTCCTCCTGCTGTTTGAGCTCCCCCTCCCGTGTGCAGACTGTGAGTCTGGAACTCCTGTGTTCTCTGCCCCTGGCCCTCCAGCTCCCTGGTGCACGGGCCGTAGCTCCGAACAGGAGCCCTCCAAATATTTGTCAAGCAACTGAGTGGCAGGACTCAGGGAAACCTGCAAGACAGGAAGGCCCTTCGGTGGCCACACCTGTCCCAGGACCAGCACCCGGGCATCTTGGTCTCCAGCAAGGCCAGGTCACCTTCTGGGCTACCCGCCAGGGTGACCACAGACTCCATCCCTCTGTGGCTTTGACCGTGGGTTTCCTCTCTGAGCAGTTGCAGGTTTGCACTATGTGGTGCAGTCAGTAACCACTGTTGGCTGAGGGTTATTACATTTAGTTAGAATCCAGTCCTAGAAGACCTTATGTCCCCCTCTGGGCTTCTTCTCTGTCTGTAACGGTGTCCCCCCAGTACTTCCCTCGGGAATTCCTACGTTCCCATTTAGTCTGACACAGCGGCACTTTCCAAGTACACGTAGAACAGGCCTCTCTGCTCATAATATGCATCTGCATCTGAAAGACGAAGTCCAGCTTTGTATGGTGTATCGGTCAAGGCAACGAAAGCTGCTGTATCAAGTAATCCCCAAATATCAGTGGCTTAGCACAGTGGAAGTATTGTGTCTCACTCAAACAGTAATTTAGAGAGTCCTCCATGGAGTTGCTCAGGAAGCCAGACTCCTCCTTTCTGGTCATCTTTCCGCTGTCCATTAGGGCTTCAGAGTCCTCTGGGTCTAGCCACCCAGAGATGGAGAGAATGAGAAAGCTTCAGCTGCTTTGTAAAAGCCCTGGCCCAGAGGTCACACCATCAGCCGTGCTATGAATGTACCTTCTTCTTGTTATTGAGAACAGATCTCAACTGTATCTCACTCGTGTCTCGTTGTTGAGACATAGTCACATGGATCGTCTGGATGGAAAGAAGGCCAGCTGGATGGAAGGAGGTCCTCTGGACCTCTAGCGACAGCGCCACATCCTGGCAGAGAAACAGTGACCCCTCTGGAGGAGAGCGAGTCATCGGTGTCCCCTGGCTCTCATGGTGGGCTGTAATCCGACCCCAGCCTCCTCCCTCAGCCCCTCCTCCTGCTGTTTGAGCTCCCCCTCCCGTGTGCAGACTGTGAGTCTGGAACTCCTGTGTTCTCTGCCCCTGGCCCTCCAGCTCCCTGGTGCACGGGCCGTAGCTCCGAACAGGAGCCCTCCAAATATTTGTCAAGCAACTGAGTGGCAGGACTCAGGGAAACCTGCAAGACAGGAAGGCCCTTCGGTGGCCACACCTGTCCCAGGACCAGCACCCGGGCATCTTGGTCTCCAGCAAGGCCAGGTCACCTTCTGGGCTACCCGCCAGGGTGACCACAGACTCCATCCCTCTGTGGCTTTGACCGTGGGTTTCCTCTCTGAGCAGTTGCAGGTTTGCACTATGTGGTGCAGTCAGTAACCACTGTTGGCTGAGGGTTATTACATTTAGTTAGAATTGAAATAGGAATCTCTTTCCTTGTTTGCTCTATAGCAACACGTCTAGTGCTCAGAAGTCACAGATGGCTAGCGCCCGGGTGTGGAGAGTTCTGCAGGACCACACTGGGCTTGAACTTGGCGACGTGACGGCAGATGGAGGGTCCAACCCAGGGTGTGTGTTGTGCATTAGGTCTTTCACAACCTGTTCTCTCAAGAGTTTTGTTGGTTGTTGAAGAAATAGCTTCTGTTCTGAAGATTTTGTAAGTCTCCTGGAGCTGTGTGTGTGTGCTCAGTCACTCGGTTGTGTCCAACTCTTTGCAACGCCATGGACGATAGCCTGCCAGGCTCCTCTGTCCATGGGATTCTCCAGACGGGAATACTGGAGTCGGTTGCCATTCCCTCCTCTGGGGGATCTTCCCAACACAGGGATCAAACCCACGTCTCCTGCGTCTTGTGCATTGCAGGTGGATTCCTTACCACTAGCACCACCTGGAAAGCCCTGGAGCTGAGCTGAAGGACTTCCCTCTTGAAGTAATGGGAAAGAAACCAGTAGAAACGTTCTTTCCTGGAGCCTCAGAGTTGCGTTTTGTTGCAGGAGAGAGTGGTTGCACTTCCTGCTTCTGCCTCTGAGCACCTCATCCTTCCTTCTGCCCAGCCGCAGAAGGGCCGTTTCTTTCTAGTCTGACCCCTCTCCCTGTTGGGGCGGGGTTCTCTCTGTGACTGCTCCAGCGGCCTCGCCGCCGATGCCAGGTGTGTGCTCAGCCTGCGCCTGTACCCAGAGGACGTCTGATCAGAGCTGTGATTTTTTAAAAAATAATTTTCTTTGGTTCTTTATTTTTGGTTGCACTGGGTCTTCGTTGCTACTCGGTCATTTCTCTAGGTGCGGTGAGCAGGGGCTACTCTCTAGTTGAGGTGCACAAGTGTCTCATGGCGGTGCCTTCTCTCTTTGTGGAGTGTAGGCTCTAGGGCAAGAGATCGTCAGTAGCTATGGCTCCAGGGCTCTGGATCACAGACTCAGTCGCTGTGGCTCCTGGGCTCTGGATCACAGACTCGGTGGCTGTGGTGCACAGGCTTAGTTGCCCCTGGCAGGTGGGATCTTCCCAGACCAGGGATCGAACTGCACTGGCAGGCAGATGCTTTACCCCTGGACCACCGGGGTCATCCCAGAGCTGTGATTTAAGGGTGAAGGTCCTCAGGGGAGGGACCAATTGACTCTTCCAGGAGGGTCGGGGAAGTCTTGGCAGGAAGAATCGTAGCTTACAAGTGGCAGTGTGGGCACGTGCCCAGGAGCATGTCGGGCACGGGAGGAGGGAGGGCCTCCCAGGCAGCCAAAAGAACAGGTGCAGGCGTTCTGGGCATCGTCTTCCTCTTCCGCCCCGATCTCGGCATGGACTCCTCTGCCTGCACCTGCCACCTCTCTGCTTCTGAGACTTGTCCCGCTCAGCGCTGGCCCAGAGGCTGTGTGCTCTGGCATCAGTATCTGCCCCTGGGGGAAAGAACAGGATCCAGAGTGAGCGAGTCCCAGACCAGAGGGACGTCTTCACTCCGAGCTCCTTCAGCACGACCAGGCTCGTTGCAGAGGACATGGGCCAGGGGTGCTGCTGAGGGAGGCCCCGCTGGAACTGCCTGAGAGTCTGAGTGGATCCTAGCAGAGGCTGACGGCTTCTGACAGAGGTCTGAGGCCCGGGGCTGCCTCGGTGTGGTTGAGGGAAGGTGTGCTCCCTCTTCAGGCTGCGCTGACTGCACTCTGAGGCCAGCTCACGCGGCAGTGCCTTTGAGTTCTTGAGGAATTTAAAGAGCCAAGGAAAAAAAATAATGATAAATAAAGAACCGAGGATAGTTAAGTCCCCTGTGTACGAACACCTTCCCTTCTCACAGTGCCAGTGCATTCTTTTTTTTTTTTTTTTTTTTGGCCACTTCTATTGGTCTTTCATTTATTTATTTTTCATCCATCTTTGTTCCTTGGACCATGTGGCCCTCCCATCGCAGTGGCCTCTCTTGCTGCAGAGCACCGGCTCTGGGCGCGTGTGCTCCAGAGCTCTGGCTTGGTAGTTGGACACCTTGGTCCAGCCACTCCGTGGCATGTGGGATCTTCCCAGGCCAGGGAGTGAACTGGCGCCCCTTGCACTGCAAGGCGGTGTCCTTACTCACTGGACCACCAGGGAAGCCCACAGTGCATTCTTAAGCCCAGTTTGTTCCCAAGTCCAGCAAAGTTGACCTAGGTACCCACCTGTAAACCTGTCATAGACTAATAGTACTCTTCACACAAATAATACGTTAAAAACAAACACAAAAGATAAGAGATTTTTGCTCTTCCGGCACAGTACCTTGAGAAGTATAGTGGTACAGTACAGCAGTGGGCACCCAGGGACTGGCATCGAGTGAGCAGGCAAGAGGAGGGATCGGAGGAGGGAGAGGGGGTGGGAGCGGCTGGAGCTGAAGGGTTGTCAGCAACAAGAGACGGAGGGCAGCTGCCACGTCCCTCTCTCCTGCCGTTCGTGAAACACGTGCGCATCTTTGAAAGTTGAGGACTTGAAGGTTCGATGTAGGGAACCTGCCATGCTTCTGCCCATGGAGGCCCTGAAGACGGGAAGCTGAGTGAGTTCTTTGACAGAGTGCAGACCAGAGGGACGTCTTCACTCCGAGCTCCTTCAGCACGACCAGGCTCGTTGCAGAGGACATGGGCCAGGGGTGCTGCTGAGGGAGGCCCCGCTGGAACTGCCTGAGAGTCTGAGTGGATCCTAGCAGAGGCTGACGGCTTCTGACAGAGGTCTGAGGCCCGGGGCTGCCTCGGTGTGGTTGAGGGAAGGTGTGCTCCCTCTTCAGGCTGCGCTGACTGCACTCTGAGGCCAGCTCACGCGGCAGTGCCTTTGAGTTCTTGAGGAATTTAAAGAGCCAAGGAAAAAAAATAATGATAAATAAAGAACCGAGGATAGTTAAGTCCCCTGTGTACGAACACCTTCCCTTCTCACAGTGCCAGTGCATTCTTTTTTTTTTTTTTTTTTTGGCCACTTCTATTGGTCTTTCATTTATTTATTTTTCATCCATCTTTGTTCCTTGGACCATGTGGCCCTCCCATCGCAGTGGCCTCTCTTGCTGCAGAGCACCGGCTCTGGGCGCGTGTGCTCCAGAGCTCTGGCTTGGTAGTTGGACACCTTGGTCCAGCCACTCCGTGGCATGTGGGATCTTCCCAGGCCAGGGAGTGAACTGGCGCCCCTTGCACTGCAAGGCGGTGTCCTTACTCACTGGACCACCAGGGAAGCCCACAGTGCATTCTTAAGCCCAGTTTGTTCCCAAGTCCAGCAAAGTTGACCTAGGTACCCACCTGTAAACCTGTCATAGACTAATAGTACTCTTCACACAAATAATACGTTAAAAACAAACACAAAAGATAAGAGATTTTTGCTCTTCCGGCACAGTACCTTGAGAAGTATAGTGGTACAGTACAGCAGTGGGCACCCAGGGACTGGCATCGAGTGAGCAGGCAAGAGGAGGGATCGGAGGAGGGAGAGGGGGTGGGAGCGGCTGGAGCTGAAGGGTTGTCAGCAACAAGAGACGGAGGGCAGCTGCCACGTCCCTCTCTCCTGCCGTTCGTGAAACACGTGCGCATCTTTGAAAGTTGAGGACTTGAAGGTTCGATGTAGGGAACCTGCCATGCTTCTGCCCATGGAGGCCCTGAAGACGGGAAGCTGAGTGAGTTTCCTGATGGTGAGAGTGCAGACCTGGACATCAGCAGCTGGGGGAGACGGGATGGGCATGGGCGTGGGATGCAGGAAAGGGATGGTGCTGGGGCAGAAGCATCAGTCAGTGTTTCGAGAGCTCACCTGTCAGGATGGAGCGGTGCCCACCATCCCCGAGAGGCTCCAGGACCCCAGGAGCCTGCAGGGCTGGAGGTCTCAGCAGGGTGAAGAGAGAGGTGGAGACCCCGGGCTTTGGGCAAACAGAGCTCTCTGTGACCAAGGGGCCTCTGCTGGCTTCCTGCAGGGCAGGAAACATGCTGGCGGGGTTGCCTAACTGCGGGACTTTGTGGAAACAAGCGGTAGTGGTGTCTTAGGCTCATACCAGTGGCAGGGCCTGGTGGGTGGGAGGCAGGATGTTTCTCCGGGCAGGGGACGCTCTGGGAGTCTGAATCCTGGTGAATCTGTGAATCTGGTCTCTGGGGGTCTGTGCGGGCTCTGGGGCAACTGCTGGCTCTGGACGCCAGCAAGGCTGTAGGGCGCCACCTCTTGCTCTGCTCCCCTCCGAGGCCTGGCCTCCTTCCATCACTGATTGTCTCCGAGATGGTTTCTGCGGAGGCCTCGGGCCCTCTCCGTGGACTCGCCATGCTGGTCTCTGGCTGGGGACATCCGGGCCGCGCCTGTGAAATGATGCTTCCACGCACATGTGACGTGTCATGGGCCCGGGCCGTTGGCACCTGGAATTTCTGTGTCCCCCTCGGTCTCCCTTCCAGCCCCCCGACCAACCCCACTCCTGCCCCAATACGTTAAAACAAACACAAAAGATAAGAGATTTTTGCTCTTCCGCACAGTACCTTGAGAAGTAGAGTGGTACAGTACAGCAGTGGGCACCCAGGGACTGGCATCGAGTGAGCAGGCAAGAGGAGGGATCGGAGGAGGGAGAGGGGGTGGGAGCGGCTGGAGCTGAAGGGTTGTCAGCAACAAGAGACGGAGGGCAGCTGCCACGTCCCTCTCTCCTGCCGTTCGTGAAACACGTGCGCATCTTTGAAAGTTGAGGACTTGAAGGTTCGATGTAGGGAACCTGCCATGCTTCTGCCCATGGAGGCCCTGAAGACGGGAAGCTGAGTGAGTTTCCTGATGGTGAGAGTGCAGACCTGGACATCAGCAGCTGGGGGAGACGGGATGGGCATGGGCGTGGGATGCAGGAAAGGGATGGTGCTGGGGCAGAAGCATCAGTCAGTGTTTCGAGAGCTCACCTGTCAGGATGGAGCGGTGCCCACCATCCCCGAGAGGCTCCAGGACCCCAGGAGCCTGCAGGGCTGGAGGTCTCAGCAGGGTGAAGAGAGAGGTGGAGACCCCGGGCTTTGGGCAAACAGAGCTCTCTGTGACCAAGGGGCCTCTGCTGGCTTCCTGCAGGGCAGGAAACATGCTGGCGGGGTTGCCTAACTGCGGGACTTTGTGGAAACAAGCGGTAGTGGTGTCTTAGGCTCATACCAGTGGCAGGGCCTGGTGGGTGGGAGGCAGGATGTTTCTCCGGGCAGGGGACGCTCTGGGAGTCTGAATCCTGGTGAATCTGTGAATCTGGTCTCTGGGGGTCTGTGCGGGCTCTGGGGCAACTGCTGGCTCTGGACGCCAGCAAGGCTGTAGGGCGCCACCTCTTGCTCTGCTCCCCTCCGAGGCCTGGCCTCCTTCCATCACTGATTGTCTCCGAGATGGTTTCTGCGGAGGCCTCGGGCCCTCTCCGTGGACTCGCCATGCTGGTCTCTGGCTGGGGACATCCGGGCCGCGCCTGTGAAATGATGCTTCCACGCACATGTGACGTGTCATGGGCCCGGGCCGTTGGCACCTGGAATTTCTGTGTCCCCCTCGGTCTCCCTTCCAGCCCCCCGACCAACCCCACTCCTGCCCCAGTGACTCAGATCCTGGGAGGAGGCCGGAGGTACCAGCCTGTACTGCTGAATAGCCTGGGGCCAGGGGTGCCAGGAGCACCCAGTGCAAGTGAGTGTAGTGTGCACCTTGAACTTCTGAATGAGTGTGCAATGGAAATAAACATGGAGAATGCGATTTTAGTCTGGGAGGCCAAGGAGCCCTCCCCTAGTGCTTAAAACAAAGTTTCTGTGACTTTATACATACTAAGCCTGTGTGTGGCATATGTGTATACAAACCTGTGCATGCTTGCACATGGGCAGGCACATGCATGCATACCCATGTCACACCCGGCTGTTTCTTTGCTGTGTGACATTGAGCAAGTCACGTAACCTCTCTGAGCCTCAGTTTCCTCATTAATATATGCAATAAGCAGTCAGTCAGTCCTCCTTAGTCATGGGGATAATGACCGCTGCCTGTCAGGGGTATGGTGAGTATTGAGTGAGAACACTGGGGGAAAAAGAAAGAACGCAGGGCAGTGTGTTTTTGAACATAAGCCCTGGCTCCAGCAGTTGAGTTTAAATATTTATTGATTTGACTGTGCCAGGTCTTAGTTGTGGCAGGTGGGATTTTTCTTTGTGGCGTGTGGGATCTAATCCCCTGACCAGGGATCGAACCTGGGACCCCTGCATTGGGAGCAGATGGAGTCTCAGCCCCCTGGACCCCCAGGGACGTCCTGACAGTTGAGTTTAAATCCAAACTCTGCCACCTCCTACCTCTGTGACTTTGGACAAGTTACTTACTCTCTCTGAGCCTCAGGCTTATTTTGAATTGAACTGCATTAGACCCTTAGTGCTGGCGCATAGTTAGCATTCAGTAGAGATTACCTGGGGCTTCCCTGGTGGCTCAGTGGTAAAGAATCTGCCTGCAGTGGAGGAGACTTAAGAGACCCAGGTTTGATCCCTGGGTTGGGAAGATCCTCTGGAGGAGGGCATGGCAACCCACTCCAGGATTCTTGCTGGGAGAATCCCATGGACAGAGGAGCTTGGGCTGCAGTCCATGGGGTCACACAGAGTCGGACACAACTGAAGCGACTAAGCACAGCAACAGCAGAGATCCCTAGGAAGTTGCTGCGTGTGTTCCTGGTCCCGTTCTTCCTTTCTGAGGTTCAGCAACGACCGTTTTTCTCTTCACACCCAGATGGAGTCCGCCTGTGTGACCATCCATGAGGCTCTGAAGACAGTGATCGACTCCCAGAAGCATTACCGACTCCGGGAGGCCCAGGACAGGGCGCGGGCAGAGGACCTCAACAGCCGAGTCTCTTACTGGTCCATCGGCGAGACCATCGCCCTGTTCGTGGTCAGCTTCAGCCAGGTGCTGTTGCTGAAAAGCTTCTTCACAGAGAAACGACCCCTCGGCAGGACGGTCCACTCCTAGTCGGGGTGCGCCGCTCCCAGGCCCTCGCTCCCTGGCATGGAGTGGCCGCCTTCGGTCTCGGGCTCCCGTGGGCCGGTGGGTACACCCCAGGGTGGAGGCAGGGCCGGCTGGAGGGGCACAGGCTGGCGCACTGTCACGTCACCTTCGGATCAGAAGCTTGGTGCTTGTCGTCCAGCAGCCGGAACTCATAGAGCCCATAAGCACAAGGCGTCCAGCTGCCTTATGGGTGCAACATGGAATGCAGAAAAGGTCCAACCAGGCAGTATTGGCCACCGTGGGGAGCAGGCAGGTCACTGTCCAGTGGCCTGGCCGGCAGGAGGAACCCCGAGTGCCCGGCCTCCAGGAGTCAGCTCGGGGCTCCCTCTTTGCTCTGACACACGGCCCCTTTGACTTCTGTGTCGTCTTCCCTGTGAAGGCCGGGCCCTGAGTCAGGGCTTTCCTCCTGTGAGCTGTCTGTACCCATGGAAGCCAGGCCCTGAGTGGCTCTGCAGAAAACCCCACCCTCGGGCAGCCTCAGAATCAGCCCTGCAAGCAGGAACACGCGGGGAACTAGGGGCCTTGGCTGCTGTGGATCTCCTTGGAGGTGGGACTCCGGCTAATAAAAACCAGGTGTGAGCACCACAAGGACCTGTGCCTTTCTTTCTTTTTTTTTAAATTAATTTTTTTTAGGTGGTGGTGGTGTTCAGTCACTTAGTCGTATCTGACTCTTTGTGACCCCATGGAATGCAGCACACCAGTCTTCCCTGTCTTCACTATCTCTCGGTGATGCCATCCAACCATCTCATCCTCTGCCACCCCTTTCTTTCCTACAGTCTTTCCTACATCGGAGTCTTTTCCTCGCATTGGGATCTTCTTTATAATAATACTTTATTATTTTTTATTGGAGGAGAGTTGCTTTACAACGTTGTCTTGGTTTCCACTGTGCCTGACGCCCCAGCCTCTGGCTATGCCCTCCACCCTCTTCCACCACATCCTGAAGCCCCAGCCTCTGGCTGCGCTCTCCACCTCCTCCTGGTTTTGCAGTTCCTGGCTCACCAAGCCATGCTCCTGCCCCAGGGCCTTTGCACAGCCTGTTTTCTCTAGGAGAACACCCTCCCCCTGGAGTCTGCATGAGCTGCTCCAGCCTCTCCTGAGCAGCATCGCCCGTGAGGCCTCCCCTGGTGATGCTGTTTGAGACGGCGTTGGCCCTCCGGCCCTGACCCTGCTGTACTTCTCTGTATGTTCTGTATCACCACCAGCAGGTTTGTCTGCTTGTCTGCTCATTGTTGTGCTTGCCTTGTGGAGATGGAAACTCCAGGAAGGCAGGAACCTTGTTTACCTTGTTCCCAGGGTATAGAATAATGCCTGGTGGATAATAAGCTCTTAATATGTATTAGCTGTTTAGGTGAACAGCCTTACCCATTAGTAAGAAACTGGTGCACACTGATCCAATGCCCAGATAGTAGGTCTTAAGGGCAGAAACCATGTCTGTTCTTAAAAAAAATCCACAGAGAAATGTGAAATCCTGAGCTGTCTAGCAAGTGCGTTGATAGTGCGTTGTAGGGATCAAAATCAACAGTCCCACTAGGAAGAAACTCCATAAGCCTTACTTAGCTTGATTGAAAGATACATCTTACTTACACCTGTTTGTGGAGTTTTGTTGGTATTCTCTCTTACTTTAAAGTTAACTACCAAGTATACATAAGAGATTTTTTATGAAGTATGATTGGAGTATTGTCGTTTAGTCGCTCTATCATCTCTAACTCTTCATGACCCCATGGACTGTAGCCCTCCAGGCTCCTCTGTCCACGGGATTTTCCAGGCAAAAATACTGGAGTGGGTTGCCATTTCCTCCTCCAGGGAATCGTCCCAACCCAGGGATTGAACCTGGGTCTCTCTCATTCACAGGCAGATTCTTTACTACCGAACCACCAGGGACTTTCCTCATGTTTGGAATGTAGTGATAAACAATACAATACATTCCCAAGTCCCACTACCTGGATTAACCAATACAACTGTTTCTTCTCAGAAGCTGCCTGACACTCTGTGCCCGCCTCTCCTGCATTTTGCCGTGAGGCTCCCATACCCCTCCCGGTTGCCTTGATGCCACTGGTGTAGGGCACCTGGGCAGATCAAAGGCCCTGCCTCAGGGTGATGCTCAGTGGCTGACCAGCTGCCCCAGGGCATCTCATCCTTGTCCTCCCCTCCTATGACCCACAGGTGGTGAATTAGAAACTAAGACCCCTCTCTCATCCCCAGGCTATTCTTTGTAAGAGTTTACAGTGAACATTGAGGGCTTCCCTGCTGGTCCAGTGGTTAAGAATCTGCCTGCCAATACAAGGGACAGGGTTCAGTTCCTGGCCGGGGAAGATCCCACATGCTGCAGAGCAACTAACTGTGTGCTGCAACTATGGAGCCTGTGCTCCAGAGCCGGTGCTCCCCAGCAAGAGAAGCCACAGCAATGAGAAGCCGTCACGCCATGACCGGACAGCAGCCCCCATTCACCGCAACTAGAGAAAGCCGGCATGCTGCAACAAAGACCCAGTGTAGTAAAAATTAAGTTTTAAATAAATAAATCAATAAAGTAAACATTGAGCAAAGCTGCTTAAGTATTGGGTTGGCCAGAAGTTCATTTGGGTTGTTCCACACGGTGTTTTGAAAACCCAAATGGACTTTTTGGCCACCCAGCATCAGCCAATGAGGGTTACCATTGCAATGCGCCCTCCTTAAGTTATCTGGAGAGATACCAACCAGGACCCGGTCTTTGACACTTGTCCATATGCATCCCAGACTCCAGGGGAGCATGCGTACACAGACTGAAACAGCCAGACTCCCATGAGGACCAAAGAGAAACACCTTGAC
This sequence comes from Tragulus kanchil, assembly GCA_022376925.1. Lineage (NCBI taxonomy): Eukaryota > Metazoa > Chordata > Mammalia > Artiodactyla > Tragulidae > Tragulus > Tragulus kanchil. The sequence continues at coordinate 25,432,813 of JAIOJX010000032.1, forward strand.
CACCATTCAAACATATATACATATATATATGTGTGTATATATATTTTTTCCATTCAAACATATTGTTTGAAGCAAATTTATTGGGACATGTGAAGCCAAAAATTTTTTACACATTTTTCTTCTGAGTATGCTTTTTTCTTTTTTAACTTATTTATTTATTTTGTATTTATTTATTATATTTGACTGTGCCAGGTCTTAGTTGTGGCATGCAGGATCTTCAGTCATGGTATGTGGGATCTAGTTCCCTGACTAGGGATTGAACTCAGGCCCCTTGCACTGGGAACATGAAGTTTTAGACTGTGGACTGCCAGAGAACTCTCAAATTTATTTATTTTTGATTGGAGGATAATTGCTTTACAGTGTTGTGTTGATTTCTGCCCATGCATGGATTCTTCATTGGATGGATTGAGTTTGCCAAGCTGCCCAGGGCTCTCATCCTTGTCCTCCCTCCTGACCCACAGGTGGTGAATTAGAAACTAAGACCCCTCTCTCATCCCCAGGCTATTCTTTGTAAGAGTTTACAGTGAACATTGAGGGCTTCCCTGCTGGTCCAGTGGTTAAGAATCTGCCTGCCAATACAAGGGACAGGGTTCAGTTCCTGGCCGGGGAAGATCCCACATGCTGCAGAGCAACTAACTGTGTGCTGCAACTATGGAGCCTGTGCTCCAGAGCCGGTGCTCCCCAGCAAGAGAAGCCACAGCAATGAGAAGCCGTCACGCCATGACCGGACAGCAGCCCCCATTCACCGCAACTAGAGAAAGCCGGCATGCTGCAACAAAGACCCAGTGTAGTAAAAATTAAGTTTTAAATAAATAAATCAATAAAGTAAACATTGAGCAAAGCTGCCAAGTATTGGGTTGGCCAAGAAGTTCATTTGGGTTGTTCCACACGGTGTTTTGAAAACCCAAATGGACTTTTTGGCCACCCAGCATCAGCCAATGAGGGTTACCATTGCAATGCGCCCTCCTTAAGTTATCTGGAGAGATACCAACCAGGACCCGGTCTTTGACACTTGTCCATATGCATCCCAGACTCCAGGGGAGCATGCGTACACAGACTGAAACAGCCAGACTCCCATGAGGACCAAAGAGAAACACCTTGACCACCATTCAAACATATATACATATATATATGTGTGTATATATATTTTTTCCATTCAAACATATTGTTTGAAGCAAATTTATTGGGACATGTGAAGCCAAAAATTTTTTACACATTTTTCTTCTGAGTATGCTTTTTTCTTTTTTAACTTATTTATTTATTTTGTATTTATTTATTATATTTGACTGTGCCAGGTCTTAGTTGTGGCATGCAGGATCTTCAGTCATGGTATGTGGGATCTAGTTCCCTGACTAGGGATTGAACTCAGGCCCCTTGCACTGGGAACATGAAGTTTTAGACTGTGGACTGCCAGAGAACTCTCAAATTTATTTATTTTTGATTGGAGGATAATTGCTTTACAGTGTTGTGTTGATTTCTGCCATCTATCAACATGAATCAGCTAGATGTAGACATGTTGCCTCCCTCTTGAGCCTTCCTCCCACCTCCCACCCCATCCCACCTTCTAGGTTGTCACAGAGCATTGGATTGGAGCTTTGCTTTAAGTAATCTCATAAATATACTCTAAATGAGAAGAGGTTAATAATATTCAACTATAACATCAAGATGTAACAAAAAGGCAAGTAGAAATGGTATGGATGAGAAACAGAAAAGTAAAAATGAAGACCACTTCCTGAAGAGAGAAAATCATGAAACAGAGCTGCTGTGTATGAAAACCCTAGAAGGCACAAGGAGGGAAAAAGCCAAGAGAGATGAGGGTAAAACTAGGAGAGGTGAGAGGTGGATAAGAGGTGAACCTGGGGCTTTCCTGGTGGTCCAGTGGGTAAGGAGTCGGTCTGGCAGTGCAAGGGGCACTGGTTCGATCCCTGGCCCGGGAGGATCCCATGTGCTGCAGAGCGTCTGGACCAGTGTGTCCAATTATGAGCCAGTGCTGTGGAGCACATGCACCCAGAGCCGGTGCGCTGCAGTGAGAGAGGCCACTGTGATGTGAGGCCCACACAGGCCAAAGAATAAAAGATGGATGAAAATAAATGGGTAGAAGGCCAGTTGAAAGAGGCCAAAATTAAAAAAAAAAGAAAAAAAAAGGACGAAAGAGATGAACCTAAAGCAGAAACAATGTATTTGAAGAAATAATAAAAATACACTCATCAGAATTAAAGATGAACGATCTCAGAGCAAAAGGCTCATGAGTGACAGGGTTGAGGAAGACAAGGTGAATCCTCAGGTGGACACACAGTGACATGTGAGAATGCCAAAGGAAAAGAGGAAATTCCAAATGCCTCCAAAGAAGAACAAATCTTCCCTCGATCAGACTGAAATTAGCTTTCACGATAGCGACATTGCATGCAAAAGAAGATGAGGTCATATTTCTAAAATAGAAAAGGCAAAAACAAAACAACCCCTGAATTTAGACACGAATGCTTAGCTAAATTATAAACATGAAATCCCTCTGAAAATCTCAGACATGCGAGACCACAGCAGAGGAGAAGAGAGCTACCCCTCAGAGATGGCTGTAGTATGTATGAGAACTGATGTTTATGGCTGTCTAAAAATCTAAGGCAAGGACCTCCCAGGTGGTACAGTGGCTAAAGCTCCCAGCTTCCATGGTTGGGGCCGTGGGTTCAGTCCCTGGCCGAGAAGCTGAGACCCCACATGCTTCACAGCCAGGAAAGCAGAATGTAAAACACAAACAATGTTGTGACAAACCCAATAAAGACTTTAAAAATGGTGCACATAAAAAGAAAATACTTAAATAAATAAATGTGGCCAATTAAATGGGAAAGACTCTTTGATTAGATAAACAGATAAAATCCAATAGTATGTTTTGAGATATACCTAAAATGACACAGGAATGTTCAAAAGCAAAAGATGAAGACTTGCCAGGAAAACAAACAAATCAAATTAAACAATCAAATTAAATCAATTATCACAGAAGCAATTCCCTAACAAAACAGAATTCAAAGCCAATTATAAGCATGATTATTGTTGTAAGAACCTGCTTGACCAAACTCAAAAGCAGTGCTCCGCTGAATGATAGTTCCAAGAACAAGTTTGAGGAGAACCTGTTTCTCCAACTCTGGTCCTATCTTTAAATGTAACAGACTGTAGTTAGAACCTCCCTGTAGCGCTCAGTCACTCGGGTCATGTCCAACTCCTGTGACCCCCTGGACTGTAGCCCGCCAGGCTCCTCCGTCCATGGGATTCTCCAGGCAAGAATACTGGAGTGGGTTGCCATTCCCTTCTCCAGGGAGAAACAGATAATCCTCAGAGCAAAAGGCTGACATGGAAGACAAGGTGAATCCTCAGGTGGACACACAGTGACATGTGAGAATGCCAAAGGAAAAGAGGAAATTCCAAATGCCTCCAAAGAAGAACAAATCTTCCCTCGATCAGACTGAAATTAGCTTTCACGATAGCGACATTGCATGCAAAAGAAGATGAGGTCATATTTCTAAAATAGAAAAGGCAAAAACAAAACAACCCCTGAATTTAGACACGAATGCTTAGCTAAATTATAAACATGAAATCCCTCTGAAAATCTCAGACATGCGAGACCACAGCAGAGGAGAAGAGAGCTACCCCTCAGAGATGGCTGTAGTATGTATGAGAACTGATGTTTATGGCTGTCTAAAAATCTAAGGCAAGGACCTCCCAGGTGGTACAGTGGCTAAAGCTCCCAGCTTCCATGGTTGGGGCCGTGGGTTCAGTCCCTGGCCGAGAAGCTGAGACCCCACATGCTTCACAGCCAGGAAAGCAGAATGTAAAACACAAACAATGTTGTGACAAACCCAATAAAGACTTTAAAAATGGTGCACATAAAAAGAAAATACTTAAATAAATAAATGTGGCCAATTAAATGGGAAAGACTCTTTGATTAGATAAACAGATAAAATCCAATAGTATGTTTTGAGATATACCTAAAATGACACAGGAATGTTCAAAAGCAAAAGATGAAGACTTGCCAGGAAAACAAACAAATCAAATTAAACAATCAAATTAAATCAATTATCACAGAAGCAATTCCCTAACAAAACAGAATTCAAAGCCAATTATAAGCATGATTATTGTTGTAAGAACCTGCTTGACCAAACTCAAAAGCAGTGCTCCGCTGAATGATAGTTCCAAGAACAAGTTTGAGGAGAACCTGTTTCTCCAACTCTGGTCCTATCTTTAAATGTAACAGACTGTAGTTAGAACCTCCCTGTAGCGCTCAGTCACTCGGGTCATGTCCAACTCCTGTGACCCCCTGGACTGTAGCCCGCCAGGCTCCTCCGTCCATGGGATTCTCCAGGCAAGAATACTGGAGTGGGTTGCCATTCCCTTCTCCAGGGGATTTTCCTGACCCAGGGACCTGGGGCTTCTGCATTGGCAGACAGGTTCTTTACTCCTGAGCACTTGGGGAGCCCTCCTGGAAGTACCCCCAGCTCGCTGTGAAACTTAGGGGTTGTACAGGTTGGAACTATGGGGTTATGTGGCAAGCCACCATCTTTAGCTCATGGTAACTCTAGCATAAGCCTTTTTACACCCTCAGAACTACTGAGCCATCGTGTCCTAAAATTCTGTAATCTGACACAATGTAACCCTATTTCCCTTCTGCTGGTTTGTTTGTGTTTTTCAGTCCAGCATTTATCCTAGGATTCCCCTGGTGGTTCCATGGAAAAGAACCTACCTGCCATGCAGGAGATGAGGGTTTGACCCCTGGGTTGGGAAGCTTCCCTGAAGGAAGACATAGCCCACTCCAGTATTCTTACCTGGAGAATCCCATGGACAGAGGAGCCTGGCAGGCTGTGTGTCGTCTATGGGGTTGTAGAAGAGTCAGGCGCGACTTCACAGCTGAACAACAAACTTGGCCCTAGGAGAAAATCGACTGCACTGTGGCTTGCTTCTTTGTCAGCAGCTGCTTTTTTTTTTTTTGGCTACTTCTATTGATCTTTCATTTGTCTTTGTTCTTTGGCCTGTGTGGGCCTCCCATCGCAGTGGCCTCTCTCCTCGCAGAGCACCGGCTCTGGGCGCATGCACTCCAGAGCTCCGGCTCGGTAATTGGATACATCGGTCCAGCTGCTCCGCGGCACGTGGGATCTTCCCAGGCCAGGGTTCGAACTGGCACCCCTTGCACTGCAAGGCGGTGTCCTTACCCACTGGACCACTGCTTTTATTTTTATTTATTTATTTTGAATTATTTTAAAATCTTTATTGAACTTGTTACAATATTGCTTCTTTTTATGTTTGGTTTTTTTTGACCAAGAGGCATGTGGAATCTTAGTTCCCCAACCAGGCATTGAACCCACAACCCCTGCATTGGAAGGTGAAGTCTTCGCCACTGGCTGGCTGGGAGAGCTGCAGGGTCTGCTTCTTCCACCCTGTGGAGAGATCATCTAAGGACCTGATGAGACCACTGGCCTCACTCGGAGGCTTGTTTCCGACTTTTGATAGGACACAGGAAACATGTTACAGCTCAGCTAACTTTACTCAATATGGACACCCAGTTCCCGATGCTCACATAACCCTATGCGTGAAACTACCCTGAGCCTGAGCATTTGGGGGAAAGCACACCCGAAGGACCATAGAACATTTTCAAATGAAGTGAAACAGAGTGAGCCTCAGGTAGCTTTTCCTTCACATGTGGTTGGCCCTGAAAACAGTCTGGTTCATTCATATGCATTCACCTAAGCTGCAAGAAGCCAGAGGAGCATCCCGCGAAGCCTGTGGGGTTGGGTGTGACTGTGGCAACTCCACGGCAGCCTCAGGCACACCCTTCACAGAAATCACAGCTGGAGAGCAATCCTTCTAAACCAGTGACCCTAGGGACCTTCCCTGGGAGTCCAGTGGCTGGGGCTCTGCACTCCCATGCCCGGGGGCCTGGGTTCTATCTCTGGTCAGGGAACTGGATCCCACATGCCACAGTGAAGGCTGAAGATCCCACGTGCTCCAACTAAGACCCAGTACAGACGAAGGATTGAAAAACAACAACAACAACAACAAAGAAAAGCTAAAGACTGGGAAAAATATTTTTTAAAAAATAATTATGTTGGACTTCTGATGTAAAAGGAAGGTCTTCTCCCCTCCCAACCTGACCCCTGAGCCCCTGAGATCATCCCAAGCAATAAGAGTAAATAGAGTTTCAACCACTGAAACCAGGGAAAGGGCTCAGTCCCAGGTCACTGACCATGAGGACTTGCTGTCAGGTGCAATGATGCATGCGCCAGAGGGAGGGCGACACCTACAGCAGCTCCAGAGGGCTCCTGTGTGTGTGTGTGTGTTTGCGCTCAGGTGCTTCACTCGTCTCTGACTCTTTGTGACTCTATGGACTGTGACCCGCCAGGCTCCTCTGTCCATGGGACTCTCCAGGCAAGAATACTGGAGTGGGGGCTTCCCTGGTGGTCCAGTGGGTAAGGACACCGCCTTGTAGTGCAAGGGGCGCCGGTTCGATCCCTGGCCTGGGAAGATCCCACATGCCGCGGAGCGGCTGGACTGATGTGTCCAATTACTGAGCCGGAGCTCTGGAGCGCATGCGCCCAGAGCCGGTGCTCTGCAACGACAGAGGCCACTGCGATGGGAGGCCCACATGGGTGAAAGAACAAAGATGGATGAAAATAGATAAATGAAAGACCAATAGAAGTGGTCCGCCTGCCCCCATCCCTCCCCACCCCCAAAAAAATAAATTAATAAATAAATAAATCTGATTTTAAAAAAAGAAGAATACTGGAGTGGGCTGCCATTCCCTCCTCCAGGGCAACTTCCCCACCCAGGGATCGAACCCATGCCTGAGCTTGGGCTTTTCTGAAAGAAGGGGGTACTATACGGAAGAGTCCGGCAGCAGAACTTGGAATGGGGTGTCTCAGAGCTGCGCAGGGGGGCAGGGGCATCTCCTGCTCTCTGCCCCATCTCAGTGTGGCAGGAGAAGGGGTGAGGGGAAGTTTGAGAGACAGGGGTCCGGAGATGTGGCAAGTGGAGGCGGGGCAAGGAGACTATCTGCTTGGCATCCTGATGGCCCCAGATCTCACCCCAACGGGCCTGCGGCTGGCACGGTGTTGCTAAAAACTGCCATCTCCTGGAGCACCTTGAAGGCGGCTGAGCAGAAGCCTGTCCCCAGCGTGCGCCCGGGAGAACTGGTGGAGAAGCATCTGGAGACATCTGGCTCCAAGCCCCCCACTGTCCCGCCTTCTGCAGACCAGTGACCTGGAGCAGGAGTGGAGGGGTGAGACAGGACCAGAAATAACAAAGAGGAGCGTACACTTCAGGAGCTTCTCTTCAGGAGGCAGACTCCTGCCAACACGCTTCCCCCTTATCTTTATTTTTTGTGTGTGTAAGGTTTTTTTGTTAATTTTTGCAGGAGTATACTTGGTTTACAGTGTGCCATATTTTCTGCTGCACAGCAAAGCGAATCAACCATATATGTACATGTGTCCCCTCTGTTTTGGACTTCCTTCCCACTCAGGTCACCCCAGAGCCTTAGTGAGTCCTGTACAGCAGGTTCTCATTAGCTATCTATTTTATACATAGTATCAATAGTGTATATAACCCACGCAAACATTTGTTCTCCGCATCTCTGTTTCTGTTTTGCAAATTAGATCATCTGGAACTGTTTTTCTAGCTTCCACATCTATGCTTTGTTTGTCTCTTTCTGACTAACTTCCCTCCTTATCCTTACAAAAGCATCAAGACTTCAGAAAAGGGTTACAAAGGATCATAGAAGAGGTCATAAAACAGCAGGAGAGATGAAAAAGAACTGTCACATCTCAGGAAAGATGTAGGAAAAGAAAAAAAGACATAGTAGAAACGATCGTCAGTTTGAAGGTGCCATAAAGAGAAGGATGCAGCTGAAGTCACAGGGACTCTAAAGAAAGGTGTGAAAAAACTGTCCAGAAAAAATGGAAGAAGAACAAAGAGTCACAAGCTATCAGGAAAAATCTGAGGGAACTTTACAACAAAGGGTATCCATCATGCCGATAATGGGTGTCCCTGAAGAAGAAAACAGAACCTCCACTAGAAATCTAACGACTGAAAAAACAGAACGCTTTAATAAACAGTAAAGGAAGACACAATCCCCAGTTTAAAAGAGAAAGATTGAAGCGGAGTGATCAACACAGACATGTCCCAGTGAAGTTACTGAGCTTCCCCGCAAAAGATGAAGAAAACGTCAGCATCTATGTTCCATTAAAAACAAAGGGAGGGGCTTCCCTGGTGGTCCAATGGGTAAGGACACTGCCTGGCAGGGCAAGGGGTCCCGGTTCGATCCCTGGTCTGGGAAGATCCCACGTGCTGTGGAGTGGCTGCACTGATGTGTCCAATTACCGAGCCAGAGCTCTGGAGCTCATGCGCCCAGAGCTGGCGCTCTGCGACAACAGAGGCCACCGCGATGGGAGGCCCACAACAGGCCAAAGAACAAAGATGGATGAAAATAGACAAATGAAAGACCAATAGAAGTGGCCTGCCCGTCCCCTCCCTCCCCACGCCACTCCACCTCCCCCCCCACAAAAAAGGAAAACAAAAAACAAAGGGAAAAAGCAAGTCATTTCCAAGAAGTCACATGACCTCCCATTTTCTATGTTCCTGAAACAGGTTTGGGGGGAACCTGTTTTTCCAGCTCAGGCGGCAGTCACGGTAGGTAGAATGTCCCTGTAGTGCTCAGTTGTGTTAGACAGCAGGTTCTCATTAGCTATCTATTTTATACATAGTATCAATAGTGTATATAACCCACGCAAACATTTGTTCTCCATCTCTGTTTCTGTTTTGCAAATTAGATCATCTGGAACTGTTTTTCTAGCTTCCACATCTATGCTTTGTTTGTCTCTTTCTGACTAACTTCCCTCCTTATCCTTACAAAAGCATCAAGACTTCAGAAAAGGGTTACAAAGGATCATAGAAGAGGTCATAAAACAGCAGGAGAGATGAAAAAGAACTGTCACATCTCAGGAAAGATGTAGGAAAAGAAAAAAAGACATAGTAGAAACGATCGTCAGTTTGAAGGTGCCATAAAGAGAAGGATGCAGCTGAAGTCACAGGGACTCTAAAGAAAGGTGTGAAAAAACTGTCCAGAAAAAATGGAAGAAGAACAAAGAGTCACAAGCTATCAGGAAAAATCTGAGGGAACTTTACAACAAAGGGTATCCATCATGCCGATAATGGGTGTCCCTGAAGAAGAAAACAGAACCTCCACTAGAAATCTAACGACTGAAAAAACAGAACGCTTTAATAAACAGTAAAGGAAGACACAATCCCCAGTTTAAAAGAGAAAGATTGAAGCGGAGTGATCAACACAGACATGTCCCAGTGAAGTTACTGAGCTTCCCCGCAAAAGATGAAGAAAACGTCAGCATCTATGTTCCATTAAAAACAAAGGGAGGGGCTTCCCTGGTGGTCCAATGGGTAAGGACACTGCCTGGCAGGGCAAGGGGTCCCGGTTCGATCCCTGGTCTGGGAAGATCCCACGTGCTGTGGAGTGGCTGCACTGATGTGTCCAATTACCGAGCCAGAGCTCTGGAGCTCATGCGCCCAGAGCTGGCGCTCTGCGACAACAGAGGCCACCGCGATGGGAGGCCCACAACAGGCCAAAGAACAAAGATGGATGAAAATAGACAAATGAAAGACCAATAGAAGTGGCCTGCCCGTCCCCTCCCTCCCCACGCCACTCCACCTCCCCCCCCACAAAAAAGGAAAACAAAAAACAAAGGGAAAAAGCAAGTCATTTCCAAGAAGTCACATGACCTCCCATTTTCTATGTTCCTGAAACAGGTTTGGGGGGAACCTGTTTTTCCAGCTCAGGCGGCAGTCACGGTAGGTAGAATGTCCCTGTAGTGCTCAGTTGTGTTAGACTCTCTAACCCACTGGACAGGAGCCCACCAGCTCCTCTGTCCAGGAATTCTCCAGGCAAGAATACTGGAGTGGGTAGCCAATCCTTTCTCCAGGGGATCTTCCCACTCCCCCAGAGATGGACCCTGTGACTCCTACGTTGGCAGGCAGGCTCTTTACTCCTGAGCCACCTGGCAAGCCCTAAGCTGCACGTGCATTTTCTCACCATTCTGGAGGCTGCAAGTCTGAAATCAAGGTGTCAGCAGCATCGGTTTCTCCTGAGGCCTCTCTCTACGTCTTATAAACTGCCATGTTTTCCTTGTGTCTCCACATAGGCCTTCCCCTGTGTCTAAATTTCCTGTTCCTACAAGGACATAATCCTATTGGATTAGGGCCTACCTGCATTACCTCATTTAAGCTTAGTTGCCTCTTTAAAGGCCTTATCTCTAAATAAGAGTTTCAGTCTGAGATAGTGGAGGTTGTTGCTGGTGTTCACTTGCTCAGTCATGTCCGACGCTTTGTGACCCCATGGACGGCAGCACGCCAGGCTTCCCTCTCCTTCACCATCTCCCTGCTCAAACTCCTGTCCATTGAGTCAGTGATGCCATCCACTGTCTCATCCTCTGTCGTCCCCAGAGAGGTTCGGACATCGATATGAATTTGGGGGAGTAGATGGCATTGGTGATAAATCCGACTCTTTCATTTTTTTTATTATTATTTTTAAACCTTTATTTTACTTTTAACTTTTACAGTTTTGGTGTTTACAGATATGTATGTTCTCAGATTAGTCATATGTATATCCCCCCCTTCCCACCCCTGCCAACCATCACACAGCACCCCTGAAGCATCCCCTTTTCTCACAGAGCAATGACTAGAGCTATTTTCTTCACTTATGATAGTACAGGCCTTCATGCTACTTCCTTTACGCCTCTCACCCACTGTTCCTTCCCCACAATGTCCATATGTCCACTGTCCATGTCTGTCTTTCTGTCGCTTCACTGCATGTGCCATCATCACCATCTTACTAGATTCCATATATATGTGTTAATATACTGTATTTGTCCTTCTCTTTCTGACTGACTTCACTTTTGATGATACGTTCTAGATCCAGCCACCTCATTAGGGTTGATTCTTCTGCATTTCTCTTTACAGCTGTGTAGTATTCCATTGTATATATGTACCAGAGCTTTTGGATCCATTCGTTCGTCGATGGGCATCTAGGTTCTTTCCATGTTCTAGCTATTGTATAGAGAGCTGCAATGAACATTGGGGTACAGGTGCTTCTTTCAGTTTTGATTTCATCAGGGTATAAGCCTAAGAGTGGGATTGCTGGATCATATGGTGCTTCTATTTTTAGTTTTTTAAGAAGTCTCCAGACTGTCTTCCATAGAGGCTGTATCAATTTACACTCCCACCAGCAATGCAGGAGTGTTCTCTTCTCCGCAGCCTCTCCAGCATTTATTGTCTGTCGATTTGTGGATGATGGCCATTCTGACGGGTATGAGGTGATATCTCATTGTAGTTTTGATTTGCGTTTCTCTAATTATTAGTGAAGTTGAGCATCGTTTCATGTGTTTTTGGGCCATCTGTATGTCATCGTTGGAGAGGTGTCTGTTTAGGTCCTTTTCCCATTTTTTGATTGGGTTGTTCGTTTTTCCAGTGCTGAGTTGTCTGAGTTGCTTGTAGATTTTGGAGATTAATTCTTTGTCTGTTGTTTCATTTGCTATGATTTTCTCCCACTCTGTGGGCTGTCTGCTCAGCTTTTTTGTAATTTCTTTAGCTGTACAAAAGCTTTTAAGTTTCATTAGGTCCCACATGTTCATTTGTCTTTTTAGTTCCACTATTCTAGTAGGTGGGTCAGAGAAGATCTTGCTTTGATGTATGTCCTTGAGGGTTTTGCCTATATTATCCTCTAAGAGTTTGTTGGTTTCTGGTCTTCCATTTAGGTCTTTAATCCATTTTGAGTTGATCTTAGTGTATGGTGTCAGGGAATGTTCCAACTTCATTTTTCTGCATGTAGCTGTCCAATTTTCCCAGCACCATTTGTTGAAGAGGCTGTCTTTCTCCCATTTTATAGTTTCGCCTCCTTTGTCAAAAATAAGGTACCCGTAGGTGCGTGGGTTTATCTCTGGATTCTCAATCTTGTTCCATTGGTCTGTATTTCTGTTTTTGTGCCAGTACCATACTGTCTTGAGGACTGTTGCTTTGTAGTAGAGTCTGAAGTTGGGGAGGCTGATCCCCCCAGCTCCATTCTTCTTCCTCAGGATTGCTTTGGCTATTTGAGGTCTTTTGTGTTTCCATATGAACTGTGTTATTCGTTGGTCTAGTTCTGTGAAGAATGTTATTGGAAGTTTGATAGGGATCGCATTGAATCTATAGATGACATTTGGTAGTATGGTCATTTTCACAATATTGATTCTTCCGACCCAGGAACATGGAATATTTCTCCATCTGTTTAACTCTTCTTTAATGTCTCTCATGAGTGTCTTGTAATTTTCTGTGTACAGTTCTTTTGTTTCTTTGGGTAGGTTTATTCCTAGATATTTGATTCTTTTGGTTGCGATAGTGAAGGGGATTGCCTCTTTGATTTCGTTTTCTGATTTTTCATTGTTTGTGTATAGGAATGCCAATGATTTCTGTATATTGATTTTGTATCCTGCGACTTTGCTGAATTCGCTGATTAACTCTAGTAGTTTTGTAACCGTGTCTTTGGGATTTTCTATGTATAATATCATGTCATCTGCAAATAGAGAGAGTTTGACTTCTTCTTTTCCAATCTGGATTCCTTTGATTTCTTTCTCTTCTCTTATTGCTGTTGCTAGAACTTCCAGGACTATGTTGAATAAGAGTGGTGAAAGTGTCTTGTTGTCTTGTTCCTGTCTTGTTCCTGATCTTAGAGGGAATGCTTTCTTGTTCCTGATCTTAGAGGGAATGCTTTCAGTTTTTCACCATTGAGGATAATGCTCGCTGTGGGCTTCTCATATATGGCTTTCACTATGTTAAGATAAGTTCCTTGTATGCCCATTTTTTGAAGAGTTTTTATCATAAATGGATGCTGCACTTTGTCAAAGGCTTTTTCTGCATCCGTTGGGATGATCATGTGATTTTTGTCTCTCAATTTGTTGATATGGTGTATCACATTGATTGATTTGCGGATGTTGAAGAATCCTTGCATGCCTGGGATGAACCCAACTTGATCATGATGAATGAGCTTTTTGATGTGTTGCTGAATTGTTTGCTAGGATTTTGTTGAGGATTTTGGCATCTAGATTCATCAGTGAAATTGGCCTATAATTTTCTTTTTTTGTGATGTCTTTGCCTGGCTTTGGTATCAGGGTGATGGTGGCCTCGTAGAATGTGTTTGGAAGTGTTCCTTCCTGGGCAATTTTTTGGAAGAGTTTTAGAAGGACAGGCACTAACTCTTCTTTAAATGTTTGGTAGAATTCAGCTGTGAAGCCATCTGACCCTGGGCTTTTATTTTTGGGTAGATTTTTAATCACAAATTTGATTTCTGAGCTTGTGATTGGGTTGTTCAAAGTTTCTGTTTCTTCCTGGCTCAGTCTTGGGAGATTAACCTTCTCCAAGAAATTGTCCATTTCTTCCAGGTTGTCCAGTTTGTTGCCATAGAGTTGTTCATAATAGTCTCTTAGAATCCTTTGGATTTCTGCATTATCTGTTGTAATCTCTCCTTTTTCATTTTTGATTTTGGTGATCTGGTTCTTCTCTTTTTCTTGATGAGTCTGGCCAGTGGTGTGTCGATTTTATTGACTTTTTCAAAGAACCAGCTTTTCGTTTTATTTATCTTTACTATTGTTTCTTTTGTTTCTTTTTCATTTATTTCTGCTCTGATCTTTATGATTTCCCTTCTTCTGCTGGCTTTGGGGTGTTTTTGTTCTTCTTTCTCCAGTTGTTTTAAGCATAAGGTAAGGTCATCTGTTTGAGATTTTCCTAGTTTCTTGAGGTGGGATTGAATTGCTATAAACTTCCCTCTTAGAACTGCTTTTGCAGTATCCCATAGGTTTTGCACTGTCATGTGTTCATTGTCATTTTCTTCTAGGAATTTTTAATTTCTCCTTTGATTTCCTCAATGATCAGTTGGTTTTTTAGGTATGTGTTGTTTAATCTCCATGTGTTTGTGTTTTTAGCGGTTTTTTTCCTGTAGTTGATCTCTAGTCTCACTGCATTGTGGTCCGAGAAGATGGTTGATAGAATTTCAGTTTTCTTGAATTGACTGAGGATTGATTTTTGGCCCAAGATGTGGTCTATCCTGGAGAATATTCCGTGAGCACTTGAGAAGAAAGTGTATTCTTCTGCTTTTGGATGGAATGTCCTAAAGATATCAATGAGGTCCATTTCTTCTAGTGTGGCATTTAAGGCTTGTGTTTCTTTATTAATTTTCTGTTTGGATGATCTGTCCATTGGTGTGAGAGGAGTGTTAAAGTCTCCTACTATGATTGTGTTGCTGTCAATGTCTTCTTTTATGTCTGAAAGTGTTTGTCTTATGTATTGGGGTGCTCCTGCATTGGGAGCATAGATATTTATGATTGCTATGTCTTCTTCTTGGATGGATCCCTTAATCATGATGTAGTGACCTGCCTTGTCTCTTAGAATCTTCTTTACTTTAAAATCTATTTTGTCTGATATGAGGATTGCTACTCCAGCTTTCTTTTGATTTCCATTTGCATGGAATATCTTTTTCCAGCCTCTCACTTTCAGTCTATGAGTGTCTCTAGGTCTGAAATGAGTTTCCTGGAGGCAGCATATGTATGGGTCGTGTTTTTGGATCCATTCAGCCACTCTGTGTCTTTTGGTTGGGGCATTTAGTCCATTGGCATTCAAAGTAATTATTGATACAAATGATCCTATTGTCATCTTCTTAGATGTTATGATGGGTTTGTTTCGTGGATCTTCTCCTTTTATACTTGTTTTCTATATAAATCCCTTTAACACTTGTTGTAAGGCTGGTTTGGTGTGACTAAATTCTTTTAATTTTTGCTTGTCTGTAAAGCTTTTGATTTCTCCATCAATTTTGAATGAGATCCTTGCAGGGTAGAGGATTCTTGGTTACAGATTATTCTCTTTCAGCCGTTTAAATGTGTCCTGCCATTCCCTTCTGGCCAGCAGAGTTTCTGTTGAAAGATCAGCTGTTAAACGGATGGGCTTTCCCTTGTATGTCACTAGTTGCTTTTCCCTTGCTGCTTTGAGAATTCTATCTTTGTGTTTAATTTGTGTTAACTTCATTAATATGTGTCTTGGTGTGTTTCTTCTCGGATTGATTCTGTATGGTACTCTTTGTGCTTCTTGGACTTGATTGACTATTTCTTTTCCCATGCTGGGGAAATTTTCAACTATAATCTCTTTAGAAATTTTCTCATAGCCTTTCTTTTTTTCTTCTTCTTCTGGAACCCCTATAATTCGAACATTGGTGCATTTGATATTATCCCAGAGGTCTCTGAGGCTGTCCTCTGCTCTTTTCATTCTTTGAGCTAGAGTCTGTTTTTCAGCAGTTACTTCCACCATTTTATCTTCCAGCTCACTTATCCGGTCTTCTGTCTCAGATACTCTGCTCTTGATTCCTTCTACAGTGTTTTTCAGTTCAGCAATTGAGTTGTTTGTCTCTGTTACTTTTTTGGCAAGTTCTTGTATTTCTTTATTCAGTGTGTTAGTTGTATCTTGCAATTTCTCTGAAATTCTGTTTTCAGTGTCTTTGATCATCTTTACTTTAAAATCTATTTTGTCTGATATGAGGATTGCTACTCCAGCTTTCTTTTGATTTCCATTTGCATGGAATATCTTTTTCCAGCCTCTCACTTTCAGTCTATGAGTGTCTCTAGGTCTGAAATGAGTTTCCTGGAGGCAGCATATGTATGGGTCGTGTGTTTGGATCCATTCAGCCACTCTGTGTCTTTTGGTTGGGGCATTTAGTCCATTGGCATTCAAAGTAATTATTGATACAAATGATCCTATTGTCATCTTCTTAGATGTTATGATGGGTTTGTTTCGTGGATCTTCTCCTTTTATACTTGTTTTCTATATAAATCCCTTTAACACTTGTTGTAAGGCTGGTTTGGTGTGACTAAATTCTTTTAATTTTTGCTTGTCTGTAAAGCTTTTGATTTCTCCATCAATTTTGAATGAGATCCTTGCAGGGTAGAGGATTCTTGGTTACAGATTATTCTCTTTCAGCCGTTTAAATGTGTCCTGCCATTCCCTTCTGGCCAGCAGAGTTTCTGTTGAAAGATCAGCTGTTAAACGGATGGGCTTTCCCTTGTATGTCACTAGTTGCTTTTCCCTTGCTGCTTTGAGAATTCTATCTTTGTGTTTAATTTGTGTTAACTTCATTAATATGTGTCTTGGTGTGTTTCTTCTCGGATTGATTCTGTATGGTACTCTTTGTGCTTCTTGGACTTGATTGACTATTTCTTTTCCCATGCTGGGGAAATTTTCAACTATAATCTCTTTAGAAATTTTCTCATAGCCTTTCTTTTTTTCTTCTTCTTCTGGAACCCCTATAATTCGAACATTGGTGCATTTGATATTATCCCAGAGGTCTCTGAGGCTGTCCTCTGCTCTTTTCATTCTTTGAGCTAGAGTCTGTTTTTCAGCAGTTACTTCCACCATTTTATCTTCCAGCTCACTTATCCGGTCTTCTGTCTCAGATACTCTGCTCTTGATTCCTTCTACAGTGTTTTTCAGTTCAGCAATTGAGTTGTTTGTCTCTGTTACTTTTTTGGCAAGTTCTTGTATTTCTTTATTCAGTGTGTTAGTTGTATCTTGCAATTTCTCTGAAATTCTGTTTTCAGTGTCTTTGATCATCTTTACTATCATTCTTCTGAAATCACTTTCAGAAAGTTTGTCCAAATTCTCTTCATTAATTTGATCTTGTGTGTTTGTGGATTGTTCCTTCACTTGTGTGGTATTTCTCTGCCGTTTCATTGTTATTATTAATTTTTTAAAACTGACTCTGTTTGGGATTTCCTTTTCCCAGACTTTGAGTTACGTCTGTTGGTGTTTGTTGTTTGGATGGGGCTTCTTATTCTGGGTGATGCTGGTGATTGGGTGATGTCAGGACTTGCATACAAGTGATTACCTTTGTTGGCGTTCTCACTTGTATACTGCTCTTTAGTGTTAGGCGTTCTCTAGTATTGTAGAGTTTTGGAGTCAGTGCTCCCTCCTTAAAACCCCGGGGCTTGTTGCCTGACCAGAGAATGAAGATTTCACCGCTGGTTTGTTATGGCATTAAATGATATTAAAACATATATATGCAAATGAGAAACAGAAGGTATACCTTTGACAAATGGCAATTTAAAAATTATGCAAGTACTATCTAGCGTATTGAATTATACACATAATACAGCTATAACATATACAGCTATAACATAACCCAAGCATTCCAATCAAAAACACAGTACAATACGTTAGCACGGCGAATAGAGAAATCCAAGAATGATATCCACCAGTTAATAAGCAAACTAAGTAGAACACCAATTGGAGAATAATGCTAGAGCAGGATCCCTTTTGGGGATAAGGCAATGAGGACAGAACAGACTAAGAAATATGGTGGGGAAAGGGAAAAAGAGAAAGGGAGGATAGAAGAGAAATATAGAATAATATTGCAAAGTTAAATATAGGGAGATAAAGATTTGTATGTATTAGAATTTAGTGCTCTAGAAAAGGAGCTTCAGAGAAAGCAAAGAATTATAGAGGGAGTAGTAGTACAAATGAAAAATTATTAAAAATTAAAAGATCTAATTTTATAGAAAAATATAGAAAAACAAAGCAAAAATAATAAAAACAAACAAAACCCCCACAGAACCTTAAAAGGCCAATGGGGAGCCAGAAGTTTATACCAAAATAAAATGTGTGGTTTAAAAGGAAAAAGAAAAAAAAAATTATGTAAACTTGAATATATTCAGTCTTACTGATAAGATTAGTAGCTTCAATAGAATTCAGTGAAGGAAATGAACACACCCACTCTCTCTCTCACACACACACACACCCCCAAAAAAAGAAAAAAAAGAAAATAAAAAAAGCGGTGGGTGCACTGAGTGGGTTTGGAAAAAAGAGAAAAAAAAAAAAATTGAAACAAAGTAATACAATACAAAAAATGAAAATTTAAAGTCCAGCAGTTAACTCCAGCTTCAGACAAAACGTGAAAATAGTGTTTGCGTTCTTCTGTCTCTTGCTGACTATTCAGGAATTATCAGTCTTTTTCTTGCCTCTGGCAGTGGTTGGATCTGAAGACCTCTTTGACTGCTTGTTTATTTTGGCCTATTCCAAAAACTTGTATACTGCTCTTTAGTGTTAGGCGTTCTCTAGTATTGTAGAGTTTTGGAGTCAGTGCTCCCTCCTTAAAACCCCGGGGCTTGTTGCCTGACCAGAGAATGAAGATTTCACCGCTGGTTTGTTATGGCATTAAATGATATTAAAACATATATATGCAAATGAGAAACAGAAGGTATACCTTTGACAAATGGCAATTTAAAAATTATGCAAGTACTATCTAGCGTATTGAATTATACACATAATACAGCTATAACATATACAGCTATAACATAACCCAAGCATTCCAATCAAAAACACAGTACAATACGTTAGCACGGCGAATAGAGAAATCCAAGAATGATATCCACCAGTTAATAAGCAAACTAAGTAGAACACCAATTGGAGAATAATGCTAGAGCAGGATCCCTTTTGGGGATAAGGCAATGAGGACAGAACAGACTAAGAAATATGGTGGGGAAAGGGAAAAAGAGAAAGGGAGGATAGAAGAGAAATATAGAATAATATTGCAAAGTTAAATATAGGGAGATAAAGATTTGTATGTATTAGAATTTAGTGCTCTAGAAAAGGAGCTTCAGAGAAAGCAAAGAATTATAGAGGGAGTAGTAGTACAAATGAAAAATTATTAAAAATTAAAAGATCTAATTTTATAGAAAAATATAGAAAAACAAAGCAAAAATAATAAAAACAAACAAAACCCCCACAGAACCTTAAAAGGCCAATGGGGAGCCAGAAGTTTATACCAAAATAAAATGTGTGGTTTAAAAGGAAAAAGAAAAAAAATTATGTAATCTTGAATATATTCAGTCTTACTGATAAGATTAGTAGCTTCAATAGAATTCAGTGAAGGAAATGAACACACCCACTCTCTCTCTCACACACACACACCCCCAAAAAAAGAAAAAAAAAAAGCGGTGGGTGCACTGAGTGGGTTTGGAAAAAAGAGAAAAAAAAAATAATTGAAACAAAGTAATACAATACAAAAAATGAAAATTTAAAGTCCAGCAGTTAACTCCAGCTTCAGACAAAACGTGAAAATAGTGTTTGCGTTCTTCTGTCTCTTGCTGACTATTCAGGAATTATCAGTCTTTTTCTTGCCTCTGGCAGTGGTTGGATCTGAAGACCTCTTTGACTGCTTGTTTATTTTGGCCTATTCCAGAATTAAAAGGCCCACCCAGGCTGGCCCTGGGAGTTGCTTAATCCAAATCCCTTTTCTTGCTGGGTGGAGCTAAATTCCCTCCCTGTAGCTTGACCAGCAGCCAAACTACAGTAGGGAAAATGGCGTCTGTCTCACAGAGGATCCATTCCCACACGCTCCATGGGAAGCACTTCCACAGTGCCCCCGACCCTGCTGCAGGCCACCGTCGTCCCCCGCCACCGCGGGAGACGTCAGGTTACTCAGAGGTGAGTCTGGCTCAGTCACATGCAGGATCGCTATTCCTCTCTCCCGGATCACAGTGCGCAGAGACTTTCCAGTCCTCCTCGGTGGCTCTGTGATCGGGTTAATGGTAACCTCCTCCAAAGGAAACTGAGTGCCGCCCTTCCGAGGCCTGCTCAAGGGCACTTCTAGCTCAACGGGGCACCTGGACCCTCCAAAGCAGGTCTGGCTCAGTCCCTTGTGGGTGTCAGTGCTCCTCTCCCGGGTTTTGATCTGCAACAGGCTTTGCGCCTTTGGCCCGCCCAGCCTCTCCGGCGGGTATGAGGTTTGACTTTTAAAAGTGCGATTGCGCCCCTCCTACCGTCTTGATGCGGCTTCTCCTTTGTTCTTCGATGTGGGGTGTCCTCTCTGTGATCAGATCCAACCTCCTTTCGTCGATGATTTCCCAGGAACTCGTCGCAATTCAGGCGATTTTGCAGGAGAGATGAGTGCACGTCCTTCTACGCCGCCATCTTAGCTCCACCCCAATCCGACTCTTAATTTATGCTGCTTAAAAACATTAAATTGTGCTCTTTTCAGAACCACCATTTTGTCAAGATTGGGTGTGTTTTGTAGGTACTTCCCCCCCCAGCTTCTGTGATGAGATGTTGATGGTACTCCAGCCCCATTAGGAACACACCCAGGAGGTACCTGGGGTGCAGAGCAGTTTGGTGGCAATTGCGCCCTGACTCGGCCATCTGGGAGCTGTCCAAGGGCAAGCACATCACGCGGTCGCTCTCCCACCCCTGAGCCTCCATGCTCTCCTTTGTGATGCAGGGTGATATTAAGGGATGTTGGTAAGCATTAGGATTTGTTAATTCTGGGTGGCACATCTGTGTGTGGGGGGGGGAAGGGGATGTTCTATTACCTTTTGCCCTTTGCTGTATTAAAATTTTTTTGAAAGCAAAATAAATACAAGGATGGTAATAGTACTTCTTTCGCCTCTTAAGGCTGTTGCAAGGTTTCAATGAGAGTGTTTGTGAACGTTCTTTGGAGAATGGAAAGCTTTGTACAAATATTAGGTTTTATAGCTAATCTGCTCCACTTGCTGTTGGTTCTGTTAACTTCCCTTTCAGAAGTCCACGTGCTCTGACAGCTTTCACCGGTGGGTGATGTTGGACGTGGTTGTGGCCACGATGTGTGAGACAGTGATGCTGCTGGCAGGGAGGGTGTGGTGGGTGAGGAGTAAAGGCAGGCCTGTGATCCACCGCTGAGCCTCCCTACCTGCTGCCACCAGGTAGAATGCACTTTGGGCTGAGTGTCTTAATTCCACAGAAAGACTGAACTCTACAGAAATAAACTGTATGGACTGGACTTCCCAGGTGGCTCCCAGGTGGTAAAAAACCCACCTACCAATGCAGGAGACATAAGAGACACTGGTTCGATCCCTGGGTCAAGAAGATCCCCTGGAAGAGGAAATGGCAACCCACTTCAGTATTCTTGGCTGGAGAATACCCCTGGACAGAGAAGCCTGGCGGGCTGCAGTCCGTGGGGTCGGAAAGAGTCAGACACAACTGAAGTGACCTAGCATGCATGCATATAGTGATAGGGACAGAGTAGAATAGGTAGGTGGTTGTAGAGTCCTAGTAGGGGACGGTAGGTAGAAGGGAGACACCTGAGAAAGGTTGGGAGGCCAGTGAGTTGATGAGAACTCAGGAGAGCTGCTCCTTGTTCAGTAAAGCAGGCTTGACTGGGTATAAACAGCTGATGAAGGAGGAGCTGGTGAAGAAGCAACCAATGATATATGTCCTGCATCTGCGTCTACTTGAGGAGGGCGGTCTTCTACCATCCTATATATGTGGCTGCCCACTCAATTGAGAGAGAGCAGAGCTTTCCTGCCTGCCTGCTCGCACCTGTTACAAGTACCCTATCCTAGTAAATCCTCTTCTTATCTATCACTGTGCTTTTCGCTGAATTCTTTCTGCGTTGAGGCAGGAAGAACCTGAACCTCGGTGGGTCCAGACATTGGGTGAGTGCTGGATTAAGTCCCGGTCGCGTGGGTTCAAGTCCCAGACAGGGTTTTGCCTGGAATTCAGGCTCCAGCCATGTGGGTTCAAGTCCCAAGCAGGGTTCGATCATGTCTGGGCCCTGGGTTTAACTCTCAAATCGCAGTAAAATCCTTTCAATAGCTCCCACTCTTCCTAGTAAACTCTGGTTAAAGCACTGTATTGAGCACTGGAATTTTTCCCCCCTGTACTTTGTATTTCATCTTTCTTAGAACTGCAGCAATATGAGGGATGACCACAAGAGGGCAATAGAGAAACATCAATAAAGTTTACTCTTTTAGGGTGACAGTGTCCCTACCTGCTGCCACCAGGTAGAATGCACTTTGGGCTGAGTGTCTTAATTCCACAGAAAGACTGAACTCTACAGAAATAAACTGTATGGACTGGACTTCCCAGGTGGCTCCCAGGTGGTAAAAAACCCACCTACCAATGCAGGAGACATAAGAGACACTGGTTCGATCCCTGGGTCAAGAAGATCCCCTGGAAGAGGAAATGGCAACCCACTTCAGTATTCTTGGCTGGAGAATACCCCTGGACAGAGAAGCCTGGCGGGCTGCAGTCCGTGGGGTCGGAAAGAGTCAGACACAACTGAAGTGACCTAGCATGCATGCATATAGTGATAGGGACAGAGTAGAATAGGTAGGTGGTTGTAGAGTCCTAGTAGGGGACGGTAGGTAGAAGGGAGACACCTGAGAAAGGTTGGGAGGCCAGTGAGTTGATGAGAACTCAGGAGAGCTGCTCCTTGTTCAGTAAAGCAGGCTTGACTGGGTATAAACAGCTGATGAAGGAGGAGCTGGTGAAGAAGCAACCAATGATATATGTCCTGCATCTGCGTCTACTTGAGGAGGGCGGTCTTCTACCATCCTATATATGTGGCTGCCCACTCAATTGAGAGAGAGCAGAGCTTTCCTGCCTGCCTGCTCGCACCTGTTACAAGTACCCTATCCTAGTAAATCCTCTTCTTATCTATCACTGTGCTTTTCGCTGAATTCTTTCTGCGTTGAGGCAGGAAGAACCTGAACCTCGGTGGGTCCAGACATTGGGTGAGTGCTGGATTAAGTCCCGGTCGCGTGGGTTCAAGTCCCAGACAGGGTTTTGCCTGGAATTCAGGCTCCAGCCATGTGGGTTCAAGTCCCAAGCAGGGTTCGATCATGTCTGGGCCCTGGGTTTAACTCTCAAATCGCAGTAAAATCCTTTCAATAGCTCCCACTCTTCCTAGTAAACTCTGGTTAAAGCACTGTATTGAGCACTGGAATTTTTCCCCCCTGTACTTTGTATTTCATCTTTCTTAGAACTGCAGCAATATGAGGGATGACCACAAGAGGGCAATAGAGAAACATCAATAAAGTTTACTCTTTTCTAGCCTGGAGGGTTAGGCTAGTCGTTGCTTGTGAGCCAGATGAGTCCTGCAGAGGAACTCAGGTTGTGGGAATCACTCAGGGCTATTCAACGCCTCACAGAATGTCATGGAATTTAAGGCCTGTTGAGAACCACCTCGTTCATCCTCCTCACCTGGGCCAAAATCTCGACTGCAACTTGCTAGGACTCATCGGCGGAGGTGGGGCGTTGTAGGCGGGTAGGTAATGTGTTAAAGGGGGGTTGCTTTCTTTATAATAGCTTTGCTAGGTTTGGGCTATAGCCAGATGGAAAAGTGGGGTGGATTGTTTTTAAAGAGGGTGAGTAAGGCAACATATGGGAATCTCATGGAAAAGCTCAAATAGAAAAGGAGGGGATCTTAGAGAGGGGTCTTCCCTGGTGGTCCTGTGGTGGAGAGCTTGCCTTTCAAGGGTCAGGGAGTTAAGATTCCACATGCCTTTCAGCCAAAAACGTCAAACACAAAACAGAAGCAATATTGTAACAATTTCAATAAAGACTTCAAAACAAAACAAAAAACTTAAAAAAAAAAAAAAAGAGCCACAAATCAAAAAGGAAAAGACTACCAACTCAATAGGAAAAATGGCTTAAGTATCCAGAAAAAAATTCTTTAATTACTAGTGCTTCAAAATAGATTCCTTCTCCCCTCTTTCTGAATAGAATACTTCATATAATCTGATGGGAAAATTGGGTTTTAAAAAAATCCCCCCCTTGATACACACTTACGTGGCACCGACCATTGATTCCATTTTTGGAAAATCAATAGACCTCTCCTTGGCCCAGCTTCACCCCTCTGGTCGGCTCTCCAGAAAGCACAGGACAGCCTTCCAACTAGCTCTGGTACCTGTCGAACAGTCAGACCCCGGCACTCACCCGCCACAAGCCTAAGGTCAGGTTTTTGGAAACAACCTGCCCAGCCCTAGAATGTAGGGTTTCCTGTGGTCAATCCCAACCAGGCTATTGATACAGGGCTGTCAGTTTCAGACACAGCAAGGCAGGGGAATGCTCATGATGTTTATTTGTGTGCCACGTTCCTTTGAAAACGGAGTTTTCCTTATGTACATAGGCCTTCAAAGTAAAATAAAAGCAATAATTGAAAAAGAATCTTTATGTGTAGTCAAGATGGTTCTACATGTGAAAACCCCAAGGTAATTATCTAAAAATCTGCTAGAATTACCAAGAGTGCTAAGTAAGGAGGCTGGTTAGAAATACATACAAAATCAATATTTTCTTGCAAACCAAGCTGGTAAGAAAATTTAATGGAAAAAAGATCCCATTTGCTGTAACAACAAAATTACATGTATTTTATTGCTAGAGGAAACAGCTTTCTAAAATGTGCAGAAATTTTATTAAGAAAATAACTTCCTTGAGTTATAAAACATTATCTGTAGTATAGTCCCATTTGGAATTAAAATATGCAAACACACAACACACACACACACGCACACATTTTTGCATAGATAAGAATCCCAGAAAGAACATCATCAAAATTTCACCATGTATTTTTTTCTTGATGGTAGATCAAGTATACGTAGATTTTGTGGGTTCTTTTTAATATTTAAATTGTGTTGAAATGTCATTGATTTGCAGCATTGTCTCAGTTTCAGGTGTACAGCAAAGTGATTCAGTTATAACATACACGTATTCACGCTTTGAAGATTCTTTTCTCATTCAGTTTTTCATAGAATATTGAGCGGAGTTCCCTGTGCTATACAGTTGGTCCTCGTGGGTTATCTGTCTTAAGTATAGTGGTGGATGTGTGTTAATCCCATGCTCCTGATTTATACCCCCTCCACATTTCCTCTTTGGCAACAATAAGTTTGTTTTCTATATCTAAGCATCTGTTTCTGTATTGTAAATAAGTTCATTTGTATCTTTTTAAAAGAATTATGTAAGTGATATCATATGGCATTTGCCTTTCTCTGTCTGACTTCTCTTAGCATAGTCATCTCTAGTTATATCTGTGTTGGTGCACGATTTCATTCTTTTTAAGGTGGAAAAAAGAAGGTAGGGTCGCTTCTTTCCTTCAGTTGAATAAAGGGGCGGGATTTTGGTTCACTTCCTTTTTTGTATACATATATTTTGGCTGCACTGGATCGTCATCGCTGTGTGGGGCTTTCTCTCATTGCGGCAAGTGAGGGCTCTTCTCTGGGGGCGATGCACAGACATTTCATCACGGTGGCTTGTCTTGTGGCAGAGCACCGGCATGGACTTCAGTAGTTGCCCCACGTGGGCTCAGAAGTTGCCGAGCATGGGCTATAGGCACGTGGGCTCAGGAGTTGTGGCGCAGGGGCTTAGTTGCTCCAGGGCATGTGAGATCTTCCTGGAGCAGGGATCAAGCCCATGCGTCCCGTATTGACAGGTGGATTCTTAACCACTGGACCACCCGTAAGTCAGTGTCCACTTTCATTAGTGGAACATTCCCAGTGCTTAGAACAGTGTTGACACATAATAGGTGTTCAATACACATTCATGAATGAAGGAAGGAACAAAGGAATAAACAATATTTATGTAACACCTGTTGTGTACTCTAGGAGCTGACAGCACAGTGAGCAACTGCCACAGTGGACAGACAGGCCATGCCCCTCAGGTCAAGGGTTTCCAGAAGGCAAGATGCAAAATGAATAGATATACACCGTCACAGATGATGACAAGTGCTGTGGATTAAAAAAAAGCATAGTGAAGGGATGGAGAGTCAGCAGAGGGAGGCGAATAGAAAGGAGATCAGGAGAGGCCACTTTAAAAACTACAGCTTTTACAACTTAAGTGCTGGTCTCCTGTCTCTTGAGTTCCACTTCGGGAATTTATCCTACAGATTCTCAGCCGTGCAGGAAAGCCTGTACAGAGATCCTCGCTGCAACGATTAATTATAGCAGCCTCAACCTAGGAACAACGCAAAGATCCATCAATAAGTTAAATGTTATGATTCAGCAGCACTATGGATTACAAGGCTGTATTGACATAGACCAAATGCACTGAATGTATTACACAGGATGGAAAAGCAAGTCTCAGGACAGAATGTGTGATGCGAGCTCTCCTTTATGAAAAAAGATAGATATTGTTGACTTGAAAATGCACAACATGAGAGTTGCAAGTTAAGTTTTATTTGGGGGAAAATGAGGACTGCATGCTGAGAGATAGCACCTCAGAGAGCTCTGAGAAATTGCTCCAGAGAGGCAGGGAAGGTTAGTGTAGATGTGATTTTGGTGGAGGAGAGTACATGCAATCTGTACATACTTTTTTCCAGAAGGCTTCTGCTAGTCACAAGAAACTAAAGGGTTTTCATGCTTTTCTCGATCTGAGGAAACAAAAGACTTGGACTCAAAATCAGCTTCGGAGAATATTTAACTCTCTGAAGACCTGTCCTGCCAGTTTTCCTGGAGCACAGAGTGCCTCATCTCTGCTCTCCACCCTGAACTTCTTTCAGCGGGTGCTGAATTTAGGGTCCTGTTGTCTATGGATGTATTTTCAGCTCCCACTCCCCCGCTTTGGGTCATTCAGAGAGAGAGAGAGTGTGTGTGTGTGTGTTAGTCCCTCAGTCCTGTCGGTAGCCTGCCAGCCTCCTCTGTCCATGAAATTCTCCAGGCAAGAATACTAGAGTGGGGCTTCCATGGTGGTTCAGTGGGTAAATAGTCCACCTTGCACTGCAAGGGGCGCCGGCTTGATCCCTGGCCCGGGAAGATCCCACATGCTGCGGAGCATTTGGATCGGTGTGTGCAATTACAAGCCAGCGCTCTGGAGCACATGCACCCAGAGCCAGTGCTCTGCTACGAGAGAGGCCACTTCAATGGGAGGCCCACACAGGTCAAAGAACAAAAGATGGATGAAAATAAATAAATGAAAGACCAATAAAAGTGGCCAAATTTTTTTTAAAAACTCATTAAAAAAATACTGGAGTGAGTAGCCATGCCCTTCTCTAGAGAATCTTCTTGACCCAACGATCGAACCCGAGTCTCTTGCATTGCAGGTAGGTTCTTTACCATCTGAGCCACCAGAGCCCCTCTAATTTCAGCTGATGTCTGAGGCAGGAAGGGGAAGCCAAGTGGGTGACAAGGCTTATGCAGCCAAAAGGGAAACAAAAGCAACTGAAAAAAAAGCAGACCAAATTTTCATTGACTTACTTAGAAGTGGCATAATTATGTAAAGGAGATGGATCCTTCTGTAGAGAAACCACCTAATGGACTTCTGGGCTGAAAGAGGAGCCTTTCCTCTGGACACAAGGAGGGGGAAGGCATAAACAGCTCCCCAAACAAATGGTACAGAGTTTGGAGTTGTTTCCTGGCAGCTGGAAAATTTATGGGATCTGCCATCCACTCCAGTATTCTTTCCTGGAAAATCACACGGACAGAGGAGCCTGGCGGGCTATAATTCATGGAATTGCAAGAATCAGACATGACTTAGTGACAACAACAGCTTGAAAAAGGGAGAGGAGGGGAGATGAGAAGAAGCATGTATCAAAAAGGTGACCGTCGGGTGTTCACACCCAGCAAGAGAAACACATGAGTAGGCACATGTAAAGACCTCACTAGAATACCTGGAATACCAGGAGCCCTCAGGGGTGGCTGTTGCGTCCCCTCAGGTGCACACAGAGCAGGTCTCTTCCTTACGGCTCAGGCATGTCCATCAGAGGAGTATTCTAGTGTAAATTTCATCCAGACTTGACTGTGCTGTACTCTCCCTCTACTACCCCAACCTTTCAGCAAAATCTGGGAAAGCCAGCCAGGGTTGATCGGTGAGACCCTGAGAATGGAGTTAGGCATTGGGGCCGAGGGAGCGGGTAGCTAGGGGGCAGCGAAGAAGGCGGCCCCAGGATCTGAAAACTGTTGGGGTGGGATCCACACAGAGCACGCGAGGGCATTTGAGGCCTCTTACACAGACGCTGAGGTGGAGGGTCCAGTGTTTAAAGTGTTCTTTTTACTGTGGCTGTTTAGTCGCTCAGTCGTGTCCGACTGTTTGTGACCCCATGGACTATAGCCCGCCAGGCTCCTCTGTCCATGGGATTCTTCAGGTGAGAATACTGGAGTGGGCTGCTGTTTCCTCCTCCAGGGGATCTTTTTAAAAGTGTAACCCTTTTTACTTTGAGTTATATTATTTTAAAATTTTTATTTTATCACTTTATGTGGGAATATAATTATTTTGCAATGTTGCTTTGATTTCTGTTGTACAACAATCAGCCATGTGTGTACATATGTCCCCTCCCTCCTGACCCTCCCTCCCACCCTCCCCAACCCACCTTGGGGTCACAGAGCACCAAGCAAGGCTCCTGCGCTGTGCAGCTTCCCACAAGCTATCTGGTTCGCACAGTAGTGTATGTATGTCAACTGTACTCTTTCAACTCGCCCACACGCTTCGCGACCCTATGGGCTGTAGCAGGCCCGGTCCCTACCTCAAAGTCAACAGGAGGTTCTTTTGTATGTCTACTAAAAGCTTTGCAAGTTTGCCTTTCTACAGTTACATCTATAACCTACCTTTGTTGCTTTTTATATATTTTATAAGGGCCCAATTTTATTTGATTTCTCCCAACTTGTGCCAGTTGCATTCATTGAGAGGACCACCTTTTCCGGTTGGCATGTTTGTCATAAATCAAAGGTCCGGGGTGTTCACACCCAGCAAGAGAAACACATGAGTAGGCACATGTAAAGACCTCACTAGAATACCTGGAATACCAGGAGCCCTCAGGGTGGCTGTTGCGTCCCCTCAGGTGCACACAGAGCAGGTCTCTTCCTTACGGCTCAGGCATGTCCATCAGAGGAGTATTCTAGTGTAAATTTCATCCAGACTTGACTGTGCTGTACTCTCCCTCTACTACCCCAACCTTTCAGCAAAATCTGGGAAAGCCAGCCAGGGTTGATCGGTGAGACCCTGAGAATGGAGTTAGGCATTGGGGCCGAGGGAGCGGGTAGCTAGGGGGCAGCGAAGAAGGCGGCCCCAGGATCTGAAAACTGTTGGGGTGGGATCCACACAGAGCACGCGAGGGCATTTGAGGCCTCTTACACAGACGCTGAGGTGGAGGGTCCAGTGTTTAAAGTGTTCTTTTTACTGTGGCTGTTTAGTCGCTCAGTCGTGTCCGACTGTTTGTGACCCCATGGACTATAGCCCGCCAGGCTCCTCTGTCCATGGGATTCTTCAGGTGAGAATACTGGAGTGGGCTGCTGTTTCCTCCTCCAGGGGATCTTTTTAAAAGTGTAACCCTTTTTACTTTGAGTTATATTATTTTAAAATTTTTATTTTATCACTTTATGTGGGAATATAATTATTTTGCAATGTTGCTTTGATTTCTGTTGTACAACAATCAGCCATGTGTGTACATATGTCCCCTCCCTCCTGACCCTCCCTCCCACCCTCCCCAACCCACCTTGGGGTCACAGAGCACCAAGCAAGGCTCCCTGCGCTGTGCAGCTTCCCACAAGCTATCTGGTTCGCACAGTAGTGTATGTATGTCAACTGTACTCTTTCAACTCGCCCACACGCTTCGCGACCCTATGGGCTGTAGCAGGCCCGGTCCCTACCTCAAAGTCAACAGGAGGTTCTTTTGTATGTCTACTAAAAGCTTTGCAAGTTTGCCTTTCTACAGTTACATCTATAACCTACCTTTGTTGCTTTTTATATATTTTATAAGGGCCCAATTTTATTTGATTTCTCCCAACTTGTGCCAGTTGCATTCATTGAGAGGACCACCTTTTCCCCGGGTTCTGCTGGGCCATGTTTGTCATAAATCAAACCTCCAAGTGTGTGTGGATCTGCTTCCTAGATCTTTATTTTCATTCGTTGGTCTACTGGTCAATCCCTGTGCAAATATCCCCGTGACTTGATCAGGGAAGTTTTGTAAGTTTTGACAGTTGGTAGACTGGTCTTCCTATGGTATTGTTCTGCCAGGGTGTCCTGTCTGTGCTTGGTCTTCTGCATCTCCAGGTACATGTTATCAATGGCTAGTCAAATGGAAAACAAACATCTGAAAACACGTGACCCTGTTGGGATGTTCACTGGGATTTCCGCTGAAGCTATAGGCTGACTTAGGGAGAAAAGACAACTTCGCAATATGGGGTTTTCCAATCCATTCCTTTCCATTTGTTGGAGTCTTCTTTAAATTTCTCTCCATAAAGTTTTATGTTTCTGTCCATACAGATTTTATACATTTGTACTCTATGTAGTCTAGATATTCAATCTTTCGTAGTACTATTATAAATAGCATCTTTTAAGTATTCATTTTCTGTTTGTTACTGGTGCCTAGAAATAAAACTGCCTTTATTGCCTGCAACTTTGCTAATTTTTCTTAGTAATTTACTTTTTTAAAAAAAATTTTCCCCATCATGCCTCTTTTTATTTATATTTATTCTCATTTATCTTTTAAAAATTCTTTGTCATGTGTGGGCCTCCCCTTGCAGTGGCCTCTCTCACAGCAGAGCACCAGCTCTGGGCGCATGTGCTCCAGAGCACTGGCTCATAATTAGACACACCGGCCTAGTCTCCATGGCACGTGGGATCTTCCCAGGTCAGGGATCGAACTGGCGCCCCTTGCACTGCAAGGTGGACTTCACCCACTGGACCACCAGGGAAGCTTTACTAATTTATTTTTTTATAAATTTTGTTTATTTTTGACACCATGGGTCTTGGTTGCAATGCCAGGGCTTTCTCTAGTGGTGACGAGCAGGGACTACTCTCTACTCGTAGTGGGCAGGCTTCTCGTTGCGGCAGCTTCCCAGAGGCAGACCCTGATGAATCAGTATATCACTCCTGTGCATGGGGTTGTGTACTTTCACTACATCCTTCTGCCTGCATAAATATTATAAAGCACTTATTAGAGGCTTGGTAGCTGTGTAAATGGAATAATGCTACTGAAACAATTGCATTTATTAATTTATAAAATTTTTTATTGGAGTATAGCTGCTTTGCCATGCTGTTAGTTTCTGCTGTACAACAAGGCAAACCAGCTAGACGCATGCATAGATCCCCTCTTTTGGGCATTGCTTTCCATTTAGGCCACCACAGAGCACTGATTAGGGTTCCCTGTGCTGTATGGTATATTCAGTAGGCTCTCACTAGTGTCTTTTTTTTTTGGCCACTTCTATTGGTCTTTCATTCGTTTGTTTTCATCCATCTTTGTTCTTTGGCCTGTGTGGGCCTCCCATCTCCGTGGCCTCTCTCGCTGCAGAGCACTGGCTCTGGGCACATGCACTCCAGAGCTCCTGCTCAGTAGTTGGACTCATCGGTCCAGTTGCTCCGTGGCACATGGGATCTTCCCAGGCCAGGGATCGAACCGGCGCCCCTTGCACTGCAAGGCGGTGTCCTTATCCACTGGACCACCAGGGAAGCCCACTACTTATCTATTTTATATTCAGTATCAAAAGTGTGTATATGTCAATCCTAATGTGCTGTAAGACTAAGGGAACTTACACAGGGGCTATGCAACAACCTGGAGGTGTAGGGCGCGGAGGGAGATGGGAGGTTCAAGTGGGAGGGGTCAAGTGTATATCTATGACTGATTCGGGTTTATATAAAGCAGTAAACAACAAAACTCTGTAAAGGGAAAATAAAAATAAATTTAATAAAAAATCAGAAAAGACTGTGTATATGCCCACCCTAATCTCCCAGTTCATCCTACCTCCTCCTTTCCCCTGGTGTCCATACCTTTGTGCTTTTGTCCAAAGACGTTCTCATGGACACACCAAAAACACGTTCAACCAAATAACCAGGAGACCTGTGGCCAGGGCTTTCTCTAGTGGTGACGAGCAGGGACTACTCTCTACTCGTAGTGGGCAGGCTTCTCGTTGCGGCAGCTTCCCAGAGGCAGACCCTGATGAATCAGTATATCACTCCTGTGCATGGGGTTGTGTACTTTCACTACATCCTTCTGCCTGCATAAATATTATAAAGCACTTATTAGAGGCTTGGTAGCTGTGTAAATGGAATAATGCTACTGAAACAATTGCATTTATTAATTTATAAAATTTTTTATTGGAGTATAGCTGCTTTGCCATGCTGTTAGTTTCTGCTGTACAACAAGGCAAACCAGCTAGACGCATGCATAGATCCCCTCTTTTGGGCATTGCTTTCCATTTAGGCCACCACAGAGCACTGATTAGGGTTCCCTGTGCTGTATGGTATATTCAGTAGGCTCTCACTAGTGTCTTTTTTTTTTGGCCACTTCTATTGGTCTTTCATTCGTTTGTTTTCATCCATCTTTGTTCTTTGGCCTGTGTGGGCCTCCCATCTCCGTGGCCTCTCTCGCTGCAGAGCACTGGCTCTGGGCACATGCACTCCAGAGCTCCTGCTCAGTAGTTGGACTCATCGGTCCAGTTGCTCCGTGGCACATGGGATCTTCCCAGGCCAGGGATCGAACCGGCGCCCCTTGCACTGCAAGGCGGTGTCCTTATCCACTGGACCACCAGGGAAGCCCACTACTTATCTATTTTATATTCAGTATCAAAAGTGTGTATATGTCAATCCTAATGTGCTGTAAGACTAAGGGAACTTACACAGGGGCTATGCAACAACCTGGAGGTGTAGGGCGCGGAGGGAGATGGGAGGTTCAAGTGGGAGGGGTCAAGTGTATATCTATGACTGATTCGGGTTTATATAAAGCAGTAAACAACAAAACTCTGTAAAGGGAAAATAAAAATAAATTTAATAAAAAATCAGAAAAGACTGTGTATATGCCCACCCTAATCTCCCAGTTCATCCTACCTCCTCCTTTCCCCTGGTGTCCATACCTTTGTGCTTTTGTCCAAAGACGTTCTCATGGACACACCAAAAACACGTTCAACCAAATAACCAGGAGACCTGTGGCCATCAAGTTGACATACAGAGGTCGTTGTCACACCCACTGTTCTGATGTGCCCCGAAGTGAACGGTTTCCCAAACGGGGACCCAGGGTTACAACTGGAAGAGTGCTGGCAAGAGTTGCCCAGCCTACATTGCTCTGTGTGCTCTGTCCTGTCCGACTCTTTGTGACCCTACGGACGGTAGCCCTCCAGGCTCCTCTGTCCATGGGATTCTCCAGGCAAGAAGACTGGGGTGGGTTGCTACTTCCTTCTTCAGGGGATCTTCTCCATCCAGGAACTGAACCTGCACCTCCCATGTCTCCTGCGTTGCAGGCGGGTTCCTAACCACTGAGTCATCGGGGAAGCCCATTGCCTGAGTCCAGAAAGGCAAAGAAGAGGAGGGAAGAGCAGAGACATGGAAGCCTGGACCCCACACAGTGTGTTCAGGAGACCTAGGTGTTCAAGGTTTGGGGGCACGGGCTGGGCGTGGCTGCAGGTGAGAGCAGGGATGGACCCAGGCCCACATCTCGAAGGGTTTTGAATTTCCTGCCAGGCAGGGTGTCCTTTACCCAGGCCATATTGAAGGGTTTTAAGCCAGGCAGAGACGCAGCCTGATTTACATTTTAGAAAGGTCTCGGACCTGCCTCCCTCTGGTGCGCAGAGCACTCCTGGCATTCATTACTCAAATGCCAACCTAAACGGGCTCTGGAAAGGCTGAATAAAAATCACATCTGTGGGACGTGTCAGACATATCCTGCTCTTATCTGTGATGACAGCTGAGGTCGGGGAGTGTGGATTCACACTAGCCGGGCTCATGCGTGCTTCAGGGTGCTTCTGAATGTTTTGGCCCCCGTGGCACAGGGCCTCCCCAACCCCCTGTACTCCTATTACAGCCAGTGGTCCCCTCTCTGCCTGGGACCTCGGATGATTTACCAGATTTGCACCCCCAGCCCCTCCACACCCACGCCTTTCCATTTTCCATTGTACCTGGGATCAAATCAGAGTGCCTAACCCCCCATTGAAGCCCAGCCTGGCTCCTGCCTTTCTCTCCAGCCTGTCTCCCTGAGCTCCAGCTATGGGAACCCCCTCCCCTCTGTCAGATGTGCCACTCTCCAGCCTCAGGACCTTTGCATCTGCTCTTCCCATTGTGGGAGCACTTTGCTCTGATACCTCCCAGAACTGGTTCCTTCTAATTTCTCAGGTCTTCGCTTGGACGTCACTTCCACAAAGAGACCCTCCTTTGCAACCTTGTCGAGGTAAGACACTCTGTTATTTTTTAATTCATTCTTTTTTTAAAAAAATTTATTTTTATTTATTTGGGTTTTTTGGCCACATGGCATGGCATGTGGGACCTTAGATCTCTGACCAGGGATTGAACCTGTGCCCCTTGCAAGGGAAGCATGGAGTCCTGACCACTGGACAGCAGGGAAGGCCAGTCACTCTGTCATTCTTTATCAAGCATCTGGATTTCTTTCTTCCCAGCTTCTTTGACAGTCTGTAACTATCTCACCTATTACTGTCTTGAGTTATTTCTTCTCCATTTCTCCTACTAAATTCTCCATCTCTTATGATCTTCTTTCTTATCCATCTCTATCTTATGATCTTCTTTCTTACCCATCTCTCCCACCGCGGAAGCACAGACAGGGACTGCCTTGCTCACCTTCAAGTTTCCAATACTGACAACATTTGCTGGCACATAAAGACGTTTGGTAGAGATTTGAGGATTAAATGAGCAATGCAAATATAATGTCCAGGGGCTAGAACTGATGAGAGCTATCTAATTATCATTGTCACTAGACTGTCCATCATGGGGCATGCTTGAGGCTGGCAGTTGCTACATTGGCCCTTTGACCAGTTGTCTCTGGGTGAAAAAGCACCAGAACACCCTAGAGAGCCCCAGGAGTTCCTTAGCAACACCGTTCAGACCCCACTGCACAGCAGCAACCCTGGTGTCTAGTGTGGATCAGAGACAATGATCCTGCCCACGTGGTGACTCTTATCCTTGCCCGGGGGTCTACTGGGTGGAGAAGCCCCACATGACCAGCTGGTTGTCATAGCTTCCAGGACGTGGAACCTTATTGTTTGCCTGGTTGAAGCCCGCCCTTACTGGGAGTCACAACCCATGATCCAGCAGAATTTAGCATTACGGGGACAGAAGCATACGTTTTGCAAGAAAGTCCCTGGGAAGGATGGTAAGTGAGGCTGCAACTATTCCAGCCTCTTGGTTGGTTCCTGAACATACACATTCCATCTTCTGGGGACATCGCAGCAGAATGGCCCTTGGTTCACTGCATATATTCCTCTCTGGGGTGAAGAGCCCTAATTCTGCAGGTTGTTGTCCCAAATTTGGCATTGACTCTAAGTCTTTTTATTTTACTTTTTACTTTTACAGAGTTTTGTTGTTTACAAATATGTATGATCCCAGATTAGTCATACGCACATCCACCCCGAGACTCTGAGTCTTTAATGGGAGTTTCATTGTCCTCTTCGGCTGGCATTTTCCAGGTGAGGCAGTAAGTGGTGTTCACGGGTCCACACACCTCCCTTGTCATGAAACCTTTCTCTTGGTTTAAAGCAATATGGTTCAGCCATTTGCAGAGCTGAAAACAGAGACACAGACGCAGAGAACAAATGTAGGGACACCAAGGGCTGGAAGGAGGGTTGGAATAAATTGGAAGGTTGGAATACACGCTACTTGTGTATAAAAGAGATAACCAATGAGAGCCCAGTGGACAGCACCGGCAGCGGGTGGGGAGAAGACACTGTCTGTCTGCAGGACATGTATTAGGTTAACCTTACAAATGCATTCGAATGCACATCAGGTGCAGAGAAATACTGTTTGATTCCACTCATATAAAAAACCCAGAAGAGTCATGTTCATAGAGTCAGAAAGTAAAGTGGTAGATGCCAGGGACTGGTGGCAGAGAGAGAAGGAGGGGAAAGGGGAGTTGGTGTTTGATGGGGCAGAGTTTCAATTCAAGAAGGTGGAGGGTTCAGGAGCTGGACGATGGGGAGAGTTACACACAGTGTGCATCTCTTTAGTGCCCCTGAGTCATACAGGTACATATGCTTATAATAGGATGTTTCATCTTATGTGACTTTTATCATAATAAGACACAAATAACACACTGTAGTTCAAGACCCTATGCCAGTCAGGGTGGTAATCGGCCAGTCCTTGTAGGAAGGAGGTGGAAGAGGCACACGGGAGGGTAACTCGGAGTCCCAGACAGACGAGGTGATGTCGCTTGTCAGATGAGTCACCGCCCCCAGCCAGGGGCCCACGGCTGGCCCGTCCTTGCAGGCTCTGCTGTGTCAGAGGGCAGGAAGATCATCACCACACTTGGGGGGCAAGAGGGCATCGCAGCAGAATGGCCCTTGGTTCACTGCATATATCCTCTCTGGGGTGAAGAGCCCTAATTCTGCAGGTTGTTGTCCCAAATTTGGCATTGACTCTAAGTCTTTTTATTTTACTTTTTACTTTTACAGAGTTTTGTTGTTTACAAATATGTATGATCCCAGATTAGTCATACGCACATCCACCCCGAGACTCTGAGTCTTTAATGGGAGTTTCATTGTCCTCTTCGGCTGGCATTTTCCAGGTGAGGCAGTAAGTGGTGTTCACGGGTCCACACACCTCCCTTGTCATGAAACCTTTCTCTTGGTTTAAAGCAATATGGTTCAGCCATTTGCAGAGCTGAAAACAGAGACACAGACGCAGAGAACAAATGTAGGGACACCAAGGGCTGGAAGGAGGGTTGGAATAAATTGGAAGGTTGGAATACACGCTACTTGTGTATAAAAGAGATAACCAATGAGAGCCCAGTGGACAGCACCGGCAGCGGGTGGGGAGAAGACACTGTCTGTCTGCAGGACATGTATTAGGTTAACCTTACAAATGCATTCGAATGCACATCAGGTGCAGAGAAATACTGTTTGATTCCACTCATATAAAAAACCCAGAAGAGTCATGTTCATAGAGTCAGAAAGTAAAGTGGTAGATGCCAGGGACTGGTGGCAGAGAGAGAAGGAGGGAAAGGGAGTTGGTGTTTGATGGGGCAGAGTTTCAATTCAAGAAGGTGGAGGGTTCAGGAGCTGGACGATGGGGAGAGTTACACACAGTGTGCATCTCTTTAGTGCCCCTGAGTCATACAGGTACATATGCTTATAATAGGATGTTTCATCTTATGTGACTTTTATCATAATAAGACACAAATAACACACTGTAGTTCAAGACCCTATGCCAGTCAGGGTGGTAATCGGCCAGTCCTTGTAGGAAGGAGGTGGAAGAGGCACACGGGAGGGTAACTCGGAGTCCCAGACAGACGAGGTGATGTCGCTTGTCAGATGAGTCACCGCCCCCAGCCAGGGGCCCACGGCTGGCCCGTCCTTGCAGGCTCTGCTGTGTCAGAGGGCAGGAAGATCATCACCACACTTGAGCAAGGCCGCGAGTATGCACTCTCGTCCCTTCCACGTAAAGGGGAGCCGGTTTTTATTTCCTTTCCTGATGGACTTTGAAAGGTACATATTTGCCGGATCAATAACCACATTCCTAGCGCCCAAGGCTGTTCTGACTGAGATACCACAGCCAGCAGAGTGCCTCCAAATGGGGTGACCACTTGGCTTGGTTTATACTTGTCCACCAGCACCTCCTAAATGCTTCTTGTTTTTGCAGACACACGGATGAATTGAATAACAGAGACAGGGGGAAAGTCACCACCCCTGCATTCTTGAAGTCTTGGAAACTGGCTCTGGTTCCTGCTGTTTGGTCCACCCATTGCCTCATTAATATAAATAATAAGACTGGATCAAGGAGGTCCAGTCTGCGGATGCAGAAAAGGCTTTTCCAGAGGAGCAAAGGTTTATTTGTTCACAACCAGGAGGCAGCACTTTGGAACAGTTCAAGGTTTTCAGCTATTCGATGCCAAGTTTTCTGGCCAAAAGATGTCCTCACAAGTTTCTATAGATAAAACCATTACAGGAAATCAATGTCCTCCTGCATTTTCCAGTGTAACTTGGCCATCATGCCCCAGATACAGCCAGGGGAACCCAGAGCTAACAATTTGGAGGCTGGGTTGAGGGGAACTCAGGCTGCAGTTGCAAAGTTGAGATCACCACTCAGGGTGCACAAAAACAGGCTCACTCAGCATTTACTTGATGTACTGTTATTTCCCTGTCTGAGCCTCAGTTGCTTCCTCTGTCACCTGAAGCCATTAGAATAGAGATGCAGATGAGAGAGCAGATGTGAGGACATGGGGCAGGTGTGGGAAAGGGCACGAGAGGAACTGAGAGAATGGGGTTGGCGTCTATACACCATCCTGCGAAATAGACAGCCAGTGGGAAGCTGCTGGGGTAGGAAGGAGGTGGAAGAGGCACACGGAGGTAACTC
Organism: Tragulus kanchil; assembly: GCA_022376925.1. NCBI lineage: Eukaryota > Metazoa > Chordata > Mammalia > Artiodactyla > Tragulidae > Tragulus > Tragulus kanchil. Next base: position 25,470,892 of record JAIOJX010000032.1, read on the forward strand.
AGTCCCAGACAGACGAGGTGATGTCGCTTGTCAGATGAGTCACCGCCCAGCCAGGGGCCCACGGCTGGCCCGTCCTTGCAGGCTCTGCTGTGTCAGAGGGCAGGAAGATCATCACCACACTTGAGCAAGGCCGCGAGTATGCACTCTCGTCCCTTCCACGTAAAGGGAGCCGGTTTTATTTCCTTTCCTGATGGACTTTGAAAGGTACATATTTGCCGGATCAATAACCACATTCCTAGCGCCCAAGGCTGTTCTGACTGAGATACCACAGCCAGCAGAGTGCCTCCAAATGGGGTGACCACTTGGCTTGGTTTATACTTGTCCACCAGCACCTCCTAAATGCTTCTTGTTTTTGCAGACACACGGATGAATTGAATAACAGAGACAGGGGGAAAGTCACCACCCCTGCATTCTTGAAGTCTTGGAAACTGGCTCTGGTTCCTGCTGTTTGGTCCACCCATTGCCTCATTAATATAAATAATAAGACTGGATCAAGGAGGTCCAGTCTGCGGATGCAGAAAAGGCTTTTCCAGAGGAGCAAAGGTTTATTTGTTCACAACCAGGAGGCAGCACTTTGGAACAGTTCAAGGTTTTCAGCTATTCGATGCCAAGTTTTCTGGCCAAAAGATGTCCTCACAAGTTTCTATAGATAAAACCATTACAGGAAATCAATGTCCTCCTGCATTTTCCAGTGTAACTTGGCCATCATGCCCCAGATACAGCCAGGGGAACCCAGAGCTAACAATTTGGAGGCTGGGTTGAGGGGAACTCAGGCTGCAGTTGCAAAGTTGAGATCACCACTCAGGGTGCACAAAAACAGGCTCACTCAGCATTTACTTGATGTACTGTTATTTCCCTGTCTGAGCCTCAGTTGCTTCCTCTGTCACCTGAAGCCATTAGAATAGAGATGCAGATGAGAGAGCAGATGTGAGGACATGGGGCAGGTGTGGGGAAAGGGCACACGAGAGGAACTGAGAGAATGGGGTTGGCGTCTATACACCATCCTGCGTAAAATAGACAGCCAGTGGGAAGCTGCTGGGGGGGTAGAGCCCAGGGGGTCAGCTGGGTCCTCTGACCTAGAGGGGTGGGATGAGGGGAAAGGTGTGAGGCTCAAGAGGGAGGAGATATATATATATATGTGTGTGTGTGTGTGTGTGTGTGTGTATACACACACACATATGGCAGACTCGGTTGTACAGCAGAAACTAACACAACATTGTAAAGCAACTATGAAAAGTAAAGGTGTAAGTTGCTCAGTCGCGTCCAGCTAGCTCAGTCACATTTCCCTGATGGGCGGCAGCCCACCAGGCTCCTCTGTCCGTGGGATTCTCCAGGCAAGAATACTGGAGTGGGGTGCCATTTCCTTCTCCAGGGGATCATCCCAACCCAAGGATCGAACCCAGGTCTCCTGCATGGCAGGTGGATTCTTTACCATCTGAGACACTAGAGAAGCCCTGTAAAGTAACGATAACCCAATCGAATAATAAAAAAAAAGATCTCCTACACTTGTCTTTCAGAATGAGTATCTCAAGCCTTTCTTGAACATTCTGCCAAATAAAAGCACTATGCCTGACTGATATTAGAAAGTTCTGGTTCCCTGTTAAGAAAAGAATGGGAACTTTCCTGGTGGTCCAGTCGGTGAGCATCCACCTTCCCATTCAGAAGACATGGGCTGGATCCCTGGTCTGAGAAGATTCCACGTGCCTCGGGCAACTGAGTCTGAGCACCTCAACTGCTGAAGCCGGCTCCTAGAGCCCGTGCATTTCGCCCTCCTGCATTTTCCAGTGTAACTTGGCCATCATGCCCCAGATACAGCCAGGGAACCCAGAGCTAACAATTTGGAGGCTGGGTTGAGGGGAACTCAGGCTGCAGTTGCAAAGTTGAGATCACCACTCAGGGTGCACAAAAACAGGCTCACTCAGCATTTACTTGATGTACTGTTATTTCCCTGTCTGAGCCTCAGTTGCTTCCTCTGTCACCTGAAGCCATTAGAATAGAGATGCAGATGAGAGAGCAGATGTGAGGACATGGGGCAGGTGTGGGGAAAGGGCACACGAGAGGAACTGAGAGAATGGGGTTGGCGTCTATACACCATCCTGCGTAAAATAGACAGCCAGTGGGAAGCTGCTGGGGGGGTAGAGCCCAGGGGGTCAGCTGGGTCCTCTGACCTAGAGGGGTGGGATGAGGGGAAAGGTGTGAGGCTCAAGAGGGAGGAGATATATATATATATTGTGTGTGTGTGAATGTGTGTGTGTGTGTATATACGTACATATGGCAGACTCGGTTGTACAGCAGAAACTAACACAACATTGTAAAGCAACTATGAAAAGTAAAGTGTAAGTTGCTCAGTCGCGTCCAGCTAGCTCAGTCACATTTCCCTGATGGGCGGCAGCCCACCAGGCTCCTCTGTCCGTGGGATTCTCCAGGCAAGAATACTGGAGTGGGGTGCCATTTCCTTCTCCAGGGGATCATCCCAACCCAAGGATCGAACCCAGGTCTCCTGCATGGCAGGTGGATTCTTTACCATCTGAGACACTAGAGAAGCCCTGTAAAGTAACGATAACCCAATCGAATAATAAAAAAAAAGATCTCCTACACTTGTCTTTCAGAATGAGTATCTCAAGCCTTTCTTGAACATTCTGCCAAATAAAAGCACTATGCCTGACTGATATTAGAAAGTTCTGGTTCCCTGTTAAGAAAAGAATGGGAACTTTCCTGGTGGTCCAGTCGGTGAGCATCCACCTTCCCATTCAGAAGACATGGGCTGGATCCCTGGTCTGAGAAGATTCCACGTGCCTCGGGCAACTGAGTCTGAGCACCTCAACTGCTGAAGCCGGCTCCTAGAGCCCGTGCTCTGCCGCGGGAGAAGCCAGTGCAGCGAGAAGCCTGGGTAATGCAGCGAGAGAGTGGCAGCCCCACCCCCGCTCACTGCAGTTAGAGGAAAGCCCTCGTATAGCAGTGAAGACCCAGCAGAACCAAAAACAAACAAGTAAATAACAGTTTTAAAAGTAAAGAAATGTCTTTGCTTTGCCTCGGCTGCAGACAGCTATGTAGTGTGAATACGCCCGGGCTCCAGAGGATAAAGTCCCCTTCAGGCTGCAGCAAAAACAGCACACGTGACTGTAGATCAAGCATTTCTTCTGTTCTGAGCCTCACTTTCCTTAACTGTAAAATAAGGCTGTGATACACAGAAAATTGGGACCTTTAGTTGCCCCAAGAGAGGTAAACTGATTAACCGTGAATTAGGTTTAGGAAACTGTGGGCTGAATTTGCGTCAGAGCCATAGGCAGTTGGATTGGAATTTTTACCATATCCCATGTACCTTTTGGTCCCTATGAATCTTATATGCTTATTTATACACCTATTCATTAAACAAAAATATTTCCAATATAAAATAAGGACCAACAAGGACCTCCAGTACAGCACAGGGAGCTCTGCTCCATGTGACGTGGCAGCCTGGGTGGGAGGGGAGCTGGGGGGAGAGTGGATCCATGGGTGTGCATGGCCGAGCCCTTCACCGTTCACCTGAAACTATCACAACATTGTTAATTGGCTATACCCTAGCACAAAATAAAAAGTTTAAAATCCTTCAGTCCATAGAGGCAGGTGGATTCTTTACCATCTGAGACACTAGAGAAGCCCTGTAAAGTAACGATAACCCAATCGAATAATAAAAAAAAAGATCTCCTACACTTGTCTTTCAGAATGAGTATCTCAAGCCTTTCTTGAACATTCTGCCAAATAAAAGCACTATGCCTGACTGATATTAGAAAGTTCTGGTTCCCTGTTAAGAAAAGAATGGGAACTTTCCTGGTGGTCCAGTCGGTGAGCATCCACCTTCCCATTCAGAAGACATGGGCTGGATCCCTGGTCTGAGAAGATTCCACGTGCCTCGGGCAACTGAGTCTGAGCACCTCAACTGCTGAAGCCGGCGCCCTAGAGCCCGTGCTCTGCCGCGGGAGAAGCCAGTGCAGCGAGAAGCCTGGGTAATGCAGCGAGAGAGTGGCAGCCCCACCCCCGCTCACTGCAGTTAGAGGAAAGCCCTCGTATAGCAGTGAAGACCCAGCAGAACCAAAAACAAACAAGTAAATAACAGTTTTTAAAAAGTAAAGAAATGTCTTTGCTTTGCCTCGGGCTCGCAGACAGCTATGTAGTGTGAATACGCCCGGGCTCCAGAGGATAAAGTCCCCTTCAGGCTGCAGCAAAAACAGCACACGTGACTGTAGATCAAGCATTTCTTCTGTTCTGAGCCTCACTTTCCTTAACTGTAAAATAAGGCTGTGATACACAGAAAATTGGGACCTTTAGTTGCCCCAAGAGAGGTAAACTGATTAACCGTGAATTAGGTTTAGGAAACTGTGGGCTGAATTTGCGTCAGAGCCATAGGCAGTTGGATTGGAATTTTTACCATATCCCATGTACCTTTTGGTCCCTATGAATCTTATATGCTTATTTATACACCTATTCATTAAACAAAAATATTTCCAATATAAAATAAGGACCAACAAGGACCTCCAGTACAGCACAGGGAGCTCTGCTCCATGTGACGTGGCAGCCTGGGTGGGAGGGGAGCTGGGGGGAGAGTGGATCCATGGGTGTGCATGGCCGAGCCCTTCACCGTTCACCTGAAACTATCACAACATTGTTAATTGGCTATACCCTAATACAAAATAAAAAGTTGTAAAATACTTCAGTCCATAGACCTAGGGAGTTGGTCTATTTCCTTCTGGAAACAGAACATCCTGTGGTATTTCTTGCCCTTGATGCTATCTGCTGAGAATGGTTCATAATTTCCTCTTCATTTATCACTTCATGATTTTATGCACAAGACATTAAACATGATAGCTCTACAGCAAACCAAGTCAAATAACAAGGAATGTATCCTGTCCTAAATCAGGTTATTCGTAACAGTGAAGAAGGCTCGTTCTGTATGTGAGAATGAAGTCTCTGTCCTCTTTTGCTGATAGCAGAGAAGAGGAGAACACTGCCATCAGACTGTGCCTTCTTTTGTTGTTCTTGTTTTGGCTGTACCGTGTGGCGGGTGGGATCTTAATTTCCCCACCAGGGACTGAACTCGTGCCCCCTGCAATGGAAGTGCGGACTCTTAACCACTGGACCTCCAGGGAAGCCCTGATGTCCACCTTCTTAATTGGCAGGAGCCCTTGCAGGGGTGACAGTGATGCGGTTAGAAAATTCCTGCCACCACCATCAAGACAGCCAGGACTCCAGACATAATTTTCACTGCAATTGCAAGGAAATTGGTTTAGTTACCATAATAAATTCCATCCCCAACTTAATTTAACAGGAAATGCCTGCTATTAGAGACCCATAAAATAATGCCTGATGATTTCCCATAGGTATTGAGGCTTCAGATTGGGTGAAAATATGGTAGACATGTGACATATATATCTATATCTATCTCTGTCTCTGTCTCTGTCTCTCTCTCTATATATATATTTATATACATTCTTACAATGTATACATATGAATGAGTGTACCTGGGATAAAGGAGAAATAATACAATTATGAAAATTGGCAGCAACATCTTGGAAGCAATGATTTGCAAGAGATTCAATCTAAATTATAATTTCCCAAGTTGATTAAAATAAATTTCCAGGGCTTCCCTGGCGGTCCAGTGTTTAAAGAGTCCTTGCAGTGCAAGGGGCTCCGGTTCGATCCCTGGCCAGGGAAGATCCCATGTGCCACGGAGCAGCTGGGCTGGTGTGTCCAATTACAAACCTGTGCTCTGGAGTGCATATGCCTAGAGCTGGTGCTCTGCCATGAGAGAGGCCACTGCGATGGGAGGCCCACACAAGCCAAAGAATAAAGATGGATGAAAACAAATAAATAAAACAAAATTCTTTGGCCTGTGTGGGCCTCCCATCGCAGTGGCCCCTCTCACTCCAGAGAGCTGACTCTTAAATGGACACAGCAGCCCAGTGGCTCCGCGGCACGTGGGATCTTCCCAGGTCAGGGATTGAACCAGTGCCCCTTGCACTGCAAGGTGGACTCTCTACCCACTGGACCACTAGGGAAGTCCACGAAACACATTTTAATTGCAGGCCTTATGATGAGAACAAAGAGACCAGGCAGATTCTTTACTGCTGAGCCACCAGGGAAGCCCCATAGCTGAAGAACATACCATCTAAGACAGCATACCAAACTTTTCAGAACCCTTCTCTGAAGACTGGGAGCTCTTTTCTACCATAGAGGAAGTAGCTACCAGCCTCAAGGTGGGCAGCTTTGTCACTCTCAGCTCCTTACTCTGCCTTTTTATAAATCAGACTGAAAATCCTCAGTGTGGCCCATCATTGCACAGCTGGTACTGAAATTGCAAGCATCTGGCAAGTTGCTGGCCTGGACTATCGGGGAAGGAGAGTCTCATTTGTGACAGGACAGGCTCCTTGGCCGCAAGTCCCAGCCAGCCAGGCTCAGCTGCTCATGATCAGAAATCCCCAGCTTCTCAGCTCTGTGATCTCTTTCCAGGGGCTCTAAGCCTCACGTCACTAGGAGGGAATCGCTTCCCTGATGATAGGGATGTTCTCTGATGAGGTCGTCTCCTTCAGACTCAGGGGACAGTAGAGGGATCTCCAAGAGAGGCAGCGCTTGATCTTTAAGGCAAGTTTGAAGGTGGGGATGTGGGCAGTGGGGGGGTGGAGGGGAATAGGGAGGGTGGGGATGGGGAAAGGAGAACCATCATGGAAATAACTTGACGCACTGAAGGAAGGTAGACTAGGAAACAGAAAGTGAGAATAAATCGGCCAGCGTACTCCTGGCTGCTATCAATTCACAGCAGTGGAACAGACTGGGGACACGGAGGCTGACCAGTGGGAACACTAGGTCTACGTTCTCAGCGAGTCTCTTGCATCTCCTGCCTTGGCAGGTAGGTTCTTTAGTGCCACTAGCGCCAGCTGGGAAGTCCCACAGAGGACAAGATTCCCCTCCAAAGCTAAAGGCTCTGAGCAGTAGTGACTGGCCAGTGTCTGACAGCAACGGTCAGTGCCACTGGATGGGCTTCTCCCTCCTTAATCAGAAATCCCCTCTTGTTGGCTATACGCACCCATTCCCTTAGGCTGCACCAACTGTGGTTAGAAATTCTTTATCTGCGTCTGCAGAACCAAAGAGTCTCCGTTTGACGATTTCATTTCCACTGCAATATGGGTGACTCCCTCTTATACAAGGTATGGAGTTTGTTTCCGTTTTCAAAACTACGAAGTGTGCACAGAACAGAGCCAATGGGAAACAAGCCAGGCTTAGAGCAGACAAGAGTCCTGACCATCAGGCGATTTGGTTTGATGCTCTGACTTAAAAGCTGGTTCTGGGTAGACAGAAATGCTTAGGTCGAAAATGCTTGCAGAGGCTTGAAAAATAGCTGTTCCTCAAGGATTTTGAGCACCAGTTTAGCCACGCTATTGATACGGTTTATCTGCACTCACCATGAAGTCACGTCTTACTAAACAAAGACAAACCTTGGTCCAGTCACCGAGTTAGCGTAGGTTCTAAGTTGGTGTCACCCAAGTTATTGAGCTTCACTGTAACAGGCCAAGCACAGGAGCGGGGACTGGGGAGGGGAGGGTGAGCCACGTGATTCTCCTTGGAGATGAGGCAGGGGAAAGCTGGGAGCTGTTTATGGGAATCGAGAGGTGGGAAGCCTGACTGTGTTGGTCACAGGGAGCTGCCTTTAAAATATACATGTAGGAGTTCCGATAGAGAGAAGCTGAAGGTCATCCTGTCCCCACTCCTCATTTTGCAGGTGAAAAAATGCATTCAAGGAGGTGAAATGGTTTGTCCCAAGTCACACAGGAAATAACTTGACGACTGAAGGAAGGTAGACTAGGAAACAGAAAGTGAGAATAAATCGGCCAGCGTACTCCTGGCTGCTATCAATTCACAGCAGTGGAACAGACTGGGGACACGGAGGCTGACCAGTGGGAACACTAGGTCTACGTTCTCAGCGAGTCTCTTGCATCTCCTGCCTTGGCAGGTAGGTTCTTTAGTGCCACTAGCGCCAGCTGGGAAGTCCCACAGAGGACAAGATTCCCCTCCAAAGCTAAAGGCTCTGAGCAGTAGTGACTGGCCAGTGTCTGACAGCAACGGTCAGTGCCACTGGATGGGCTTCTCCCTCCTTAATCAGAAATCCCCTCTTGTTGGCTATACGCACCCATTCCCTTAGGCTGCACCAACTGTGGTTAGAAATTCTTTATCTGCGTCTGCAGAACCAAAGAGTCTCCGTTTGACGATTTCATTTCCACTGCAATATGGGTGACTCCCTCTTATACAAGGTATGGAGTTTGTTTCCGTTTCAAAACTACGAAGTGTGCACAGAACAGAGCCAATGGGAAACAAGCCAGGCTTAGAGCAGACAAGAGTCCTGACCATCAGGCGATTTGGTTTGATGCTCTGACTTAAAAGCTGGTTCTGGGTAGACAGAAATGCTTAGGTCGAAAATGCTTGCAGAGGCTTGAAAAATAGCTGTTCCTCAAGGATTTTGAGCACCAGTTTAGCCACGCTATTGATACGGTTTATCTGCACTCACCATGAAGTCACGTCTTACTAAACAAAGACAAACCTTGGTCCAGTCACCGAGTTAGCGTAGGTTCTAAGTTGGTGTCACCCAAGTTATTGAGCTTCACTGTAACAGGCCAAGCACAGGAGCGGGGACTGGGGAGGGGAGGGTGAGCCACGTGATTCTCCTTGGAGATGAGGCAGGGGAAAGCTGGGAGCTGTTTATGGGAATCGAGAGGTGGGAAGCCTGACTGTGTTGGTCACAGGGAGCTGCCTTTAAAATATACATGTAGGAGTTCCGATAGAGAGAAGCTGAAGGTCATCCTGTCCCCACTCCTCATTTTGCAGGTGAAAAAATGCATTCAAGGAGGTGAAATGGTTTGTCCCAAGTCACACAGGAAAACTATTAAGGGCTCTAAACAGATGCTATTTAAATAAGACATTTAGGTTTAAACTGGCCTTTAAACACGCCTCTGTGAAGACTGGTTTTAGTGCCTTCAGCATGCGTTCCTCTGCCCTGACCCTGGGTCTACGCTGCCCATCAGGAGTCTCCACAGAAATGATGGAAAAGATTTTGGGTTTTTTTCAGTCGCCTTTGTAAACAACACCGGATGTTCTCGGCCTCGAATCTGTGAGGGTTCCTGAATTATACTGTCTTAAAAATGGTCAGGACGTCTACACAGTGCTGTATATCAAATAGAGAAGCAACAAGAACCTCCCGTCCAGCACAGGGAACTTGACTCAGTGCTCTGTGGAGACCTAAATGGGGAGTAAATCTGAAAAAGAGGGGATCTATGTAAACATATGGGTGATTTCCTTTGCTTTAGAGCAGAAACTCACATAACATAGTGAAACAAATACACTTCAATAAAAAGGAAAACCAGAACCGGTCAGGAAGCCAGCAAGGCAAGGTGGAGACAGCAGAAGAGACGGTTCAGGGCCAGGGGTGGGTGATACTGGCCCGCACAGGTCAGGGCGTGCTGAGGCTGCTCTCCGCCCAGAGCGGGAGACGATGGGGGCGGGGAGGAGCGGAGCTCCCAGCCCGATTGGCTGGGTGGATGCAGGGAGGGCAGCCAGGAGGGATGACCCCTGACAAACCTTCTCTCCTTTCCCCAAGCAGTAAGAATAGTGTTTTCCTCCAGGGGGAAGAAGGATTGCAGGCAGGTGGACTGGAAAGGACAGGCAGAACCCTGGGAGAATTGGGGACACGCACACCTAGCTGACCACACCGCCCTGGGAGCCCGGCAGGCCTGCCTGCCTCCACGGAGCACAGTGCAGACTGCAGGAAGGCCGCCCCTCCTCCCTGCCCCCTCCCGGGCTAGCTGCAGATCAACTCACTGGGCAAATAAACGGAGAGTCAGCAATTCCAGCAAAAGAGAGGAGGCGTGTTTTTTAAAAGAATTTAATCCTAAGGCGATACATGGGGCCATGCTGTGACTTTGAATATAAAGTAACTGGCATGTGGACACTATTGATACTCTGTATAAAAGAGATTACTAATGAGAACACACTCTAGAACCCAGGGAGCTTTACTCAGTGCTCTGTGGTGACCTAACCGCAAGGAAATTCAAGGAAGGAAGCGCACGTTGATTCACTTTGCTACACAGGAGAAACTAAGATGGCATCGTCAAGCAACTATACTCCAATAAAAATTAATTATAAATAAAGGAACCAGTGTGGGCTCACTCCTGCCATGGGGATGGGGAACCACAATGTGGAGAGAGGGCAGCTCTGGGATGGGGAAAGGCTGGCAGGGAAGCCAAAAGCAACAGCTTGACTAGCAAGGAGAATTCTGGGATATTCTTGGTCCCTGGAAACATCAGAAGCCACATGACTCAAAATCATCTCTTGCTGTTCTTCCATCACTAGGTCGTGTCTGACCCTTTGTGACCCCATGGATTGTAGCACACCAGGCTTCCTGTCCTCCACTATTTCCCAGAGTTTCCTCAAACTCATGTTCATGGAGTCAGTGACCCCATCCAACCATCTCATTCTCTGCTGCCCCCTTCTCGTGCCCTCAGTCTTTGCCAGCATCAGGGTCTTTTCCAGCGAGTCAACTCTGCACATCAGGTGACCGACATATTAGAGCTTCAGCTTCAGCATTCGTCCTTCCGATGACCATTCAGGGGTGATACCCTATTGATATTCAAACCAAAGTGGATGACCACTACCAGGTGATACCAGACTTCAGCTGGAACTTAAATGGACTTGAATCACATAGCTGCATCCTTGTGCCTGTCCGATGGCCGGATATGCTTGGGTCCCAACCTTTCATCCATGATGCACCCACAGATTGTGCCATGATGCAGTCTCACTTGGAGAGGGCTTCCCTGAAGAAGTGAAACAGCTTTGCAGCTCCCACCACACAAAGAGAAGGTACAGTTATGATACAGAAAGAAACTGATGACACAAGCTTAGAAATAAAAACATAAATGCTAAAACAAAAATTTCAGTGAATGAGTTGCAAAACCAAATGAACAGAATTGAAATATGCATCAGAGAATGATAGACTGAACTTAGGAATTCTCTCAGGTTACAGATAAAGAAGAAAGGGACCGTATTAAAGGAAATATTTGAAGACATGAAGGATAAATCCAGAAATTTTAAAATCTTTTTTTTTTTTTAGGTAAGAAATGGATTTATTCCGATTCAGAGAAAGCACACTCCACAGACAGAGTGTGGGCCATGGCAGAACAAATCCAGTGGCCTAAAAATCTTTTTAATAACAGTTTTAGAAGGAGAGGATTGACAGACTGGGGGAATTATAAGACTTGAAAAAAGAAGCAAAGAATTTTCTACAAATGTAGAATGGTATTCATCCTCAGATTGAAAAGGTCTACTGTTTATTGAGCAGGATGAATTAAAAAAAAAAAAAAACACACAGATAACGTCTGGGAAGATCATAATGAAATCTCAAAACTTCAAGGCTAAATAAGAAAAATTCTAAACACCTCCAGGAAATAAAGATAGAATAGTTAAATACAAACAAGAATCAAATTTGCCTCAACAGCATGGATGAACAACAACAAAGGAAACTCTCCAAAGTACTAGGGGAGGAGGAGAAAACTTTTTTATTCTAGAACAGTCTATTCAGTAAGATTATCATTCTGCAGGGAGGAGGATTACAGGCATTTTTCTAAGGACCCACACCCTGAAAGAATAGCTACCGGATATATTCCAATAGGAATAAAGAAGAGACTAGAAGAAAACAAAAAGTATTGATTATGAATGGAGACTATATTTCTGCCTTACATATGCAATTCAAAATAATTTTAAAAAGATAGCTTAAAATGTAGCTTTAATTAAACTGAAAATTCTAAATATGTTATAGTGGTAAAGGAAGCAACCCTACAGCCAATGTTTGAAGTTCAGGCAATATATTTACAGCACATCATTTCAGAAAATTTCCACAACAGTTTTAAGACTTTCATTTCACAAGAAACTCAAAGATGTTATATTGACCACAGGAGATTATCACTGCTTTCTTATGAAATCCACACACAGGGTGGCAAGGGAATAAAAAAGGCACAAACTCTAGAGAACAGGGTGAATGTGAGAGAGGAAATAATCTGAAAAAATACTTTAAAAACTGGAATAAAAGAAATGAGGGAGTGGTGAGTGACCTAATCCAGGGAAGAAAGTGCTCTCTTTTAAACATATGTATTTATTTATTTATTTTATATGGCTCCCAAAGGTCTTGGCTGTAGCATGTGGGATCTAGTTCCCTGACCAGGGATTGAACCTGGGCCCCTTGCTTTGGGAGCATGGCGTCTTCGTCACTGGACCCCTAGGGAAGTCCCCAGACTGCTCTATTGAGATGAGTCCTGGGATGAGAGCCAGTTTACTCAACAAAACCTGGAGAGTCTGGCACTCTGAGACACGAGAGAGGACAAAGAGGCTGAAGAGACTGAGATCGGGAAGACTCGGACGGACCCTAGAGGACCCTCCCCACCCTCCCTCTCCCTCTTCCGCAGGACGCAGCAGCCAGGTCTCCCTCTAGGATAACCCAGGGAGTGGTCACTGGAGAGATGGAACTGGAGGCTCCTGGAAGGCTGCACACGGAGCATCCTTCCACCCACATCCACTCAGTCTGATGTGACTTTCTACACCCATCCTGGTGTGGACTTTCATCCCTAGTGGTACGGTCAGAACAGGCTTACATTCCCAGACTCTCAAGGGCGACCCTCCTTCTTTGCATGATGCAGCATAGGGCCTGCAAGGACACACACTTCTGACCTGTTGGCAGGGTATCTGGCTCTATTCACAGGCAGAACATCCTCTCTGGGCTCCTGGCTCCCTCCTGAGGACTCACAGCCAGACTCCTGCTGGGCTGGGGCCCTTGAGATCGTTGGGATATAAGGCTGGATTGGTGGGCTTTTTATGTAAGGGGGTAAACAGTAAATATTTCAGGCTTTTTGCACCAAGACGTGCAAATTTTACCCAGACATTAAATCAAGGGTAGCCTGGAGGTGCTTATACAAGTGTAAGATACTTATATAAGGTACTTATACAGTCATTTAAATTGTATATTGCTCATTGTTGGAGAAATGCAAATCAAACCTACAAGGCGGTATTATCTCACACAGGTCAGAATGGCCATCATCAAAAAATCTATACATACTAAATGCTGGAGAGGGTGTGAAGATAAGGGAGCCTCTGGCACTGCTGGTGGGAATGTGAACTGATACAGCCTCTGCGGGGAACTGTATGGAGGATTCTTAAAAAGAATCTGTATGATTTTAATTTGGAGGCAATTTGACCTTTTCTTCATGGCCAGAGTAATGGTCAGATCTTCTGAATTTCTGTTTGCTGAACATAGACTTCAGCAGATATCAATTTATACCCTTAAATGGGTTATTGGGATTTTCTGTAACTGCTCATTCTTTTTGCTCCCTTGCTCTGTCACTGGCTGAAGAAAGCCTCTTAAGTAATAATATGCTTTCGTCTATTTTCCTATTCAGTTTCCAGAGTTTTTGCTTCATGAGTGTCTCTTTCACACTATTTGGTGCAGAGATATTCCATCTTGTTCGAAATAAAGATGACCGCCTTTGCTCTTTCCTTTGGTTTGCCTCTATTTTCTCAGTATGCCTTTGTCCAGCCTTTAATTTTCAACTTTTAGAGTCACCTTGTTTTAGAAGAGTTTTCAAGTGTCACTTCTCTCCAGATAAGAAAAGATATCATTGCGTGAAAGAAACTCTAATAGGTAGGAAGCCTGACATATGACAACTGACTCAAAACTAAAATGTACGTCATGCTATCTTTAACTCTCTTACGAAAGGTTGGGTTACCTGGTTTGGGAAAATCCCCTGGAGGAGGGCATGGCCACCCATGCCAGTCTTCTTGCCTGGAGAGCCCCCATGGACAGGGGAGCCTGGTGGGCTATGGTGCGTGGGGTCGCACAGAGTCCAATACAGTTGAAGTGACTTAGCATGCATGCACGTACCATGCAGATTCGATGATCTCAGTATAAAGATTCAAAACATAGGTCCTAGAGCCGGACTACCTGGGCTCACATCTCTGTGCCAGTTCTGTGACCTTAGGCAAGGAACTAAACCTCTATATACCTCAGTTTTCATCTTTAAAATGGGAATAATAGTCTAGCTATCTTATAGGATTCGTGTATGGAGAAGGAAATGGCAATTCACTCCAGAATTCTTGCCTGGGAAATCCCATGGATAGAGGAGCCTGGCAGGCTACAGTCCATGGGGTTGCAAAAGTTGGACACGATTTAGCAATTAAACCACCAAGGGTAAAGCAAGGTAAGTCTCAGAACTGATCCCTGGCATGTAACAAGTTCCAACTGACTGACAGGTCTTGGTGTCTTCTCTGCATTCAGGTGCCACCAACAGAGGGCCTGGCACATGGTGGGACTCCGCATTTTCAAGAATAAATAGATGCATATCCACTCCTCACCCCACTGTGGTTCAGTGCTAACAAAGCTTTCTTTTTGCTTAGCTGGTAGATAATTCTGGATGATTCAAGTTGTCCAGCAATCTGACATCCCTGACACCATAAAGGAGAGGGTTATTTCAATAGAAATCTGGAGGTATGCCCATTTGTGCCAACCTTAAAAATATTTTTGTTGATCTCAGGGATCCAGATAACTCCAGGGAAATCATGGGCTCTCCGAATGAGGCTTAGTTACCTGACTTTCTGTAGAGAGGCCAGGCTTTATCTGCTCACAAAACAGCACCTGAAACGCCAGCAATCCAAGTCTAGCAAAATTGGATTTGCCTTAAGTACTCTCCTCCATCAAGTTTTCCTTCATGGGGCTCCTCTTTGTCAGGAAGTATTATTTGGGTTTGCTGAATGGAAATTCAATTTCTTTTTGAAGTTCAGTCTGGTGGAGAAAATGAGAAATCAGCATTAGAGACTCCCACCTCACTGGATGACCTTGGTGAAGTCATTTCATTCATCGCTCTGAAACTTTGTTCTCCTGTCTGTTGAGTCACGAGAAGTCAACAAGCACATAAACCAAATCCATGCTCCCTGCCTTCATGAGGATACCGTGAGGCTAACTTCTAGCTGGCGCTGGGAACTGTCCAGATAAAACACAGTGGAAATACAGAGCTGATGGTACAAATGGGCTGGGCACCTACTCTGTGTCTATTCTCCGACTTGGATCTGGGGATTGAAAAATGAATAAGACTTGGGACTTCCCCGGTGGTCCAGTGGGTAAGACTCTGTGCTCCTAGCGCAGGGAGCCTGGGTTCGATCCTGGTCAGGAACTAGATCCCATGTGCCACAGCTAAGATCCAGCCCAGCCAAATTAAAATAAATAAAACAATAATTTTTAAAAATGAATGAGATTCGTGGTAAGTACTATTTTCAAGAACACCTAAATCATTTGACAAATTCTTACAGAGCCCCAAACCACATTTCAGGCTTCTCAGGTGGCTCAGTGGTAAAGAATCCATCTACCAATGCAGAAGCCACAGGAGACTTGGGCCTGATCCCTATGTCAGCCCACTCCAGTATTCTTGCCTGGAGAATTCCATAGACAGAGGGGCCTGACAGGCTACAGTCCATGGGGTCATGCAGAATCAGACATGACTGAGCGACTTAACACAACAATAACAAAACTACATTTCAGGCACTGTTGCAGGGTTTGGGATACATCCATGATCAGAATCCACAAAAATGCATCTTTCTGCTCTCCAAGACGCTTGGGTGCTGTTGAATAGAAATAGAAGAAAGGCCTAGTTATTTCTCTCCCAGATGCACGTTTGAGTCTCGCTTCTAACATAACGCAGTAACACCTATGGATTGTCTCAACATTATTGTGTAATTACGATCTCAGAAAGAAGGAGCCCTGGATTTTCTGTAACGATGCCCCTGGCTATTATCTCATCTTGTCCCCACAAATCAATAAGCAATTAGGAGACTGTGTGTCCCCAGACCCAAGCCAAAGTTATTGGAGCTCCTCTTTGTCAGGAAGTATTATTTGGGTTTGCTGAATGGAAATTCAATTTCTTTTTGAAGTTCAGTCTGGTGGAGAAAATGAGAAATCAGCATTAGAGACTCCCACCTCACTGGATGACCTTGGTGAAGTCATTTCATTCATCGCTCTGAAACTTTGTTCTCCTGTCTGTTGAGTCACGAGAAGTCAACAAGCACATAAACCAAATCCATGCTCCCTGCCTTCATGAGGATACCGTGAGGCTAACTTCTAGCTGGCGCTGGGAACTGTCCAGATAAAACACAGTGGAAATACAGAGCTGATGGTACAAATGGGCTGGGCACCTACTCTGTGTCTATTCTCCGACTTGGATCTGGGGATTGAAAAATGAATAAGACTTGGGACTTCCCCGGTGGTCCAGTGGGTAAGACTCTGTGCTCCTAGCGCAGGGAGCCTGGGTTCGATCCCTGGTCAGGGAACTAGATCCCATGTGCCACAGCTAAGATCCAGCCCAGCCAAATTAAAATAAATAAAACAATAATTTTTAAAAATGAATGAGATTCGTGGTAAGTACTATTTTCAAGAACACCTAAATCATTTGACAAATTCTTACAGAGCCCCAAACCACATTTCAGGCTTCTCAGGTGGCTCAGTGGTAAAGAATCCATCTACCAATGCAGAAGCCACAGGAGACTTGGGCCTGATCCCTATGTCAGCCCACTCCAGTATTCTTGCCTGGAGAATTCCATAGACAGAGGGGCCTGACAGGCTACAGTCCATGGGGTCATGCAGAATCAGACATGACTGAGCGACTTAACACAACAATAACAAAACTACATTTCAGGCACTGTTGCAGGGTTTGGGATACATCCATGATCAGAATCCACAAAAATGCATCTTTCTGCTCTCCAAGACGCTTGGGTGCTGTTGAATAGAAATAGAAGAAAGGCCTAGTTATTTCTCTCCCAGATGCACGTTTCGAGTCTCGTCTTCTAACATAACGCAGTAACACCTATGGATTGTCTCAACATTATTGTGTAATTACGATCTCAGAAAGAAGGAGCCCTGGATTTTCTGTAACGATGCCCCTGGCTATTATCTCATCTTGTCCCCACAAATCAATAAGCAATTAGGAGACTGTGTGTCCCCCAGACCGCAATGCCCAAAAGTTATTGATTTCCCCACTCACCTTTGTTCCAGGACACCTTGTGTCTCCCTGCTTCCATCTCACACAACAAACTGGAAAAAAAAAAAATAGTAACACGATGAAGCTCCTTTCCCCTTCCCACCACCTTCCTCCCTCGGTCCTGGAAGCCTCACTCATTGGATAGTTGAACCTAGCAGCTACAGTGGTGCTCAGAGACTCTCCTCTGTGCGCCCCAGCCTCCTCGCAAGATTCCTGTGGCCCGCTGAGGAGCCAGAGGCCCGGGCGTGCAGCGCCTTTGGGTTACAACTCCACCACTGGCTCTTCTGTGCATCCAGCTTCATGACTCATCTCACGCACCTCATCTCCGTAACCACATGAGTCAAGTCCTTGTAATGAATCTCATTATGACTCTGGGTAAAGAATGGCCTGCCAGTGTAGGAGACACAGGAGACGCGGTTTGATCCCTAGGTCGGAAAGATCGCCTGGAGGAAGAAATGGCACCCCACTCCAGTATTCCTGCCTGGAGAATTCCACGGACAGAGCAGCCTGGTGGGCTATGGTCCGTGGGGTCACACAGAGTCAGACACAACTGAGCACACACCCCACCACCAGTAAATACCCTTGGTCTATTTCTCTAGCACCCTGACTAATTTCCCACCAGGCTGGAAAATGCACTGAGGGGAGTCAGGGGTGGGGTGAAGCTGTCCCCAGTCAAGGGCTCCGCTGTCCCCAGCCCTGGACTCAGACCTCTGCACCGTGGAGGTCACTGCCCCAAGGGTGGCCTGGTTTCCAGACAGTCACCAGCTTTTTTAACACCGTCTCTGGCTTCGGTTTCATGGCTGTAGGCAGGAGCACGGGGCTGGCCGAGCTTTGGCCACAGGGCCTATGCTCCAGGCTCCGAGAGGAGAGGGGAGACTGAAGTTCCATGTAGCATCAACTTCCTTCAAGAGAAGAAGAGAATTCAAGGTCTGGGCAGCCAAGAAAAGGAACAAATGTCCTGTGTGCCTGACAAGCATCCCCCCTGCCACCGCTTCTGCTGGGAAAGGCCCACGTAACCAAGCACAAGTACGTGCTGTTTCCTCCTCCAGGGGATCTTCCCGACCTAGGAATTGAACCTGTGTCTCCTGCATTGATAGGCTGATCCTAAAGAATTCTAATTCTAAAGAAATGTCAATGCACTCCAGTATTCTTGCCTGGGAAATCCCATGGGAAGAGGAGCCTGGTGGGCTACAGTCCACGCGGTGACAAACAACTCTGGGAGACTCAATTTAGCTAGCCCTGGACTTCTTACCCTAACTCTCTTTATACTAAGAGACAAATGGATGATAAAACTCAGAGAGGAGCTCTGAGAACACCAGGCAGTCTTATCACCCCGATCAGGCATTATTTAAAGTATCCATTTATTAGCAGGTTCACTTTTAGAGCGCTGTCGCCAGCTGCACGCAGGCAGCGCGAGAAGCGAGGCTGTGTCGGCTCTGTGCTGCCCACCGGCCGGCGCTCAGACCACAGGTAGCCCACGCCCGAGCCGGCACCCTGGTTGCGCTCCCGGGAAGCCGCCCGCCGACTGCATCCTTGGAAAGGGCTCTGGCCCGCCGTGGTGCGCTCCTCAGCCCTTCTGCCCGGCGACTCGGTAGGGGGCTTGGCTTTCCTTTGGAAACGGGATCCGTTGGTTCTGAAACTACACTCTCCCCGCGCTCTTTTGGCCGAGGGGAACGAAAGTGTGTTCCTGGGCGCTTCCCCGCCACAGGGACAGGATCTGTAGAGACGGTCGCCCCAGCCGCAGCTGCAGCGTTTCGGCTCCACTGCAGCGCGCCGGCGGACTCACGGCAGGCCTCCAGTTCTGATCGCTGTATCCAATTTGACTTTTGGAAACCTACCCAAGCTAGTTTCTCTGGGTTTGGTGTATGTGTGTGTGTGTGTGTTTGGGAAGGAGGTGGTCACGTGATTGCCACTGGCTCCAGTCTGGGTACCAATTAAGCTCAGACCAGCCAAAAGGGAAAATCAGCGAGCGAAGTGACCACTCTGCCCTGGCCTTGCAAGGACTGCGGAGCCGGAGGCTGGAGAAGGTCTCGCCGAGTGCACCCGGGAGAGAGGCAAGGCGAGGACGCGTTCGCTCCGGCTTGGCCACTGGGGGCCGCAGTCACCTTCAGCGTAGGGGAGCCGGGAGACGCGGATCCCGGCGGCGGCTCGGCCGCCGGGCTCCCTCCAGCGCGCAGCCTCCGCTCGCTCTCCCCCAGCGCTGCAGCCGGGACCGAGCGGACGTCGCCTTGCCGGAGCCCTGCCGGGGCCCCCGTCCCGCCCTCCCGGGCCGCAGCCTCCAGCCAGGCGTCCCCCGAGGCGCGCCCGCCGCGCCCCTCTCGGGCCCGCCCCCCTCCGTCCCCCGGGCGCGCGCAGTCGCCGCCAGCGCGCCCTGCCTGCCTGCGCGCCCCGGGCGGGCGACGATGGGGAAGCCGAGCCCAGCTCTCGGCGGCCGGCTTCCCGGCCCCCGCCGCTCAACGCCGGCCGGCCCGTGACACGGCGGCGCCGGCCGAGACACAAAGACCGCGGCTGGGGCCGCCCGGGGGCCGAGGCCGCGTCCCGGGGCCGCAGCCAGCCCGAGCGCCATGCGAGCCGGTGCCGGCCGCCTGCTGCCGGGGAGGAGCCCGAGCGGCCGCCTCCGCCGCGGTGCTTCGGCCCCATCCCAGGCTGCAGCCCGGGGGGCGCCGCGCAGGTGAGGGCAGAGCCCGCCCCGGGGCGCCGAGGCCGCGGCCGCCCGCAGCGCCCGGGGTGCCGCCACGAGGGCGGACCCTGGGGTGCCGGAGAGGAGGCGCGGACCGGCGGGCTCCGGAGCCTCCCCGAGGCGCGGCGACCCAGGCCAGGAGGACCACAGCGGGAAAGAAGTGGAAGCCCCGCGGGGCGGCGTGGGCCTGGCGCCGGGGGAGCCTCGGAGGTAACTTCGGAGAGCCCGGGACGCGCGGGGGACGGGAGCGCGCGCCTGCTTGTGTGTGCCGGGGTAGGTGTGTGCGCCGTGTGCCCGCGGCTCGCCGCACGCGGGGTGTGAAGTCCGCCGCCGCTGGCGCCGCTCCCCGCCTCCCCTCGGCTGAGCCCCGCGGGCTGCCGCGCTGGGCTGGGGTGGGCAAGGCGTGTGAGCGGTGGTGGGCCCGAGCAGACCTGCTGGAGAGAGAGCTCAGAGCTTCAGGACGCGAGTCGCGAGTCGACGCGAGAGGACCATGCGGTTTGGGGCAAGTTTCCATGGCTGAAAATTCCCTTGTAGAAGCCGGTATCTCGAGGGTTAAATAGGCGAGCGCTGTGTACACATCCGAGGTGCCAAATCAGACGGAGAGCTGGACCCACCCCTGCAGGACCGACCGGGGCATCCAGTTTTTAAATTGAGGTTTCCAGTCACGTCGACGTGGTGTGGGATCGTTGGTTTTCCTGAGATCAGAGGAATCAACTTCACCTGTCAGACGACCCAGCAGCCAGGCCGGGCCGGCGGGGAGCGCGCGCTTACACGCCCTCTAAGGCATGCACCTGCTGCATGCCTTGCCTGTGCTGTCCTCCTCGGAAGGCGGGCGTTCCTGGGGGCAACCAGGTCCAGCCCCGAGTGGTCATTAGCCTGCCGTCTCGAGGCTGCCCGGAGCTTCCGCCTCTGAGCAGCTTCACTGTTCACGGCGCGCAGTCCAGCCTTGTTGTGCTGGAAGACTCTCCAGGGTAGACTGCTGTGGGCGCGGTGCGGAAGGTGCTTGAGTTCAGGGTCGCTTTTCAGGGGGAATTAAGGAACGTGTGGCGAAGACCTGATGCGAGTCTCCGCGATACACAATAGAGATCTATCTCAGAGGCTTCCAACCCGTTTCTTTAGAGGAAGGGGCGGTGGAATAGACAGGGAGCACAGTCCACGCGCTGCCCTCGCGGCTGTGATGGGGGAGTTCCGGCGCTGGACTGGCTGAGATTCTTATGCGGGGCATCAAGAGTTGCCAGGAGTTGTCTGGCAGTCGCTGAGTGAGCCAGGTATGCACCCTCTCCCTCCTTCCCCAGCAAACAGGCCGTCACCGCAGCCTCTCCCAGATGGGGACGTTTGGTAAATGGCCCTTCCTTCCTGGCTCTGTGACCGCCTGGCAGGGAGGTTCTGCAGGCAGAAGCCGGCAGACGGCTGTGGCCACAGGCTGTCTCCGGAATGCCACCTTCGCAGCAGTTATTAGGAGGCTTCGCAGCAGTTATTAGGAGGGCCGTTAAAATAGGAGCAGGAGGTGAAAGAGAGCAGGGTCTTAAAGGGAGAATCGACACCCCCCTTTTAGGGGCATCAGAGGAAAGAACAGCAAGAGAGACAGGTGAGACTCCACAGAAAGGTTTTAGAGATTTTCCTGGGTTACTGGAACCTGGAAGGAGAGCCTTCACTGCCTGGTAAATACAGTCTGATTTATATTGTGCCTGTCTGAGAGGCTTGTATAAGACTATGTGCAAATTAATAGCCAGGGAAATAAGAGATCAAACAGTTTATTTGCCTTTCTGATGAGCTTGGTGAGGAAGTGTTGTACAGCACTTCATATCTGGAAGACAGAAAGGTTTCTTTGTCAACGATGTGTTCTTTTTGAATTTTACATATATCATGCCTTTGTCCCCCCGCCCCCACTTGGCCGATGCCAGAGGCAAAATTGATGTGGCTTTTCGGCTTCTAAAAGCCTTAGCCGCTATTAACTCTCTGGTTCTCGTTCTGGAGCCTTCCATCACTCCTGCCTCTGTCCACCGCTGCACATAGCTGGTCTGGTGGCGGGGCGAGGGGTGGTTCTCACTCAGGAGCCCCCACACAAGCCTTGCTCAAATCTTGGCAAATGCAAAGCAGAAAGCCGTGTTGCAGCCATGGCTGGGTGCCTGCTGGGCAGGGATTGGATGACCAGGAGAAGGAAGGGATGGCCCTGCCGGCTGCTTCTGCCAAGTGGTAATATGTGTCCTCCAAGTCTGGTTCTCTGTGGATATCCTGCTAAAGCCCACAGATTAGCTTTCCCCACTGACGCGGGGAGCTTACGTGCAAACTTGGTGTCAACTGAAAAAAAGGAAGGGTATAGCATTTAGACACTGGCAGAGGCAGTTGGCAGGAAGCCTCTGGCATACTTCTAGCTCATGGTATGATCTCAGTAAGTTGCCTAAGTTTTCTGTGTGTTTGTATAAAATGAGAGTACATCAGACTAGACCGTTGGTCATTTTTTTTTTTTTACTGTGCTGGCTGGGTGTTCGTTGCTGCGGCTGGGGCTTTCTTGAGTTGTGGTGAGCGAA
This sequence comes from Tragulus kanchil, assembly GCA_022376925.1. NCBI lineage: Eukaryota > Metazoa > Chordata > Mammalia > Artiodactyla > Tragulidae > Tragulus > Tragulus kanchil. The sequence goes on from JAIOJX010000032.1 coordinate 25,493,193, forward strand.
GGCTACTCTCCATTGCGGCACACGGGCTTCTCATTGCAGTGGCAAGTCTTGTTGTGGAGCACAGGCTCTCGAGTTCACGGGCTTAAGTATTTGCAATGCATGAACTCAGTAGCTGTGTTTCCCAGGCTTTAGGGCACAGGCTTAGTAGTTATGGCGCATGGACTCAGTTGCTCTGCAGCATATGGAATCTTCCCAGACCAGGAATCAAATTTGCGTCTTCTGCATTGGTAGGCAGATTCTTTAGCACTGAGCCCACCAGGGAAGCCTGGAAGGTTCTTAACCACTAGACCACCAGGGAGGTCCCATAGACCATTAGTTATTTTCCCTCTTCTCTCTAAGTCCACAACTCTCTAAGTTGAATCCTCCATGAAAGTTAAGTATATGAAACAGCTTAGAGATGAGGGAGCAACATGGCAGCTTGTTCACTTCTGAGGTAATTTCTGAAGCACTCTCTGTGCTTCTCTTGGAATCTAACGGCTCTGAAAATACAGTTTGAGAACCCCTAAAATGCTTTGCTTTGGAATGTGCATATTTCCCCTCTGAATGTTGGAAATGAAATACTATGGTCTCCTGTTGTTGTTGTTCAGCGCTAAAGTCATATCTGATCCCATGGACTACAGCTCGCCAGATTTCCCTGTCCTCCACTATCTCCCAAAGATTGCTCAAGTTTATGTCCAAGGACATCCCTTGTGGTTCAGACAGTAAAGGATCTGCTTGCAATGCAGGAGACCTGGGTTCGATTCGTGCGTTGGGAAGATCTCTTGGGGGGTACCCAAGCTGGTATGCTTGCCGGCTGCTTCTGCCAAGTGGTAATATGTGTCCTCCAAGTCTGGTTCTCTGTGGATATCCTGCTAAAGCCCACAGATTAGCTTTCCCCACTGACGCGGGGAGCTTACGTGCAAACTTGGTGTCAACTGAAAAAAAGAGGAAGGGTATAGCATTTAGACACTGGCAGAGGCAGTTGGCAGGAAGCCTCTGGCATACTTCTAGCTCATGGTATGATCTCAGTAAGTTGCCTAAGTTTTCTGTGTGTTTGTATAAAATGAGAGTACATCAGACTAGACCGTTGGTCATTTTTTTTTTTTTACTGTGCTGGCTGGGTGTTCGTTGCTGCGGCTGGGGCTTTCTTGAGTTGTGGTGAGCGAAGGCTACTCTCCATTGCGGCACACGGGCTTCTCATTGCAGTGGCAAGTCTTGTTGTGGAGCACAGGCTCTCGAGTTCACGGGCTTAAGTATTTGCAATGCATGAACTCAGTAGCTGTGTTTCCCAGGCTTTAGGGCACAGGCTTAGTAGTTATGGCGCATGGACTCAGTTGCTCTGCAGCATATGGAATCTTCCCAGACCAGGAATCAAATTTGCGTCTTCTGCATTGGTAGGCAGATTCTTTAGCACTGAGCCCACCAGGGAAGCCTGGAAGGTTCTTAACCACTAGACCACCAGGGAGGTCCCATAGACCATTAGTTATTTTCCCTCTTCTCTCTAAGTCCACAACTCTCTAAGTTGAATCCTCCATGAAAGTTAAGTATATGAAACAGCTTAGAGATGAGGGAGCAACATGGCAGCTTGTTCACTTCTGAGGTAATTTCTGAAGCACTCTCTGTGCTTCTCTTGGAATCCCTAACGGCTCTGAAAATACAGTTTGAGAACCCCTAAAATGCTTTGCTTTGGAATGTGCATATTTCCCCTCTGAATGTTGGAAATGAAATACTATGGTCTCCTGTTGTTGTTGTTCAGCGCTAAAGTCATATCTGATCCCATGGACTACAGCTCGCCAGATTTCCCTGTCCTCCACTATCTCCCAAAGATTGCTCAAGTTTATGTCCAAGGACATCCCTTGTGGTTCAGACAGTAAAGGATCTGCTTGCAATGCAGGAGACCTGGGTTCGATTCGTGCGTTGGGAAGATCTCTTGGAGAAGGGAAAGGCTACCCAAGCTGGTATGCTTGCCTGGAGAATTCCATGGCTTGGCCATGGGTCTCAAAGAGTCAGACATGACTGACTTCACTTTCTTGTCCATGCCCATTGAATTGGCATTGCTTTCTAATCATCTTATCCTCTCCTTTTGCCCTCAATCTTTCCCAGCAACAAGGTCTTTTCCAATGAGTCAGCTCTTAGCATCAGGTGGCCAAAGTATTAGAGCTTCAGCTTTAACATCAGTCCTTCCAGTGAGTATTCTGGGTTGATTTCCTTTAGGACTGACTGGTTGGGTCTCCTTGCTGTCCAAGGGTTTCTCAAGCGTCTTCTCCAGCACCACGATTTGAAAGTATCCATTCTTTGGTACTCAGCCTTCTTTATGGTCCAGCGCTCACATCTGTACATGACTATTGGAAAAACCATAGCTTTGACTGTGTGGACTTTTGTCGGCAAAATGATGTCTCTGCTTTAGGTCCTCTTCGATATCTGCCATCTGAGGTTGTTGATATTTTTCCCAGCAGTCATGATTCCAGCTTGTGACTCATCCAGGCAAGCATTTTGCATGAGGCACTTGGCGTATGAGTTAAATAAACAGGGTGACAATGTACAGCCTTGTCATATTCCTTTTCCAATTCAGAACCAGTTCATTATTCCATGTCTGGTTCTAACTGTTGCTTCTTAACATGCATGCAGGTTTCACAGGAGGCAGGTAAAGTAGTCTGGTATTCCTATCTCTTAGAGAATATTCCACAATTTGTTGTAATCCACACAGTCAAAGCCTTTCTAGCAGTCTATGAAACAGCAGTTTTTCTGGAATTCCCTTGCATTCTCTATGATCCAATGAATGTTGGCAGTTTGATCTCCGGCTCCCCTGCCTTTTTTGAAGTCAGCTTCTGGCCCCCTGATTCTGTGTGATTGACATGTCACCTGCCTTTCAGCAGCACCTGATCCTCCTTGATGTCCAGCTAACCCCCTACCACGTGGACTCCTGAAAGACCATGATCTGTTCAGCCCTAAAGCTCCTGAATCGAGCACAGTACCTGGCAGGGAAGTAGGTGCTCAGTAAATGCTTGCAGAACAGCTGAGCCAGCAAGGGAGGAAAGTTGTTTTGACCGAACAGGGACGAATGGATGGAACCACCAAAGTATACATTGTGGGAGAGCCCGGACTTTCTCTAGTTGTGGCAAGCAGGGCTACTCTTTGTGGCAGAGCATGGACTCTAAGGCGAGTGGGCTTCAGTAGTTGCTGCATGTGGGCTCAGTAGTCGTGGCTCCCGGGTTCCTAGAACACAGGCTCAGGAGCTGTGGTGCTCAGGCTTAGTTGTTCCGGCGCATGTGGGATCTTCCTGGACCAGGGGTCAAACCCGTGTCCCCTGCATTGGCGGGCGGATTCTCTACTACTGAGCCACCAGCGAAATCCTGATGTTTCCTTCTTTATCCAAGTTTGAGACCAACCTGCCGAGCGCACTCCACACACACACAAACACACACACACCCCGCATTTAATACCATCCTTAGCAGGTCCCTTGTCCAGCACAACTACTATGCATTTTGGGGGGCTGTCTTGTCCATGTTCTCAGTCAGAGGGGGCTTGCATAGCAGTCTTTTCGACTGGCTTTTGGCCTGTGAGAACAGCACACTAGGGAAGCTCCCAGCCTGGAGCTCTCTGCCTCCCCTCCGGGGTGCATCTTCCTCGGTGTTCCTCTACCTGCCATGATCTTTCTTCCTGCCTCTTCCCTTGGGTCCTGGGGAGCAGTGTTGACTCCCAGAGGCTGATGTGCTGTGATGACCACACTTGCGGCCTTGGCAACATCACTGGACTTTTGAGAAAAAAAAATTTTTAGCAGGATGCTAAACGTGCCTGCTTTATGGTTACTTAAGCAGAGTAAGTAACCAAGTAAGCAGCTGAGAAAACAAGCCAGAAGTCAATAGGCCAGTAGGGATTAATGGGAATGTGAAGGGCTTCAGACCCTCCTGGAAGGCTGGAGGGTCAACAGCAGTTATAAAAGTCCAGCTGAGGCTCAGCAATGTGGCTTCTTTCTGGAGCTGAGACTGAAGAAAGCACAGAGGCGTTTGGCATGGTGGGTGCAGGGTGGAGAACAGGAAGGGAGTGCATGAGTGGGTGGGTAGTGGGTGGGGTGGATGAGGGGGCATGGCGGGTGAGCACTCTGAGGGTGGGCTCAGGCTCTCTCCTCCCCTGTCCTGCAGCCGTGGGCACACTCGCTGCACTGTGTTGGAATAGAGCGGGGTCAAAGTTGTGAGAGCCCGGACTTTCTCTAGTTGTGGCAAGCAGGGCTACTCTTTGTGGCAGAGCATGGACTCTAAGGCGAGTGGGCTTCAGTAGTTGCTGCATGTGGGCTCAGTAGTCGTGGCTCCCGGGTTCCTAGAACACAGGCTCAGGAGCTGTGGTGCTCAGGCTTAGTTGTTCCGGCGCATGTGGGATCTTCCTGGACCAGGGGTCAAACCCGTGTCCCCTGCATTGGCGGGCGGATTCTCTACTACTGAGCCACCAGCGAAATCCTGATGTTTCCTTCTTTATCCAAGTTTGAGACCAACCTGCCGAGCGCACTCCACACACACACAAACACACACACACCCCGCATTTAATACCATCCTTAGCAGGTCCCTTGTCCAGCACAACTACTATGCATTTTGGGGGGCTGTCTTGTCCATGTTCTCAGTCAGAGGGGGCTTGCATAGCAGTCTTTTCGACTGGCTTTTGGCCTGTGAGAACAGCACACTAGGGAAGCTCCCAGCCTGGAGCTCTCTGCCTCCCCTCCGGGGTGCATCTTCCTCGGTGTTCCTCTACCTGCCATGATCTTTCTTCCTGCCTCTTCCCTTGGGTCCTGGGGAGCAGTGTTGACTCCCAGAGGCTGATGTGCTGTGATGACCACACTTGCGGCCTTGGCAACATCACTGGACTTTTGAGAAAAAAAAATTTTTAGCAGGATGCTAAACGTGCCTGCTTTATGGTTACTTAAGCAGAGTAAGTAACCAAGTAAGCAGCTGAGAAAACAAGCCAGAAGTCAATAGGCCAGTAGGGATTAATGGGAATGTGAAGGGCTTCAGACCCTCCTGGAAGGCTGGAGGGTCAACAGCAGTTATAAAAGTCCAGCTGAGGCTCAGCAATGTGGCTTCTTTCTGGAGCTGAGACTGAAGAAAGCACAGAGGCGTTTGGCATGGTGGGTGCAGGGTGGAGAACAGGAAGGGAGTGCATGAGTGGGTGGGTAGTGGGTGGGGTGGATGAGGGGGCATGGCGGGTGAGCACTCTGAGGGTGGGCTCAGGCTCTCTCCTCCCCTGTCCTGCAGCCGTGGGCACACTCGCTGCACTGTGTTGGAATAGAGCGGGGCTAGTCTGCCCTTCCCACTGAACCTGGAAGGAGTGGGGCAGCGTCTCATTCCCGCCTTGGCAGTGGCTGACATGGAGCTGGGCAATGCAGTATCGCCGTTGTGTGACACAGAGCCTGGCATGGCTTTGGGTGATTCACAAGGTCCCCTGTGGGGACAGGGAGGCCTGGCTCTGGAGCTGCCGCATGATGGGAGAGTGGAATGACTCAGTGCCCTGTAACCGCCGTGTGAGTCAACACTACGGTGTGGCCACTGGGAAGATGCTCAGCTTAAGGACAGCGTGGGGAAAGAGGAAGAGACTTCAGTGTGAGGAGGCTTAACTGGAGGACCTCATGAGCAGACGGGAGATTATTAAAGTGCAGGCTCATCACTGCCAGAATACCACTAGTCCAGGACTTCCAAGCCACTGTCAGGGCCTCGAGGGGACCAGAGCCTCGCGGGGATCTTTGTACATGTAGATGTCAGGCTTTGCCCCATTCTGCCTGGTCAGAATGGCTAGACATGGGGCCTGGGCCCCGGTTTATCCCCCACATTTACAAAGGCTGCATGGAGTTGCCGGAGGAAGGGGAAGACCCGAGTCAGGGACCACATTCCATCCCCAGGAAGGATTCAGGGAGTCGCAGCCAGATTCCAGAGCAAATGACTGGAGGACCTGGGCTGGACCAGCTCCCTGTCTCGGGTCCCCAGGCATGCAAGGGTCAGGGTGGCTGTAAACTCAGAGAATGGGGGTGAGGGACATGACAAAGTGGCCTTCCATGTGTCCAGGATTTTAGGATGAATTTCAGAATGATAGCACAAGAGAGTCCTTATCCACATCTCCAGTCATCTTTATCCTCAGCTGCCAATCATCAGAGGTTTTAGTCAATAGGCTGGGCAAGCCAGATCTTATTCTATCAGCTAGAGCAAAGCATTTGTCTTCTGAGAAGGACTGCAAACCTTCCAGCAATGTCTACCCTGAATATGAGAAAGAGGAGGGGATGAACTGTCCTTGCTTCCATGTGTTCGCTGATGGTCCAGGGTTCAGGCCCTCCCGTGAAGAGGTCAGCCCCCACTCTCCCCAGGATGGGCAAGTCCTAAAACCCGGAAACCTTTGAATATGTTACCTGGCCTGGCCAAAGCGACTTTGCAGATATGATTAGGTTCAGATCTTGAGATGGGCAGATGATGCTGGATGATGAAGGGATTCAAAGCAAACAGAAGAGTCTACAGTCTAACACACATGCACACACGGGGAAGAGGATTCAGAAGAGCTAGTGTGGGAGGCGTGACCACCGGAGTAGAGCTCGGTTCATTTCAGTCGCTCAGTTGTGCCTGACTCTTTGTGACCCCACAAACTGCCACACGCCAGGCTTCCTGGTCCTTCACCGTCTCCTGGAGTTTGCTCAAACTCGTGTCCATTGAGTCAACGAGGCCATCCCTCCATCCTGTCCGTCTCGTCGTCCTCTAATTATCTCACCCTCTGGTCCAGGGCCTCCTCTCTTCCTGGGAAGTCAGAGGTCAGGAGGGAGGCTGGCATGGGGACAGTTTTAGGTGTAGAGAGGAGAACTTGAGGGAGCTCCTGGGTCTCAGTATGCTGTCACTCTAAAATGGAACCTGAGTGGTGCCTCAGCTATTTTTTGGAGATATTTTGATCAACAACCTAATCACCTTAGAGGTAAATATTGTGTCACCCACAGTAAACTAGTACGTCGTGTATATTAGCACAGCATAGTGTAGAAGGTGCCTTCCTGGCCAACCAAACACCAGTCATGCTTCAACCTCAGCACCTCTGCCCTCGCTGTTTGCTCTGCCTGAGATGCTTGCCTTCCTCCTTATGAAAGGCAGGCCAGCCTGTGGCTCACTCTGTTGAGGCATGTGGTTTTTACTGATAAGACAGGTAGGCATGCGGTTCACTCTGCTACCCATCTGGAAATTTCATTCAGATGGAATCTTTACATGAGGACTTCTGTGAACATCTTAGCAAACACTGCAGCCCCTCCCTATTCCCGAACTGTCTAATCCTGCCTCTATTTTTCTCCATAGCATTTTCCACCGTCTAATAGACTATTCATTTTACTTGTCTATATTGCTCATTATCTGTCTTCCCACTGCTGATGGTCCAGGGTTCAGGCCCTCCCGTGAAGAGGTCAGCCCCCACTCTCCCCAGGATGGGCAAGTCCTAAAACCCGGAAACCTTTGAATATGTTACCTGGCCTGGCCAAAGCGACTTTGCAGATATGATTAGGTTCAGATCTTGAGATGGGCAGATGATGCTGGATGATGAAGGGATTCAAAGCAAACAGAAGAGTCTACAGTCTAACACACATGCACACACGGGGAAGAGGATTCAGAAGAGCTAGTGTGGGAGGCGTGACCACCGGAGTAGAGCTCGGTTCATTTCAGTCGCTCAGTTGTGCCTGACTCTTTGTGACCCCACAAACTGCCACACGCCAGGCTTCCTGGTCCTTCACCGTCTCCTGGAGTTTGCTCAAACTCGTGTCCATTGAGTCAACGAGGCCATCCCTCCATCCTGTCCGTCTCGTCGTCCTCTAATTATCTCACCCTCTGGTCCAGGGCCTCCTCTCTTCCTGGGAAGTCAGAGGTCAGGAGGGAGGCTGGCATGGGGACAGTTTTAGGTGTAGAGAGGAGAACTTGAGGGAGCTCCTGGGTCTCAGTATGCTGTCACTCTAAAATGGAACCTGAGTGGTGCCTCAGCTATTTTTTGGAGATATTTTGATCAACAACCTAATCACCTTAGAGGTAAATATTGTGTCACCCACAGTAAACTAGTACGTCGTGTATATTAGCACAGCATAGTGTAGAAGGTGCCTTCCTGGCCAACCAAACACCAGTCATGCTTCAACCTCAGCACCTCTGCCCTCGCTGTTTGCTCTGCCTGAGATGCTTGCCTTCCTCCTTATGAAAGGCAGGCCAGCCTGTGGCTCACTCTGTTGAGGCATGTGGTTTTTTCTGATAAGACAGGTAGGCATGCGGTTCACTCTGCTACCCATCTGGAAATTTCATTCAGATGGAATCTTTACATGAGGACTTCTGTGAACATCTTAGCAAACACTGCAGCCCCTCCCCTATTCCCGAACTGTCTAATCCTGCCTCTATTTTTCTCCATAGCATTTTCCACCGTCTAATAGACTATTCATTTTACTTGTCTATATTGCTCATTATCTGTCTTCCCACTAGAATATAAGCTCACAAGGGTAGGTTTTTTTTTTCCTTTGAATCTGCTTGAATATCCTGCTGTATTTCCAGTAGTTACAGAAATAAAACCATGCCTGATACATGCCAGTTACAAAATACATATTTTTGAATGGATACATGGATGCCTCCTTTGGCCCTGTTAGAAATCCCAGGAAGAGGACTTGGTGCCTTTTCTAGGTGAGAACACCAAAGATCAGAGGCAGTCATTTACATCCCCTTGCTGGGATTTGCCTGCAAACTCTTGCTTCATTATTTTTTTTATTAGAAAATCACATGTTACAAGCATGTAAGTAGTACAGATTTAAAACAAATGGAAGGAAAAAGCACCAGGGGATCATTTTTAATAATATTTTGGTGTATAGGGTGTGCATATAGACAGTGTTATATCATATTACCGCCTGCTACTTGGCGGCACGCTTTTTCACTTAAGAATTAAGTATGTCAAGATGTATATTTCTGCAGCATGGCTTGTTAATGCATGACATTTCATCATGTTGATGAACTACAGTTTTATATAGCCCATTGTTAGCTACAAAGATGATTGCTGATTTTCTCTTTAGTATAAGCAACAGTAAAGAGAATGATTTCATAGCACTCTTTAAATGTACGTGACTATTGCCTTTAGATAAGAACTTAGAGGGATGGATTTGTTTTATTTAAAGGAAGATGTGCATGTTTCAGGTTTCATACAGGTTTCTCCCTGTAATGATCCCTCAAATTCTCTCTCCTTCTCTCTCTTTTAGTGCCTGGGAGTGCTCACTTTTCCACATTCTCCCCAATGGTGATGGTATGAGTCTTCTTAACCAATGCTAGTTCAGCAGGCAAAAAAAAAGAAAAATCCAAAACATAGTGTTTTCATGCTTCTGCACCTTAGAAAGAAAATATCCGAACCCTGTCTAAGGGGCATAAGACAGGTGCCGGTTCACTCTGCTACCCATCTGGAAATTTCATTCAGATGGAATCTTTACATGAGGACTTCTGTGAACATCTTAGCAAACACTGCAGCCCCTCCCTATTCCCGAACTGTCTAATCCTGCCTCTATTTTTCTCCATAGCATTTTCCACCGTCTAATAGACTATTCATTTTACTTGTCTATATTGCTCATTATCTGTCTTCCCACTAGAATATAAGCTCACAAGGGTAGGTTTTTTTTTTCCTTTGAATCTGCTTGAATATCCTGCTGTATTTCCAGTAGTTACAGAAATAAAACCATGCCTGATACATGCCAGTTACAAAATACATATTTTTGAATGGATACATGGATGCCTCCTTTGGCCCTGTTAGAAATCCCAGGAAGAGGACTTGGTGCCTTTTCTAGGTGAGAACACCAAAGATCAGAGGCAGTCATTTACATCCCCTTGCTGGGATTTGCCTGCAAACTCTTGCTTCATTATTTTTTTTATTAGAAAATCACATGTTACAAGCATGTAAGTAGTACAGATTTAAAACAAATGGAAGGAAAAAGCACCAGGGGATCATTTTTAATAATATTTTGGTGTATAGGGTGTGCATATAGACAGTGTTATATCATATTACCGCCTGCTACTTGGCGGCACGCTTTTTCACTTAAGAATTAAGTATGTCAAGATGTATATTTCTGCAGCATGGCTTGTTAATGCATGACATTTCATCATGTTGATGAACTACAGTTTTATATAGCCCATTGTTAGCTACAAAGATGATTGCTGATTTTCTCTTTAGTATAAGCAACAGTAAAGAGAATGATTTCATAGCACTCTTTAAATGTACGTGACTATTGCCTTTAGATAAGAACTTAGAGGGATGGATTTGTTTTATTTAAAGGAAGATGTGCATGTTTCAGGTTTCATACAGGTTTCTCCCTGTAATGATCCCTCAAATTCTCTCTCCTTCTCTCTCTTTTAGTGCCTGGGAGTGCTCACTTTTCCACATTCTCCCCAATGGTGATGGTATGAGTCTTCTTAACCAATGCTAGTTCAGCAGGCAAAAAAAAAAAAAAACCCAAAACATAGTGTTTTCATGCTTCTGCACCTTAGAAAGAAAATATCATTTTAATTTTCTCTACTTGTATACATCTTAAGGCAGTCAAACCCATTGTGGTTTTAGTTGACTTTCTTTATTTATTATGATGTTGCCCATCTTTTCCTTTGCCTTTCATTTTCTGAATATTGTCTTTGAGCTGTTGTTCTTTCTTACTGATATTTAGAGTCTTCTATGAGATGCAAAAAGTTTTTAGAGTCTATATTTTTTTCAGTTTTTGTGATGTAAGTCATTTTCATTTATCCAAGTACACCAGTTTTTTTCATCATGATTTCAGCTTTTGGGATGTTGTGTAGAAAAAAATCTTTCCACAGTCGCAGATTATCTGAATCCTGACTCAGATTTCTTTCTTTTTATTTAATCTGTTGTTTACTTCTGTGGCAAAGAATGAGGGCTAACTTAATTTAAGTACCAATTGATGAACCAGCTTTTCTAATAAACTTAACTATTGACACATGTTTTACTGGATAGACCTCTTACTGACTTGAAATGCCTCTTTCATCAGCTAATGAATCCTTACCTACATGTCTCTTGTCTTTTTATTTTGCTCCTTTGGTTTTTTTTTTAGCATTTTTATTTTATTTTATTTATTTTCATCCATCTTTATTCTTTGGTTTGTGTGGGCCTCCCATTGTAGTGGCCTCTCTCCTTGCAGAGCACCAGCTCTGGGCACACACGCTCTAGAGCGCTGGCTCGTAATTGGACAGACCGACCCAGCTGCTCCGCGGCACGTGGGATCTTCCTGGACCAGGGATTGAACCAATGCCCCTTGCATTGCAAGGCGGACTTTTTACCCACTGGACCACTAGGGAAACCCTGCTCCCTTGTTTTATCTGTCAAATTATGATTATTGGAGCTTTGTAGGAAACTTTAAAATGTGTCTACTCAAATATATTGCCATTTTGACCCAGAATTCTTAACTAATTAAAATAAAGCAAGTAATTATTCAGCGTTCCTTCTAAGACACAGACTTCTCACTGTAAAAATGCAGAAACAGCAAAACATCATCAATAACAAAAAACTGGTCAATTAGTAGCTACCCTTTACGCCTTATTTATGAAATCTTCTTTAGGCTCCATTTTGACAAGTCTAAGTGGGAACTTGTTTTCCTAGTTTTTAAAGTTGACTTTTCTTTTAAATTAGTACCTATTTTAAAAAATGCAGAAGCATACAGAAAATAACCCAAGAGACATCCACGTCCCGCTGAGATTAAATAGGTATAACATTTTGTCATTTTCACTTGTGGGCTTTTTTTTTTATTTGAGAATACGCAGTGTTTGCATTTCCACGTGCTCATCCTTCTGTTTAATCGCCAGCAATACCCCCCACCTCCACCCACCCTGCCAGAAGGCAGACTCCCTCCCGAGGACTATGGACACGCTTGCCTGACATCTGACTCTGGACAGAGGAGATTAACAGCAGCTTATTTTTTATATTTATTTATTTTTGACCACACTGTGTGGCATGTGGGATCTTAGTTTCCTACAAGAATGAGGGCTAACTTAATTTAAGTACCAATTGATGAACCAGCTTTTCTAATAAACTTAACTATTGACACATGTTTTACTGGATAGACCTCTTACTGACTTGAAATGCCTCTTTCATCAGCTAATGAATCCTTACCTACATGTCTCTTGTCTTTTTATTTTGCTCCTTTGGTTTTTCTTAGCATTTTTATTTTATTTTATTTATTTTCATCCATCTTTATTCTTTGGTTTGTGTGGGCCTCCCATTGTAGTGGCCTCTCTCCTTGCAGAGCACCAGCTCTGGGCACACACGCTCTAGAGCGCTGGCTCGTAATTGGACAGACCGACCCAGCTGCTCCGCGGCACGTGGGATCTTCCTGGACCAGGGATTGAACCAATGCCCCTTGCATTGCAAGGCGGACTTTTTACCCACTGGACCACTAGGAAACCCTGCTCCCTTGTTTTATCTGTCAAATTATGATTATTGGAGCTTTGTAGGAAACTTTAAAATGTGTCTACTCAAATATATTGCCATTTTGACCCAGAATTCTTAACTAATTAAAATAAAGCAAGTAATTATTCAGCGTTCCTTCTAAGACACAGACTTCTCACTGTAAAAATGCAGAAACAGCAAAACATCATCAATAACAAAAAACTGGTCAATTAGTAGCTACCCTTTACGCCTTATTTATGAAATCTTCTTTAGGCTCCATTTTGACAAGTCTAAGTGGGAACTTGTTTTCCTAGTTTTTAAAGTTGACTTTTCTTTTAAATTAGTACCTATTTTAAAAAATGCAGAAGCATACAGAAAATAACCCAAGAGACATCCACGTCCCGCTGAGATTAAATAGGTATAACATTTTGTCATTTTCACTTGTGGGCTTTTTTTTTTATTTGAGAATACGCAGTGTTTGCATTTCCACGTGCTCATCCTTCTGTTTAATCGCCAGCAATACCCCCCACCTCCACCCACCCTGCCAGAAGGCAGACTCCCTCCCGAGGACTATGGACACGCTTGCCTGACATCTGACTCTGGACAGAGGAGATTAACAGCAGCTTATTTTTTATATTTATTTATTTTTGACCACACTGTGTGGCATGTGGGATCTTAGTTTCCCTACAAGGGATTGAACCCACGCCTTCTGCATTAGAAGCACAGAGTCTTAGTCACTAAAAGTCCCAACAACACCTTATTTTTTTCTTTAAATGTATTTATTTTTAATCAGAGGATACTTGCTTTACACTATTGTGTTGGTTTCTGCCATACATCAACATGAATCAGCCACAGGTGTATATACATGTCCCTTCCCTCTTGAAGCTCCCTCCCATCCCATCCCCTGGCCCCTGTTGTCACAGAGCCCCAGTATGAGTCAAACCGGTACCCCTTGCACTGCAAGGCAGACTCTTTACCCACTGGACCACCAGGGAAGCCCAGACTCACAGTCTTTTAATCAGTGAAGTTTTGTACTGTACGTGGGGTTCTCAAGGCAAGACTACTGAAGTGGTTTGCCAGTCCCTTCTCCAGCAAACCACATTTTGTCAGGAAAAGAACCATGTTTTGCTGGGAAAGACTGAGGGCAGGAGGAGAAGGGCACGACAGGATGAGATAGTTGAATGGCGTCACTGAGTCAATGGATATGAGTTTGAGCAAGCTCTGGGAGATGGTGAAGGACAGGGAAGCCTGGCGTGCTGCAGTCCAAGGAGTTGCAAAGCAACCTAGTGACTTAACGACACAGTTTAGCAAGTAATCAACAAAAACAAAAACAGTAAATTTAGGGCTTCCCCTGGTGGTCCAGTGGCTAAGGACACTGCCTTGCAGTGCAAGGGGCGCCGGTTTGATCCCTGGACTGGGAAGATCTCACATGCCGCAGAATGGCTGGACCGATGTGTCCAATGACCGAGCCGGAGCTCTGGAGCGCTTGCGCCCAGAGCCGGTGCTCTGCGACAACAGAGGCCACCGCGATGGGAAGCCCACAGGAGCCAAAGAACAAAGACAGATGAAAATAGAGAAATGACAGACCAATAGAAGTGGCCCGCCCATCCCCCTGCCTCCCCACCCCACCCCCAAAAGATAAATAAAATTTAAAAAAAAAACAGTAAATTTAGTGGATTCTATCTGCCGTATTTGGGATCATGTCTGTCATCTTATTTGAAAATTTTTACTCACTCTCTTTAGGAGTTTCATGGAGGAAACCTTCCATGAAGGGAGAAAGGGGCCTCCTTTCAGTTGGAAATTTATTACAGGTGACACAAGGGAAGGTAGAAATTTCCATCCATAAATTTTTGATTCCTGGGTGAGTGCCTTCCTTTAATAGTTTCATTGAATCCAGAGCTTCACTGGGTCACAGTAGAGTGTAACATCCTGGGGTGAAAAAAAAAAAAAAAAAGAAAGAAAAAACACCAAAATCCAAAACAAAAGCCAGGCCAATACCAACGTGCTGCAGAGAAATTCTCTTTGTCATGCTTTTCCTGCGTGTAAAGCGAGGACACTGCCCACACTCCATCTTGGCACATTATTTCAGAGTTGGAAAGCTCCATATATCCTGGGATCCGGGAAAACATTAATAAGAACGCTTCGTAACTGAGTTCTGCTCATCCAGCTCAAGGTTTGTGTCATTTGTCCTCATCAGATTCTGGAGTGCTTGGCAGCAGGGAAGACGAAAGCTTTAAGGGAGTCGGTGAGATGAATTCTGAGAGCTTGTCTTCTGTCCCAAGATTCATGCGGCCATCCTTCAAGTTCTGTTCCTAAATCGGGTCCTTTTCTTCTGCTCTGTATTGATCAACATCTGATGTCAACACTCGGAGCAGTTACAAAGGCATAAGGGTATGAAAAGCTGGACATTAGTTGAGCCACATCGTCTGGACAGCTGCGTGAGTCAGGCTGGAACACAGCATGAGACTCGCACACGGGGTCACGGGGGAGTGGGGAGGTTCCCGTGCTGTCCCGAAGCTGCGGACGGATGGGCAGTGGGAACAGCCGGGGGTTCTCCTCCTGGTTTGTGTGCATGCAGGAGGCACTGCAGAGGAAGGGAGCGCAGCCCCAGTCTGTGCGTCCTGTGAATGCTCACCTGAGCGGCAGGCACGGCCCATCAAGCACCTGCTACGTTGGTGCTCCCAGTTCCCACCAATCCCAAAATCAAGTCCAGACACCCAGCCCAGATTGAGCACCCTGCCTTCACTAGATCCCCCTGCCTATCCCAACCACACAGACGGGCTCTACCACGTTGCCCCTTCATGCCTCTGCCCTGGAATCTGCCCTCTGTCTCCTTCTTCCAGACTGTCACACACCTGCCTCCTCTCCAGTCTTGGAGGCCGCTGCAGACAGTGCCTCCTCGGTAAAGCTGGCCTTTCCCCGTGGCTGGGACTCTTCTCACTCCCCCGGGGTCCCTGGCCACTGCTTTCGGCTTCTCTGAAGCCGGACAGAACTAGCCATTTCTGCACAGACACCTGTGAAAATGGCAAGGTGTCAGGAGCCCTGTGGCCTGGGCCTGATTCTGTCACCAGCTCTCCATGGGGCTCTGAAAAAAGTCTTGGTGTTAGGCCTTGACTCACTGGAAAAGACCCTCATGCTGGGAAAAATAGAAGAAGAGAAGGGGACAGCAGAGGACGAGATGGTTAGATAGCTTTACCAATTACCAGCATTACCAATGGACATGAGTTTATTTATTTATTTTTAATTAAATTAATTCATTTATTTTTGACTATTCTGGGTTTTCACTGCTGCTGCAGGCTCTTCTCTTAGGGTTTAGGGGCAGTGAGCAGGCTTCTTGTTGCGGTGACTACCCCGGGCTCCTAGGTTGCAGCACACCGTTCGGAGTTTGTTCTTCGGGTTTCCTGCCAAGATTCATGCGGCCATCCTTCAAGTTCTGTTCCTAAATCGGGTCCTTTTCTTCTGCTCTGTATTGATCAACATCTGATGTCAACACTCGGAGCAGTTACAAAGGCATAAGGGTATGAAAAGCTGGACATTAGTTGAGCCACATCGTCTGGACAGCTGCGTGAGTCAGGCTGGAACACAGCATGAGACTCGCACACGGGGTCACGGGGGAGTGGGGAGGTTCCCGTGCTGTCCCGAAGCTGCGGACGGATGGGCAGTGGGAACAGCCGGGGGTTCTCCTCCTGGTTTGTGTGCATGCAGGAGGCACTGCAGAGGAAGGGAGCGCAGCCCCAGTCTGTGCGTCCTGTGAATGCTCACCTGAGCGGCAGGCACGGCCCATCAAGCACCTGCTACGTTGGTGCTCCCAGTTCCCACCAATCCCAAAATCAAGTCCAGACACCCAGCCCAGATTGAGCACCCTGCCTTCACTAGATCCCCCTGCCTATCCCAACCACACAGACGGGCTCTACCACGTTGCCCCTTCATGCCTCTGCCCTGGAATCTGCCCTCTGTCTCCTTCTTCCAGACTGTCACACACCTGCCTCCTCTCCAGTCTTGGAGGCCGCTGCAGACAGTGCCTCCTCGGTAAAGCTGGCCTTTCCCCGTGGCTGGGACTCTTCTCACTCCCCCGGGGTCCCTGGCCACTGCTTTCGGCTTCTCTGAAGCCGGACAGAACTAGCCATTTCTGCACAGACACCTGTGAAAATGGCAAGGTGTCAGGAGCCCTGTGGCCTGGGCCTGATTCTGTCACCAGCTCTCCATGGGGCTCTGAAAAAAGTCTTGGTGTTAGGCCTTGACTCACTGGAAAAGACCCTCATGCTGGGAAAAATAGAAGAAGAGAAGGGGACAGCAGAGGACGAGATGGTTAGATAGCTTTACCAATTACCAGCATTACCAATGGACATGAGTTTATTTATTTATTTTTAATTAAATTAATTCATTTATTTTTGACTATTCTGGGTTTTCACTGCTGCTGCAGGCTCTTCTCTAGTTGCAGGGAGTGGGGGCTACTCTCTAGGGGCAGTGAGCAGGCTTCTTGTTGCGGTGACTTCTCTTGGGGAACTCGGGCTCTAGGGCTCACGGGCTTCAGTAGTTGCAGCACATGGGCTCCGTAGTTGTGGCTCTGAGGCTCTTGAGCACAGGCTCCATATTTGTGGCTCATGGGCTCAGTTAATCTGCAGCATGTGGGATCTTCCTGGATCAGGGATTGAACCCATGTCTCCTGCATTGGCAGGCGAACTCTTCACCACTGAGCTACCAGGGAAACCCTGGATATGAGTTTAAACAAGCTCCAGGAGATGGTAAAGGACAGGCAAGCCAGGCATGCTGCAGTCCACGGCATCACAAAGAGTGAGACATGACTGAGTGAGTGTGGCTACAAACTGGAAAACAGGGCTTCAGTTCTACGGGGGGCTTGGCTGGGGTGCTCATGGTCACTTGTTCAGTGTTGTGTATGTACTATTACTCAGATGGCTTGTGTGTGTGAATGTGCAGACGTTGGAGTGTGTGTGAGTGTGTGTGTCTCTGTGTGTGTCTGGAGTGTGTCTCTGCACACACACGTGTACCTTCCACGGCGCGTTTGCTCAGCCCCTAGAGCTCTAGGGCTGTTTTTCCTCCTGGCTCTCTGGTCACCGAGAGAAGCTCCCAGGCTCCAGTGTTCAGCAGATCTGGCTCTGAATCCATGTCTCCTCCTCTCTCCCACCTCATTTTCCTCATCCTCCCGCCCAGGTTGTCAGGCGGTGCCCCCGCCCTCCCCAGGCTGCCGTGGACGTTCTGGGTGCAGCCCCGGCACATGGTAGGTGGTCTGGCCGCAGTGCCCGTCCCGCTCAGCAGCCCCACCAGTTCACTTCCGTCACTTGGCATTGATGTGTTCCCTCCTCCTGGCCCAAGGCTTCCAGCCACTCTTCCCACAGTGCCCTCTGCCCTGCTGTGGTCCACTGGGGCCCCTGGCCCAGGACTGGGCCCTGGGCGGCTCATGTCCCCCTCCTGTCTTCAGTCTCCTCCCTTGTGAAACAGGGGTGTTCTTCCCACACCACAGAGGTGGCTGCCAGGGGCCATGGGCTGCACGCTGGATCCTACCGCACACTCACAGAGCCTAGAAGTTGCTTTTCTGTCATCCTTTCTTTTGCTCCTTACCCCTCTCTGGTATTCACGGGCACATTGTAGACAATCGACATGGGGTTTCTCTGGGATGATTAATAGTCATATGCACACACATGCCAGGCATGTGTCCATTAGCACGGGGGTACCTGCCTACCCTCCCAGCCGTTCATAATCCCCTAAACTTCAGTCTTAATGGAAAACAAATCAGGTTTAGATGGATCCCTTGGGTTGCCTTTAGTCACTTCAGGAGACGCTGGGCCTTAATTTTCCGAGTTCTCTTTTGACTTGGGATCAATACAATTTTAGCCATGCAGAGTAGAGCACGCCATTGAGACAGCCTCATGGGAGAGGAGAGTCTGGGGTTAGGGGAAGCCCACAGGGTTGGGCTGCAAGTCCAGCACTGAGAATCCGCGCTGCTCCGAGCCTGTTCCCTCGTCGGTCAGAGACTGAAGTCAGAGAAGCCTCCTAAGATGGTTGGAACTCGAGAAATCTCTCAAGTAATTTCAGAATCTCTGGAAGTGCTTTGTGTCCCCCGTATACGAAATCTGCTGTGCCCAAGCTGTAATTGCTCATCCCTCCATTTTGTTCATTTGTCTTCCACTCAGGGTTTCGTGCCTGTTTGTTTCCTTGAAGATCAAATAGGGTAGGTTGTCCTCACCTGTAACAAACCAGAACATCCTGACACGCTGCACTCCCATCAAACGGAGTGGGCGGCTGGGGCAGGACAGGGAGAACCACATGGGGAGATGGGGGTTTCTTGGCAACTTGTTCTGTGCAGGAGCAGAGACTCATGGGGCTTGACTGCCTTTTTCATGCAAGAAAATCCCAACCACTGGTGTCTGCATGTCCCTGAAGGTGTTCCTGGAGAGAGCGTACAGATGCTCACTGGGAGCATTGCCCTCAGGATTGAAGAGGACCTGTGGTCCAGAGCAGCGAAATTTAACCCCTAAGATGATACTGTTCCCCTAGAAAACAGGCGCTCTGTGTGTGTGTGTGTGTGTGTTAATCACTCAGTCATGTCTGACTCTTTTATGACCCCATGGACTGTAGCCCGCCAGGCTCCTCTGTCCATGGGATTCTCCAGGCAAGAAGACTGGAGTGGGTTGTCATATCCTCCTCCAGGGGATCTTCCTGACCCAGGAATTGAACCCATGTCTCTTGTGCCTCCTGCACTGGCAGGCGGGTTCTTGGGAAGCCTGGCAGTTGAGCACGGACTGAGTTGACTTTACAATCTATAAGTCAGTCATCAAAATGCCTTTGCTAAGTACTGTGTGACTGGCACAGTTCTCATGTGTAATTTGATGTTTCCTTATATATGTCAGAAATTGTGTCCATATCTATCCATGAGAAGTTTGCTTTCTCTTTTAATATTTTGTTAAGCTTCTGGCTAGATGATTTTCATTTTTTCACCCAAGATTCATTAATATAGATTTTTCTTTCCACTTCAAAATAAGCTTAATTACTGTACGTATGCATGCTAAGTCACTTTAATCATATCCAACTCCTCGCGACTCCATGGACTGTAGCTCTCCAGGGTTTTCTGTCCATGGGATTCTACAGGCAAAAATACTGAAGTGGGTTGCCATTTTCTCCTCCAAGGGATCTTCCCAACCCAGGATTGAACAAAGGCTTCTTATATCTCCTGCATGGGTTTGGTGATGACAGACATTGATTTGGTGTGGTCATAGTAGGAATTTTGGAGAAAAGGGAAATTATAAAGAAAATACTAAAGTTTCCTGTAAAAATAAGAGCTGTGGTTGAATGGGAAGGGGTATAAGGGGACTTTTGAGGGCAGTGTAACAAACCAGAACATCCTGCAGAAAGAACCCAGGGAGAGCCACATGGGGAGATGGGGGTTTCTTGGCAACTTGTTCTGTGCAGGAGCAGAGACTCATGGGGCTTGACTGCCTTTTTCATGCAAGAAAATCCCAACCACTGGTGTCTGCATGTCCCTGAAGGTGTTCCTGGAGAGAGCGTACAGATGCTCACTGGGAGCATTGCCCTCAGGATTGAAGAGGACCTGTGGTCCAGAGCAGCGAAATTTAACCCCTAAGATGATACTGTTCCCCTAGAAAACAGGCGCTCTGTGTGTGTGTGTGTGTGTGTTAATCACTCAGTCATGTCTGACTCTTTTATGACCCCATGGACTGTAGCCCGCCAGGCTCCTCTGTCCATGGGATTCTCCAGGCAAGAAGACTGGAGTGGGTTGTCATATCCTCCTCCAGGGGATCTTCCTGACCCAGGAATTGAACCCATGTCTCTTGTGCCTCCTGCACTGGCAGGCGGGTTCTTGGGAAGCCTGGCAGTTGAGCACGGACTGAGTTGACTTTACAATCTATAAGTCAGTCATCAAAATGCCTTTGCTAAGTACTGTGTGACTGGCACAGTTCTCATGTGTAATTTGATGTTTCCTTATATATGTCAGAAATTGTGTCCATATCTATCCATGAGAAGTTTGCTTTCTCTTTTAATATTTTGTTAAGCTTCTGGCTAGATGATTTTCATTTTTCACCCAAGATTCATTAATATAGATTTTTCTTTCCACTTCAAAATAAGCTTAATTACTGTACGTATGCATGCTAAGTCACTTTAATCATATCCAACTCCTCGCGACTCCATGGACTGTAGCTCTCCAGGGTTTTCTGTCCATGGGATTCTACAGGCAAAAATACTGAAGTGGGTTGCCATTTTCTCCTCCAAGGGATCTTCCCAACCCAGGATTGAACAAAGGCTTCTTATATCTCCTGCATGGGTTTGGTGATGACAGACATTGATTTGGTGTGGTCATAGTAGGAATTTTGGAGAAAAGGGAAATTATAAAGAAAATACTAAAGTTTCCTGTAAAAATAAGAGCTGTGGTTGAATGGGAAGGGGTATAAGGGGACTTTTGGGGGCAGTGGGAACACTATAGATCTTTGTCGAGGTTTTGCTTTTAACACAAGTACACAATTTGTCACAACTTGCAGCAAAAACACACAAGTTTTGTGCACTTCATTGTATATAAATTATATATTATTGATAAAAGAGAAACTGTAAACAGTTATCGGACTTGGGTACAGTGCAATCTTTAGGGGGAGGTGTATGCATGTCTGCAATTTGCTTTGAAGTTGCCTTTAAAAACATAGGATGGCTTTGTTAAGGCTAAGTGGATAGATATGTAATAAAACAAATTCAGTAAAATGTTAATGGTGGTTATATGAGTGTTCACTGTAAGATTCTTTCAACTTTGCTGTACGTTTGAAAATTTGCATAATAAACTATTGAAATACAAAGATGACAAATTCAGAAAGAAAACCCATATTTGCATTCCCAAGGTGACCACCATTAACATTTTAGTGTGTATTATTTTCTTTCATTGTCAAGAAGATGTAATTTTACATAATTAAGATTTTACTACAGTTACAGATTCATTTTTGCATTTTTCAATCAAAATATCATACCCCAGTTTTCTTTTGTCATCCAAAGTCTCCAAAGTGTAATTTCACAATTAAGGCACAATTTACATAGGTCAACTTTACATGCGTTAGTACACAGCTCCATGAGTTTTGACAAACACAGAGGCATGAAACCACCATTCCCATCAAGACAGGCAGGAGCGCCATCCTTCAGGGTGGAGGTTTGCCTACAGCTTGTTCCACATCCAGTGCCTGGCAGCCACGGATCTGTTTTTCAGAATATAATTGGAGTGAAACAACATAATAGGTAACCTTTTGAGTCTGCCTTTTTCATTCAAGCACCATACATTTGAGATTCATTTGTGTCTTATGCCACATGTATTGGTAACTTGTACGTTGTTATTGATGAGTAGTATTCCACTGTAAGAATATACATTAATGTAATTTGCTTACTTGTTTTGTGGTTGCCCTGGGTCACTGTGGCTGTGTGTGGGCTTTCTCTAGTTGCTGTGAGTGGGGGCTTCTCACTGCGGTGGCTTCTCTTGTTGCAGAGCACAGGCTCTGGAGCATTTGAGCTCCGTAGTTGTGGCATACGGGCTTAACTGCTCTGCAGCATGTGGAATCTGACCAGACCAGAGATGGGAGCCCTGTTCCCTGCGTTGGCAGGGGGACTCCTATCCACTATACCACCAGGACAGTCCCACAATAATGTAATCTTAATGTTTGTAAGAAATCACTGTATATCATAATGAGCTTTATTTATCCATTCTCCTAATATTTGGATATTTAAGGTGTTTTTTCACTATTATTAGTTCCATTGTAGTGAACATCTTTTTTTATAATTGTAACTATTTAAAATAATTTTTATTAGAGCACAGTTGATTTACAATGCTGTGTTAGTTTCAGGTGTATAGCAAAGTGAATCAATTGTACATTTACATGGTGAACACTTTTATCCAAACCATAGTCATTCATGACGTCTTTAGGTAGATGCCTTTAGTCATTCATGATGTCTTTAGGTAGTTGCCCAGAAAGGTTAAATAAAGCCTTTGCCCAACATCTAAGGGCTAATCGATAAAGAGGTTAAGACCCAAATCTAGTGTTTCTTCGTTTCCAGGTCCAATGTTCTTTGGAAGGGAATTATGATGTGGTATGTTATAAATATTTTTAAAGGACTTACAACATTTTTAGGCACCAAGAAGTTTTTCTTGCATTTCTTTATGTGGTTCAGAACCAGCCTGACTTAAAACCCACTGTTGTTTCTCATCCCCTTTTCCCCTCCCCTCTCTTTTTCAAAATGGTCATGCCGCAGAACTGGCTCAGAGTTCCAGTGTCACCAGCGAGCCAGTGACATCCTAAACCATGGAGACCAACCAGGATCCCTCCCTCTTCTTGGTGAAGATCTTGGAGGAGCTCGACAGCAAGCAGAATGCCGTCTCCTACCAGGACCTCTGCAAGTCCCTGTGCGCCCGCTTTGACCTGGCCCAGCTCGCCAAGCTGAGAAGTGTGCTCTTCTACACGGCCTGTCTCGACCCCAGCTTCCCGGCCACGCTGTTCAAAGACAAGATGAAATGCACCGTGAACAACCAGCAGTCCAAGAAAATCATGGTGGCTGCCGACATCGTGACGATCTTCAACCTGATCCAAATGAGCGGGGGCGCCGCCAAGGAGAAGCTGCCGGGCGGCCGGCACAAGGGATGCAAGAAGGACGCCTCTCTGGACTCGTGCCGCTCCGAGACGGAGATCTGCAGCGCGGCCGAGTGTGAGCCCCTCAACTGCGAGCTGAGTGACCGGCCTTTCAGCCGGGGCTACCCTACCCGCCCGCCGTCCAGGTGCAGGAAGGCGGACTGCCAGGATTGCCCGTCGTTCCTTCCTGCCTCCGAGCCCAACTTCCTGCTGGGGGTCAGCAAGGATGTGAAGAGCCGGGCGGCCTCCCTGGACAGGCTGCAGGCGCTGGCCCCGTACGCGGCAGCCAGCCCTCAGCCCTGCGAGATGCAGAGCACCTACTTTCCCATGAACCTTGAGACTGAGTCCCTATCTGATCAAGACTCCCTGCCCCTTCCCCAGGGCCTCAAGCCGGCCTTCATCTCCAACGACGAGCCCTTCATGGTCCAGTCCTGTGTCCAAAAGAGGAACATCTTCAAGGAGGACTTTCACAACCTGATGGCTGTGTCCCCCAGCTTGCCCAGCCCGGCCCACAAGGCTGAGGGCGAGCGCAGGAAGCCCCAGGGCCACAAGGAGCCCCACAAGACGCCCTTCCCCCACCACAGCTTCGAGATGCCCTACAGCAGCGCAGTCCCTGAAAGCCCCGCATTTCTTTATTTGGTTCAGAACCAGCCTGACTTAAAACCCACTGTTGTTTCTCATCCCCTTTTCCCCTCCCCTCTCTTTTTCAAAATGGTCATGCCGCAGAACTGGCTCAGAGTTCCAGTGTCACCAGCGAGCCAGTGACATCCTAAACCATGGAGACCAACCAGGATCCCTCCCTCTTCTTGGTGAAGATCTTGGAGGAGCTCGACAGCAAGCAGAATGCCGTCTCCTACCAGGACCTCTGCAAGTCCCTGTGCGCCCGCTTTGACCTGGCCCAGCTCGCCAAGCTGAGAAGTGTGCTCTTCTACACGGCCTGTCTCGACCCCAGCTTCCCGGCCACGC
This sequence comes from Tragulus kanchil, assembly GCA_022376925.1. NCBI lineage: Eukaryota > Metazoa > Chordata > Mammalia > Artiodactyla > Tragulidae > Tragulus > Tragulus kanchil. Next base: position 25,517,162 of record JAIOJX010000032.1, read on the forward strand.
TGTTCAAAGACAAGATGAAATGCACCGTGAACAACCAGCAGTCCAAGAAAATCATGGTGGCTGCCGACATCGTGACGATCTTCAACCTGATCCAAATGAGCGGGGGCGCCGCCAAGGAGAAGCTGCCGGGCGGCCGGCACAAGGGATGCAAGAAGGACGCCTCTCTGGACTCGTGCCGCTCCGAGACGGAGATCTGCAGCGCGGCCGAGTGTGAGCCCCTCAACTGCGAGCTGAGTGACCGGCCTTTCAGCCGGGGCTACCCTACCCGCCCGCCGTCCAGGTGCAGGAAGGCGGACTGCCAGGATTGCCCGTCGTTCCTTCCTGCCTCCGAGCCCAACTTCCTGCTGGGGGTCAGCAAGGATGTGAAGAGCCGGGCGGCCTCCCTGGACAGGCTGCAGGCGCTGGCCCCGTACGCGGCAGCCAGCCCTCAGCCCTGCGAGATGCAGAGCACCTACTTTCCCATGAACCTTGAGACTGAGTCCCTATCTGATCAAGACTCCCTGCCCCTTCCCCAGGGCCTCAAGCCGGCCTTCATCTCCAACGACGAGCCCTTCATGGTCCAGTCCTGTGTCCAAAAGAGGAACATCTTCAAGGAGGACTTTCACAACCTGATGGCTGTGTCCCCCAGCTTGCCCAGCCCGGCCCACAAGGCTGAGGGCGAGCGCAGGAAGCCCCAGGGCCACAAGGAGCCCCACAAGACGCCCTTCCCCCACCACAGCTTCGAGATGCCCTACAGCAGCCAGTACCTGAACCCCGAATACTCCCCTGTCCCTGACAAGAGACGGGCCAAGCATGAGAGCTTGGACGACCTTCAAGCCTCCACGTACTTTGGACCCACTCCAGTGATGGGGACCCAGGAGGCCCGGCGCTGTCCGGGGAAGCCAGGCAAGCCGACACCCTGGCCGGCCAAAAGCTGGAGCCTCAACACCGAAGAAGTCCCTGACTTTGAACGGTCCTTTTTCAACAGAAACCCCTCTGAGGAGAAGCTCCGTTTTCCAAATTCCAACAGCCAGACCCCCAATTTCCCGACTCCGGACAGACGCCCCGCTTACCTGACCCCACAGGACCAACAGCCCATCCTCCCCGTCGGCTATGCGGCAAAGCCGAGCGGGCTCAAGCCTAAAGAGATCTCGTGCCCCGTGGACCTGGAGAAGCACGAACCGGTCAAGAAGTTTAAAGACAAGAGCATCGGCTGCACCGGCGGGCAGCTGAGCTCAGACACCAGCAGCGTGGGCACGCAGACCGAGCTGCCCGTGCTGGAGCCCAAGAAATGCAAGGACTCGTGCGCCTCCAGGCAGGCCCCGTACAGCGACCGGCATGCCCTGAAGCAGTCGGATGACGACTCGGAGGTCGTCAGCGACGACATCAGTGACATCTTCCGGTTTCTGGATGACCTGAGTGTCAGTGGCTCCACGGGCGTCATGCCGTCCTCCTGCTACAACAGCACGGGCTCCCTGTCTCAGCTTCACAAGTCCGACTGCGACAGCTCACCAGAGCACAACCTCACCCAGATCGCCAGCGGGCTCCCCGGCGGCCAAGGGGAGAAGGGCAACCGGCCGGAAAACAGCCACCGCTCGGAAGAGGAGCTGAAGACCAGCGTGTGCAAGCTGGTGCTGCGGATCGGCGAAATTGAGCGGAAGCTCGAGTCACTGTCGGGCGTGCGCGAGGAGATCTCCCAGGTCCTGGGCAAGCTCAATAAGCTGGATCAGAAGATGCAGCAGCCCGAGAAGGTGAACGTGCAGATAGACCTGAACTCCCTGACCAGCGAGGCTCCGTCTGACGAGAGCACCTCGCCCCGCGTGTTCCGGGCCCACAAGGGTGCCCGTGGGCCCAAGCTGGAGAACGCGGCGGACTGGTGCTGTTCGGATGCCAGCGGGAGCAATAGCGAAAGCCTCCGTGTCCAGGCCTTAAAGAAGAGCCTCTTCACCAGGCCGTCTTCCAGGTCTCTGACGGAGGAGAACAGTGCCACAGAATCCAAGATCGCCAGCATCTCCAACTCGCCCAGGGACTGGCGTACCATCACTTACTCAAGCCGCATGGGCATCGGCGAGGAGGAGATCAAAGAGCGAGGCCCTGGAGACAGTAAAGACTGGCATCGAAAGTCTAAAGAGGTAATGCCCCCTTAAGGTCACATCACCGGGCGCCAGCTTGGTCGTTGTTGTCTAGTGGCTAAGTCATGTCTGACTTTTTTCAACCTCATGGACTGTGGCCCACCAGGCTTTCTGTCCATAGGATTCCTAAGAATACTGGAGTGGCTTGCTGTGTCCTCCTCCAGGGGATCTTCCTGACCCAGGGATCGACCCTGTGTTTCCTGCATTGCAGGCAGATTCTTTACCACCGAGCTACCTGGGAAGCCCCAGAAGGGAAGAACAAATTCAGATCCTGGCTCAGCCACTTCCTGGCTGTGTGACCTTGGGCAAGTTCCTTAACCTTTCTGAGCTGAGTGTCTGCATTCACAGTGGGGATGATGTTACAGCCTTGCCAGTATTTCTTTCTGGCATGCCCTTTTTTTTTTTTTGGTTCATCACCTGTCCTCCCCTTTTTGCTTTACAACAGCACGGGCTCCCTGTCTCAGCTTCACAAGTCCGACTGCGACAGCTCACCAGAGCACAACCTCACCCAGATCGCCAGCGGGCTCCGGCGGCCAAGGGGAGAAGGGCAACCGGCCGGAAAACAGCCACCGCTCGGAAGAGGAGCTGAAGACCAGCGTGTGCAAGCTGGTGCTGCGGATCGGCGAAATTGAGCGGAAGCTCGAGTCACTGTCGGGCGTGCGCGAGGAGATCTCCCAGGTCCTGGGCAAGCTCAATAAGCTGGATCAGAAGATGCAGCAGCCCGAGAAGGTGAACGTGCAGATAGACCTGAACTCCCTGACCAGCGAGGCTCCGTCTGACGAGAGCACCTCGCCCCGCGTGTTCCGGGCCCACAAGGGTGCCCGTGGGCCCAAGCTGGAGAACGCGGCGGACTGGTGCTGTTCGGATGCCAGCGGGAGCAATAGCGAAAGCCTCCGTGTCCAGGCCTTAAAGAAGAGCCTCTTCACCAGGCCGTCTTCCAGGTCTCTGACGGAGGAGAACAGTGCCACAGAATCCAAGATCGCCAGCATCTCCAACTCGCCCAGGGACTGGCGTACCATCACTTACTCAAGCCGCATGGGCATCGGCGAGGAGGAGATCAAAGAGCGAGGCCCTGGAGACAGTAAAGACTGGCATCGAAAGTCTAAAGAGGTAATGCCCCCTTAAGGTCACATCACCGGGCGCCAGCTTGGTCGTTGTTGTCTAGTGGCTAAGTCATGTCTGACTTTTTTCAACCTCATGGACTGTGGCCCACCAGGCTTTCTGTCCATAGGATTCCTAAGAATACTGGAGTGGCTTGCTGTGTCCTCCTCCAGGGGATCTTCCTGACCCAGGGATCGACCCTGTGTTTCCTGCATTGCAGGCAGATTCTTTACCACCGAGCTACCTGGGAAGCCCCAGAAGGGAAGAACAAATTCAGATCCTGGCTCAGCCACTTCCTGGCTGTGTGACCTTGGGCAAGTTCCTTAACCTTTCTGAGCTGAGTGTCTGCATTCACAGTGGGGATGATGTTACAGCCTTGCCAGTATTTCTTTCTGGCATGCCCTTTTTTTTTTTTTTGGCTCATCATTGTTTTTATTTTTCATCCAGCTTTATTCTTTGGCCTGTGTGGGCCTTCCATCGCAGTGGCCTCTCCCATTGCAGAGCGCCAGCTCTGGGCACATGCGCTCTGGAGCGCTGGCTCATAATTGGACACCCAGGTCCAGCCGCTCCTCGGCATGTGGGATCTTCCCAGGCCAGGGATTGAACTGGTGCCCCTTGCATTGCAAGGCGGACTTTCTACGCACTGGACACCCAGGGAAGCCCTCGCCAGTGTTCTTGAGAGGCTGACATGAGCACTGTGTGTTCAGCTCCACACACGGCAGGGGGCGCGCACAGTCCGGTCTCGGCTGCTGCAGACACGCGCGGCCCTGCCGTCATTGTCAGCGCCTGTCCTGCCCCGGTCGGTGCAGCCCCTCACGCCCGGTGTGCTGGGTCGTGGTGGTGAGCAGAATAGACAAAATCAGTGATGCCTTTTAGACCCTTGGGTTTGATGAACTAGCAAACAAGAGGCACCTCGCCTTCTTATTCGAGTCTGGCAACACTCATGCTGCTTTCTCTGCATCAGCGTCAGCATCTCAGGGGTTGGGACGGGCTCAGCGCTGTACTGTGGGCGAGGGCCGATGGGTATGGTTTGCTGCCTGGCGGGCGTGTGCTTGTGGTCCCGTCTCCATTCAGGATACACACACTCACGTGCCCATGCAGAAACCCTCCCTCTCCCGACACCCGAACCCCCTCTCCGTCTCCTCCTCACCCACACGTACCCCCCTTCACGTTCTTGTTTTTCCTTTTTCTGTTGCTCGCATCCATAGCATGTTCTGCTCACTGTTTCATGCACAGGATGCACAGGACTTCATGGTGTGTGTGTGTGTGTGTGTGATGTGTGTGTGTGTGATGTGGGGGGTGTGTGTGTGTGTGAGGTCACTTCAGTTGTGTCTGACTCTGTGCAACCCTATGAACCATAGCTCGCCAGGTTCCTCTGTCCATGGGATTCTCCAGGCGAGAGTACTGGAGTGGGCTGCCATGTCCTCCAGGGCATCTTCCACACCTGGAAATCGAACCCACATCTCTTGCATTGGCGGGTGAATTGTTTACCATGAATCCCTCGGGAAGCCCCATGGTGTTTGTATCCATCCCTCAAACAAGGCTTGGGGTGCTGTCTCCTGGCTTGTGTGACTTGGCAGAGTGGAACATCGGAAGGTGATCAGGATAGCCCCCAGCCTTGCAGGAGCCCACAGTCCGCTGGGGGAAACAGACGGCCAGCCCGTTCCAGTTCAGTGGGCCAGTGCTGGCTGTGAGCTCTGTACACGGTCGGAAGGGGACACGTAGGGGGGGCGCTGACAGGTCTTGGTGGGTCAGGGAGTGCTTCCGGGAGGAAGTGACGTCTGTACAGAGGTCTGAGGGCCTAAAGTTAGATGTAGAAGGTGTCAGAAGACCCCAGTTACAACAGAGTTCACAGAGAATGGAGCCCCCGAGTTCAGAACTCAAGGACGGAGGTCACACCTGCTGTGGCAGGCACCTTCCTGCCTCCACACTGTGGCCCAGATCGTCCCCTGATTTTTGTGTCTCTGAAAACCACTGGCGCGTCGACCATGCACTTTCTGGCTTGGATTCTCCATCAGGAGCAGCAGTGTGGCATCCGTGGTTTCAGCCAGCTCCTAGGGGGAAACACCCATATCTTTACCCCTCAGGACCAGGTAGAATTGGTAAGAGAAAGGGGGGGCAGGGACTCCCCTGGAAGTTCAGTGGTTAAGATTCTGTGCTTCCAATGCAAGTGGCATGGGTTCGGTCCCTGGTCGGGAGCTAGAGATTGGTAAGAGAAAGGCGCATGCAGGTCCTCTCCGACACCGAACCCCTCTCCGTCTCCTCCTCACCCACACGTACCCCCCTTCACGTTCTTGTTTTTCCTTTTTCTGTTGCTCGCATCCATAGCATGTTCTGCTCACTGTTTCATGCACAGGATGCACAGGACTTCATGGTGTGTGTGTGTGTGTGTGTGATGTGTGTGTGTGTGATGTGGGGGGTGTGTGTGTGTGTGAGGTCACTTCAGTTGTGTCTGACTCTGTGCAACCCTATGAACCATAGCTCGCCAGGTTCCTCTGTCCATGGGATTCTCCAGGCGAGAGTACTGGAGTGGGCTGCCATGTCCTCCAGGGCATCTTCCACACCTGGAAATCGAACCCACATCTCTTGCATTGGCGGGTGAATTGTTTACCATGAATCCCTCGGGAAGCCCCATGGTGTTTGTATCCATCCCTCAAACAAGGCTTGGGGTGCTGTCTCCTGGCTTGTGTGACTTGGCAGAGTGGAACATCGGAAGGTGATCAGGATAGCCCCCAGCCTTGCAGGAGCCCACAGTCCGCTGGGGGAAACAGACGGCCAGCCCGTTCCAGTTCAGTGGGCCAGTGCTGGCTGTGAGCTCTGTACACGGTCGGAAGGGGACACGTAGGTGGGCGCTGACAGGTCTTGGTGGGTCAGGGAGTGCTTCCGGGAGGAAGTGACGTCTGTACAGAGGTCTGAGGGCCTAAAGTTAGATGTAGAAGGTGTCAGAAGACCCCAGTTACAACAGAGTTCACAGAGAATGGAGCCCCCGAGTTCAGAACTCAAGGACGGAGGTCACACCTGCTGTGGCAGGCACCTTCCTGCCTCCACACTGTGGCCCAGATCGTCCCCTGATTTTTGTGTCTCTGAAAACCACTGGCGGCGTCGACCATGCACTTTCTGGCTTGGATTCTCCATCAGGAGCAGCAGTGTGGCATCCGTGGTTTCAGCCAGCTCCTAGGGGGAAACACCCATATCTTTACCCCTCAGGACCAGGTAGAATTGGTAAGAGAAAGGGGGGGCAGGGACTCCCCTGGAAGTTCAGTGGTTAAGATTCTGTGCTTCCAATGCAAGTGGCATGGGTTCGGTCCCTGGTCGGGGAGCTAAGATCCTGCCATGCCACGTGGTGTGGCAGAGGAAAAGAGAGAAAGAAAGAGAAGGGGATACTGTGCCGTGATTAAGTCAAGCCTCTGTGGGGCAGGATGTTAAGTTTAAATTCCAACTCCCCGCCCTTAGCTGCTGTGCGCCCTGGGGTAAATTGTGCAGTCTTTCTGGGTTCCATCTCCTTACCTGAACAATGCACGGTGATAGGCGTAGTTTAGTCATGGTGTTAAGATGAGATAAAATCGTCTCTCTCTGGCACAGAAATGCTGGGTTGCCTTCGTACTGATGTCACAAGCACTTCCCAGTAAATGTCCCCCAGTGTAGATACGCTTTCTGTTTGTGCGTGAATGACTGCATGTCGCCACCTGGCAGCACCTAGCGATGAAAAGCTGGCCTCTGCCCAGCGTGACGTCCGACCGCATCTGTCTGGCCTCTTGGACTTCTCTGTGC